>JACVBY030000665.1:2819429-3449179 GCA_017589505.3 Metroxylon sagu | reverse complement strand
CAAAATAAAATATTTATAAATAATATTAGAAATTTTCTAATTAAATTTATATTTTATTATAAATATTTTATTAATTAAAAATAAATTTATTTTATAAAAATATATAAATTAATCAAAAAATATTTCTAAATATTTATTATAAAATACAAAAGTAATATTTAATTGTATAAACTATAAATTAAATATTAATTTAACTATGTAATCATTTTAATTTAATATACTTATATTAGCAATATATATTATTAATAATATATTTAATAAATATATTATTAATAGTATTATTATTTATAATAAATGTTATTTTATTTTTGTAATATTTATTGATTTGTAAATAAATGATATTTATGTAATTTTAATAATTATTAATATTTATGTAAATATTAATAATAAAATATTAATATTTTAAATAAAATAAATATTTATGTAATAAATATTTAATAAATTGAATAAATATAGAAAACAAATAAAATAAAATAAAATTATTTAAAATAAGTATTTACATGTAAAATAAAATGAATATTGAAATAAATGTTTATGTAAATAAAATTTTTGTAATATTTATGTAAGTATGTTGGCATATAAACAAAATTAAATATTTTGATTACTTCCAGATAGATTTTCATAAGGGACTTATAAATAATACATTTATAAGTGAAATTTGTAAATGACCACTTTAAGGGATTTGTAAATTCTATAAAATTTTAGAAATTTTTTTTTTGAGAATGGTCAAACAAAGAATTTTAATTTTAAAATTCTAAAATTTTCACTTAAAAAAATATAGGTTTTAAAAATCCTCCATCCAAATATAACCTGAAAGTCCTTCATTAGTATTTTACAATTGCACCACCTTTCTTCTGAATTCTGAATCTAGCTGAGCATCAATTGAAGCGATTTTAGAAGGGAGAAAGAAGAACAAGAGGAGAAAATAGCTAACATACTGCTAATAAAGTAGGATCAATTCTCTCTAAAATAGTTATCAATTTTGGTCCACTGTTATAGGTGGTAAGGCAGATTCTTTATTCGACTGGAGGTGTGACTGTCATTACAGAGGATGGCACGAGTTATAAAGCAGATTACGTGATGGTCTCTGCCAGCATTGGCGTCCTTCAAGCCAAGCTCATCGAATTCAAGCCTGCATTACCTGTAAGTTTAATATCATGAATTACAATAAATGCAAACTAATCAATGATATTAATTTAACATCATTCACTTGCTCTAAGATTAAATAGCATACTACTGTGAAGGTTGCTAATGCTTGTGTTTTATACTCTCTCTCACAATCACGACACCGATTAGAAAGGGAAAATCCTAGCAATGAACCAGTTTGATATGGCTGTTTACACCAAAATATTCCTGAAGTTCCCTCACAAATTCTGGCCTGAAGGTAATGGGACCGAGTTCTTCCTTTATGCCAGTGAAAGGAGGGGATATTATCCAATATGGCAGGTAATCCAATCTTTCTATTTGTTTAATAGACTAAGTAGGTAATAGCTCTTCCTTTTTTTTTTTTTTTTTAATCCTTTTTGTAGTACTTTATGGTGTACAATGCTGGCCATTAAAAACTTCTTAATCCACCTAATATTATGATTGGACTAAATTTGTGATGAGAAAAGTCCATGCATTCTCGTTACCTCTCCAATATTGGTTGCAGCAATTTGAAAAGGAATACCCAGGAGCCAATGTCCTAATGGTGACAGTCACAGATGAGGAGTCTAGAAGGATAGAACAACAAAAAGACTCGGAAACAAAAGCGGAAGTCATGGAAGTTCTAAGAGAGATGTTTGGTAAAAACATACCAGAGGCGACCGATATACTCGTTCCTAGATGGTGGTCCAACAGGTTTTACAAGGGTAGCTTCTCCAACTGGCCCATTGGAGTAAACCGATACGAGTACGAGCAGATAAGGGTAATAAGCCAATGACTTATATTTGTTAGA
The DNA here is from genome assembly GCA_017589505.3 of Metroxylon sagu. Classification (NCBI taxonomy): domain Eukaryota; kingdom Viridiplantae; phylum Streptophyta; class Magnoliopsida; order Arecales; family Arecaceae; genus Metroxylon; species Metroxylon sagu. The sequence continues at coordinate 3,447,243 of JACVBY030000665.1, read as the reverse complement.
TATTTTAGCTCAGCAATGTTACAAATAGACAAACGATTAGATAACAATAATACAAACCTAAGATTATAATGCTTGGGAATTCCTCTAATTGTTTACCGATGATGAAGGCACCTGTTGGAAGAGTTTACTTCACTGGAGAGCACACGAGCGTCCATTACAATGGATACGTTCATGGTGCCTACTTTGCAGGTCTGTTTTCTTTAGTTTCACCAATCATCACAAGACCTTTAACAGGTTCCGTGCTTATATTTTAAAAACTTCTTCTTTTCAGGCATTGATTCCGCGAACATGATGATCCAGTGTATCAAGAATAAAATGTGCAGGGTCCAAATCAAACCCAAAGATTCATATGTTTGAGGTAATCTCCAACCTTTTTCTACTTTTTCTTTATGACAATGTGCACTAATATATTTATCTAAGAAAAACATTCACCGATCTTATAAATGCTATATGACAAGGGTTTCTGGAAAAAAAAAAAAAAAAAAAAGCCAGAAACTATCATGAGAAGCAAGAATAAAGTGTCATTTTCCTTCAAGAAAAGGTTAGCTGAGACTTAACTATTTTCTTTGAGTGAACAAGATAGATACCATAAAAAACGTGAAATGAACGCACAAAGGCTAGTGATAAAAATACAAATCAAGAGAAAACAAGAGACAAAAATATGCAAAACTCGAAATTTTGAGGCAGGTTTTAAAAAGAAACAACATACTCCCTCGCACTTGGTTTTCAAACTTTGAGAAGTTAGAAATATATTGTATTTCTTTCAAGCAAAATCACCTAACAACAAGAGGAAGCCAAAATCATTTTTTCCAAGATTGTTCAATGCAAGTTTGTCTTCAGGTAAACTAAAAATCATTAATCTTGGTTGGATATCAAATATAGTGTCCCAATGAGAACCTACCAGATAGATTTAAAAACATGTGCTATAACAATAGATAATTAAAGCTGTTAAATAACTAATTGATCCTGAAATTTTTGTCACTAAAAAAGTTATTAATATTATTTGCATGTTGAAAACTAATATTTGTTACCAAAATTATACTCTATGAATTTTTTGTCATCATAAGTTTTATCACTAATATTCTTTTTGCTGTGGTGTAACAAAAAGAAGAGCTAACGTATATTAGTTTTACTGCCCTCTCATTTGTAGCCTAAACCACATGTGGGCACATGTATGCGAACATACGCGCGCTTGCATACACACATACATACATACATATATCCATACACACACATATATATATAGCATACATGAAGGGACTGTTGAGTCAAAATTAGACAAGAATTAGGATAATAGATAGATCAGAAATAATTAAATAAATAATTGAATTGAAGAGTTCCAATGCCATATTGAGTGACCAATTAGATCCAAAAACTTAAGTTGATAGAAAAATAATCAAGCTTCATAGAAGCCTCTTCAAATTCTTTGCAAAAAAATATAGTTTTGTGGGATCATCCAATTCGGAGTTATTACAATTAAGATCTTGTTGTTGAGATCATCCTCAAAAAAAAAAAAAAAAAATCTTTGTGTCTGAAAAGACCAAATTATATCGAAGTGGTTTTGCATTCTAGTACTCTTATACTATGATAACAACTAATATTACCACCATTACCATTACTATGTTAGAGACTATCCAAATAAAACTCTTGATCTTCTTTTGAGTCATATTATGGCAAAGCATTTTATTATCAGTACTACTATTATATTTTCCAACCTATTATGCTTATGATTAGCTAAATAAAATCTGCATCTTCTCAAGGATGACTACTACTATTATATTTTTTAAGCTATCATGCTACCATCATTACTAGTGCTGGCACTACAACTTTATGCTATATTTTGATCCAACAATATCCACTATATGCTACTTCTATTACCAGTGCTGGCACTACAACTTTTATGCTGTATTTTGATCCAACAATATCTGTTGGTATCCAAAGGTTGAATATTTTATAGAGAAACAGAAAGAAAAATGGGTTCCAAACCATTAGCATCTAGAAAGATGATTCTAGATCTAATATTCTAAGAATTTTCATCATTAACAAAGAGAATCAGATCAGCAACTAAAGTTTCTTTATCTTTGAAGAGTTGAAAAATGCACAGCTACAAATACACTATATCTTGATCCAACTATATTTTGTTAAGCCAAAGGCTAAATATTTGAAGAGAACCAAAAAGAAATAATGAGTTCCAAACCTACAGCATTAAGAAGGATTATTCTGGATTTAAGATCCCAAACTAGTTCATCATTAATGAAAAACATTAGACCGGCAACTAAAGTTTATCTTCATAGAGTTCAAATTCCGTTAAGGCAGCTATATACATCTACTTTAAAGAGTCTATTATTCAAGGATCTATTCAGAATATTATCATTTGATCATTACCATACCCGAATCAAGATCCAGCAAACAATAGGTCATTGACTTCAAGGATACCATTTCTAAATGAAAAAGCTTTGGCTACTCCTCGACCACAAAACTATTAATTTCTTCCTTGTAGAAACCATCATGAAAAAAAAAGGGAGCAATTTGTCATAAATTATTTCTTCTTTTGCTTCATGTCTGGTTTATTAAGAACATAGTATTGACGACTAACTCTGCCTTGCAGGTCTAAGTACAGGGCAGCAAAGTAGCTTCAAATAAAATGTAGAACATCTCTTCAGTCACTTGAAGTGTTGTAGTTGTCTCTTCCTTTATTGTTATTTTTTTCCTCAAGAACAACATTTGCTATCTTTTTCTTTATTTTCTTTAAACCATTTATGGAGGGAGGATCGATTATTTCAAATAAAGGATGACAGGACTACTGATATCGAATCCAAGTCAATATCAGAGTTCAGGCACGGAACTCCCTCCAACTTGGCCGATGGTTTCGACGTGGTACTCAATTGTTGCATTCTTCCCATCAATATTTTATGGCATAAAAAAATGATCATATGATGCATATTAATTGAGCTAACAGGTTGAAATTAGTAAACCTAAGCCAAATTCACTTACAAAATCTTCAACTAGAATTCATAGAGGTTGGTGAGCTTGGGTAATCTAGGTCAAATTAGATTGGATGATAGATAAACTTTTAATATTGTCTTCTCTAAGCAAAATGGTGGGAAAAAGCCATCAAACTAATCATTAGGAGTGAAGCAAGAGGGAAATAAAGCCAAGGAAGAAAAATAAAGAAAAGAACAAAATAAGCATGTATCAAGATCCTATCAGCACCAAGGCTTAAAGTCTCAAAAGAAGTTGAGGAAGAAAGGAGTGTGTCTGCAATGCTTCAAACCTATCTGCAAGCTTAAAAATTTAAATGAAAGTTAATTGATAATAGATAATATTTTTTTATTCGATATGAGACTATTTTTATGGTATTACACAGTGCTTATAGAGAGTGAGACCTGAAACTCGAATCGAGTCACTTCTCCCCCATTTGAGCAAGAGAGTAGAATGTCCTCCAGCTTACTTGGCAGGGACATGGAGCTAGTGGCATAGCATGCCTTAGTCCATGCCCCATGCCTTGCTCCTCTGTTCCTGTAACGCTCCAAGCCCACTTGCTAGCCCAATTAACTCCATTAGCGAGCCGAAACCACGTGACCCAAAAACTCAAGTGGGAGTTAATGGGTAGCAAGTAGACTCGAGTTATAAGCACATGAACCATTTCTTTCCCATCCAATGTGGGACTAAATTTGGGGTATCACAATCTTCCTACCTTATAATGTGACGTTCTCGTCGCATGCCACGAGCTGATCAGAATCTATCCCGAGTTGAGTCATTGGTGCTGCAAGGGTGGCTCCATCTCATGGCGGGACTCCACTACCATCCTATGGGTAGCCCTTTCCTCATGCCTACCAACATTCGAACATGGGTCGGCTTTGATACCATTTCTATAATCTTTTGTAACTCTGGGTCCTCCTTGTGAGACATCTTAATCCTCTCTATTAGGGTAGGTTGTACTGTAAGTGCAGCAAGCTGAACCTTGGGGTCATGTATCCAGATTTCAATACCAGCTCTATCTAAATCCAATAAAATATGTCTTTGATTAGTTATCAGAGCTGCCAATTCACCTGAAGATTTTTTGCTTAAAGCATCAGCCACCACATTAGCCTTCCCTGGATGAGTTATCAGGGTTACCTCCTGATAGGGAGATTAATTTCTCCATTGATCTGATTCCTGGTACTGGTCCGATCTCAAAGACCCCATACAGGATGGCTCCAACAGAATTGAGAGAGTTGAAAAAATAGTTGCAAGAGTTATTAGATAAGGGCTTTATCAGACCAAGTGTGTCCCCTTGGGGTGCTCCTGTACTATTTGTGAAGAAGAAAGATGGAAGTCTTCGGCTATGCATAGATTATCGGGAGTTGAATAAGGTGACAGTACGAAATAAATATCCCTTACCAAGAATTAAAGATTTGTTTGATCAATTGCAAGGAGCACAAGTATTCTCGAAAGTTGATCTTCGATCAGGATACCATCAATTGAAGATAAAAGTCGAGGATATACCGAAGACAACTTTCAGGACAAGATATGGGCATTATGAGTTTTTAGTTATGCCTTTTGGTTTGATCAATGCACTAGCTGCATTTATGGATCTTATGAACCAGGTATTCAAATCTTACTTGGATCGGTTTGTGGTAGTGTTCATTGATGATATTCTAATCTATTCGAAAGGCTCACAAGAATATGGAGAACATTTGAGGATAGTACTACAAACTCTTCGGGAAGAGAAGCTCTATGCAAAACTATCTAAATGTGAATTCTGGTTGGACAATGTTGCTTTTCTTAGACATATAATCTCTAAAGAAGGTATTTCAGTTGATTCGAAGAAAGTGGAAGCTGTGGTTGCATAGAACAAGCCTTCTAATGTGTCCAAGGTACGCAGTTTCTTGGGGTTGGCTGGATACTATCGAAGGTTTGTTGAAGGATTCTCCCGTATTGCCATGCCTCTAACTCGCTTGACTGAAAAGCGAGTGAAGTTTGAATGGATAGAGGATTGTGAGAAGAGCTTCCAAGAGTTAAAAAGATGATTAGTGACGGCCCCAGTGTTGACTATTCCAATTGAAACTGGAGGGTTTACCATCTACAGTGATGCATCACGTAGAGGACTTGGATGTGTATTAATGCAGAATGGAAAGATGATTGTTTATGCCTCTAGACAATTAAAATTATATGAGCAGAATTACCCAACTCACAACTTAGAATTGGCAGCGACAGTATTCGCTTTAAAAATATAGAGGCATTATTTGTATGGAGAATGGTGTGAGGTCTTTACTGATCATAAGAGCTTGAAGTACATTTTTACTTAAAAGGAATTGAATTTGAGGTTGACCATTAGCTATCATCCAGGCATCTAAATAGAGGATGCTACGAGCCATGCATGGGGAGAAGAACATCGTCCTAGCCAACAAAGAAGATGCTGTGGGCTTGGACCAAGAGTATCGAAAGGATCTTGTGGGAGCTTCGAGCATAGAGGGAAGCCATTCGACACTTGGGGAGAAGAGAATCCATGGTTGGCCAATTAGTTTTGACTCCAATGGAGAGGAAGAGGACTGAGGAGACCCAGGTCTGTGTGGTTAATCCGGTTATCGATTCTTGTAACGCTCCAAATCCACATGCTAACCCAATTAATCCGTTAGTGGGCCAAAACTACATGGCCCAAAAACCCGAGTGGAAGTTAATGGGTAGCAAGTGGACTTGAGCTAAAAGCCCATTTCTTTCCCATCTAATGTGGGACTAAATTTGCGACGAGGATGCGCACGCCACAAGCTAGCCAGAATTTATTCCGAATTGGATCTCGTTGGTGCTGCAAGGGTGACTCCACGCCATGACGGGACTTCACCACGGTCCTATGGGTAGTCTTTTCCTCATGCCCACCAACTTTCACATACTCAGGTCGGCTTTGATACCATTTGTAATGTCCCAAAGTCCATATGCTAGCCTAATTAACCCGTTAGCGGGTCGAAATCACATGGCTAAAAAACTTGAGTGGAAGTTAATGGGTAGCAAGTGGATTTGAGCTATAAGCACATGATCCATTTTTTTTCCATCCAATGTGGGACTAAATTTGGGGTATCACAATACCAAATTTAGTCCCATATTGGATGAAAAAGAAATGGGTTATGCGTTTATAACTCGAGTCCACTTGCTATCCTTTAACTCTCACTCGAGTTTTTGGATCACATGGTTTCAGTCTACTAATGAAGTTAATTGGACCAGTAGGTGGACTTGAGGCATTACAGTTCTCCTGCACACTACGGATTTGGACATGGGAGGAGACGAATACGTCTTCCTCCTAGTTGAGAGGAAGAGCTAGAAAGAGGAAGAGGCCATTCTTCACTGGATTGAATCAAGCTCTCTTTAGGTAAACCTTCAAATCCTAGTCCTTTACATTCTCTTTTGATCCACAAATTAGTTAGGAAGAAGATCTATGGTGATTTACAATGGGTTTTAGGGAGTGTAACCATCGGTTGAATGCTCTATTTCAAGGATGTAAAACAGAGCATTGGGTTTTGATTTTAGCCAGCGGGCCAACGCCTAGTCCAGCAATGAAATCAAAGAGGTAATGACCTTATCCTTTGCCTGGCCTTCTATTGGGACTTGAACGTGTCGTCGGTGATCGCCGAAGGAGGAGAATAGGTTGCTAGATTAGCCATACTCTAGTGGAAGGAAGAACTGGCCTTTATGGCCTTGTGTGTGGCTGATTCAAGGGTTAGAGATGACCGGACCTTAGTCCAGTCTATGCTCTGGCTATCTCCAGTGGTGGGGTGGAGTCCGACGCCACCACGGCCGACCGGAGGATGGTTTAAGAGTCGGTCCCAGGGGGCGGCCGGTGGATGGTTGAAGAGTCGGTCTCAGGGGGCGGCTGAATAGGCCAACAAGAAGAAGAACTCGTTCTTCATAAGAATCGGTTCACTTAATGTATCGGGCCCCTTCCTAACGACATGATTTCTTATGAAAATTGGATAGAGATTTGCTAGTCTTTATGCTAAGCACCATAAAGCCCAAGCGATCCCTATCCAATTGCCATAAGTTATATGCACAAAAATACTGAATCTGCTAAAAACTTTAACCTACTCATTTCATTCATACTATTTACAAGATCCCATCACAATTTATTTCACCCTGCTCAGATAAAATAAGATTTTTACACTATTCATCAAATGATTCTAGGCAATATAACTTTCATCACTATGCTGTTATAAAGACCATATACACATATTCATTCTATAATGAAAGTCATTTCTCATAATCACTCCAGTCCAAAATACATTATAAGGTTACAGTTATACACGTCCGTCCATATCCATTTCAAATACATATACAATCCAAGTAACAGAAATCTATGTCATCAACCAATTTATCCAACATCTAGTAACCCATATCAAATTTCATGCATCCAAGAGCCAACCTGCTATCTCTGATCTGAAATCCAAAAATTTCAATAGTAAAGGGATAAGACCTAAGTCTCAGTGACTGGATAGCCATCTAACAATGGAAAAACTGAGAATCCACATTATAAAACCAATAAATATATCAATACAACATATCACAATAAATACAGAAATCTTTTCAAATGAGATAAAAAAACTTATAAGTTAACTTATGCTTCCAATAATATAACTTAAATAAGATAATGCCACTTTTACAAAATCTCATGATGATGGGCTGGGTATGCTACCACTAAGGTACATCCCTATAGTCGCCCTCCTGCAAATGTACTCTTAGTGGGTGAGTGTACTAGCGTCAAGGATTCTCGCACCATATGGCACCCCTCACATGTGCGGTTCACCCCAGGTGTGAGCTTGCTCCTTTCCCTAGGCCTCCTGCTTGCCCCCTCCATGGATCAATATCTCTGAGCCCCCTCGGGTTATATAGTAACCTAGCTCTTTACTGAGCTATGATTCTTGCCCCATTGGGCTGTTTGCAATCTGCCCCACTGGGCTGATCTAACTTGTACTCCCCCTAGCCTCGGGATCATAGTATGATCGAATCACAAGGAGGTGCCGGCTGTAAATAGTGTGTGCAATGCTCATGCTATGGCACACTCTACAGGATGATCAGCCCCATAGATGGCCCAATGCTCTTTATGCTGTATGCTGTAGAAATACTCAGATATAAGTTTATAATCCAATATACAATTAGCTATACTTTCTTTGAAACATTGATATTCATGCATGCCCATGCATCACTTTGAAACATAAATCTGAACGGTAATTCCATGCTTTACTGAAACATATATTTTTATCCAAACAATACTTTTCATGAAACTCTATACTTTGCTTTGAAACATGCTATAGCTCATGTTTCCTTTTCTTTTCTTAAACTCATGCTTGACTGGAAACTCTTACTTTTTCTGAAACTCATGCTTTACTTTGGAAACATGCTGTAAACCCATGTTTGTTCTTAAACTCATGCTTTATTTTAGAACATACTTTAAAAATAAGATACATCATAACTGGGTTCTCATTTCCCATATTTAACTACTTGAGATACTATATTTAGCATAACATATGCTGATTTGTAGCAAAATATCATTATGCTATTATTAAATAGCTCACAAAGCTAGATGAGAAACCCACTCACCTTAGCTGCTAGTACACTGCTATGGCTGCTATTTCTCCTTTTCTGGCTCTCTAGAACCAATCTCTTGGCCTAAGTCATCATACATGTATTATTAGGGTCACAAGTACCAAAGGTTTCATGAAACTATGCATGCATGCTCTATGCCTTAATATCTTAAAATAATACTCTTCATCCCTAACATACTCAAAGATTCACAATATATACATGCTATCACCTCATTTGCCTCTAAATCATGAGATTTTAACATCATTCTCTAGCTTAGGAAGGTTTGAACTTACCTTAGAAAAGATAGCAAACCACCAAGTCTTCTTCCCTTCCTTCTCTTCCTTTTTTTCTCTTCTTCTTTTCTTCTTCTTTTCTTTTTCTTCTTCCCTTCTTCTTCCCCACGGCTGAACCCTCTCCTCTTTCTTTCTCTTTTCTCCCCTTTTCTTTCTCTTTTCATACGGTGGCTTAAGGGCTAAGGAAGGGTAGTGGGTCTTAAATGCCCCTAAAAATCCCTATTTTGCCCCTTTCTACTCTTAAGTCACACTTTTCAAAGTCCACATAGCTCCTTTCTCCGTCAGATATTTTTGCCCTTAAATTTTCTTTCCTATCTTGCCCTTGATCAAATTCTCAAATAACTTTTTATCAAATTTTACTTATGCCCCTTACTAAATTTTCGTTATTAGATGAATAACAAAGGTTATCCATCCATTAGTCGGCATGGATGCTAGCTAATGAGAGTGAAATTAGCCTCAAACCAATTTCACAGAAGATTTTTGTTCATCTAAACCCGCAGTTAAGCGTGCTTGGGTGAGAGCGATGGGTGACCCCTTGGGAAGTCCTCAATTCACTCATTAGTCGACTAAAATGCTGACTAATGAGAGTGAAATTGGCCTGAATTCACTCATTAGTCGGCTAAAATGCTGACTAATGAGAGTAAAATTGGTCTCATAGAAAGATTTCACACGGTAATTGACTAGGTAGTCGACTACTGTGGGTAAGATTGGTCCCAAAACAATTTTACAGAGAGTTTTTATCAGTTAGTCGACTAACTAGTCGACTACTTACTAAGTAGTCGACTACTTAGTCGACTACTTTCACAATAGTCAGCTACTTTCACTAGTTAGCTGACAATGAGTCAACTAACTTCATATAACCTTTCCAAAGGCCATTTTAACGCATTCCAACTTTCAAAATCTTCATTCCAACTTCTCCCAAGGATCAAAAACAACTAGTAAACATTAAAATTATCAAAAAAACTTCAATTATAAGCCCAAATAAGTGACTTTATTTACTTTTTAGAAGGATCATGGGAAAAAACTTAAGGTAACATCCAAAATTTTAGCTTTCACATTTTTTTTAAGATTTTTACTCAAATCATTCACACTAGAAAGCTAAACTAAAAATAAAAACATGTTTAAAATGAAATTATAAGACTTTCAAGTTCGGGATATTACATAATGAACTGGGTTAGTGAGCTAGATTAAATGGGTTTAACCCATTGGCTCTTAAATATTGATCCTATTTCAAGTTGGTTTGAAATTTAGATGATAAAATAAGTTTTAGATTCAATTAGAAGTAGGGTTGAAATTAACTTAATCTTTGAAATTCTATAATTATTGGGGTTAGCAAATCAAAACAGTGAACCCAACTTTTATTGTCTTGGATTGAAGATTATTAGCCATTATAGTTATAAAAATTAATTAAAAATTTATTATGCAAGTGAGCGATACCCTTAAATTGTATTATTTTTGAGAATTAATGAAGAAGATAAGTAGATTAATTATGAATTAATTAATTTAATAAATAACTTTATTACAATTTTGGTGTTAAAATAGTAATACAATAAAATTTTATTGCCATACTTACTAGCGCAATGATTTATGTAAAGACTGCATTCACTAGAAATGCTTGAGGCTAAATCTTTCTCTTCTTTCTCCTTATTTAGGAGGCATTCTTATGAAAAAACTATCCTCAGATATAAGGAGAGAAAAGGAATATAGCTTATTATAAATGAAACCCTAATAAGTTCTTCCATTAGTTAGTATCAAGCTTTAAGCCCATTCAAACCGTCAACAATATCATCCAATAGAAATGCGTTTAGACCCAAACTATATGAATCATAAATATATTAATATTAGACTCATCCAACTTATATCATTGGATCAATTTTCTTGGTTAACCAATTTTATCACAATTCTAGAATTATAGTGAATGGAAATAGTAGGCATGAGTGTAGAATTAAAAGGTAACTGTGATAATAAATCTCTAAGCTATATGGCTTCTAAGCATATAGTGTCAAGTGCAATTAATTCAGATTCTATAGTATTATAAGTTATCATAATTTGTTTATAAGAACTCTAGGAAATGACAACGCCACTCATAAGGAAGACATAATTAGAGGTGGATTTTACATCGAGAAAATTAAAAAATTAGTGACCTAATTGGCATCACTATATCCCTCAATCACACTAAGAAATCCAAAATAGACAAAATAAAGATCAAATGTATTCTTGAGATATAGAAAAATCCTAGGTAGGGCAATCCAATATTCTTCATTAGGATTACTAGTATACCTACTCAACTTGCCTATAGCATAAGAGATATCAGGATGAGTATAACTTGCTACATACCTTAATGATCCTATTTATTGAGCATATTTATGTTGCCTCATAGGTTCACCTTGATTTTTAACCAGGTATACACTTGGATCATATGGAGTGACGACAAGTTTAAGGTTAGAGTACTTAAATTTATCTAGCATCTTTTCAATAAAATGAGAAAGGCTCCAAGCAATAGAATTTTGATTTCTAATCAGTTTCATACCAAGAATGACATCAACCTAACCTAAATCTTTCATATCAAAAATACTAAAAATATAATTCTTAATGTTTTCTAGTAAATTAAGCAAAATACCAAAAATTTAAATATCATCAACATAAAGATAAAGTAAAATAAAACTAGTTCTATATTTCTTGAAATAAAGACATTTGTTAAAGTCATTGGGTAGAAAGCCAACGGATAAAACAACTTTGTCAAATTTCAAACGTCATTATTTAGGGGCCTACTTTAAACCATAAAGTGATTTCATTAATTTATAAACTTTATTTTCTTAACCTTTTACTACAAAACTTTCAGGTTGTTCAATATAAATTTCTTCTTCTAAATCTCCATTCAAAAAAACTATTTTGATATCCATATGGTGAATTATTAGGTTATAAATGGAAGATAAGGCTATAAAAGTTCTCATAGTAGTAAAACTACTGATAGGTGCATAAGTATTAAAATAATCAATTTTTTTCTTTTAAGAAAAACCTTTTACTACTAATCAAGCTTTATATCTATCATTATTATCATTAGGTCTAATTTTTTTTAAAAAATCCATTTGCAACCAATAGCTTTATCCATGTTTTATTGTGCAAAATGCTTTCAATTACACTATCATAGCTTCCTTCCAATGTGGAGCCTCATCAGAAGACTTGGCTTCAGTATAGTTGGAAGGATTGCTTTCGATAAGGAAAAGATAAAAATCATCACCAAAATTCTTTTGGAATCTCAATTTTTTACTTCTTCTTAATTCAGGTTTTGGATCAAGTGTAGAAGGAATGGAAGAGGAAGAAGGAGAAGAAATGCTAGGTTAAGAGGAAATCTTATTTTTGAAAGGGAAGATATTCGCGAAATAACTAGCATCTCTGGCTTCCATTATTGTATTGTTAAAGATTTCACTTATTTAAGAGTTGATTACCAAGAATCTATAGGCATTACTATTTAGAGCATACCCTATAAAGAAGACATCAATAGTTTTGGGCCCAATCTTTTTTACATTTAAGTTTTGGAACACAAACTTTAGCTAGACACCCCACATTTTCAAAAAGTTTAGCTTAGGGGATCTATTTTTCCAAAGTTCCTAAGAGGTTTTGTCATTATCTCTAAAAGGTATATGGTTGAGGATGAAGCATGTAGAAAGGAGGGCTTCCTCCCAAAGTTCTCAGGAAGGCTGAAACTAATAAGCATGGCATTCGTCATATCCATGAGAGTTTGATTTTTTCACTTCAAAACACCATTTGATTGTAGTGAATAAGGAGTAGTGACCTCATGTATAATGTCATGCTTCTGACAAAGTAAATTCATAGCTGATGAGGTGTGCTCACTACCTTGATGAGAGCTAAGGATTTTATTTTATTTTTTCTAATTAGTTTTCTACCTTAGCTTTATAGATCTAGATCTTAAACCTATCTAGAACTTCATTCTTAGTTTTGAGAAGAAAACAGTAATAGAATCAAGAAATCATTGATGAAAGTAACAAAGTAGCAGTTACTATCTCTAGTTGGAGCTCTAGTGGAGTCACAAACATTACTATGCACTAGCTCGAGTGCTATAAAATTTCCTTCAACCCTCTTGAAAGGTTTTTCAATTAATTTAGATTTAGCACACACTTTACATTGTATTAATATTAAATTTTGAAATTAAGTTTAAATTCATCATATGCTTTATTTTATCAAGATGCACATGCCCAAGTCTTTCATGCCACATTTGATAATCACATACATTCAAAATCCTAAATGATGAAGAAGAAGGAACAATTTATATTACATTCATCATTCAGAGATAGTACATTTAGTTTGAAGAGACCATCATAAACGTATCCTTTTCCAATGAAAAGGCCTTCTTTAGTGATTATAACCTTATTGGACTCAAGGACCATTTTATAGCTCCACTGGATTGGAAGAGACCTACTAACTAAATTCTTACAGACTCCTACGACATACAATATGTCGTGAAGAGGTAAAACCTTGCCAGATGTCATATTTAGGTCCACACATCCTCGACCCAATGCTTGAGCTAATGTGTCATTCCCAAAAATCATGCCTCCTCCACTTGAGTCTTGAAAAGTAGTGAAACAAGAGCGGTCAAAATACACATGAACATTTGCTCCTAAGTCCAACCATCAGTTAAAACTAGTAGAGGTGGTTAGGCTTATACCTAAAGAAAGGGTCTTTTGCCTCCACCACATGAACCTAAGGTGTAGAAGCTCCTTTTCCTTTCTTCAAAGGTTCCGTCTTCTTATAATAACAGTTCCTCACAATATGGTTAGTCCTTCCATAGACAAAGCAAAACTTGTCTTTAGACCCTTGACCTTGGTTTGGGTTAGGTTTAGGTTTAAAGTCCTTGGGCTTTGTTGTATATATTTATATAATTAATATAGGTTGTGTTGTATATTGCATGGGTTGAAAACTTGTGTAGAGTGGTATGAATAAGTGAACATCATTTTGTCACTTGCAATTATGACATGCAACAATTTGATAATTAATATCCATGACCCAATGTCCTAATGGTTACGATTTCAAATCAGCAGACAAGAAGGAGAAAGAAACAACCAAATTTAGAGACAATAGCAAAGGTCACAGGATAGAGATGTCAAATGGATCAAGCCAGCTCAAGCCTTGTACGACCTATCACAAGATGAGTCAAGCCCAACATGGCACAACTACTATAGTAGCCGTACCGTACCTAGCATAGGCCACCCCTATGAGACCCGCGGGCCATGCTAGCATGATGGCCCATCATAGGCTGGCATGACTTGCCCATGATTGGGCATAATTGACACTAAGGAGTTAGCCTACAATACATTGGGCCTAACATGCCAGGCCCAACACGTCGAGTCTAGCATATCGGCCTGCTATACTAGTATGCAAGCGAGGCACACTAGGCTCATCGGGCCAATATACCAAAAACCCATTGAGTGAGGACACTAGGCATGGCTTGCCGGGCACACGCTTGGCACACATGGGCCAGGCAAGTATTTTTCAAAAATACCCCCTAAGAAAGGGCCAAAAATGGCTAATTTGGGGTTATTTTCATTCAATTCTAAAATGCCCCTTTTTAACTATTATAAACAATTAGTTTCCAAGGATATTCTAGTCTTTTGGTCACGAAGAATTATTTGTCATTCCCAACTGTCAAAAACAACTAGTTTTTAAGGTTATTTGAGTTGTTCGAAAGCCCTCCAACCTCTATAAATAAGCTTCAACCTATCTTCCTTATCCCACACTAAATCACAAGCTCTATAAAACTCTCTTAAGCCCTTTTCACCTTCCTACAAGGCCTCCTAAATCCTAAGCCTCCTAAGTTGTTTTAATTTCTCTCTTGTTTCTAATTTGCTATCCTAATCTCTTTCTCTCTAATCTCTACTCCTACTCTCCATCCTTTATAATCAACAATGTCTCGTGCTAGTAGCTCTTGCCAATCCCATGGCCAAAAATTCAAGTTCGATGTCGACACATTAGAGTATGGGGTACACCAGTCATAAACTAAATGCAATGTCCCTAAGCCAACTGCTGCCATCGATGCTACATCGACCACCAGATCCGAGGCTAGATTCAGGACTTTTAGATTCTGACTGTACTTTGACATTGAGAAAATTACTGACAAGAGGCTCTATGCAATTTGTAAAGTTTACAGTAAACACTACAGCTGCGATACTTCTGGAGGAATTGGTCATCTAGCCAGATACTAGAAGAAAAAGAGTATAGCTATTGACACGACCCAATCTCAAATCAGAATTAGCCAAGGAGGTATGTTAGGAATTTTTTTTTTATTCTCAAGAATTAAATAGGAAGAAATTATTAAAATTTATTATAGGTAGTGAAATACCTTTTACTTTTGTCGAAAATTCAAGATTTAAAAATTAAATGAAAGCTGCTTGGAATCCTATATTTAAAAAAGTTTTCCAAAATACTACTAAATCTAATTGTTTTAAATAATATTTTCATTATAAAGAAAATATTATTTTATATTTTAAAATTTTGATGGTAGAATAGCACTTACATATGATACTTAAACAAGTGCTATTGAATTATCTTATATTTGTGCTACCATGCATTTTATTGATTACAATTGGGTAGTACAAAAAAAATTATAATTTTAAATTAATTGAATATCTACACACTGCTACCACCTTCCATGCTCATATCATGCAAATAGTATGCGAGTACCATATACATGATAAATCTTTTTTAATTAGTTTAGATAATGCAACTAATAATAATGTTGCTACTGAATTACTCAAACAGCATCTACATTCCATTTTAGATGAAAAATTATTTCATTTTAGATATGCACGTCATATTATAAATTCAATTAAAAAAATTAATTTAAGAGTTATTGAATCATATATAAGTGAAATTAGAAATACTATTAAATATATACAATCCTCAGGAGCTAGAAAACAAGAATTTAAATCTTTATGTACTATCTATATTAAAATATAAATAATTTTTGTTAGATGTAAAACATATATGAAATTCTACATGTTTAATATTACAATCATATTTTAAATATAAAGATATTATTACTATATTTTATAATAGTCATTTCATCAGTGAACCTATATTAGATTCTCATAGGCTTAATTCTATTATTATTATGCAAGTTTTATAATGTTTTTATGAAAATACTAATATTTTATCCGGTACTTATATCCTACCTCTCCCTTAGTTTTGGAACAAATATATAATGCTACCAATTAGTGAAAATTTTCAAAATATAAAAAAATTGAAAGTTTTGAAAATATCATTTTACTAGTGGAAGTAAAATTTAATGAATATTGAGAAGAAATTTCATATTTAGCTTTAGTTATGGATCCTAAAGTTAAATTAGATGGTTTATGCATAATTTATAAAAATATGAATTATGAAGTAAATACAAATATATTTAAAGTTAAAATTAAAAATTTATTAAATGAAATGTTTGCATTATATGTTCAAAAATATAATAAAAGTAAAAGATCCTATACTTTAGGACCATAAATAGTAGTAGAGGTAATAGTAGTGGTAAATAATAGGCTTTATTAAAAAAATAAAGAACCACCACTTCATCATCTTCATATATTAAATTAAATATTTATTTAAGAAATGATTTTATAAACTTTCTAATTCAGAAAAAATAAATAATTTTAATATTTTATTCTGATGAAGAGCACACGAGAATAATTATTCTGTGTTTGCCATCATGGCTCATGATCTACTAACCCCTCTAGTGTCCACAGTAGAATCGGAGCTTGCTTTTAGTGTAGGAAGATGGGTACTCAATAAAAGAAGGAGCTGATTGAAGCCTGATCAGTGAAGATGCTCGTTTGCCTCAAGGACTGGTATAATACAAAAGAAAGGATACAAGATCAGAAGAATGATAATGAGGAGTTTTCTTCGATCAACAATGAGTAGAATAGTAGAGAATAAAGATGAAAGACGATGCAACCTATCACGGTCTTGAAGACCAAATGAGACGAATGACCATGATGGGTTACACCAACGGCAAGCCTTCAAAAAAAATAAGTATATCTAATCTATTTTATTTAATTATCCTAAAATTAGTTTTAAAATCATAAAAATAATAAATAAAAATTTATCTAGCAGGTTGTCCCATCGAGCCTGACAAGCTAGTGCTCGAAAGGCTCAAGCTATGTCAGAAAAATGACAAAGATGAAGATTAAAGACTTTCCTCCAAACAGCTAGAAGATAAAGAAGAGGACCAAGTAAGAGAGCAATGAGGTGATGTAACTACGATGACAAACCATTTTTCACCCATAAATAAAGATATGTATATAATTATTTTATTTAAATAGTATTAAAAAATTAGACAGGATGACACATGGGCTATCCCAGCACGGCCCACCCTAGGCTAGGGCTGTGAGCCATGCCAGGCCGACTCCTTTAGTTTGATGGGTCATGTCGACATGGTTCACTGCAGGAGCCATGCTAGGTCGGTATGACACATCGGCCCTCAATCTGACTAATTCTCGTGGTCCTGTTTGAGACCACTATCATGGAACATGGTTAGTAATAACATACCAAATGTGACTGACACACTTATCCCCGAATGATGGTCCAATGGTTTTTATAGAAGTTATTTTTTTGAATTCACCAATTAGAGTTGCTAAATATAAATATGATTAGATAAGGATAATCTATAGACCACTAATTCTTACATTGATATTTCATGTAACTCATCATCTGTATCCAATAATTTGAAAAGTTATTTCTATACAAGAAACACATCAAATGTTGGGCATGGATGATGATATGATGACAACAATGATAATACATACGGGAATAAGCTAAAACAATAATGCCACTACATCTTAATTATTTTGAAAGCCCTTATTGGAATATTTTATTTTAGGAGAAAGCGTACTAGTGAGTATTACTAAGGGTAAGTAATAGGTAAGAGTAATCCAAGAATTGATACCAATTTAATTTGATTGGATTGGGTTAATTCAGCTCTAAATTCTCATAGGATTGATTTTGGGTACAAAACTTTGGAATCATTCTTATTCGGATTGGTTCTTGGTTGTAAAGGTTGGTTCCTTAGTTTTGAATTGTGAATCGAGCTTTTTTTTTTTATAAAAAAGATATTTTTAGAAACTGAGTTATGAACTTTGAGAAGACCCTATAAATTGTAAGTCATTTACCATCTCTATAAAAAATTTTTAGTGTTAGATTATTATCTTTTTTAGTTAATATAATAAAAAAATAATTACTAGATATTAAATAAGTGTTAAATAATTAAGATATAAGCATTAAAATGTCATAACTATTTTTTTCAAACCGGTCATTGCTTGCTTGGTGCCTACACTTTTTTCATCTGCAAATCTCAATCTTTTTCTCCTAGTCTTTCTCATGCCATACGAAATCTTGTAGCCAAAGCGCCTAGAAAAAGTGAGACTGTGATCTATCAATTTTTTTAAAAAAATTAAGCCTTCGAGAATAATTGATTAAAAAATGATGCAAATAACAGTAATAGAATATAGGGATGGCTGTTTTATGATGGGAAATATCAACAGGAGGCTATTGTTCATGCGGTCTTGGGTCTTTGAGTTTTTTTTTAAATTTTTTTTTATTTTTTTTTATTTTTTGGAATGCGGGTTGGTTAGCGTCCAAGGACACATATAGAAAGAAATTAAAAAAATATATATCTTGGCTTTCGTTCGTGCAATGGTGGCTTAGGTCTTTGGGCTTTTTATTTTTTTTAATGCTCTTTCACAGCATCCAAGGACACAAGCATAAAGAAATGAGAGAAAAAAAATGATGCTATCTACCATCGTGCTCTTCTCCATACTTTTTCTTTTCTTTTTTTTTTTCTTAACCTTTAAGGACCACTACTATCCCACATTAAAGTATTCACCACTGCGATTCCCTGGCTCTCATTTCCACTGGGAACTGGACCTAAAGTTTTTGTCTTGCATCATAAAACATGCAAGGGGATAAAAATGTAATAATAATAGCAATAAATACGAGCAATAAGAATGAGGAAGCATTTTTACGGTTGAAAATTTACTCAGCAGATCAAAAAGAAAAAGAAAAGTAACTATAGCTTTGTCTTGAATTCTTATTTTACTTATCCTTTTATATTATGCTAAACTTTATAGTGACCTTTGATCAATATCAATACTTCAACAAATTAATTATAAGCTAAATTTTAAAATATTAAAAATAAAAAATTAATTATAAGCTAAATTTTAAAATATTAAAAATAAAAAAGTAAAAAATTTCAAGCTAATGCAAAAGAGAAGAAAATAAGTTCTATCCGAAAATCGATCTAAATTGATCCAATCTAATTGGATTGATTTTGTATTAGTTTCAGGATAGGATTAGTTTAGTTTTAGATTTAAAATCTTGAAACCGATCTAATTTATATTGATTTTCGGTTTTTGTATAAAACTGATCCAATCTGATCCATACACACCCCTAAGTATTATAATTCTACATGCCTTGTGAGTATATTTTCAATCCCATCAATCATTATAAGATTTTTTTTTTTTCAAAATTTTCATATGCTTTAATGACACCTCTTGTAAAGGCATTAGTTATGTAAATAATAAACATGATGATACGATGCATCATGAATTAGGATGTACGAGTTCCCAAACAAGCACAAGGTCTCCTAATTAAGGTGATTAAGGTGGTAACCTTCCCTTAAACTCATCCAAACAAGAGATTGAGAAGGCTTTCGATAGATAAACCGGTAGATATACACATACAAATATGTATAAATGTATGTACGTTTGTAGATAGGTAGGTAATTTGACTTAACTATATTGATGTGGATCTTATTCAAATCTGACCATGTTTAGATAGAAGGATGGAACTCTTAGATTAATGATCCAAGCTATTGGATATGTTTTACTAAATGCTTAAATACTAAAAATTATGTGATTGAAGGCTTGTAACCTATACATTTAAGTAGTTAAAAAAAAATATTGCATGCTACCTAAAATGGCTATTTTTCAACCACTTGATGCATAGCCTAAGGATCTTGATATAATATAATTTTTGGTATTTAAGCAATTTAAAGGTGTTAAATCATATTTAATGGTTCAAATTATTGATGTAGAACTCCTATCATCTCAATCTAATTGGATCATTTTCTTATTCTTATTTATCCCATAAAATAGACTAAAAGATTTTATTTAGAAAGAAAAACCAAAAAAACACTTACCATGACCCTTCATATTTCACACAACATGGTGTGACCTATAGGGACAGATAAACAAAAGAGTTGAGTTTAAATATATAGAGAGAATCAAAGGAAAAAAGTTCTTACCATAACTCTCTACATTTATTTACCACGTTGGCTGGTAACGTAGAAATGGGAAACTAAGAACTTTGACCTAATGAAGGATAAATAAATAGAGGAGTTGGGCTTTTATAGAGAAGAATGCTAGAGAAATTTGTCTAACCAATATTGAAAAAGTAACTTTCCCAAATTTAGAAAAGTTTCATTATTTTTAGTATTATTTTTCATAATTTTAATATACTCTGCAATTTAAATTTCAATTTTTTTGTTGTCAAACTTGCATTACGCATGCTCAAATACTAGTATTATGAGAAGAGAGAGGGAGAGAGAGATGAAAAAGTATTTAGAAACATCATCTAAATCAAAATTGAGTTCCTATAACTGATGAGTTTCTCTATTATCACAGTGAGAAGAATTTGATGTTTTTCTCTTTAAAGAGGCATAACAAGTAGGAAGGTTCAATTGCTTCTGAACTTTATGTCTAATTAAAGAAGTTCTTTAGTTGAAAATATCTCTATTTTTTAAAATAACAATGCTAAAAAGAAATATTCAGTAAGATTTCTAAACTTATCTTGTTGTAATATCTTGTCTAGAAAATGTCTTTTTATAAGATAGTACGATATTATTCAAACGTTTAATAAGATCTTCTTTCCAGGTAGTAAGATTAGTAGTTGGCTTGCACGGTCTTGGTTTTAGATTATTAGGAAACTATAGAATTCATTATTTACTTCTTTAACAGGTCTCGTATTCTTCCACCACAATAAAATATGTGAGGAAGCATAAATTTGAGAGCATCTTAACTTTACTTTTTAATGAACTAAAATTTTATTTTATACGATTGTTTTCATGCTTGTGTGACCTTTGGACCCTTCCAAGGGGCAAGCTTATCACCCTTCCATCACCCAAGGGCTAAGAAACAAGCCGACGACAGTGCTCCTGACCCACCAAGTTCGAACTCTAAAACCGTGATCCATTTCTTGGTGCAAATTGAGCCCAGGCCACGAGTCTTGGTTCCGTCTCGAAATCTGTCGAGAGATTTTATACGCGCGCAATGTGTGACACATTCATGCTTTTGGTGCTATAAGAAGTTCCATTAATATTTTCATGCAAATTACGTGGTGTTTGAAGCCATTACGTAGCTAAAGTTGGGTTGAACTTTCACGGGCAACTTATGAGCCTAATAAGCCAAGCTACACTTAATAAGATGGTACATGATGCATAAAAGATTGTATGCATAGAGGTGGCAAATGTATGTTGTAGAACAATAAATAAATCCGTTAGGATAAAACACTCAGAAATATAGAAAATATTACACTAATATTTTATTGTTTTAATGTAAACTAAATGAAAAATATAATTTAAGATAGGATGAGGCCTAACATGTTCAAATTATAATTTATTTATTTATTTATCAAGTTTAATCAAGCTGAGCTTGAGCAAACCAAGCCAATCCTAGCTCATCTACCGAACTGATGGGCTTAATTTAAGCCAAATTTTGATTGTAAACTTTCCTGCAAATAACTTAATTTTATAATAATCTCGCGGTAATACATGGCCTGAAGAGTTAAAGACAAGAATGCACCACTTGATTGCAAATATAACTATTCTAGAATAGCAGAAAATGATGAATAAAATAGAATAGAAATTAAAGGAATAGTAAGGAGTTTTTATATTTTATTTTTTTAATATATTTATTTTGACTCTTACATTATAAAGTTTTCGAATGAACAAAATGTTGCATCCTTTTTCTTTCCCGAATATAAGATCCAATAAAATTTTATTAAAAAGTTAAAATGGCAGTTGATCAAGGTGAGAAAAGGGTGCGAAATAAAATAAAATAAAATTAAGAGTGAATAATTTCTGGCTTAAAGTCTATTTCCTTTCATGATAAAGAAATAAAATAGTAAATATTGGTGGGCTAAATTGGAATGAAAAGAAATTTCCTCACTCCCATAATGCCGCCGGGGGGACCACTCCAATAACTGGGCGCCAGGTGCGGACAAAAGAGATGATATGCTCTTATCTAAAGCTGAACCCTCCAGATGTGTCTATATCTAACATGATCTAAGTAAAAGAATTAGAAAGCTAAGGCAATAAAATTAAATTAGATGGGGTTTAGAGGGATTTTGATTTAGAAGGAATTTTTACTACCATCTATCTACTGACGAAAAGGTAAGACCACATGATGCGATTTATTCTTTCATTTAGGTAGGTATCTCTTTTTACATTCAAGTATGGTTCTATCGATTTTTTTTTAATTAAATACTATTTGAAAAGCCTACAAAACGGTAAAATAGCAACCGTAAAAAAAAAACAAGAAAAGACAAATAAGACAAAATAATAGGTGCTGAAAAAGCCAACAAGCAATTGTTGATATACCTCTGAACATAGCATGTATTTAAGAATCTGAGCTCAGTAACAAGTATCCCTTTCCTTCAACATTCTTTGCAGTCAGAATTGTTAAGACTTTTTTGTTGCACTTTGATGTCAATATCTGATGCATTTCTTATTTAAAAAATGCTACTATGTCATATAAATTTTGAGCCAAATGTTACTTTTACTGCATATTTGATGCTCTGAATCTTTCATGATATTTGATAATCTTAACAAAGGAAGAAAATTTGATTCTGTTACGTTTTTTATTTTATTACGCTAAAAGAAGAAAAGAAAGTTCAACAGTATCTAAGGGTATTTTTACTACTCTTTCATGCTGTGAAGTGTAGGTTCGCTTTTAGCTATTTTTTAGCCAAGAAATTTGCTCATAGAGAAAATAGAATAAGTAAACAAGGTGATGTAGCTGCATACACTTTTATAATTATTGATTCTGTTATTAAAAGACTAACTCGTAAACAACTTTTTGATGGCTCTGCTCAGAATTCTATCTTCATAGCATATGTATTTGCTAGTGCTAAACACTAATTAGGATAATTATAATTGCCAACAAATTTATTTTGTATCATAAAGGGATTGTAGAAATTTTGTAAAAACATGGACGAGGTCATAAAACGTAATATTTGTTTCCAAAACCTGATTACTTTTCAGTGAAAAACTATGTTATCTTAATCAAACAACTAAATTTTTTCTTTTGATACAAGCAGAACCTCCTGACTGAGACCAACATATAATTTCTTAAAATGCTTAATTCATATTAATTTTTGTTTGTCTAATTTTCTTTTATATTTATGATTTTTAATGATTATAAAAATATTTTCTTTTTTTAGTTGAGGTTGCCCTTGTAAGTGTTTGCTCCATTATGCAATTGTATGATTATTATAAGGCTGAACTAGTATGAGTCATCCTCAGAAAGATGATGCTAATGGGCTATAATTTTGTTTTCTTTATGTTGGTTTGGATATGAAGTTATGCTTGCATGTGATTTTTTTTTTTTTTTTTTTTTTTTTTTTTTGTGCTTTCAGTAAGTACTTTCTTTAAAATAATTGTAAAAAGACAATGCTCCTTGCCTTCCCCTAAATTCACGAGCTAATACATTGCAAACCCTCCATTAGCATGAGGTCCCCTTTTCTAAAATATCGCCCATGAAATAACATCACTTCTTTGAATGCTGGCTACTGCGATCAATCCTATTAATTCAAAATCCTGAGATCTCTCAAAGCCTGATCTTGTTCTTTGAGCATAATACAAAACCAACCTATTTCCTTTCTAATTTTTGAAGAAGATAAGATATCGGCCTGTAACATAGCACAGTTTCTCAAAGTCTAGGTATCTCTTTCTTCTGAGAAAAAGGTGGGGAGATCTATAGGTAAAAGCACATTTCTAAGTTCAGTATTCTTGTTTCTCGGTGCAAGAATTTAGGGGTAGCTATTTTTATTACCTTCACACTTTTTCTAATATAGGAAGAGCAGTTATTTCATGATATTCAAGATTATTACATTTCTAAGGTAATAAGAGTAGATACTCTTATTACCTTAGAAATGTAATAATCTTGAATATCATTGGGTAGCTACTTTTACCATCTTCAGTAAGATTATTACATCATGGGGTAGCTACTCTTAACAAGAGTGGATACTCTTATTATCAAGGGCGTACTGCCAACTCAGATTCCTGTACTTAAAAAGACATACAATATAGGGGCTTCAAAGTTTTTTTCAGAAAAAAACTCTTTGATACTTAAATTAGTTGAGATAAGAAATCGAGGAGAATTTTCAAGCTTTCTTTAGGTAAGAGCTCGGAGCTCTCTTTAGGCGAAAGCTTTGAGCTTTAGCAAATGGCTCTAAATCTCTCACTTGGATAATATAGGACTGTTTTTATAAGCATTCGGAAGGAGCATTGGAGATAAATTTTGTTAGATTAGAAAAAGATTTGCTTGGAGTTAATGGTCAAATTTTCGTATTGATGGATCTGGCATGACGGATTGGAACGACGTTCCGCGGCAGTCGACGAGAGCTTTGGAGTGAGGCCTGAGCTGATCTATCTGAGAAGGTCAAACACGTCAAATTTGCTATCTTGTGGATGTCATTGTGGATCACTGCGGATCCACCGCTATTTTGCTATGTCAGCTATTCAGATCAGATTACTCATGGCAGCGGGAGTATGGTTAGAAAATATATTATTTTTAGGTATTAGAATATATATTTTATTTTGATCATGATATGTGAATATTGAAATTCCTTTAGCTAAATATAAAAACTAAATAATACATATATATAATATTTATATTAATTTTCTTTTATTAAAATTTTATCCGAAAAAATTTCTGCATATTTTTTTCTTTTCCCTGAGAAACCCCACTTGACCTTGTTGCCCACGTGCCCCCGTCAGCCCCCTTTTTTTTTTTGTCCATCACAGAAGGTTCCTTACCTCAGTAGACACTCAAAGAAAGATTATTCAATTCATCTCTCTCTTTCTTAATTATGCCGATCCGTATTCGCCATGGATCGCGCAGCAAACCCAAAGATTTTGTTTTGCACGGAGCAAATTGCCAGATGGATAACGTAGCACAGTGGGTACCTTTTCTTTATTTGAGGCTGCTTGTCTGCCCTTAGCATCCGCCTATATTACTAATTTCTTTTAATTTTAATCGTTCCCATCACATAGTAATTATGTTTATTTTTATTTATTTATATAATAAAAAATAATTATATACAATGCAATGAGAAGATAACTGCAGTAAAAACATGACTATATGCAATTAATATGATTGACTGTATCTTTTGTATCTGATCTTGGAGAGCTAAACTTTAAATGACAGGTAATGCTAACCAGCTCACATGGGTATTTAGTCATGCAACTTCCATTGCATGCAATCATTTTGACAGTCTGTATTTACGTACCTTGACATTAAAAAACTCTATTAAAGTTTCAGCAGTTGACGCTGGAAGAATAATAAGATCTAGTTTGCATGTTCTTTTGTCTGTTTAATGTGTAGCCATCTTCCCAGATTAACTATATTTCTTATTTTGATTTTTTTCGAAATTTTTTATGCTAAAATATCATGAAAATGATATGCTATATCTTATGTGACCTTCTAGTCACGTTTATTTCTCTACTGTTAATAAAATAATCTTACGCACATGGACAAACGTAGATAAGCTGCCTCCCCTCTATATAATCTCCTCATGTGGAAGTGTTGATGCCCTAGATAGAGAGACGGAAAGATAGATAGAAAGAGAGATGGCAACCATTGTTGCAGTGGCCTTGATGCTCACAGCTTACATCATCGGAGCCTCGGCCTCTCCATCCGTCATTATCGTCGGCGCCGGCATGTCCGGTGAGCATCACAAACAATGCAACATGCGCTTAATTTGAATCCTACTTTGAGCTATTGTTTCTCATTTACTGCTGCAATGACGAGATATGTAACTCTAATCCACATCATGCCTTCACTTCGTGCAACCATCTCAGGGATCTCGGCGGCTAAAACCCTATCGGATGCCGGGATGAAGGACTTACTCATCCTCGAGGCCACAGATCGTATTGGTGGCCGCATCCACAAGACCAAATTCGCAGGGCTCAACGTGGAGATGGGAGCCAATTGGGTACAAGGGGTCAATGGTCGCGAGATGAATCCCATATGGGAAATGGTTAACAAGCTCAACCTCAGTACCTTCTACTCAGACTACAGTAACCTCTCCTCCAACACTTACATGCAAGGGTATACAAATATATAAATATATATGGCACACTAAAATCTAAAATTTCTCCATTTTCCACTCTTCTTCGTTTTGTATCACGTCTTCTTTGGGTAACCGTAACAAATTTATCGTTATCATTTTTTGCATGCAGTGGTGGGCTATACAAGAGCTCCGCGGCGCAGGAGGTCATTGATCTCGCTGAGAATATCCAAGAATCAGGAGAGAATATGATTCAGGAGAGAATATCTCCAATGCGTTACCTGCCAGCGGGCGCGAAGACATCTCCATCTTGACATACCAACGTCTCAAGAACCAGTTAAGATTAATGACCATATATTTTAAGTTCTAAAACTAGAGTTTCGCCGCAACAGCCTCATATTAATTAGAACTCATATATCTCATGGTTATCATGTTATTTATATAGTAGTTTCTCTGTGACTAAGGTTGGACATTGGCGTTGCAGTGTTCCTTCCACACCTTTGGAGATGGCAGTAGATTACTACGTCTATGACTACGAGTTTGCAGAGCCTCCGCGAGTGACAAGCCTGCAAAACACGGTTCCTCTGCCCACATTTGCCAACTTTGGGGAGGACCTTTATTTCGTGGGAGACCAGAGGGGCTACGAGAGTGTGGTGTATGATCTGGCTAAGAAGTTCCTCGCGACCAACAACAATGGCACCATTGTGGATTCCCGGCTCAAGTTAAATAAGGTCCAATCCCCATGCCAAAATACTCTTTCTTCTAGTTCTTTTCGACGGAATCGCATTGCCACCCATGACGGCGATGGTCATGATTGGCTTAGCACATCTGTTCTTCTGACGTTATTTTAATATTATATTTTTTATAAATAATTTATAAGCTAAAATACTATTTGAACCTTCTGATTCTATACCAAATATTCAGATGCTTTTCATTAATCAATATAAAACTAGATACTTTATAACTCATACATTTAATTAATAGCCTAATATATATATAAATCATAAGCTAAACTTACATTGATATTATAAAAAAATAAAAAATAGATATTATTTAGAATTTAAATTTGTATAAATATTTATTTTTTAAAAAATTTAATTAATATATTATTAAATATTTATCAACATAAGCTTTCGTATGAAAACTTTCTGAGTCCTGTAGTACTCTCGTTCAAGCAAAGAGTTTTAATGAGTCTGGTGCATGAAATTTGAATGGAAATTTGGAATCTTTATAAAATCTGTTAGGGCTTCATTTGTAAGAGCTCGCGCCCACGATTGTTGAGTTGCATGCCAGCTACCGAAGAGATATTGATTTATTTTATTATTATATTTATGTCAAAACAACGTAACGAGGCCACCACAAGGTTCGCCGGTCTAATAAAATAAATAAAAATTGATAGCCGTTCCGTAGGTGGACCGCATCTGAAATTAATAGTTGAAGGAGGATTGGCTCTTTTCCCTATGAAGGATAGCCGATTGGCTCCTCTCGCAGGCAAGCGCGTGATTTTTTTTCAGCGGACGAGGAATGGTACGTCTTTTCTTTGTCTATCTTTTTTTTTTTTTTTTTTTTCGATGAACCTGGCAAAACCGGCTTCCCTTGCATCAGCCTCCACCTCCACTAGAAGATAACGATGAAATTCAGCAGATCGAAAGAAATTATTTCACCATGTAACTATCCAATTCATCGAATAATCAGCAACCTAATTTATTTTGTTATAAATATACAAATAAATATAACTCAGTATGGAAGATAAGAGATGGCACATATCCTTTAAAAATGAATAACCATAATTCGATTTGCCCTGAAGCCAAAAGATTATTATAGAAAGGTTTTCTTCTAAATTTATATTATACTATTAAAATCTATCAAAGATTTCTCTCAATCCGATTCAAGTTGCCATCAAATTTACATAAAATATAAAGTTATGAAAAAAAAGAAATAACAATTATAAAAAAAATTCTTTCAAAATGATCGTGAAGGGTTTTCTTCTAAATTTATATTATACTATCGAAATCTATCAAAGACTTCTCTCAATCCGATTTAAGCTGCTATCAATTCTACATAAGATACAGAGTTATGAGAAAGAGGAATAACAATTGCAAAAAAAATTCTTTCAAAATGATCGTAAATCACAGCTTCAGCTTCAAGAAGATTTAGAATACACTGAGACATCAAAATTTACCTTTTAAATAGCTAGATTCAAGAACGATTAAAAGATAAGTTTAAATAAATTCTATCTAATGCAATTAGAGAAAGAAATTCTTTTATTTGAATGAAAGTCTATCATGCTAATCAGGAGCCTGAACTATTTGTTTTCATAATAGGACTCATTTCTATATCCATCATAAAGAGTAAGATGGAAGAATAGTCTGGCTTAATTTGAAGCAGTTGTCTAAGGAACAGTAACCCAAAAGTTTAGAGCTTGTCCCATTATTTGGAAATTTGAAATAAGAGTGTAGTTATGGTGTGTCCTCGCTAACTTAGAACTGTGATAGTAGAAAAAGAGATGATCATTGGATTCATCATTGGCTGCACATCTCTTGCGAGATGCTGTTCTCTAGGATAGAAAATAGGAATTGAGTGCTAGAGTTTTCAAATGAACATATGAGCCCTTTTGAGAGCTTCAATCTTCCAAATAAATCTTAGCTGCTAAGAGCGAGTTCTCACCGGTACCCATAGCACCATAAATCTCCTTCAAACGTATTCGTCACTGGGTAGGATCCTTTGGAGACTCGTTTTCAGATGCTGGCGTATCCATCTCCGTATAATACAAACAGTGGACGCCATTCCGTACCGAACTCCCGTATTAATTTATTAGTTCATCAAAAAAAAGTTACGGCACATCCTAGGGCTTGATGCCATGAGATTAATTTACTTAATTTTTTTTGTTGGAAGTTGACTTATCCCATCACTTTGAGGCTGTCATCCAGATCCAATGAAGATGCTTAATATTGGTTTGGATTGTTGTCAATTTTGTTAAGACTTATGTTGTTAGACTAAGTTGTTGCTAACACCATCTATATCATAACAAAATTTTTATAATAGAATATACTTTGGGCTCCTATATAGCTTTGGCACAAAATTTATTTTAAATTTTAATTTTTTGATTATTATAATTTAATTCTTTATATTTTAAAAATATTATATTTTTAATATTTCATCAAATAAAATGAATTAAAATTATTAAAATAGCTGATATGATATTTTGATTCGAATATATCAACTGATTAAAAGAATGATATATCAGTTATTCTACTAACTTTAACTATTATCGTATAATGATATATTAAGAAATATAATATTTTTTAAAAATAAAAATAAAATTATATCAACTGAAATTTTAAAAATAAAAATAAATTTTGAGCGGTAATTTGAGGACCAAAGTAAATCTTCGTCAAACTTTGATTTGGTTTAACATGCTCCTTGTTTACCATCCACTTACAGTGCAATTGTGCGGTGGTCGATAATTATGGGAATCAAAAAGCAGGCCTCGTAAGTGACCCAATACCCAATCAAATTGGAGTAGATAAATGCCAATAATCGAGACCGGGAGCCAGGAACGACATGACCCAGCGGATCTCGAAAGAATTGTCGATTTATTAAACCAGTCCATGATTTAAATTTGTCTTTTATTTCAATATATTCTTGGGCAGCTCGTTACGTTCGAACCAGCTGATCTCTTTCTGTCTCTTTCTCACTTCTTCAAAGCCAACTTAGCCTACACCTCAGTCTGATGCTAAAAAATTGGGAGAAAGGCGAAGAAAATTAAGATGGTTCGAACGTAGTATATCTCACCTAAGAAGAAGACCTCCACGAGGACCATGACGTCCATGTGTCAATTTACTGGGACTCAGAGATTCGGGTCAATTTACTGGTGGGTCTTGCAATAAAATGCCAGACCAATTTGTATCACATGACCTTAAACTTTTCTTGGTATCAAGTTTGGCCCTCAAGAAAATTTGCATTGCTACCAGCATGGATCAAAATAAAGATGTGTTTCATATGAAGATAAAAAATAATAATAAAAAGATACAAAAATAATATTTTTTAATATAAATTTTAAGAATGTAAAAGTTTTTCTATTAATTGTATTTGATTGTATCCATGAATGAAGAGTGAAATATTGTAAGTGTGACTATTAACTATGTGTTTAGAACAAAATTAAAGGAAAAGAGATAAAAAATGTAATTAATATTTTATTAATATTATTCATGTAAAAAGTATAAGATCGAAGAAAGTAGTGGTATTATTTAATATTTTATTAGTCTCAATATTCAGTCCCTTTTCACTTTTTGAATAGTTTTTTGCCTTTAACCATACTAACTTACTCCCTCCTTAGTTATAACAATTTGATAGGTAGAAAATTATCTTCCTAAAAATATTAACTCCATACTAAATGCCTTCAAATTTTAAGAATAAAAAAGTATAGAAGTAACTTTTTAACCTTTTTAACACTACATCAAACATATCCTAGTAATCATTATAACAAATCTGTCCTCCTTCATTATGATAGATATACTGCATGTTTGCATCAAGGAATTGGCTACTGCATATATTCATCAAGGAATTGGCATCTCTAGTCCATTATAAAATTTCTGTTTATGAATTGACTTCTATTTTCAACATGTTTGATGCAGTTTTTTGAGATTGCATTTGAATGAGGCATTTTAAAAAATTTCTAAAATTTTGAAATGTAGGATTTTAAAGTACAATATTTCAGAATTCTAAAATTTTACAAATTCTTTATTTGGATAATTGCTCTTGAAAATAAAATTTTATCTAATGATTATTTATAAATATTATTTTCTAATATTTAAATAAATTCATGCAATTTTATATAAATATTTTAATATTTTATATAAATATTGGATATTTATGCAATAAATATTTAATATTTATTTCAAAAATACTCTCAATATTTATTATTTCAATATTTATATTTTATTATTAATATTAAAATATTTAAAATGACTATTATTGCACATATTCATAGTATTTATGAAATATTAATATTAATGTATATATTTAATACTACATTTATTAAATATTTTTTTATTTACAAAAATTAATTACAAAATAAAATATCTATAAATAGTATTAGAAATTTTCTAATTAAATTTATATTTTATTATAAATATTTTATTATAACATACAAAAGTAATATTTAATTGTATAAACTATAAATTAAATATTAATTTAACTATGTAATCATTTTAATTTAATTATGTTTATATTAGTAGTATATATTATTAATAATATATTTAATAAATATATTATTAATAATATTATTATTTATAATAAATGTTATGTTATTTTTGTAATATTTATTAATTTGTAAATAAAAGATATTTATTTAATTTTAATAATTATTAATATTTATGTAAATATTAATAATAAAATATTAATATTTTAAATAAAATAAATATTTATGTAATAAATATTTAATAAATTGAATAAATATAGAAAACAAATAAAATTATAAAATTATTTAAAATAAGTATTTACATGTAAAATAAAATGAATATTGAAATAAATGTTTATGTAAATAAAATTTTTGTAATATTTATGTAAGTATGTTGGCATATAAACAAAATTAAATATTTTGATTACTTCCGGATGGATTTTCAGAAGGGATTTATAAATAATACCTTTATAAGTGAAATTTGTAAATGACCACTTTAAGGGATTTGTAAATTCTATAAAATTTTAGAATTTTTTTTTTTGAGAATGGTCAAACAAAGAATTTTAATTTTAAAATTCTAAAATTTTCACTTAAAAAAATATAGGTTTTAAAAATCCTCCATCCAAATATACCCTGAAAGTCCTTCATTAGTATTTTACAATTGCACCACCTTTCTTCTGAATTCTGAATCTAGCTGAGCATCAATTGAAGCGATTTTAGAAGGGAGAAAGAAGAACAAGAGGAGAAAATAGCTAACATACTGCTAATAAAGTAGGATCAATTCTCTCTAAAATAGTTATCAATTTTGGTCCACTGTTATAGGTGGTAAGGCAGATTCTTTATTCGACTGGAGGCGTGACTGTCATTACAGAGGATGGCACGAGTTATAAAGCAGACAACGTGATGGTCTCTGCCAGCATTGGCGTCCTTCAAACCAAACTCATCGAATTCAAGCCTGCATTACCTGTAAGTTTAATATCATGAATTACAATAAATGCAAACTAATCTATGATCTAATTTAACATCATTCACTTGCTCTAAGATTAAATAGTATCCTATTGTGAAGGTTGCTAATGCTTGTGTTTTATACTATCTCTCACAATCACGGCACCGATTAGAAGGGGAAAATCCTAGCAATGCACCAGTTTGATATGGCTGTTTACACCAAAATATTCCTGAAGTTCCCTCACAAATTCTGGCCTGAGGGTAATGGGACCGAGTTCTTCCTTTATGCCAGTGAAAGGAGGGGATATTATCCAATATGGCAGGTAATCCAATCTTTCTATTTGTTTAGTAGACTAAGTAGGTAACAGCTCTTCTTTTGTTTTTAATCCTTTTTGTAGTACTTTATGGTGTCCAATGCTGGCCATTAAAAACTTCTTAATCCACCTAATATTATGATTGGACTAAATTTGTGATGAGAAAAGTCCATGCATTCTCGTTACCTCTCCAATATTTGTTGCAGCAATTTGAAATGCAATACCCAGGAGCCAATGTCCTAATGGTGACAGTCACAGATGAGGAGTCTAGAAGGATAGAACAACAAAAAGACTCGGAAACAAAAGCGGAAGTCATGGGAGTTCTAAGAGAGATGTTTGGTAAAAACATACCAGATGCAACCGATATACTCGTTCCTAGATGGTGGTCCAACAGGTTTTACAAGGGTAGCTTCTCCAACTGGCCCATTGGAGTAAACCGACGCGAGTACGAGCAGATAAGGGTAATAAGCCAATGACTTATATTTGTTAGATATTTTAGCTCAGCATTGTTCCAAATAGACAAACGATTAGATAACAATAATACAAACCTAAGATTATAATGCTTGGGAATTCCTCTAATTGTTTACTGATGTTGAAGGCACCTGTTGGAAGAGTTTACTTCACTGGAGAGCACACGAGCATCCATTACAATGGATACGTTCATGGTGCCTACCTTGCAGGTCTGTTTTCTTTAGTTTCACCAATCGTCACAAGACCTTTAACAGGTTCCGTGCTTATATTTTAAAAACTTCTTCTTTTCAGGCATTGATTCCGCGAACATGATGATCCAGTGTATCAAGAATAAAATGTACAGGGTCCAAATCAAACTCAAAGATTCATATGTTTGAGGTAATCTCCAACCTTTTCTACTTTTTCTTTATGACAATGTGCACTAATATATTTATCTAAGACAACATTCACCGATCTTATAAATGCTATATGACAAGGGTTTCAAAAAAAAAAAAAAAGAAAAAGAAAAGAAAAAAAAGCCAGAAACTATCATGAGAAGCAAGAATAAAGTGTCATTTTCCTTCAAGAAAAGGTTAGCTGAGACTCAATTATTTTCTTTGAGTGAACAAGATAGATACCAAAAAAAAAGTGAAATGAACGCACAAAGGCTAGTGATAAAAATACAAATCAAGAGAAAACAAGAGACAAAAATATGCAAAACTCCAAATTTTGAGGCAGGTTTTAAAAAGAAACAACATACTCCCTGGGACGTGGTTTTCAAACTTTGAGAAGTTAGAAATATATATATATATATATATATACGGTATTTCTTTCAAGCAAAATTACCTAATAACAAGTGGAAGCCAAAATCTTTTTTCCAAGATTGTTCAATGCAAGTTTGTCTTCAGGTAAACTAAAAATCATTAATATAGTGTCCCAATGAGAGCCTACTAGATAGATTTAAAAACATGTGCTATAACAATAGATAATTAAAGCTGTTAAATAACTAATTGATCCCAAAATTTTTGTCACTAAAAAGGTTATTAATATTATTTGCATAATGAAAACTAATATTTGTCACCAAAATTATACTCTGATGAATTTTTTGTCATCATAAGTTTTATCACTAATTTTCTTTTTGCTTTGGTGTAACAAAAAGAAGAGTTAACGTATGTTAGTTTTACTGTCCTCTCATCTGTAGTCTAAACCATGTATGCGAACACACGTGCATGCATATACATACACATATACATACACACACACATATATATATATATATGTAGAGCACACGTGAAGGGACAGTTGAGTCAAAAATAGACAAGAATTAGGATAATAGATAGATCAGAAATAATTAAATAAATAATTAAATTGAAGAGTTCCAATGCCATATTGAGTGACCAATTAGATCCAAAAACTTAAGTTGATAGAAAAATAATCAAGCTTCATGGAAGTCTCTTTAAATTCTTTGCAAAAAAATATAGTTTTGTGGGATCATCCAATTCGGAGTTATTACAATTAAGATCTAGTTGTTGAGATCATCCTCACAAAAAAAAAAAAAAAAAAAAAAAAAAAACTTTGTCTCAAAAGACCAAATCATATCGAAGTAGCTTTGCATACTATTACTCTTATACTGTGATAACAACTAATATTACTACCATCATCATTACTATGTTAAAGACTATCCAAATGAAAATCTTGATCTTCCTTTTGAGTCATATTATAGCAAAGCATTTTATTATCACTACTACTACTATATTTTCCAACCTATTATGCTTATGATTAGCTAAATAAAATCTACATCGTTTTAATTATGACTACTACTATTATATTTTTTAAGCTATCATGCTACCATCATTACTGGTGCTGGCACTACAACTTTATGCTATATTTTGATCCAACAATATCTACTGTATGCTACCACCATTACCAGTGCTGGCACTACAATTTTTATGCTGGCACTACAATTTTGATCCAACAATATCTGTTGATATCCAAAGGTTGAATATTTTATAGAGAAACAGAAAGAATAATGGGTTCCAAACCATTAGCATCTAGAAGGATGATTCTAGATCTAAGATTCTAAGAATTTTCACCATTAACAAAGAAAATCAGATCAGCAACTAAAGTTTCTTTTATCTTTAAAGAGTTGAAAAACACACTGCTAAAAATACACTATATCTTGATCCAACTATATTTTGTTAAGCAAAGGCTAAATATTTGAAGAGAACCAAAAAGAAATAATGAGTTCCAAACCTACAGCATCTAGAAGCATTATTCTGGATTTAAGATCCCAAACTAGTTCATCATTAATGAAGAACATTAGACCGGCAACTAAAGTTTATCTTCATAGAGTTCAAATCCCGTTAAGGCAGCTATATACATCTACTTTAAAGAGTCTATTATTCAAGGATCTATTCAGAATATTATCATTTGATCATTACCATAACCGAAACAAGATCCAGCAAACAATAGGTCATCGACTTCAAGGATACCATTTCTAAATGAAAAAGCTTTGGCTACTCCTCGATCAGAAAACTATTAATTTCTTTCTTGTAGAAACCATTATGAAAAAAAAAAGGGAGCAATTTGTCATAAATTATTATTTTTTTTGCTTCATGTCTGATTTATTAGGAACATAGTATTGACGACTAGCTCCACTTTGCAGGTCTAAGTATGGGGCAGCAAAGTAGCTTCAAATAAAATGTAGAACATGTCTTTAGTCACTTGAAGTGTTGAAGTTGTCTCTTCCTTTATTGTTACTTGTTTCCTCAAGAACAACATTTGCTATCTTTTTCTTTTATTTTCTTTAAACAATTTATGGAGGGAGGATCGATAATTTCAAATAAAGGATGATAGGACTATCCACATCGAATCCAAGTCAATATCAGGCACGAAACTCCCTCCAACTTGGTCGATGGTTTCAACGTGGTACTCAGTTATTGCATTCTTCCCATCAATATTTTATAGCATAAAAAAATGATCGATGCATGTTAATTGAGCTAACAGGTTAAAATTAGTAAACCTAAACCAAATTCACTTGCAAAATCTTCAACTAGAATTCATAGAGGTTGGTGAGCTTGGGTATTTTAGGTCAAATTAGATTGGATGATGGATGAACTTTTAATATTGCCTTCTCTAAGCAAAATGGTGGGAAAAAGCCAACAAACTAATCATTAGAAATAAAATAGGTACAAAGGAGTGAAACAAAAGGAAAATAAAGCAAGGAAGAAAAACAAAGAAAAGAATAAAATAAGTATGTACTAAGATTCTATTAGCACCAAAGCTTTAAGTTTTAAAAATGTTGAGGAAGAAAGGAGTATGCTTATAGTGTTTTAAGTTCATCTGCTAATCTAAAAAATTTAAGTATAAATTAATTGATAATAAATAATTTTTTTTTTATATATTTAATATAAAATTATTTTTGAGGTATTATCCTTGCTTCCGGCGAGTAAGGCCTCAATCGAGTCGAACTCGAATCATCTCATGG
The DNA here is from genome assembly GCA_017589505.3 of Metroxylon sagu. NCBI lineage: Eukaryota > Viridiplantae > Streptophyta > Magnoliopsida > Arecales > Arecaceae > Metroxylon > Metroxylon sagu. The sequence continues at coordinate 3,410,670 of JACVBY030000665.1, read as the reverse complement.
ATTGGGAGGCGAGTCACTTCTCCCCCCATTTGAGCATGAGAGTCGAACGTTCTCCAGCTTACTTGGCAGGGACATGGAGCTAGTGGCACAGCATGCCCTAGTCCATGCCCCATGCCTTGCTCCTCTGTTCCAGGCATCTAAATAGAGGATGCTACGGGCTATGCATGGGGAGAAGAACATCGTCCTAGGCAACGGAGAAGACGCCGCGGGCTTGGACCAGGAGTATCGAGAGGATCTTGTGGGAGCTTCGAGCATAGACGGAAGTCATCCGGCACTTGGGGAGAAGAGAATCCATGGTGGGCCAATCAGTTTGACCCCAGTGGAGAGGAAGAGGCCATGGGTTCAATTATTCTAGAGGAGGGTGATCTAATCCAGGATTTGCAGAGAATCTTTGTGGAGACCCAGTCTCATTTTTGAAGAGGATCATAGAGTAGTCCAGGTCCCTGTGGTTAATCCGGTTATCGGTTCTCCTACACACTACGGATTTGGACATGGGAGGAGACGAATACGTCTTCCTCCTGGTTGGGAGGAAGAGCTGAAAAGAGGAAGAGGCCTTTCTTCGTTGGATTGAATCAAGCTCTCTTCAGGTAAACCTTCAAATCCTAGTCCTTTACATTCTCTTTTGATCGACAAATTAGTTAGGAAGAAGATCTGTGGTGATTTACAATTGGTTTTAGGGAGTGTAACCACCGGTTGAATGCTCTGTTTCAAGGATGTAAAACAGAGCATTGGGTTTTGATTTTAGCCGGCGGCCAACGCCTAGTCCGGCAATGAAATCAAAGAGGTAATGACCTTATCCTTTGCCTGCCCTTCTATTTGGGACTAGAACGTGTCGTCGGTGATCGCCGGAGTACGAGAATGGGTTGCTAGATTAGCCGTGCTCTAGTGGAAGGAAGAGCCGGCCTTTACGGCCTTGTGGGTGGCTGATTCAAGGGTTAGAGATGACCGGACCTTAGTCCGGTCTATGCTCCGGCTATCTCCGGTGGTGGGGTGGAGTCCGACGCCACCATGGCCGGCCGGAGGATGGTTTAAGATTCGGTCCCAGGGGGCGGCCGGTGGATGGTTGAAGAATCGGTCTCAGGGGGCGGCCGGACAGGCCATGAAGAAGAAGAACTCGTTCTTCTTAAGGACCGGTTCACTTAATGGACTGGGTTAGTGAGCTAGATTAAATGGGTTTAACCCATTGGCTCTTAAATATTGATCCTTTTTCAAATTGGTTTGAAATTTAGATGATAAAATAAGTTTTAGATTCAATTAGAAGTAAGGTTGAAATTAACTTAATCTTTGAAATTCTATAATTGTTGGGGTTAGTAAATCAAAACAGTGAACCTAATTTTTATTGTCTTGAATTGAAGATTATTAGCCATTATAGTTATAAAAATTAATTAAAAATTTATTATGCAAGTGAGTGGTACCCTTAAATTGTATTATTTTCAAGAATTAATGAAGAAGATAAGTAGATTAATTATGAATTAATTAATTTAATAAATAACTTTATTACAATTTTGATGCTAAAATAATAATACAATAAAATTTTATTGCCATACTTGCGCAATGATTTATGTAAGTACTACATTGACTAGAAATGCTTGAAGCTAAATCTTTCTCTTTTTTGCCTTCGTTTAGAAGGTATTCTTATGAAAAAACTATCCTCAGATATAACAAGAAAAAAAAGGAATATAGCTTATTATAAATGAAACCCTAATAGGTTCTTCCATTAGTCAGTATCGAGCTTTAAGCCATTCAAACCATCAATAATATCACCCAATAGAAATGTGTTTGGACCCAAACTATATGAATCATAAATATATTAATATTAGACTCATCCAACTTATATCATTGGATCAAATTTGTTCAGTTAAATTTATAAAATTAAAATTATTAATAATTAATGATATTTCATAAAAAAAAAAAAAATCCAACAACTATCTCTAAAGCTAAGTGCATGATATTCTAGTGCTACCTGGATCTTATTCATTGTGCTGTAGCTTAAATTTACTGGAGGCTACTACATATCATGTAAGACAAGCCATTAGGTTTACAAATCGCAGCCCTTGCTCCACTCAACAATACCTTCGGTCTTAGTTTCAAGTCCAATTTGGTGAGACCATTGAATGTGAACTTATTATCCTTTTTTGTAAGGCCAAAGTATAACTGCACGTACAAGCTCAGTAGAGTGTTTTGAGCCAGATAGCTGGCTCAGGAATAGCTAGCCTTAGCTTTAACCCAATAGCAATTCCAATCAGATTTCCAAACCTGAGATCTAGATGGCCATTCACTATGAACACATCAATGAGCCTTTGCAAACTATATCATATATTTTTTATATAAAGATATATTAAATGGACGACTCCAGGGTCAACCCATTATTATTATTATTATGTTTTCAACCACAGGCTCAACCCAGCCAATTGGATGTTCATTTTATTTTTATTTTTATTTTTATAGTACAATGCAATGGCACGTATGTTAACAATCCACGCCGTTGAATGTGATATGGTACCTGCAAAATATTTAAATATAAAAAATTATATGATTTCAAAGCAATAGTCATGTAGAAGGTGTTCTACAAGACTCCTCAGCTCGGTTTGAAGTGCCTGGGATCAGAGGAGACACCATGGATTGCTTGGAGAAAATGGCGGATATTGTCGAGGAAGAGGCGGAATTGGGATATAGAGCAGCGGTTCCCTGTCTTGAGCAATCTGAGAGAGAATCGAACAATAATGCGATATTGGCTCAGAGAAAGAGATTTCTGATAGAGCTTCGAGGAATTATTGATTTCCTAATTTTTGATGGAATAGTTTGCTGCTGATGGAAGTGAATTATAATAAACAATTTTTTTAACTTAGCTGCTGTTGTTAAACTTGTAATAACTATTATAAACAATATTGCTTATTATGCAACCATTCAATGTTGCTGACTTACAAAGGTGAGAGTATATCATCATGATTTGAAATTGCCGAATTTGCGGCCGCATTCTGTGCTCTTTCGTATCATAACAGAAGAGGAGCCACGGCCTACCGAAGAACATCGGACCCCATTCTTTTCTTGATTAGAAAGAGGTACTTTTTTTTAAAAAAAAAAGAAAGATAGAGGCATATACTCCTATCATAAATCCTAGTCCTAATTGGTCCTTTAGCATCCTATTTTAATTGGAAAAATCTTAAATTGGTCCAAACATTAATAAAATTTAGTACAACGGTGTAACGACTGATTTACCTCGGCCAGTAACTTATTCATGGATCATCAAGTGATGCTGGGCTCCGGTCAGGCTTTTCCGAAAAATTGACACGTTGTTCAGGTCCGGCCTTCCGGCCTACCTTCGAGCCCAGACTAATCGTTTATTTGGGCTTCCAGCTAGGTTGTGGTTTCCCAGCCATTGCTCTCAAAATTTGTTATCAGATACCAAAAGGTATCTAAAAATAACTTAAATATATTAAATATGAAAAACAAAATAGTGCTATGTATTCTCCAACTTGCATATCTGTATGTATTGTATACTTATGTATCCAAAATAAGGCAAATCAAATAGCTGATTTCTTAGCAAATTAGGCAGCATCAGGAAGAAGAAAAAAAAATTTACTGAAAAGTATCATTTTCTTTACAACTTGTACAGATTAGCTTCTGATGCATGATAAATTATTTTTATTAAGACTTAAACCTTCTTTTTAGTTATCAAAAAAATATAAATATATATTACTATGTATTATTCCATTGAGTTTACGTATCAACAAGTGCTAATTTATCCTACATATATATCAAAGAAAAGCAAACAGCATAGAAAAAAAATTTATAACAACATTAAAAAAAACAATGAACTATGTCGGGCTCATGCTGGACTTTAATCTCTAAGCCTGAAATCAGTCCATTAATTAAACAGACCTTGTTTCCAAGCCTGAACCAGTCCACCGAGACTAAAACCATGTTCCAAGCTTGCTCAAAACGGCTGCAGCTTTGAGTGGCCTAGGCGGATTGCCCAGCCCATGCGACCTTTAAGTATCATTAAAATAATATTTCTTTCATTTAAAATGCTAAATAAGATAAGCTAAATATTACTAACGAACTATAATACATGTATTATCCCGCGTTTATGAATTAAGTCTATATATAATACATCAAAAATAAACAAACAACATGGGAAAAATATCATGACAATATATTAAAAAAAGATTCAGGACAGGAGAATACGCAGAGTACGCCTTGGAGCAAATACGCAGGCCAAAGCTAAAGAGGAAACATGATGCCCTGCTGATCGACTTGCCGAGTCCTGAAGCCCTCAAGAATATGAACACGATATATGGACTCAGTCATTCACTTTCAGCAAGCTGGGAGAGGAAGAAACTATCAGCATGCTTCAGAAGTTAGGGCTACAACATCTGGAAGCGGAGAGGGTCATGCAGTAGCTTAAATCTTGGCCTTGAATGGCTAGGTGGAATCATATTTTATCGGATTTGTTATCCAAATATCCAACGGCAATTTTTCTGTTGTTTTGGTTGCATCAGAGGAATAGAGCTTCAACTTTCTGTTGTTTTAGCATGGACCGAACTTCTCTTATATGATCTGTAATCTATAAATCTGTCATCTTTTGATATAATACCTTGTGACTTTGTTTTCGCGAATGAATCTCAAGTGTTTATGAATGGCCCTCGATTCTGTGCTGGAATATTAGAGGAACTGGACTGCCATCTGCGAAGGGTACTCAGATAAACAATTATTAATTCTTGCTGTAGAGTGGCGTTCGTTGAACGGAGTAAAACTACAAACCCATCCGCAAGCGTTTCCGAGATGGACGGGTGATGAAAAAAATTCACGAAACCTGTCGTCGTCGCTGAGAATTTTGCGAAACCTATTGGCCGTTGAGTTTGAGGACAGCTTAGCAAGCAAAGGGTAGTTTAACTGTCGATCCCCCGTGGACTACGCCATTAACATTGCTCCCGTTGACGGGAACTTTAACGGCCTGTTTGAACCGATTCCTAGATTAATGAAATTCTGGTTTCATGACCTCAATTGAAATTAAAATTTTAAAATCTTATATTTGAAATAAAGTATAAAATTATAAAATTAAATTTATATTCTTTCATTTCGAACTAAGATGTAAATGAAATTCATAAAATAATTTTATCATATTACCCTTATTATGAACAAATAATAATTTTAAAAAATAAAAGATTTATAATATAAAGTAGAATAAAGTAAAGCATTATGATAAGAATAATAATATCTATTTGCTAATTATTACTTGCATAATAAATTATATCCCTAACATTACATGTTTGTTGGTTTGCAATAACATTAATTAGAATAATATATCTATCACATAAACCTATAACTAGTTTTATTTAAAAGGTTATGACTATTTTACTATTGATATTCATAATTTTCTATCATAAAGATTATTATAATAATTAATATTTTATTTTAATTATCAACTAAAAGTTGGAGTTCAAAAAAAATGTTCATTATTTTTATTTAATTAATTAATAATCAAATCTACATAAGGTTTTGCTAAAATCTCTAGTAATTGGTACTATTTTATTAGGAAATAGTCCAAAGGAGTATAATAACTAATAGAAATTTAGGTCCCAAATGTTTATGACTAATAACCCTTGCTTCCCTTTTAAGCAATAAATGAAAATATTAGACAAGGAAATTTCAGCTTTGTGCAGAAGTTCTTTAAAATTGTTCTAGATCATTAAGAAATCTCCAACACCTCCTTAAATTCTAAGACTTATCTTGGCTTATGAACTTATTCACCTTAGCAAGGTAGAATAGTTTTTTAACATCGATGCAAGCAGGTGAGAAATTCAAAGGGATGGCTATTACGTCCTAGCTTGTCATGTAGGCTGGATAAGTAACATGAGCATATAACTCTTTGGTGTAATCCTAGAAACAATGCAAGGCCTAACAGCTTATAGTTTGCCATTTATGAAGAGATCAAAATTAAAATAGAATTAAAAGATGAAAAATATGTTCATAATCAATCAAAGTTCAAATCATTTATTACAATAGATATGGCATTAGGTGATCTAAGTATTTTTAGTCTTTTTGTCCCTCACTCCAACCTAACCATAGAAACTAAATCTAAGCTTCCTATGGCTCTACAGACCAAAAAAATGTGATGAGCCTAAGCTCAATGCAGATCCCCACACGTGCATCCACATGCATGCATACACACATGCACCAAATCATGAGATGCAATAGTTTAAATATAATAATAAAAATATACAAAAATCAATATTATATTTCAAATATAATTATTTGCAAAGGAAATTTATCAGATTATTTTATCCAAAGTCATGTTTATCAGTTTTAAAGGATTTACAAGCATATTAATTTCAAGCTCAGGTCCATCATTTCTTCAAACATATAACAACATAAGCTCATTTGATTGGTATTAGATCAGTCATGATCACGTTTCAACCCATAACAGGCTATTCGAAGTAACATAAGGTCATGGTTGTAGCCTCAACAAACATTCCAACTTATGGTGGTAAATTATACATTGTGTTACAACTATAGCTTGTGATGTGCATTCCATCTTATGATAACAAATTATATATGGGGTCACAATTATAGCTCATAATAGGCATTCCATCTTGTGGTGGCAAATATGGGTTACGATTATAGCTCATCATGGGCTTGTGGTGACAAAATATATATAGGGTCATGATTATGGCTTCTGATAAGCATTGTACCCTCGGGCATTGCAAAGGAATTTATGGCTAGTCCCACATCTCTCACATCACTACCATTTCCCAAATTTCATTTTTCTTTTATTTATTTAATATAATACATAGCGTAATATTAATAATAGTTTATTCCATGCATTTTCATTCTCATGTTTGTATCATACATTTATAAATCAATATCATATATCATCATCGTATTATCATAAGTAATATAAAACATGCATACATGAAGCATTTGTATCAATCAAAATTCATGACATAATATGCAATTTCCCATAAATGGTCAATATGAAAAAATATATATCAATCAAACTGATGCATTATCAATTAGATCATAAATAAAACATGCTAAATATCATACAAGAGCATGCAAAGGGATACATGCATTCGGAGCAAAAGTAGATTCACTTTTCCTAACTTTAAGGATTGCCTATCATGATATGCTTCAATTATCTAGAGATTCAATAGAAACTACAGATCCAAATCCATCACCATCACTAAGGTTGCAAGCTGTGAGAACTATGCACAGCTTCCTAAGAAGGGGATTGAAGGTGGTATCCATGGCCTTCCTTGGTGGCTAATCTTTGGCCTTCTCTTGGTGTGGTTGATCGATCATCTGATCATAGAAAAAGGAGGGGATCAAAATAGAAATTGGATCGGAGGAGACGATTCTCTAAGGGTGGTTGCACTTAGAAGAGAAAAGCTGGCTCCTCATTACTTCAGCCTCCACATTTGATAAGACTTCATGCCTCCCTAGTAGTGTGAAGTCTCCGCTACAATGAAGATGGAACAACCAAGGGGGAAAGAAATGGGGCATGGGGTATCAAAATGGTCGAGATCTATGGATCATAGAGAGTGATCGTAGACCTTTTTGAGACAATTAGGTGACAACATCCTTGTATGAGATGAGCTACATCATCGACCTCCAACACCATTTAGTTAGGTGGTCTTTGTTCATTAATTGTAGTTCTCAAAAGACCAAGCCTCCTTTGATAGTGATATGCCAATCTTTTCACCTTCAACCTTCCCTTATTGCATAAAATTCTATCATCACTATACATTCCTCTCCATTCTAAGTTAGTCCTCTACCTTGCCCTCCATGCCCTCAAGCAAGCTTTTATGCAACCCTTCATACTGCTTAATCTAGAAGGATCACCAAACTTAATGTGGACCACTTTGGCCACTATGAGGAAACTAATAGGATTCTCTAGATAGGAAGATTTCTAATTTACACGGGTCATCAAACTCAATATGGAGCATTTGGGCCACTATAGAGAAATTGGATAGGATACCCTAAATAAGGAAAGTCTTAATCTAGAAACATCACTAGACTTGATGTGGATCACTCTAGCTACTATGAGGAAACTAGATAGGATTTAGGAGCAAAATCTGCCATGTTCAAAACTTAATCAAGGACCAATTTTTTATTAAGAAAAAAATTAATGATGCAACTAAAAATGAAGCTAATGTATCAGTCAAGATCTAGCTTCTACTTTTTTTATTATTTTGTATAACTTATATTATCTTCTAATTAGGAGTAAATTTTAACTTAAATATTGAAAGAAAAATTTTCTAGTATAGTAAAAAATTTATACCTTTTTTCTCTTTAAGCTAGAAGAAGAATCCTACTCAAATAAGAATACAAATAAAAGGCATATATTATGCCTTGGAGGAGAAAGAATATAAGGGTGGAGCAAGATAGATGAGGGGGAATGGAAGAAGTGAAAAAAAAGAACATTGACTCTACCTTTCATCCAGTAGAACCCCAACAAAGACAGGAATAAAAAGAGAGATTAGAAGAGAGAGAATAAAAGAAGTGAAAGTAAAAATTCTAGTTTCTACCTACTAGATATCTAATAGAGGAAGTGAAATAAAGGAATATAAAATTCTACTTTCCAACAATGATATGTACCACATTTTGTGGATCATAAAAAGATTAATGAAAGAAAATGGGACCTAGATCTTGCTTCACTACTTTTCTTGTTTTCTAAGTTTTTCAGTAACTTTGATTTGAGTGGGATGGAGGAATTTCTTTCTTCTCTCTAATCAAATCACCTCCTTTTGTCTCACCTCTCTAATCAAATCACCTCCTTCGCTCTCGCCTTTCTCAATCCCTAGCATAATTTCTTTTTGACCAACCATCACTTAAACCTCAAATTGCCAAGGTCTCACCAATTTTTAATCTTGCATGAGCACTTGTTGGGAAAATTAGTCTTCAGTTAGATTGGGCCAAGATTATTTGGGTTAGATATAGCTTGGCCCAAGGGTTTGTTCCAAAATTGAGTATATGGCTTGAGCAATTTATTGATATATTAAACTAGTCCTATGCTTAGGTTCATTAAGGTCAAATCTAAACACTTCACCAAGGATAAAGGCCGACTCTAAACCATAAGCAACCCTTATCATGCACCAAACTTGTCAAAGTCTCTTAATGAATGGATATACGAATCTAATATTTCAAATAAATGGATAATTAAACTTAATATTTCATTTTTTAAAGCTGACCATTATAATTTATCACTATTTTTTTGGAAAGCTTGTTATTGTTTTATTCTATAATTTTATTATATTAAGAAATAGTGTGCAATAGCAACAAAACAATGTTGTCATATAACAAAATTTTGTTCATAAGAATGATAATTTTTTTAAACAAACTTTACATATAAATAGTAATGTAATGACATATATAAATATTAATATAATGATACATCTTTTACTTCTTTAAATTATAAGGACATCAAAAAACTATTATTATTGCCATTATAGAATGGCATTATAATGATCATAATCAAGTCTTTGGCTTATCATCTAGCACATTGCTTTTCCTTAAGGAGGTCTTAAGTTTAAAGGCAAATAGTTTGTAAACTATTCAAAGTACTTTGTACAAGATTTGTGGGCATAACTTGCTCTAGTTTAGGTAGATTCTAAATGATTAGCATAGTTCTCACCTAATTCAAGGACAATTTTACTTATAGGGGCAACTTGATGGAAGATGAATTATCTCCTATTATGCAACCTGCCAGCTTTTAAGCCTTTTGAAAATAAAATAAAATCACATTACATAATATTATTTAACCACTATCTCTTTACTACTACAAAAAAGCAAGTATTATTGGATCTCCTTAGAATTATATTGTTCCATTTTAACAAGTGTTCCCAAAATTTAACAATTTAAAATTTACCCTAATTCAAAACCTCATGATATTTCATTGTTTCAAATCTTTGACCTTCACCAAGTACCAAATATAATGGGTTTGATTTGATCATCATTGATTAAATGATGTGCCATTATTCTTCTTACGAATTAAAAAATAATAATTACAATATTATGATGACAATTATTTATAGTCACTCCTTTCAACTAGATATATTATAGCAAATAAAGCCATAGCCATTCACAAATCACTCTCATAAATTTTTCATGACAAATGCAAATTTAAGTGGGTGCTTTACCCTTGCTCCCTAACACGTCATCAATTTTTAACATAGTGGCTATCATTCTTGAATAAGGAAGGATATTCCGTTCATTTAATGGATATAGGTAAGAAACTCCATCGGATTCTTCAATGCATAAGAGATCAAAGAAACACATCAAAAGGCTAGCTTGAAGCAAAAAAAAGAAAAAAAAAAAAGAAATTTGAAGCAAAAATTAGTATAAAAACTAGAAACTAAAGCTAGAAAAATAAAGGCTCAAGAATTAAGCACTAGAAACTTAGTCAAGAATAATTAAAAGGTGTTCTTTTGTTGTTTAACCTTCGACCACCACACTTTTAGTCTTCACAGAAGTGTGATGGAAGAACTTTTATCTTTCTACAAATTCTTCTCTTGAACTATAGACTTATACCACAAAATATCAAATAACCTCTCGTTATCCAAGAAAATCAAAAAGAATGTTAATGAAAAATTTATTAATACTTTAATAATTAAAATTGAGTACACAGGTAGGGTACCCCAAAAAAGATGCACTACATTAACACTTAGATATGGTGGAAAGTATGTAAGGATGCTCACATTTTAATAGAAGAGTATGGGTAAAGAAGTTAGTCAAAGAAATTATAATATATTTAGCAACTTAAAATATAGGATCATTAATAAAAAAAATTAATGGCACTAATAAACTAGGAGGAGAATTAACGTAGCTTTCTTGCAACAAACTAAATAGATAAAAGAAAAAGAAATATAAGTTATTGATTATAAACTTTTGTATATAGGGAAAGATAGGGAACAAGCAAAGCAGGAATTATTGTATGTAAGAGTTTCAAAAAAAAGTTATAAATATCAAGAGAATAGGAGATATAATAATTTTAATCTAATTGGTATTAAGAAAAGAGTTTATTAATATTCTTAGTACTTATGCTCTTCAAGTAGAATGAAATGACACTACAATGTAACACCTTTAAAAGGATATGAATGGAATAGTTTAAGAGACTTTGATCATAGAAAAGATATTTATTAAAGGAGATTTGAATGTACACATGAAAAAATATAATGTAGATTTTGAAGAGTGCATAGAGATCATGGTCTCTAGGATAGAAATGAGGAGGGAGATATCGTTTAGGGTTTTCAATGATATATAATTTAATATTGGATAAAACATGCCTTATAAAAACTTTCAATTACTTTTAAAAGTGGATACAATGTTAGTCAAATGAATTTCTTCCTTATTAGAAAGAATGGTTGAGTTTAATGTAAAGATTGTAAGGATATAAGGGTTAAGAATTTGACCACCTAACATAGATTGATGATTATATACATATATACGTACATATATGTATGCATGTATGTACGCATATGTGCATGTATAAAAATGAAGAAGAAGAATTAAAGAACATATGAACCTAAGGATTAGATAGAAAAATTAATACAATATGAGAAGAGATGGTTAAAAATATTAGAAAAGTAGGTACAAAGATACTAAGAGAGTTAAGAAAAATAAGAGATACAATAAGAAAACTTAGTGGTAGAACTAGAAAGTACAGTTAACAAGAGAGATTATAATAGAAAAGGACCTAAATGTAGAATAGCTAAATGCATAAACACTATAAAATGATCAAGAAGAAAGTTAAAAAAGTAATAGAAGAGGCAAAATTTAAGCCATATGAAGAGTTATATCGCAACTTAAAAACTAAAGATGAGCTAGAAGATATATGTTAGATTGTAAGACTAAGAAAAAGAAAAATTAAAGGTATGACTCTGGTTAATTACATTACATATGAAGACCAAAAAAAAAAAAGGAAAGATAAAAAGGTGAGAACAAAAAAAGATAGAAAAATATTTTAATAAATTATTAAATAAAAATCATGTAGACAATCTTGAATCCTTATTATTTCTATTTAGAATAGAAATATTAGGTATATTTGTAGAATTAGATATTTGAGGTAAAAGAGGCTATGAAAAAAATAAAAACAAAAAAAGGAGTAGGACTTGATGAAGTTTCTAAGAAGGCTTAAAAGCATTTAGGTAACGTGGGAGTAACTTAATTGACTAATTTATTTAATAAGATTCTAAAATTAAGAAGATGTTTGATAAAAAAAGAAATAATCTTATGGTATCGATTTATAAGAATAAAAATAATATTCAAAATTATTTTAGTTATCATGATATTAAATTTACGAGCCATACTTTGAAATAGTGGGGGAAAGTGATTGGGTATAGATTAAGATGTGACATAAAAGTATCAAAGAACTAATTTAGTTTAATGAGAAAGGTTAACTAAGCAAGTTATTTTCTTCTTAGGATATTAATAAAGTAGTATAGAGAAAGAGGTAAGATCTTCAAATAGTTTTTGTTGATTTAAAGAGAGTATATAATAGAGTCCTTAGAAAAGCCTTTTGGCAGGTATTATAAAAGAAAAAATATTAATTATATATATAAATATAATAAAGAACATATATGATGGAGCAATTTCTAATATAAGAACTATTAATAGTAATGCTAGTAAATTTTTAATTACAATAAGTTTATAATAGGTATATACTCTAAGTCCTTACCTTTTTGTTTTACTTATGAATGAGCCTACTAAACATATTTAAGATTATATTCTTTGATATATGCTATTTGTGAATGGTATAGTATTAGTTGATGAAACTAAAGTTAGAGTTAAACATAAGTTGGTATTATGAAGAAACGTAATAAAATATAAAGGTTTTAGGTTAAGTAGGAGCAAGATAGAATACATGGAATATAGTTTTAATAAATTTTAAAATAAATATTAAAATAGAGTAAAAATTAAGGATCATGAAGTTTCTAAGAGAGATTAATTTTGATATGTAGGATTGATTACTCATAAAAAAGAGAAGATTGAGGAAGATGTTATCGAAAGATAAAATAGGTTGGATAAAATAGAAAAATATAACCAAGATATTATGTGATTAAAGAATATCTTTTAAGTTAAAAGACACAAATTATAAGATGACCATAACATCAATCATGCTTTATAATACAAAATTTTAGACAAATAGAAAATAACATATGCATTTGATGAGTGAGGCCAAAATAAAAATATTAACATAGATAAGTGGTGATATAAGAAAAAGTAGAATAAGAAATAAAGTTATACATAAAAAGATGAAGCTAGCACCAATTGGGAATAAATTGAGAGAATGACAACTTAAATAGTTTAGGCATGCACAACATAGACCCAAAGATGCACTGATATAAAAGAGTGACTTATTACATGTAGAAAGAAAGAGATGTAGTAAATATTAAAAATCATATTGGAAGTAGTTGAAAAAACTTAATATCTCGAATTCTTATGAAAGTATAACCCAAAACCAAGGAGAATGAAAAAAAGAATTTTAGCTGGTTCTAACTAGTTTGAGATTAAGGTTTTGTTATTGTTATTGAGTAAATAGGTAGGGTATTTATAGGAAACAACTCTTAAATTTAATAATCTTTACCTATTGCTCATAAGATAAAAATTTTATAGAAATTAAAAGATATATATCAAATAAATAATATAAAATCATTTCTAAACTCTCATTAGAATTCTAACTCATTCAATAGGAGTTTTTAGAAGAAATAAATATAAATATTTGGATAGAAATTAAAGAAAAATCCTCTTTGAATTATATACTATGAAATAGTATTTTTTGTAATTTTTTAGGAGTTTGTCAATACTAAAATGTTTCTTGTAAATTAGTCATGTCTCCCTCATCTAACCTTGTTCTAAGTAATTCAAGATCAATAGAAATCTAACACATTTGGAAATGATAAAAGTGCTTTCATTTGAAAATTCTAACTATATTGATGTTGGTGAAGCTTCCTTTTAGAATGACATCTAGTAAATTGTTTTCTAAATACTACTGTATATGAACTTCAAAATTCAAGATCTTTTGATGCCTATGAATCAAGTGTCCCTTCCCATTACTCCATCAAAATCATGTTATAAGAGAGTTGGTTGTCTAAAGTATATTCCATGCTGCTATCTTTTGTACCACCCCAAGCCCACTTGCTAGCCCAATTAACTCGTTAGCGGGCTGAAATCATGTGATCCTGAAAACTCGAGTGGAATTTAATTAGTAGCAGATAAATTTGAGTTATAAGCACTTAATGTGATGTCCTTGTTGCATATCACAAGCTAGCCTGAATTTATCTCGAGCCGGATTGTTGGTGCTCCAAGGGTGGCTCCACACTATAGTAGGACTCTACCACCATCCTATGGGTAATCTTTTCCTCCTGCTTACTAATTTCCGCACACTCGAGTTGACTTTGATATCATTTTTAATGCTCCAAGCCTATTTGTTGGTCCAATTAACCTATAGTGGGCCGAAACCATGTGGTCCTTAAAACTCGAGTGGAAGTTAATTGGTAGTAGGTAATCTTGAGTTATAAGCATTTAAATGTTTTTTTTTTCCATTCGATTTGGGACTACTTTTTTATGGGTACTACATCTTTACTTAGTAGGAATCTCAAAAGATTACCTTTCAAACTTGTTCAAACATAGCTTTTGGTATAGCTATGATATCACTTGAACATTGGTAGTTTTCCATCATAAAGGTTGCTCTAATGAGATCTATTTTTGTGTATTGGAATTCTTGATTCAAATAGTTGGCAGATATGAGGACCCTTAACTTTATCATTAATATATTAAACTAAATAATTAGTTCATCTTTTTTATTTCATCATCATAATTATTTAAATATTTCATTATGATGCATTAAAGAAATTTCAAATAATTAAAACTAAGAGAAATATAAGACCTTGTATCCCATTTTTGGTAACGAAGAATAATATAAAGCATTAAGAAAGTCTAATTTCATAATTAACAATACTATAGGCCTCCAATCAAATTTGGACACATCATCTAAGATGGAGTATCCATTAATGAGAAAAGATATGCACAATAATGTACTCTAGGTGCCCCAAATGCCATCATTTGAAGCCAAATTTTAGGTTCAAAAGAGCTTAAATTCTATCATTGTTGATCCTTCTTTAGCTAAATTAGGCAATCTTCTAAGGCTAGATCAAAAGCTAGTGAATTTGCACTGAAGTTATTTATTAAAACTAGAAAAAAAAAATGCAACTAACTTTGATAAATATAAGGATGCTGACTCTTTTTTTCATTGAATCCACAATTCTATTACTCTCTCCTTCCCTTCCTCTCTATGTGTCCCTTAAATGATTCAAAAATCCTTTTGGCAGAACAAGTTCCCAACTTAATTAGTGTAAATTAATAGTTCAAATTAGGTTTGAAGCTAAAATTCAAATTGGATACATTTTAATAGCTTAGATGTCATTAGTCCCTTTATCTTATTACCAAATATTAGTTACATTTCTATTGCCACACATGGCTATGTTTAGATGATGGATAGATTTTCACTATTAAACCTCTCATATTTGGTTGACAAATTTCACATTAGTTTTGTTCCTTAGCTGGATATATTACTTTAACAATATGACTCTTGGTATCTCTCTAAAAAAAATTAGATTATTTCCTTTTTATCATTTTCCTTTTTGTTGGTAGAAAGTGATTTTTGAAACCTATCTTATCTATATGTATGATTACATATAAAATAGCATAAATAAATCAAATATTAAAATTCTTAAACATCAAATAAATTCAAAAGTAAATAAAAGTTAGATGGTTATAATATAGATGTAAGATGGATATAAGATATGAGGCCTTATCAAAGAAACAAATAAGAAAATGCATTACAAGCTAACAATTATTGGATAATTTTAACATGATTGGATAATTTCTTGATTTGCTTGCTAGATCTAGACCAATTAGTTAAAAGAACAATTTGAATTAGATCTACCACCAAATTTAGGATTAATATAACCTCTAAACTTTTAGATGTTCATTTGTCACAAGTATTATCTTATTGCAAACATATTTGGGCTCTAGATAGAGAAAGTTTTTACACATTTGACATCTTGTATTTCAATATGAGACTTCAAAATTCAAGTTTATGATTAAGTACTTTGTAATGCATCAAGAAAGTTAGTCCTGTATTGAAGGTATACCCAAAGTTTAAACAAGTTTTTCAATTAATGGTATACCTAAACTACATCAATTGGGGGTGAGAGAGAATATCAAATTAATCATCTACTCAAAAAACAAAATACATGAGGCCAAAGTGGTATCATAGGTTGGCCTCAAGTAGCTCTCTCTCTTTGGCTGCATCTACTTCAACTCATAATAATTTGATAGAATTACATACTATTCAACCACTACAAATAGAATGCTTGTAAAATACTCAAACTATCTTTTTTATATTTTAATTAAAATATAAAATTTATACTTTCTAGTAATTAATAATACAAAATTTATGGTTCAATAAAAGATAATTTCTATCTTTGATGAACTAGATAATTAGTATAAAATATCCCTTCCATAAAAGCACTCTTCAAAGCAATCATTAGATTTTGATTAAATGGTTGATTACTTCTTAACATCTATTATTAATAATCATTAGATTTTGATTAAATGGTTGATTACTTCTTAACATCTATTATTAATAAGGAACAATTAATCTTCCCATCTTTTTGCTAAACTTCACCAATCTAGCCAACCATAATCTCCCCTTTAACTTCCCTACTATAAAATCTTAGAAAAATAATAGCAACTAAGAAAATATTTTATTTTGTTTATTTTGAAAACTACTGCACTAAACCATTATCATCACACCTTCTCTACCCATATCTTATACACTAGAGATCTCTCTTGACTTCTCTCTCTTCTTTAATATATATTTATATGCGTATCCCTATTAAATTGACAGGATAGAGAAAATTCCACCCATCCAAAATACAATAAGATCTAAGAAATCATAAAAAATTGAGCATGCCATATCATGAATTTCAAACTTAATGGACTCTTCTTAATAGATACATGACAAACAATCCTCCTTTCCTCACTTGCATCTTAATATTTTTTTAAAATAAATCAAATTCTCATCTAATAAATCCCTATGCAAAAATCTAGATGGAATACAATTAGCATGTGACTCCTTTTAGACTAACGAATAGCAGGATCTAACCCATCCATAACAATCAAATCTATAATAAAAGAGTTTTAATCCTTTTATTAAGTCCTTTTGCAGCACAAATATAGAAAAGGAGATGACTTTTAGATGGGCTTCCCTTCATAAAGAACACTAATGCAAGTCACATTGGGCACCACCTTTCCACAACCACCACCACCACTCCTTCCATGGCTCTCCCTCTCCTCTTCTATCTCCACCGCTACATGCCTTTTCCTCCAGTTCCTTTAGCCTGTCCATCTCCGCCTACACCACTACCCCTATGAGTGACCTCATTTCCATCTATTTTGACTACATCAAAGAATTGATCATCTTCCATGAGATGACTCAAAGCTACATGACCAACATGATCACCCATAGTAACATTGATGTCTCCCCTGGTGGTAGGTTTAGAAGTGGTCTCAAGCTAGCCCGATGTTGGGTCAAGACATAGGTTAGACCTAAGCTAATTTGGGTTAGATGTGGGCCTAAAATTGGAGTCTAAAAAAATTGGGCTAGGCTCAGGTCATTACTTATTCGGCCTAGGTTTGACCAAATCTGACTTAAAAACTAAGCTCAAAGAAGGCCCGCATCTAGCTCAGATCCAAACTCAAATCTTAAAAAGTATATGGCTTTCCAAATTTTATGTTGGATTTCTTATCTATTGCATGAGAATAGCATCCCATGTTATAGTAAGTTATATTCTACGTGGGAATTAGCTAATTTGATATATTTATTCTACTCCTTAGCAATTAAATGCAATTATTTTAAATGTCACCTATTTTTCCATAAGCACTTAAAAACTAAGATTAGCTCCACCTTCTCCTTGCCCCAACATCAAACTTTCAAATGTTATGGCAGTGGACAGCCTCATCATGAAACAAGGGTCATTGGCATAGTGATTATAACACCCTAGAACCTCATGCAAGAAGGCTAATCATGAAAGTATAATTTGAGCTTTTTAATCATGTATATGTACCCAAGGTCTCTCCAGTGTATAATTGATATTGAATTAAATATATCAGTATAGGCTCCCTCATATTCTCCTTGTTTAAACTCTAGTATCCTTGCTAAGCTAAGGGTCCAAATCCAAATTCAAGTCCAATTAAATTTGAACACAGATACTAAGAGCCTATTTGCAGTGTTCCCTAGTCTACATTGGCCATGGATTGAGTTGGCTCTAATACTATTGTAATGATCCAGGATTTCACCCAAAAAGGCTATCTAAGGAGGTATTATCTATTCTTCTTGATCCTATATAAGTACCTAAGATCTTTCTAATACATATATAGCTAATGTGGAACTAAATAGACACCATTATGGGCTCTCATAGTAACTAACTAGGCCTTGGTGTCTATGAAAAATAACACTTAGTCACAGAGGGATCTAAATGTGATAGAGGCCAAGGTGTTGAAGAGCTTCTATAAGCATGATGACCCATTTGGAACCATCAAAGTGAAGCTATTGAGGACATCATAATGATTAATTCAATTCCCAAGATGAAAGCACTTGAAATAAACTTGTTGGAATATGCCACTATCCACAGCCCCAAGGAAATTGTCTCCAAGATGTGTCACTAATATGGAGGTTGTCAAGGCCAATGATGCCATTAGAATGGTAAATATTTGATCTATTTCCTTGTTCATTATTTCTTAGGGTTTTTTGGTTCATGGAGGTAATACTACCAAGGGGTGATGTTTCTAAATGTTGTCAATGCATTTTGGCATTATGGGGGTCAATGTTTAGAGCAATGATGATACCAAAGTAGAAGGTGATGTACTTAGCATTGAAGGTGTTAGGGAAGCTGAATGCATTGGATAAGACTATTGGGACAAATGTAATATCTCGAACTTGGAAGTCTTGTAATTTTATTTTAAGCATATTTTTATTCTTAGTTTAGCCTTATAGTGTGAATGATTTAAGTAAAAATCTTAAAAAAATGTCAAAGTTAAAATTTTGGAAGTTATCTTAAGTTTCTTCTATGATCTTTCTAAAAAGTTAATAAAGTCACTTATTTGGGCTTATAATTGAAGTTTTTGTGATGATTTCAATGTTTACTAGTTGTTTTTGATTCTTGGGAGAAGTTGGAATGAAGATTTTGGAAGTTGGAATGCATTAAAATGGCCTTTGGAAAGGTTATATGAAAGTTAGCTGACTACTTGACTAAGTAGTAAGCTAACTGTCCAGTTAGCTAACTACTTAGTCAGTTATTTGCTTGAGGCTCTCTGTAAAATTGGTCCGAGACCAATTTTATCCACAGTAGTCAACTACTTAGTCGACTACTGTATGAAAACTGTCTATAAAATTGGTCTCAGACCAATTTCACTCTCATTTGTCAGCATTTTAGCCGACCCATCGCTCTTACCTAAGCACGCTTAATATGGGTTCAGATGGACAAAAATCTAGTTTGAGGCTAATTTCACTCTCATTAGCTAACATCCATACTGACTAATGGATAGATAACCCCTATTATTCATCTGATAACGAAAATTCGGCCAGGGGCATAAGTAGAATTTGATAAAAAGTCATTTGAGGATTTGATCAAGGGCAAGATAGGAAACAAAATTTAAGAGCAAAAATACTTGGTAGAGAAGGGAGCCATGTGGACTTTGAAAAGTATGACTTAAGAGTAGAGAGGGGCAAAATAGAAATTTTTAGGGGCATTTAAAACCCACTACCCTTCCTTAGCTCTTAAGCCACCGTATGAAAAGAGAAAAAGGATGAGAAAAAGAGAAAGAAAAGGGGAGAAAAGAGAGGGTTCAGCCATGGAGAAGAAGAAGAGAAGAAGAAAAAGAAAAGAAGAAGAGAAGAAGAAGAGAAAAAGAGGAAGAGAAAGAAGGGAAGAAAACTTAATGGTTTGCTTTCTTTTCTAAGGTAAGTCCAAACCTTCCTAAGCTAGAGAATGATGTTAAAATCTCATGATTTAAAGGCAAATGAGGTGATAGCATGTGTATATTTGAATCTTTGAGTATGTTAGGGATTGAAGAATGTTATGCTAAGATATTAAGGCATAGAGCATGCATGTATAATTTCATGAAACCCTTGGTGCTTGTGACCCTAATAATGCATGTATGATGACTTAGGCCAAGAGATTGGTTCCAAGGAGCTAGAACAGGAGAAATAGCAGCCATAGCGATGTACTAACAATTAAGGTAAGTGGGTTTCTCATCTAACTTTGTGAACTATTTTATAATAGCATAGTGATATTTTGCTACAAATTAGAGTATGTTATGCTAAGTATAGTATCTTAAGTGGTTAAATATGGGAAATGAGAACCCAGTTATGATGCATCTTATTTTTAAAGCATGTTATAAAGCAAAGCATGAGTTTAAGAATAAGCATGGGTTTACGGTATGTTTTAAAGCAAAGCATGAGTTTAAGAACAAGTATGGGTTTATAGCATGTTTCCAAAGCAAAGCATGAATTACAGAAAAGTAAGAGTTTCCAACAAAGCATGAGTTTAAGAAAAGAAAAGGAAACATGAGCAGAGATAGCAGGTTGGCTTTTGGATGCATGATTTTGATATGGGTTGCTAGATGTTGGATAAATTGGTTGATGACATAGATTTATGTTACTTGAATTGTATATGTACTTGAAATGGATATGGATGGATGTGTATAACTGTAACCCTATGATGTATTTTGGACTTGGAGTGGTTATGAAAAATGACTTTTGTTGTAGAATGAATTTGTGTATATGGTCTTTATAGCAGCATAGTGATGAAAGTTATATTGCCTAGAATCATATGATAAAATAGTGTGGAAATCTTATTTATTCTAAGCAGGGTGAAATAAATTGTGATGTGAATCTTGTAAATAGTATGAATGAGCTGAGCAGGTCAAAGTTTTTAGTAGATTCAGTATTTTTGTGCATGTAACTTATGGCAATTGGATAGGGATCGCTTGAGCTTTATGGTACTTAGCATAAAGACTAGCAGATCTCTACCCAATTTTTATAAGAAATCGTACCATTGGGAAGGGGCCCGATAAGTTTTTGGTATCAGAGCCCTAGGTTATTAGATCTTAGGGGCATAAGCATGAGTCTAGCATAGTGAGTATAGTTTTGAATAATGAACCTGATCAAATGAATTATGTCTTATAGGATGGTTTCTACCAGGACAAGAATGGATGGAGAGCAGTCCTCAAGGAGAGGTAGAGGTAGGGGTCGGGGTAGACCCAGAAAGTCTGATAGGGAAGGCTAACCTAGTAGAGCCTTTTCTAGTGATCCACCATTTGATTGTGCAGGGGTAGAGGCATCTCAGGAGCATTTGCATGATTCTTATTCCCATTCTGCTACCCCAGTGCCAGTGGACCCATCCTAGGCACAAGCTCAGGGGTCGAGTATGCCAGACTTGGTGGGGATGATCACTCAGGCAGTGGTAGCAGCAGTGACCTCTAGTTCTAGCCTTCAGTCTAGAAATCTTGAAGCAGAAAGGAATGTAGAGAGAGCTAGAAAGTTGGGGGCTCTAGAGTTCCAGGGGACCACTGACCCTATTTAGGCTGATGTTTGGCTTCAGAGGATAGAAAGGGTCTTTGAAGTGATGAAGTGCTCTGATGAGCAAAAGCTGAGTATAGCAACCTTCTTGTTGGAAGGTAGAGCATAAAATTGGTGGAGATCTGTTATTAGTAGGCAGCCACAAGGGGTGGAAGTGACTTGGAAGAATTTTAAGGAGTTCTATCAGCAATATTATTCAGAGGTGTATAGAGATCAGAAGAGGAGGGAATTCCTTAATTTAACCCAGGGAAAGATGTCGGTAGCTAAGTATGAGGCTACCTTTATTGAGTTGTCTCGATTTGCTGAAGCCCTAGTAGTGGATGAGAGGGAGAAATGTAAGCTGTTTCAGGATAGATTAAATCTCCCAATCAAGGCTAAGACCAGCATGCAGTGTTATAGTAGTTATTCTGAGCTGGTGCAAGGGGCTCTCAGGGCAGAGGAGATAGAGAAGGAGTTCCTTAGTAGGAGGCAGGAGAGGTCAAAAAGGAGTGCACCTAGTTTCCCTTTAGATGCAGGAGGAAATCAGCAGTTTAAGAGACCTCAGAGAGTGGGACAATTTAGTTCCAATCACAGAGCTCCTGTAGATGTTGATAGAGGGTCAGCATCTGTGTCAGTATCTAGTCCTATCCAGAGGTAACCCGCATATGGAGGGATGTCTCAGGCTGTTAGTAGTAAAGTAGCAGGAGAGATAAGGGATCAGAGTCGCTCCTTTGGTGGTGGGAGAGCTCTACCCCAGTGCAGTGTCTGTGGGAGGATGCACTTTGGAGAATGTAAGAGGGGTAACAGAGGATGTTATATCTATCGTCAGATGGACTACTTGAAGAGAGATTATCTCAAAAGAGTGCAGAGCAGCGTGATCTCCTCAAGGATTAGCTGCACCTAAAGGACAGCCTGCTAGGAGAGGAGATAGCAGTATCTCAGTTTCAGCCAGTCAGATGAGGTCTAGTGCTAATCAGTAAGGGATGATTCCTAATGTTCCAAGGGCTGAAGCTAGAGTTTTTACAATGACTAGGCAGGAGGCTCAGGTCAACCCAGATATGGTGACAGTTATATTACCCATTTGCAATTCTGATGCTTATGTTTTAATTGATTCTGGATCCACGCATTCATTCATAGCAGTAGGTTTTATCAAGCATCTAGATAAAGCTGTGAGTTTGTTGGGTAGTCAGTTGGTAGTATCTATGCCAGTAGGAAAACCTTTCATTGCAAATCAGGTGTATAAAGATTGTGCCATTTTAGTAGAGGGCCAAGAATTGTTAGCATATTTGATTCCATTAAATCTAAAAGAATTTGATGCTATCTTGGGGATGGATTGGTTATCAATGCATAGGGCCAAAGTAGACTGTTCAAAGAAGGAATTAGTATTTCATGCCTCAGATGGTAGAGAGATCTATTTTGTAGGAGAAAAGAGAGTGTTGCCCTTAAGTGTAATTTCAGCCTTGACAGCTAGCAGAATGCTAAGAAAGGGGTATGAAGCTTATTTAGCTTATGTGGTGAATTTAGAGGATAGTGGTCTAGAGATATCTGATATTCCAGTAGTATGTAAATTTTCAGATGTATTTCCTGAGGAGTTGCCAGGGTTTCCACCAGATAGAGAGATAGAGTTCAGTATAAACTTAACCCCAGACACTAGACCTATAGCCAGGGCACCCTATAAAATGGCTTCAGCAGAATTAAAAGAATTAAAAGTTTAACTTTAAGAATTGCTTGATAAAGGATTCATTAGACCCAGTGTTTCACCTTGGGGTGTACCTGTGTTGTTCGTAAAGAAGAAAGATGGTACCTTGAGGTTATGCATAGACTATAGACAGCTCAACAAGGTAACCATTAGAAATAATTATCCCTTACCGAGCATAGATGATTTGTTTGATCAGCTTTAGGGGGCAGCAGTGTTTTCAAAGATTGACCTTAGATCTGGGTATCATCAGTTGAAAATAAAGAAAGAGGATGTACCAAAGACTGCTTTCAGGACTAGATATGATCATTATGAGTTCTTGGTGATGCCTTTTGGCTTGACCAATGCCCCAGCTACTTTTATGGGACTGATGAATCAGGTGTTTTAGAAATTTTTAGATAAATTTATGATAGTGTTCATGATGATATCCTAATCTATTGTAGAAGCAGAGAGGAGCATGAACAGCATTTGAGGACAGTGTTGCAGATCTTGAGGGAGAAGCAGTTATATGCCAAGTTGAGTATAAGTGAATTTTGGCTAAATGAGGTTAAATTTTTGGGACATGTGATATCAGCTAAGGGTATTATGGTAGACCCTCAGAAAATAGAGGCAATAGTGAATTGGGAAGCGCCTACAAATCAGACAGAGGTAAGAAGTTTCTTAGGCTTGGCAGGATACTATAGAAGATTTATAGAAAACTTTTCTATTATAGCTTCTCCCATGACCAAGCTGCTAAGAAAGAATACCAAATTTGAATGGTCCAGTGAATGTCAGGAAAGTATGGATGAATTGAAGAGAAGATTGACTTCAGCTCCAGTCTTACCCTCCTAGATAGTAGCAGTGATTATGTAATTTTTAGTGATGCATCTTTCAAAGGTTTGGGGTATATATTGATGCAAAATGGGAAGGTGATTGCCTACATCTCTAGATAGTTAAGGTCCTATAAAAAGAATTACCCTACCCATGATCTAGAACTAGCAGTAGTAGTATTTGCATTAAAAGTATGGAGACTATTTGTATGGGATGAAATGCCAGATATTTACAGATTACAAAAGCCTAAAGTATATCCTAACACAAAAAGAATTGAATCTCAGGCAAAGGAGATGGATAGAGTTGATAAAAGATTATAACTGCACTATAGAGTATTACCCAAGGAAAGCCAATGTAGTAGCTAACGCATTAAGTCGGAAGTCTACAGCAACCTTTGTTTTTATTAGAGCAGTATAGCTACCCCTGATGTTAGAATTGAGAGAGTTAGATACAGAGCTAGCAGCAGATAGTTCAGGAGCCTTACTAGCAAATTTCAGAGTCAAACCAATGTTGCTTGAGGAAATAAGAGAGGCTCAAGTGCAGGATCCACAATTGCAAAAAGCTAAAGAATTAGTTTAGAGTGGGTCCCAATCGGAATTTTCAGTTAGAAGTGATGGTATATTGTTATTTAAGAGTAGAGTATGTGTGCTAGCAGTAGAATCATTAAAAGAATAAATTTTAAAGGAAGCCCATAATTCAGCCTATGCAATGCACCCAGGAAGCACTAAGATGTATAGAACTATTAAGCAAAATTATTGGTGGCATGGAATGAAAAGGGAGATAGCTTAGTTTGTCTCTAAGTGTTTGGTATGCCAGCAGATTAAAGCAGAACATCAAAGCCTAGCTGGCAAAATGCAGCCACTATTTGTACCTGAATGGAAATGGGAGCACATTACCATGAATTTTGTTGTCGGTCTCCCAAAGACAAGGAGAGGTAATGATTTTATTTGGGTGATAGTAGATAGATTGACAAAATTTGCCCATGTTTTGCCTATTCAGATTTCATTTACCTTGGATAGATTAGCAAGATTGTATGTGAATGAAATTATAAGTAGACATGGGGTATCAGTATCTATTGTATCAGATAGAGATCCAAGGTTCACATCTCATTTTTGGGCAGAGTTGCAGAAAGTTTTAGGCACTAAGTTGAGATTTAGTACAACATTTCATCCTCAAACTGATAGGCAGTCTGAGAGGACCATCCAGACACTGGAGGATATGCTGAGAGCATGTGTTATTGAATTTTTAGGTAGCTGAGATGAGCACTTGTCATTGATTGAGTTTGCATATAATAACAGTTATCATTCTAGCATTGATATGGCACCTTATGAAGCTTTATATGGAAGAAAATGTAGAACTCCAGTGTATTGGGATTAGAAAGGTGAAAGAAGGCTGCTAGGCCTAAAGTTAGTACAGCTCACAGTAGATCATGTTAGAATTATTAGAGCTAAATTAAAGGCAGCCCAAGATAGACAGAAGAGATATGCAGATAAGAAGTATAGAGATATGAAATTTGAAGTAGGAGATAAGGTATTCTTGAAGGTATCTCCTTGGAAGGATATCATCAGATTTGGGAAGAAAGGAAAATTAAGTCCCCGATACATTGGACCTTATGAGATTATTGAGAAGGTTGGGATACTTGCATATAGATTGGCCTTGCCACCACAACTCTCTCAGATCCATAATGTGTTTCATGTATCAATGCATAGGAAGTATGTGACAGATTCCTCTCATGTGCTTCAGTCAGAGCCAATAGAATTACAGAAAGATTTATCTTATGTTGTAGAGCCAGTGTAAATTTTGAGCAGGGAGGTTAAACAACTCTGTAGTAAAAAAATTCCTTTAGTGAAAGTGCAATGGCAAAATCATCAGAGAGAGGAAGCTACATGGGAGAGAGAGGATGAGATGAGATTGAAGTACCCTCATTTATTTTAAGCTGAAGGTAGCTAAATTTCGGAGACGAAATTTCCTAAAGGAGGGGGAAGATTGTAATATCCCGAACTTGGAAGTCTTGTAATTTTATTTTAAGCATATTTTTATTCTTAGTTTAACCTTATAGCGTGAATGATTTAAGTGAAAATCTTAAAAAAAGTGAAAGTTGAAATTTTGGAAGTTATCTTGAGTTTCTCCTATGATCCTTCTAAAAAGTTAATAAAGTCATTTATTTGGGCTTATAATTAAAGTTTTTGTGATGGTTTCAATGTTTACTAGTTGTTTTTGATTCTTGGGAGAAGTTAGAATAAAGATTTTGGAAGTTGGAATGCATTAGAATGGCCTTTGGAAAGGTTATATGATGTTAATTGACTACTTAATCAGCTAACTTTGAAAGTTAGCTGACTACTTGACTAAATAGTCAGCTAACTATCCAGTTAGCTAACTACTTAGTCTGAGACCAATTTTATCTAGCAGGTGGACAAAAATCTTCTATGGAATTGGTTTGAGGCTAATTTCACTTTTATTAGTTAACATCCATGTCGACTAATGGATGGATAACCCTTGTTATTCATCTGATAATGAAAATTTGGTCAGAGGCATAAGTAAAATTTGGTAAAAAGTCATTTGAGGATTTGATCAAGGGCAAGATAGGAAAGAAAATTTAAGAGCAAAAATACTTGGTGAAGAAGGGAGCCATATGGACTTTGAAAAGTGTGACTTAAGAGTAGAGAGAGGCAAAATAGAAATTTTTAGGGGCATTTAAAAGCTACTACCCTTCCTTAGCCCTTAAGCCACCGTATGAAAGAGAAACAAGAGGAGAAAAAGAGAAAGAAAAGGGGAGAAAAGAGAGGGTTCAGCCATGGAGAAGAAGAAGAGAAGAAGAAAAAGAAAAGAAGAAGAGAAGAAGAAGAGAAAAAGAGGAAGAAAAGGAAAAGAAGAAGACTTGATGGTTTGCTATCTTTTCTAAGGTAAGTCCAAACCTTCCTAAACTAGAGAATGATGTTAAAATCTCATGATTTAGAGGCAAATGAGGTGATAGCATGTGTATATTGTGAATCTTTGAGTATGTTAGGGATTGAAGAATGTTATACTAAGATATTAAGGCATAGAGCATGCATGCATAATTTCATAAAACCCTTGGTGCTTGTGACCCTAATAATGTATGTATGATGACTTAGGCCAAGAGATTGGTTCCAGGAAGCCAGAACAGGAGAAATAGCAGCCATAGCGGTGTACTAACAGCTAAGGTGAGTAGGTTTTTCATCTAAC
This sequence comes from Metroxylon sagu, assembly GCA_017589505.3. Lineage (NCBI taxonomy): Eukaryota > Viridiplantae > Streptophyta > Magnoliopsida > Arecales > Arecaceae > Metroxylon > Metroxylon sagu. The sequence goes on along the minus strand of JACVBY030000665.1, from coordinate 3,383,332 downwards.
TTTGTGAATTATTTTATAATAGCATAGTGATATTTTGCTACAAATCAGAGTATGTTATGCTAAGTATAGATCTCAAGTAGTTAAATATGGAAAATGAAAACCCAGTTATGATGTATCTTATTTTTAAAGCATGTTCTAAAGCAAAGCATGAGTTTAAGAACAAGCACGGATTTACAACATGTTCTAAAGTAAAGCATGAGTTTAAGAACAAGTATGGGTTTACAGCATATTTCCAAAGCAAAGCATGAGTTACAGAAAAGTAAGAGTTTCCAGCAAAGCATGAGTTTAAGAAAAGAAAAGGAAACATGAGCCATAGCATGTTTCAAAGCAAAGTATAGAGTTTCATGAAAAGCATTGTTTGGATAAAAATATATGTTTCAGTAAAGCATGGAATTTACCTTTCAGATTTATGTTTCAAAGTGATGCATGAGCATGCATGAATATCAATGTTTCCAAGAAAGTATAGTTGATTGTATATTGGATTATAAACTTATATCTGAGTATTTCTATAGCATACAACATAAAAAGCATTGGGCCATCTATGGGCTGATCACCCTATAGACTATGTCATAGCATGAGCATTGCACACACTATTTATAACTGACACTTTCTTGCGATTCGATCGTACTATGATCCCGAGGCCAGGGGGAGTACAAGCTAGATCAGCCTAGTGGAGCAGATTGCAAGCAGCTAAGTGGGGCAAAAATCACGGCTCGGTAAAGAGCTAGGTTACTATATAGCCTAAGGGGGCTCAAAGATATTGGCCCATGGAGGGGGCAAGCAGGAGGCACAGGAAAAAGGGGTAAGCTCACACCTGGGGTGAACCGCACATATGAGGGGTGCCATGTAGTGCGGGGATCCTCGGCGCTCAGTACATTCACCCACTGAGAGTACACGTGCAGGAGGGTGACTGTAGGGATGTACCTTAGTGGTAGCACATCCAGTCCATCATCATGAGATTTTGTAAAAGTGACATTATCTTATTTAAGTTATATTATTGAAAGCATAAGCTAACTTATGAGTTTTCTTATCTCATTTGAAAAAATTTTTGTATCTATTGTGATATGTTGTATCAGTATATTTATTGGTTTTATAATGTGGATTCTCAGTTTTTCTATTATTAGATGGCTATCCAGTCACTGAAACTTAGGTCTTCCTTCTCTATTGTTGAAATTTTTGGATTTTAGATCAGAGATATCAGGTTGGCTCTTGGATGCATGATTTTGATATGGGTTGCAAGATGTTGGATGAATTGGTTGATGACATAAATTTATGTTACTTGGATTGTATATGTACTTGAAATGGATATGGATGGATGTGTATAACTGTAACCCTATGATGTATTTTGGACTTAGAGTGGTTATGAGAAATGACTTTTGTTGTATAATGAATTTGTGTATATGGTCTTTATAGTAGCATAGTGATGAAAGTTATATTGCTTAGAATCATGTGATGAAATAGTGTGAAAATCTTATTTATTCTGAGTAGGGTGAAATAAATTGTGATGTGAACCTTGTAAATAGTATGAATAAGCTGAGCAGGTCAAAGTTTTTAGTAGATTCAGTATTTTTGTGCATGTAACTTATGTCAATCGGATAGGAATCGCTTGAGCTTTATGGTACTTAGCATAAAGACTAGCAGATCTTTATCCAATTTTCATAAGAAATCGTACCATCGGAAAGGAACTCGACACAAAAAAACATGCACAAAAATATTATTGGGCTCATTGAACAATTTTTTGCTTAATTAATATCTAAATTTATTTATTTATTTATCATATGAACATGTCATTGATGCTTAAAATTTTTATATTTATTCCCTTGTATGTACTTAAATGTACAATATGTTAGATATATTTCTAACTTGGTGTAAAAAGAGAAAAAAAAAAAAAAAACTAGTGGTTAACATTTTAATTCCCAATTAAGTACTCTTTCTAATAGATATTAGTAGAAATAAAGTAAAATTTTTTCAATTGATTTGACCTCTTCATAATTAATATTAGTTAAAATATAACAATTAATTTTAATTAAAAAGTTATTATTAAAAATCCTTAACAAATCTTCTGTTAGGAACCTTAACTATTAGGTATATCAAGGTACTTAATTGTTGAAAAAATTAACACCAAAAAAATATCAAGGATATTAAGAGTCAAAAAGATTAGTCCAAAAATAAACTGATCGATCTAGTCTCATACTTAATTGATATCTAAATTTTTTTATTTATCTTATATATGACATGAATTTTTAATCAATAGGGATGTCATTGTTGCTTAATATCGTTTATATTGATTCCCTTATAGTTACATAAATGTATAATATGTCAGTTATATTTCTATCTTTGAAAGTTTATAAAATTGATTGGGATAACTAAGATTTTCAACCCCCAGCTTAGAACTCTTTTTAATATATATTAGTTGAAAATAATATTTTTTTGATTAATTAAAGCTCTTCATAATTAATATTAACTAAACATACTAATCAATTTAATTAAAAACAAGTTATTATCAAAATCCTAAACAAACCTACTATTAATATCCTTAAAAATTGGGTCTAACAGGAATCTTAATAATCCAAAAACTTAAGAGTTTATTTGGATTTATTGTTGTCTCAATTATTGGTCAAAAGCTATGTTACTTAGCAGTTGGCCAATAGTTCTTTAAAGGTATCCCAACAGTCAATCCAAATAGAACCTAAAATTAAAAAAAATCAAGGATATAAAGAGCCAAATACGTTAGTTCAAAAAAATAAACAAAATTAAATTTGAAATATTTGGTTCACCATCTAAGTTATTGGAAGTTAATTGATATTCATTACCACGTATATTATTTCTATACATAACATATTTGTCATGAAATATGTTCTATTGTTCAATAACCAAAATTTAAGTATTTAAATTTATCTTTTATATTTTATTTTCTTAAATATTTTTATATTTATTTTTAACTTCGAGGGGAAAACCTATTCTTTTGTATTTGAGGCTTTTTAAATATGAATACAAATTTAAGCATCTAATTAATAATAATATTTATATCCATTTAAAAAAATGAAATATGGATACCATAGATAGTTATCTAATTTTATATTAGAATATATATATATATATATAAAGACTGTCCAAACTTGTATAATGAATACTTTGAATTCTTTCAATATCTAATTTGCAATATATAGGTTTGTAGCATCATGAATACGAGTTTATAAATTGATCAGGTGTTCCCAATCACATTCATGTTGATGGATATACGAGGGATATTTTGCCTCTACGATCATTTTTGATTTTGGGCTCTTGCTTTACCATAATACAGGCCAGCCAGCGATATTTAAGGAAAGAAAGAAGGGGAAGGGTAATAATAATCGTCGGAGGAGGAATCCCTTCCTGCTTTCGTCTCTTCCCTACAAGGAAAAAAGAGAGAGAGAGAGAGAGAGAGAGGCGCCGAGGCAAGTATATATGAGTCCCTCCCTTGTTCTTCCGATGCCGACTCCCAGATCTTCGTAAAGAGAGCGCGCGCGAGCGAGAGAGCGACGATCCCCTTCTCGAACTCGTATCCGAAGCGTCTCGATCGTTCGGTAAGCCGCCTTCTTCTGTTTTATTCTCCTCGTGTATTCCCCATGGCCGATGCCATCCGAATTATCTCCTCCCATCGATTTTTATCGGCGCTGGATTTGGCTTTGGTCGATCGGAGGAGGATCTGAGGCTCCTCTATCCAATTCGAAGGAATCCTTGTTTAATCTTCGGATTTTTCGCTAGATTCTATGCGATTTGTGTTAGATTCTGTTGGTCATGTCTTTTATTCATCTATTTCTTAGATCTGTAGTCTATCCATTTTATGGGATGTTGGAAAAGGTGCGCATCGGTTTCACTGTTGAATTACATCTTTTAGATTGGATCTGATACATTAGATGAAGAACATTAGTCGCGTGTTTTGAATTGGAATTTGGATTCAGGTCATGGTGATGATTTCTATGAGCATATTGCAGGACAAAGGATGGAGTCGGAACTTGGAAAACTTTTCATCGGAGGGATTTCGTGGGACACTAATGAAGACCGCCTCCGGGAGTACTTCAAGACTTTCGGGGAGGTAGTGGAGGCTGTCATCATGAAGGACCGAGCCACCGGCCGTGCGCGTGGATTCGGGTTCGTCGTGTTCGCGGACCCTGCCGTTGCGGAAAGAGTTGTCATGGAGAAACACTTGATCGATGGCCGGATGGTAGACACTTCATCTCTGCCTGTCAATTCTTTTTTCAATTCTAGTCAGAGACATTCATATTGATATGTTATCCTTTTATTTTTATTTTTTTGTCATTGCTACTATTATAGGATCTCTCAAAATTGGACCTTCCTGTCAATTCTTTTTCAATTCTAGTCAGAGACATTCATATTGATTTGTTATGACATTTTGTTGTCATTACCACTATTATGGGATGTCTCAAAATTGGACCTTTGCTGAATACAATTAGAGTGTTTGGTTTCAATTCTAGTCAGAGACATTCATATTGATATGTTATCCATTTTTTTTTTTTTTTTTTGTCATTGCTACTATTATAGGATCTCTCAAAATTGGACCTTCCTGTCAATTCTTTTTCAATTCTAGTCAGAGACATTCATATTGATTTGTTATGACATTTTGTTGTCATTACCACTATTATGGGATGTCTCAAAATTGGACCTTTGCTGAATACAATTAGAGTGTTTGGTTGATGAATTTTCAGGTGGAGGCGAAGAAAGCTGTTCCAAGAGATGACCAGCAAATCCTTAACAGAAACAGCAGTAGTGCCCATGGTTCGCATGCTCCTAGTCGCACGAAAAAGATATTCGTTGGAGGCCTGCCATCCACTGTAACTGAGGCCGACTTCAAGAAGTACTTCGAGCAATTTGGGAGCATCACTGATGTTGTTGTAATGTATGATCACAACACACACAGGCCGAGGGGCTTCGGATTCATTACTTTTGATTCAGAGGATGCTGTGGATAGGGTTCTGCACAAGACCTTTCACGAGCTCAATGGTAAGATGGTTGAAGTTAAGAAGGCTGTTCCCAAGGAACTGTCCCCAGGGCCAAGCATGCGCTCGCCTATTGGGGGATATAACTATGGTTTGAGCAGGGTCAATAGCTTTCTCAATGGGTACACTCAGGGTTACAGTCCAAGCTCCATAGGTGGCTATGGAATGAGGATGGATGGTAGATTTGGGGCACTAGCTGGTGGGCGTAATGGGTTCCCTTCGTTTGGTCCTAGTTATGGAATTGGGATGAACTTTGAGCCTGGGATGAGCCCCAACCATGGTGGAAGCTCAAATTTCAATAATAGCCTCAGTTATGGGCGGACATTAGGCCATTATTACAGTGGGAATTCGAGTAGATATAGTAGCCCTATTGGGTATGGCGGAGGTAGTGGTAGTACTGGGTCAGTTTTCAGTTCCATGGCTCGTAACCTATGGGGTAATGGTGGCCTTAATTATGCTACCAGCTCTGCAAGCTCTAATGCCTTCATGGCATCTGGAAGTGGAAGCCTTGGTGGATTTGGTAATAGTAGCCTGAATTGGGGAGGTTCCACTTCTCCTATTTCCGCTCATGGTGTGGGCAGTGGTTCAGGCTATGCTATTGGGAATCTGGGTTATGCAACTGAGGATAATAACTTTGGTTTGGGTTCCAGCAGTCAAGGAAGAAACACTGGGACTGGATCTGTTATTACCTCTGCATCAACCATTGGATATGAAAGAAACTATGCGGATTCATATGGTAGTAGTTCAATCTATGGAGACACAACTTGGAGGTCTGCATCTTCAGAGCTTGATGGCTCTGGTCCATTCAGTTATGGGCTGGGCAATGCAGTTTCGGATGTCACTGCCAAGGATTCATCAGGTTATATGGGTGGTTATAATGCTAACAATAGACAAACAAATAGAGGTGAGAGGCTCCTTTAGCTTGATTTTTATTTCCCTGTGAGATATGAATTTTCTTTATTTCATAAGCCACATCTTAGATTAATGAGATTATGTTGTAATATTGTGACCTTGATGTTACGAACTGATATACAAATATAGTTAAGAGAATCCATTACCTTATTTAACTGCATATGAGTTGTATATAGAGGAAAATGGAGGTATAGAAAATATTTTTACATTTGTGAGAAACATGGAACTCTACACACTTTTTCTTTCTAGATGTCTTCAATTGAATGAGTCATGCATGCTAAAAAATTTCAGTATTTGCGATTTAAGTTTGTGCAATTCTTGCAGCATGGCTGGACGTTTGTATGACAAGATACTCAAAGTTTCTTATATTTAATTCCTTTCTTTTGAGAATTACACCCCTCTTTAGACCTGCATAATGTTTTGACAAGGAAACAAAGGTTAATACAAAATCTAAAAAATCTAAGTGTACTTAGTTGGTTGATCATATCGTGACCATCCACTAAATTCTCATGACTGTCAAAAATGTCATGTGCATTCCATGTACTGAGGATTGGCAGAAGTTACCATAAATAGAAAGCCTTTTTCCATCTACTTGGCACTAGTGGTATCCTATCATCTTCATTGATTTGCATCTGTACTTGTGCTCGCCAGAATAATTTCTCTTCCTTGTCCACATTATTTCATCCCTCCACTTCATTTAACTCTCAACCTGGATTCAAGATCCACTCCTCCTTGGCAAGCCTTTGTTTATCCAAACTATTTGATATTTGGAAGGGTTTCTTCTTTCTACTTTGCTAACCGAAACTCATTGATGTTGGAAACTCTTTTAGTTGAATGTATACCTTTTCACAAAGTTTATTATGGCATATTCCAAATGGCATTCACTCACAGGGATTCTGCATAGGCTATCCTATGATTTATGATGCTAAGCTGACAGCTCAAACAAGATTATTCAAATTTAGAAATCAATCATCTCTGGCTTGAATTGTTCATTGATGCCATTTTTTCCAAGGAGCACTTAATTCCAACGTTTAATGATTTTCAATTATTCCAAAAATGATTTATATGAGCAAAAGGAAAATGTAGCATATAATGCCTAAGTTAACTTTAAGGAGTTGTTTAGATGCTCCTTTAGTATATCTGTGGGATAACTTTCGCACAAGAAGAAAGGGATGAGAAGAGCAGGGAAAGAGAAGTTTGTGGTCTCACAAAAAGCAATCTATATCAAAAGCCGCTAACAGGCTTATTTACTTTGTCCCTAAATTGTATGTTCCCTTTTCAAAAACTACTCTAGATCAGCTCAATATCATCTTCTGGCTTCTCTTCCTTGCCATCATCATCATCTGTGATGTCATACAGATAAGGAAAGATGTCATGCAGACATAGCTTAAATGGTTGTTGTATCAACCCTTAAATGTGTCATAATTAAGACTAGCAATCTCAGTACTGAACCCTGTACCCATACCATACTGGCATATCATTGGCATGCTTGGTTTGAGGATCGCTTCAGCATACTAAGACTCGATACGCTTCCTGTACTGTGTCTCGCTTTGGTACCAATATGGTATAGTATGCCTGATATAGGATGATATATATTGGTACGACATACCATTTCGTGTCAATTTGCTGATAAAAGGAATTGGTTGCAGGTTGTTTAACTTGATCCGAAATAAATATAGCATGTTTCATGTTAAAGAATTTTGCCAAATCATTTCCTTCAAGAAAACAGTGTTTTCTTTCTATATAAATCCATCATGCTTATGATGTGTGATGTGAATTCACAATGCTTAGATCTAGTCCTCTGATGTTTTAGGTGGTATTATTATAAACTTAATTTATCAAGGATGTGATGAATCAGTACTTTTGGCATGTTCTTCAATCTAATTGATCGACTGAACTGCATAACAGCTTTTAACAGAAACACATACAAGTGGATGCTTATAATACTAGCCACATCAAATAGCAGGTTCGAAGTGTTAAATCGATTTTAGCCAATTTTATTCTGTCAAGAATTGTGGACATGTAGGCTGGATAAATTTTTATTAGAGTTTCATTGTTGCATTAATTCTAGCAGTATAGTTTATTTTGAGGGATGGCTTCATATTTGATGCGTGCTTGCCATGTTTCTTATTGCATGAATAGACAATTGTACATGAAGAATTCCTGTCTTATATTGCTCTGTACTCAGCATTTATTTTTCTGTTTTTCTTCAGCAAAATTAACAATGATGACAGCTTTTCTGATATTCCATTTATTTTTGGTGATCATTGGTTCAGGAATCGCTGCCTAGGAGGACTATTCTTTCAATACGAGAGTTTATCATAGGTGAAGAATCCAGTGAATCAGTTGCTTGATTGTGAATTTCAGATGTTCCATTAAAATATATGGGTTAGTAAATTATTTAGAGCTAACCGGAGAGTTGGTCTCAAAAATTTAAATTCAGAGATTCAAATATATAGGATTTTGTGTATGGTTTGAGATTTGGGTTTCGTTTCTACATTGAGTTTAGATTTTGCTTTTTGGGGGCTGGTTGAGATGTAAAATCAGATTGCGGGATATATTATATTCAGAAGAGTGCTCTGATTTATGCTGGCGCCATATAGACTTCTGCTTCTTTATTTTTTCAGGGAAAAAACTTCTGTAATACCTGGCAGTGTGATAGTTATTGTCAGGTCTGCGCTTTTTATTTTTTCACTTTTTACTGCAGATGTGCCAGAAAACAGGATGATTTACTAGTGTGAAACTTCCAGGGATACCATGCGGGTCCCTAGGAATAAGGCTACCAAATATTTCGCATCATTTCTATTAAAAATCTGCTTTCAGGAAACTTTATTGTTACTTGCATGCTCAATACCTGTGCCTTCTACTGCCTTTATTTGATTCAAGAATCCTATTCATGAGTACCTTGCTTTCTTTTTCTAGCTGTAAGAAGCATGGTTTCATGTGGGTACACTATTTTTAGTTTCTTTCTGGAAATGCCTTCTTGTTTCTCAAGATGTGCCAGGCTAAAAAGCTCCAATCACCTTGGGTAGGCTTATCTCTTCTTTTTCTCTTTTTCTTTTTCTCTTTTTCTTGTCAAAGCATCCCTGACATATTCCAAAAAGGGCACTTTGTCTTCCATCTTAAACTTATTACTATGTTCTTGAGGATTTTCTTTGGCCAAGGGACATGGTTTCCTTTAAAAAAAAAAAAAAAAAAAAAAAAAAGGAAGATTAGGGACATGGCTGAATGTTATTGAAAGAGTTTTGAGGTGCTATCTTGATGGAAGGAAAAGCAGTTCATGAGTTCATTTGAGAAGAATTTAGCTTTTGATTCGTGGTCTCATGTTTCCCATTTCATGTTCAATCTCATTCTGTCGCAGTTATCAGGAGCAGCGGTGTCAGGCCCATCTTTTGAAGTCGCTATGTAAGAACTAGCAACAGGTGGTCCCTTGGGCAGTAGGTCTCCAATGCAAACTAGAACTCATTGTAAATTCGATGGAGAGTTGTGGGCCCTGTTTTTCTCATTTGATGGAATATAAAATATAAGTTCCGTAATCTATGAATTGACATCCTTTAATACTGTCATCTTTTTATTGTCACCCCAACCCGAAGTTTTAATTTGGACCATGCAACTCGTGGGCACAGAGACGTGTGCCAACCACCTCAAATTTTATCTCCTGGTTCCCTTTCATTCATTTTATCCTGGGGTTTAGGGATAGTTTCGTCGCTGGTTTACCTAATAGTGGCTGAAGAAAAGTTCTTGGCGGAATGGTGTTCTTGGCGGAATGGCGTTTTTGAGAGGCAGACAAGAGTGTTTGTTGGATGGTTATTGATTTGCTCTAATAATGGCTGATGGAAAGATCTTGGCGGAATGGTGTTTTTGAGAGGCAGACGAGAGTGTTTGTTGGATGGTCATTGATGCCCTGTTTGTTGGATGATCATTAATGCCCTCTTAATCATTTCATACCAGTCTTTAGTGCTCAAAAAGTGATTGGGTCATTTGTTGTTTATGGACCAGAATACAAATGTTCTCTAAATATTGGAAAATTTTTGAATTGTTAGTGAATTGGTGAAGAACGATTCTAGGACTTAACTCTTAGGCAAATGATTTGAGAGTCAATCAATTGTCATAAATTTGGTTATTTGTTCAGAAATTATTGTTGACTTGTACGAAAATAAGACCAGCAATTTTCACCTAAATGATTCAGTTGTTAGATTTTTATTTTTTATTTTTTATTTTTGGTGTTGCTCATGGAAGCTACAAAGCGAAAGAACTTTGCAGTAGCTGATTGAATGGATGCCATCCTAAAGATGTTGCCAGGTGAGGTGAGAATGTAAGGCTACATTTGATTTTCTTGAACATTTTTCTTTTTTTTTTATTTTTTTTTAAAGAATAATTTTTAGTTTCTGCTGTCTGATGTTTAAAAAAATGTTTGACAAGTAAAACAAAAATTATTTTCTATTCTTATTTTCATTATAAATAATATATTTCAAAACGATAACTAAAAAAATAAATAGAATATATTATATTATATAATAATATAGATAATAATATATAATCTATTACATATTATAAATAAATTAATAATATTATACTAAAATTATAAATATATATTATATATTTATATAGTATATTATACATCATAATATTATACTATTAGAATAATTAATATTATATAATGATAATATATTATTTTTTATTATTATATATTATTGTTTTTCTAAAAAGTTACCTTAAGTTCAAAGAAAAAATATCTTTAAAATAAAAAAATAAAAAATAAAAATGATATAAAATAGGTCCTTTATTTTTTACTATCTTCTTTTTTTGTAGAAAGCAATAAAAACATTTCTATATTGTTTTTAATTTTTTATCATTTTAAAGTTATGTTTTCAAGAAAATCGTTTTCGTTTTCATTCACTAAACATACTTAAAAATTATTTTTATTTTTTAAAATAAAAATAAAAAATAAAACTATTCTTAAAATGCATTAACATTCCTCTTATTCTAGCTATTGAAATGTTTTCACCATTTTGCTTTCTTGAAATACAATGTAATATTATCATACCATATAATTTTAGCTACGATCATAAATTTATCGCAAGAATGTTACATTATTCTGGATTCTGTTGTGGCTAATGTTGTCACTATAGAGGATGAAACACAGCCTACAGCAGGAATCCACGAAGCGGTAGCCTCCACCTTCCCTGCTCCTCTCTCGTATGTTTTGCACCCCCACCACTCTATATCCATGCAGCGCCACCAATGATGACTTTTTTTTGCTGGTTCAGCGTCAGATACGTACTTTAATATACCCCATTTCGGGAAGAAAAAGCGATTTCGTAAACAAGCCTCTCTTGATACTCCTATTTACCAACAAATTAAAGAAATCATATCATTGGAAGAAGAAGGGTGGATGAACCATTAATTTTTCCACCACACATTCCTTTCCAATCAAACCTTTGTTTGCTGCTAATGACGAATCCCAGATTTTATTTATGTGAATTCTTTTTTCTTTTATTTTTTCAACAAAAATGAAGGCAGGTCCACGAACCTTTTTGTTGGAAGATTTCGAAAAAGCAAAAGTAAGACGAAAAAAAAAAAAAAAAAATCTTAACTTTCCATGAGCCAACCGTTTTTGGCCTAGATGAATGCTAAGTAAGAGATCATTTAACAAGTAATTAGTAAAAAGTGACTTAGGAGAGAAGAAGAAGAAACAAGACAAATCCTAAATGCTGATCAATGGTGGAATATGAGGAAGCCTGTAATGGTTGTACAGTGTACTTTGGCCCTTCACTAATGGTGGCAAATGCATATGCTTTGTGGTCCATCGTGAGCTTTCCTAATGTTTTAGGTACTCGCTCCTTGCAGTTGATGATGCGACGCCTGTATTCAATGATGCTTTGCTTTTTCTTTTTTTTTTTACTTTTAGAGAAGAGGAGCCTCAGTAGCATCAAGGAAATGATATACCTCTAGCAATCATAGATAAAGCACTAAAAAGCTAAGGCATACCATACTATAACATAAAGGAAGTAAGAGTTACTGCAAAATGGCAAGGATGTCTACTGCTTGGTTACTTGCATGGTATACGTGCTGAATTATCACAGAATGTCTATAAGGCAGAAGCTGCTTAACAATACTTCTGAGCAGAGGACATAATGTTGAAGAAGATGCAGCGTCAGATTGAATCTATTGGATTATCGTACTGGAATCTCCTTCAATAATAAAATAATGAATAGAGTAGGTAGAAAGAAGAAGTTGAAGACCATATCAAACATCCGTCAATTCTAGAAAACAACTTGCATCATCATTGAGGAGAAATCCAGTACCTGCGTAGAACCCATGGACAGAACCATCAAAATTTAACTTTAATCAACCTGATAGAGAGGGACACTAAGAAATAAAAATAGGAGATGAGTGCCCAATTGAAGAAGGCTAAAGATGTCTCCAGCTGCTAGCTCGGCAAGTAATGGGAGAGGCCCTAAAAAATTCCTGTGTCATACTTTGAACCTGCAAAAAAATAAAATGTAAGCTAGAAACTTTACGTTAAAAAAGCTTCACATTCCTACTCCTCCAAATACACTATAGCAAATGGATGATTAAAGTTTTTCTTCGCCGATGCTCCAAATTGGGGGATAAACCATAAATAAAAGTTATGATATCTTCTATATTTAGCAAGTTGGAACCTACACCAGTGTCAGTAATATCCCAATAGGAGAAGACCTTAGGCATGAGAAGAACAAGCGCTCTGTGGTTTCAACCTCTAATGGATAGCAACCACAAATAGGGGAAATAGATTGAACTTGGCCAGAAGAAGATCAGTTGTGAGGAGACCATGGTTGATGAGGCACCAAAGAAATAATACCACACTCTCCCAGCCTGATGAGAAGTAGGAGAAGGATAGAAGCACAAATGAGACTAATAAACCTCTTGAACTAACACCGTCCCTTGACAGTTAGATCTTCAAGTAGAAACATTGTCTAGATCAGAATCATCCCTTGGAGTGCGAGCTATAGGGATAGCTAACTTAGGAGGCAATAACTGCTCAAGAAGAGGTAAATTCAAAGAAGAGAGAATCAATAGTAGAATCCTCCTAAACACCATGAACATTCACTATTAGAGGAAGGAGATGCGTAGGAATGCTAGAGAACTATGGATCATTGTACCACCTCATTGTCCTTCTATTACCAATAGATCACATGAAGTTGTAACAATTAGTCTAGAGGCCTTAGAAATAGATTTCCAAAGCAATGAAGACCTTCTAGGGGAATAGTAATTCAACCACAACCCTTTGAAATTATATTTGGAAGAAAACCAACTAGACAACAAAGATTGTGGCTGAAGAAGGATTTTTTCTACTACTTTATATAACAAGGCCAGCCACCACAGTGATAGCAGGGGAATTCCCAATCCCCTCATCCTTCAAGGCAAATAGTAGTCCAAGGGATGGTATGAATTACCCTATTTCCATACATATGCCCCCATAAAAAGTTTCTGATAACTCTATCAAGCTAAATATAAAAAGACATAGGAATAGTAGCATAGGAAATAATATGGATAGGCAAGGAACATAAGATAGACCTGATCATTGTGCAACAACCAGCAAAGGATAAAAAATTCTATTTCCAACAATCCAGCTTTGCCATTATCCTATCTTTAATAGGTTGCAAATCTACCATGTTCAATTTGCCTGATTTCAAAGGAATACCAAGATAAGATCCAAAGTAAGAGACCCAACGAACCTGAAGCATAAAAAATAGATATGTGGCCTTCTGAGATGAAATAGGACTAAACAGCATATGAGACTTATCCAAATTTACCTCTTTCCCAAATTGCTAACAATATTGATAAAGGATACCTTTAATAGCTCGATAGTCCCTCCTGGAGGCCGAGACACTATCAACCAGTCATCAACAAAAAATAAATAAGTGATACTTGATCCATTCCTTACAGCCTGAACACCATGAATGATATCCTAAGAAGTTGCATATTTCAAGGGGAGAGACATCATTTCAAAGTAGAAAATGAACAAATATGGAGATAGAGAACAAATATGGAGATAGAGGGCACCCCTGATGAAGCCCCATACTAGATGAAAAAAAGGAAGAGGGGGATCCATTAACCAAGACAGAGAAATGAGAGGACTAAATACATGCTCTAACCCACTAAATAAATAGAACAGGAAAACCAAACGCCTTCAGAACCTCAATGAGAAAGTTTCAGTCTATCCTATCATATGCACACTCCATATTTAGCTTGAGGGGCATCAAGGGTGTTGACAGAGACACAGCTATATTTGCCATAAATCTATTATAGATGGCACTCTTTTCAAGGCATTAGTTTTGTTCTATGGGGCTTGGGACGCAACTACATTTGTTCTCTTAGATGCTACGAGTGTTAGTCTTTTACCGAGATCTAATGAGCAAGCCCATAGGCAATACAAGCAATGCCAGTATGTGTTTGCCCACCCGAAATCCACAGGATGTGACCATCATGAGATTTGGCACATGACTGGTTTCTAACTAACAACAACAATCTCGTTGTGGTAATATTCTCAATAGTGAGCCCACCTATCCAATGCTATATGGTGTAGCTACTTGTAGAGCTATACATACATGGAGCTATACTATAGCTTAAGCTACAATAAAACTTGAGTTGCTTGCAATTCCATCTATAGGGCTTTATCTCACCTATTTGAATGGAGATGGGAGGTAAAGGAAGGAGGACGTGATGGACATAGGTATTAGGGGAGGCAAGAGGGAGTAGTGATAGTAATAGGATGTATTTAGAGTGGAGGGTATATTCTGCTTCTCCACCTTTATTCCTCATCTCCATCTCAATCTTTGTATAGAAATTGATTTTTACCACTATCTCCATCCCCGCAGTTCCCCATTCTCTGGGAGAAATCCTCAATCCCTATATTCTTTTTTTATACATAAAGAAAAAAGTTTCTAGGATAAAAAAATCATGTAAGAACAGTAAAATCATTTTATGCTCATGATTATCTTGCAAACCATTTTAGTAGGAGTCTATTATGATATACAAAAGAAAGTAAAATCATTTTAGAGATCATATTAATTTCAAAATTTTCAATGTAAGGAAGAGTACTAAAATAAGTCACTAGAAAATCTTTTGATTGGAAAGCCTACAAAATAAACTCAATAAATATAAGCCTCATCCTCACCTAATATTCCATAAGGCTAAAAGTCTAAGTACAGAAGCATGGATACAAAGTCAAATATCTTTATATTATTTTATGAAGAAAATAATCAAGTTTTGGGTTCGGGTTTGGGTTCAAGTTTAGAGATGAAGACTCTAGTCCTCATCCCTAAATGCAAACATGATGGATTTTCAAAATTTTTTTTCATCCTCATCTCCATTTTTGTTTAATCCCTCCAAACCTATCTCCACTGGGATAGTTCCCCATGGGGATTGGGTTTCTTCATTCCCATTGCCATCCCTAAAAGGGAATGATAGATTTAGGAGGAGAGCGAGATAGGTTTGGTGAAGTTTGGATGAAGGATGTTAGGCAAGGTGTAGGTGACGGAGGTTGAGTGAAGTCTGGTAGGGCACAACTAGAAAGATCAATGAGATGCAAGTAAGAGAGATCAGGGTAGCTTGATTTGATAGGGTGTGGCTAAGAGATCCAACAAGACATGGGAGGGAGAGGTCAGAGGGAGTTCTAGCAAGATATGGTTGGAAAAATCCAGTAAGACATGTATAAGAGAAGTTGAGGGGAGGTTCGAAAGGCATGAATGAAGGAGATCTAATGAGACATTATTGAGAGGATAATAGGAGGAAATCTGGTAAGGCATAGTTAGAGAGATTCAGCTAGAAGAGAGCTCAAAATGGGATACTAGAAAAAAAGAGATAATAACATCGGATGGGCTACAAATGTTTGATCATAATAGAATAGAGAACCTTTATAAATTAAGATACCTACTCAAGTAGTTACAACTCACCCCACAACTAAAATAACCATAAGATAGCCTTCAGTTGTGGTCCAATAAGCAACTTAGCTTACTATACAATTAAAGTTGCAAATAAGTTAATCTGTACTTGAAATTTAAGCTACAAACAACTCTATTTATATGATTCTAAACATACCATAGTTAAAAGAGTTATATTAATACTTTATAAGCCTTGGACCTTAGAGCATCATGAGGTTAGCATGGATGGCTAGAGCATCATGAGGTTAGCATGGATGGCCTAGAAATAATTATTGGGTGATGTACTCAATCCTAGCAACTAGAAAGTGATAATAGGAAACATGCATAACAAAAGTTTTTTCATCCATAATGGGTAATATCTAGTAGCCTATAATTAGTATCTTATCACGACTAAATGAATGGCATTAGGTTTTTAAGGTTTGAAAGGGCAAGCCTTAATACTTGATTTCCAAAAAGGCAAAATGGTCTAGAAGATGATAGTAAACATATCACTCATAATCTTATATATCATTGTTCTCTTGAATAAGTAAAAATAATGGCTAGTGCATCTTTAATTTATTTTTTTCAATAATGAAAGATATCATGTTGCATTCAACATATCTCCAACTTACCTTAACATGAACTATTAGCCAAGTGATGACTTTATTGATATGTCAAAAGATAAAAATCATTTTACATTTGAATTGATTTTTTAAACCATAAATAATCTAAAAAATTATAGTATACTTAGGGATATTATTTGTTTAGGTAAGATCCAAGTTTTAGTAAATCAAGATCAGGCCTCTTAAGGCCCTAAGTCTAAATTTTGTTCCATACCTTGCTAATTAGAAGGTCACATATGATTTTGTATAATAAAAAAAATTATATTTATGGAGCAAGTTTAGCTTTTTTGATACCTATATTGTACATACTATATATTCTATAGGTCAATGTAGATTAGCTCTAAGCTCTTATTAGCTATCTATAAACAATTAATTAAAACAAAATTTTCATTCTTTAAGAAGTTTATTAATGAAACAACCAATTAAATACTTCAAAAATTAATTCATAAAATATAAGCATTCAATAGTTAACGATATATTAATGGATGACTAAAAATTTAAAAATACACATAGTTTAAAGTCAAGTACAAAGATCCAAATATAACCTAGCACATGATTATTTTTGTCTTTGCCCCACTTAGTTATAGAGCAAAATTTTATATATAACAAGAGTATAAATTGAAGGGTATATAAGTAAAATTAACATTATATATGCATATGAATAAATTAGGTAATTAGTTAGAACTTGCTTGGTTGGATATTAAAACCTCAAAGCCAATCGTGACTCAAAAGTTTTTAATGATCTAACTTGGTGAGATACTCAATCTATTCATCAACACATTCAAGTCAAACTCGAGCTACAATTAGGTCGAGCCTAGATTGGAAATAAGGTGATTGTAATGATAAATCTAAATATATTTTATCAGCCAAACAAATCATCTTACAACATAGCCTAATATTATTGGCATCATCACATAGATTTTGACAATTAAGTTTAAGACTTTTTTGCCAACTTATCCTTTAGTTGCTAAATTTGACTCAAAATAGGTTTATGTCCTACAAAATGGTTTGTAGAGATACTTTATTTTATAGAAAATATCTGTTACTACTTTTTCTTTGGAGCCAACATCATGCATCCAAAGTTTTTTATAACTTTACACATTTTTAAACTTATCTTTGCTTGCCATAACTATGGATTTTCTAGTATTATTAATTATCTCTTAACCACCCATTTAAAGTCAAGGAAGGCATAAGATATATGGGGAAAGAAAAGGGATTGAAATTGAAATAACCTAGCCTTCAAACGAAAAAAGCTTCTTTCAATATAAAAAGAGATTTGTCCACTCCACCAATTTGAAGTTGATTTTAGCTTCATTAAATTTGTTGTATTAAAATGTTTTATAGCTTCTATAATATTTACCGTGTTTGCTAGTCATCATAGAGCAAAAATGATGAGAGGGGCTAGTGCTTTCAATCTTGGGTGGTATTATAAAGCTAGGCTATATCAGATTTGGATCTCTTTGATAACTAGCCAGAGGGTAACCTATTCATCTGATGATAATGATCATAACTAGAAAATAATTTTTAGAAAAGAAAATAGCCATTGACTAATATTTGAAGAAGACTATTAGCCTTTCAAAGGGATTTAGTTATACTAATTAAGGTTCTAATTGTTAGGTTCAGGGCAACCCAAAAGGAGGATGAATTGGGTTCATTAAGAATTCTCAAAACTATGTATTTAAAAATAAGTCAAATAATTTAAACCAAAGCACAAGAGCCAAATGTATATCAAACTTAAATCAAGCAAGAGATGTAATATAAGAACAAGTAATACTAATTGCAAAATATATAAATATGCAATAAAGTAAATGAGGCTTAAAATTTATAGGGTTTAGCACCTTTACCTACATTCACTCCCCAAGACTCCTCCTTGCGACTTTTACTGTACCAATCCTTTTAATAGGATGAGGATTAAGCCCATATCGGGCTTAAGAGAAAACCCTTACAATTCTTTTTCTGGGCTAAAGATGAATCCACTTTCTCCTTTTACACAAAGCTAAGAAGGAACCCAAAGCTCTCATGAAGAAGAAAAAAGAATAATAATTACTCTCTCAAAAGAATGAGGATTTACAATTGAAGCACTAAACTTAAGAGGAGAGGATTTCTCACTGTAAGGCTCAAAAATAAGATATCCTAAGTTTTCTTAATTATTTTTTACTCAAAACCAATGCCTAAGCCCTTCTAATGCATGTTAAAAATAAATGCTCAAGTTCCTAATATGTAGAAATCTAAGAACTAGCCATTATAAACTAAAGGGCAGCTTTTAACATGACTGAACTAGCCATTAGGTTATAGACTGACCGTCGATCAACCACCAGGTCTAAGACTAGTTGATTGCTAAAACTATACTGATTAGAAGATTCTCAGGATTACTTTCAAGATTTAAAGGAAAAGACTTGTTTAACCCTTAAAAGTGAGAGGTATGTGATGATAAGGATTTTTGATAAATTAGTATGATGAAAAGACATGTACTATTGCTACAATAAATATGCATGCACATATATAAAAATCTTATTAACATAATCATAATCGAATTCAATTAAGCAAAATCAAAGTGATCATAAAAGAATCATGGACCATCCAATTACAAGAAAGTCTAACCTAAGTTAAAACAATTAACTTCATTTCGATGCCTATAAATAATCATCAAAGAACCTTAAAAAAGCTAACAAGAGTAAGACTTATCCCTTGATCTCTCTCTCATCTCTTTCTCCTCTCTTTCTACTTAAATTCGAGAGGATTGATTTGAGGGTCGAAAGGAACTTTGAGAAAGAGACCATAGGTCCTCTTATTTAAGCTTCTGTCAAGAGGATTGTAGGTAATCTTTATCCTTATCTTGATTTCTGTGGACTGATTCTTAATTTTCTGAGCGAGAATCTTCATTTTTTTAATGCAAAGGTTGAGTTTATATTTCTTCTCAAATAAATTTTATCTATTGATGTGATGAGTCAAAAACCACCATCAACAACATCATTTTTACTAGCCTTATATCTCGCCAAGTATATCTTCATGATAATTATTAGGTTCATCGGGAACTATATTAAATTCACAATAGAAGGACCATTCCTTGTATTTTGCATGAATAAATTATGACGACTATATGCTTTGTTATTTGAAAAGGAGATTTAATTGGCTAGCTATTAAGTCACAAGAAACATTAAATTAGGATACATAATAATGGCCATAATCATTGTAACTCTTTAATTCATTTCCATGAATGAATTAGACGAAAAGAGTCATGAAAGTCTAATTCATTTATCTTATTAATTTATGACAAATGTTTAAAAATGTTAAACTATGTAACTGAATAAAAAGAACGCCGAAGAGTATGTGCTGGCGATGTACCTATCCATTAGTATTTTTGCAAGTTTATACCTTAACAAAAGGACACTGAAATTACTCTTTACAGCACATCATGTGCATGCATCCATAATTGTGTAGCATGTAGAACAAACATTAAACACCGAGAATTTCTTTTTTTTTTATGACATATTTGTCTTGAGTAAAAGTCCATCCATTTATAAAACTCTAGAGCTTTATTTGAATTCCAGATAGGCAATTTAAGGATAAGCTGTAGTTATAAGAAGCTCGTGGATTAGACTAAATAAGGTGGGTTAAGTTTTTTTTTTTTTCTTTCTTTCTTCTCCTTTCCAATTTTATTCTCTTCTCATAATTAGATTGGATCATAGTATAATTGACAAAATAGTGATTGCTATTGGATTAGAAGGCAAAACTGCTCTTCTTTTGTGGTTATTCCTGGCAATAAAAAATTATCTCGGTCAGATGGGATAAAATATGAGGAATACATCGAGAAACCTTAGAAATTATCGATTGCGTGTTATGTCCCACCAAGCTGTCCGAGTCCGGACCATTTTGAGGCCTCTTTGACATTTTATCCCAAGTACCTTATCCCGTTTCGAAACTAGGCGCATAAAACTCGTTGGTTGTCGTCCAAGCATGCTACACGTAACAAACTATGGACCATAAATATGTACAGGATTGTGCAGAGCCATCATCCATATATTTTTGCACTCTGTGAATCAGTGACATAGAAGAGTAGGTGAGTCCACCCATCTTCACAGCCAGGTTAGTCTACCCTTCTTCACAGCCATTCTAAAGGATTACAATGGCATTCCTTGAATTAGGTTGGATTGGGTTGGATTCCTAACCCAATCTAATGTTTGGAAGAAGAAAAAGAAGAATTCATCTGCCGTGGGCTCTACAACATTACCGGTTTCCCATGCCTCAAAGCTTGGAATGGCAAAGGGTGATGTTTTAAATTGCAGAATCCCATGGCCAGAACCAATGCAACCCCAGTTGTTGGTACCTTCCACCGCACTGGCATAGCTGCAGCCAGAGGACTGAGAGTAGGCACAGCTGATTCAAGAGAGGGAAAATTATTTTTCTTTTTTTTTTAAAAAAAACTTCTAGAAATATTAAAAATGTAATTGGTAAGTAGAAAATACGGCTACCAATTCCCTTAAAAAAAAAAAAAAAAAAAAAGAAGAAGGTAAAAAGCATGTTAATAAAAAATACGTTACAGCAATAGAAGTAAACTGGAACGATATTTGAAGTACCCATGATGGCCCACATCCAAGGCTGAACGTTATTTCATCCCCTTAAATACATCCTGAGGTAAATCCAGGACAAATTACATTCCAGCTAGTTCGCGGTAGAAGTCGAAAATAGATGGTCTTTGGAAGACTGCACAGGCTTCTACTTCACGAAGAGAAACCTCAAGTTTTCAAAGTCGTTCAAAAAATTTCTGGAATTCAAGTTGCATAGGATACTATTTGCCCCTGGACATATCATGTATGAGAAAGTTAATAGACATTTTGCGCATCATGATAACGTTTAATATTAAAATACTAGGCAAAGCTTAAATATTAATTTTTATTAAGTAAATGAAATCAAGGAAATAAATATTAACAGAAGCCTTCTAAGCACGACAACCTCCTCCGGACCAGCCTGCCCCAGCGAAGGGTCCCACTTGCGATAACCCAACAGGAACTATTAGATTCCAAACAGAAGCAAAAGGCTGTAAATTAAAAGCACAGAGTTTGTTTGCTGGCTTGGCCAAGAGAAATAAGATCTTTTCCACTACCGTGTGAACCAACGCCTGACTGATAATTTGTTGGCTCTGTTAAAAATGTATGTTTGTTATATTAGGGAAAAAGATTTGTCCTTTTTCCAATGGATTTAATTGTTGCTGCAAAATCTCAGAAAACGTATGCGATTGGTAGTTTTGTCCTAAAATATATTTTATTTTGTTTACAGTTGGAAATCATCATACATTGCCTCCAAGTTGGTGAAATGTTATGAGGGAGAGCTTGCTAGGGGGCACATTGGTAGTTTAGCACGAATTTTTGCTGAATAACCTTTTTGTTTATGTACAGCTTGCTGATATTGAGGCTGAAGAAAAACAAATACTGACGGGAATATGTCAACTATGTTTGATATCTTGAAAAAGAAGAGAAGTGCAAGGCTTGAAAATCTGGTAGTCCGCGGAACGCCCTTGGACACACGTAGATAACACATTTGCTCTTACCATTTTTTATAAGAGCTGGCAGAGATAATTGTGAGTGATACTGAGCACCTCCTAGTCTGGAAGTTTTTCCTCTTGGGAAGCCTGGTATCTCTTGAGCTCTATATGTATATATTCTTCTACAATAATTGAGACGTGTTTAAGAATGTGTACTAGCTCCAAGTAACGGTCCTTTAGCAACTGTAGTAATCTCAGGGATGTTTCATACAGCCATTTTGTTTTCTGATTTGATTATATAAGGATTCGACTGAAGGTATGCAATCGGAAGTTTGTGAATCAGTGGCACCCCACCTTTTTCGCCCAGGTCACTCTAAATGTTTTCTTCAAGTAAGATAATAGGGTCATTCTTATTTCCATTCAGTGTATGTAAGTTATTTGTCTTGAATATTTTGTCAAGATTTATATATATATATATATATATATAAGAAAATAACTGCAAAATTTCATCTGGTCCATTGCATTTTTTTACAGTAATTCCAATTTAGTTAAATTAATTCATCATGCAATTACTACATCATTCTTGTGCTTGTACTAGGATTGACAGCTGAAGATGGATACTATTGCCATTGCTGAGGAGTTGATGCCACATAGGAGAGGGTCGATAAACTAGGCACCTCAGCCCATGGTGATTCCGAGTCTGATTTAGCTGCAGCATCAATCAGAAAGCTAACTTGGAGCCTTGGCTTGGTCATGTAGGAGCACTAAGTTGATGACTCACCAGATGCAGTATTGAAGTGTTACAGGATTTGACAATTCTATGAGCATTTAGATGATGATTAATTTAGTGAGTGTGACACTGCAAAATTCTGAGGGGCGGACTGCTCAAATTAGGTCATCCTTAATGAAAAAATATGTGAATGAATACCATACGACTGGTAGGTCATCTCAGATTTTACTGGGTGCTATGCAGTGTTAGCATCAGCTTCCTAACTCTTCTTAGTCTCTCTCCTTTTTCTTTTTCTTTTTCTTTTTGGTAAAATGAAGGGCAAGCAAATATCTTATTTCTGTCTTTACCTCTGCTTAATCTTTGTTTTTACCTGGCTGCCTTGACCATGTAGCTAAACTTCTAGCTATCTAGTCCCAATTATTCCACAAATTGTGCCCAATTGGTTCTTGGAATGTGACTGCTTTACAATTCTATCTGACTGCATTCAAATTGTGCTCTGTTTATACCACCGATGGCAACTATAATGCTTTCCACATTATAGATCAACTAGGCTTGAAGTGATTGGCAGTTTACAGACAGGTTACGCACAGTATCATTTTTTTTGCACATCACTCAATGACTTGGAACCAAAATCTGGTTCCTTAAGCATTAGAATAATATTAATTCTCTTCAGGCAGCTTTTCATTAGTAAAGTGAAACTATAATCAATCACAAACAGTGCAAAATCAGTAAATGTCAAGAGGTGATTCTGTAGTCAATTTAAGCCGAAAGCATGCATGAATACATGATTAAGGTGTGCTGCTCATAATTATAAATCATGGAGGCCAAGTGGTGGTACACTTTCCCCTTCTGCATACATGAATATCTAATTCAGAAACTGCTTTAAGGCTCAGAAGAGTGTTGATGGTTTTTAAATTATTAGTCACCAGAATTTCGGAGACAAATGAATCTCTTTCTATATGTAAAGATGATGTAGTTGCTACATAAGAAAACTGGTATGTTTGTGCCAAATTAATGGTTCATTCTAACTGCCCTGCCATTTATGTTGCAACTAAGCTGTCATCATAGCAAGTCCCATTGCATTCAAACCATTACACACATAAACAATTGAGCCATTTGATAAGAAAGCCAGTGTAGGAAGACTGATAGAAAGAAGCATTCTTCAAAGAGGAAAATGATAAGGTCTCTCCTGCCATTAGTTCCTTCTTCGATGGTGCACTGACACATGAATATTTTATCATCTTAATAAATTCAATGGCTTTTGTATCATACCCTCCTGACCTGGACTATAATAAATTCATCATGCAATCAGCACCATAGTCAAAATCCGCATAATAACTTTGCTTCTGCATGAGGTAAACTTAGTGCTTTCAGCTAAATATTTAGCTAAGAATCAGAAGCACTCCAAATCTGAAAAGTATAAAGCACCATGAACGCTAAAATTTGAAATCCCAATGGTCTATGAATGCTTTGCAACATGCTACATCATTCAGACATTCCACAGTTGTCTCAAAACACCAGCTGTTGTGTTAATGATTAACAGTCCAGTTAATGATCATGGACAAAAATAGAGTTCCATCATATATCTGGCCCTCCTTGTGCAATTATACAAGCCATTGCAAATATTTTTCTAGGTGTATAATGTAAATTCACTGCCTCAAGAGAGTGCCAGATTCCAACATGTAATATATTGACAAGATAGAAAAATTAAATCAAAAGATATAACCTCCATGAAGTTGTCTTTCCATCTTAAGATCAAAAGAAGCACCAATAGAGATTTTAGGAGAAAAAGAAAGCAAGAAGTAGGAGACTATCGTGGAGACCGGTGCAACAAGCAATCCGCCGGACGGGGAGGCCGGTGCTTCCCAATCTTCTTCTGAATCGAAGCAGCATGCTTCAGGGGGAAATCAGCCTACTAGTACCCTGGAGACGTGCCCTGGGTTGGAGCAGCTTGGTAATGTCGCTAGCAGCAGCAATTCTACAGATTACCCATCTTTGGGTTGTCTGTTATCAGGACAAGGCAAAGGACACGCCGGGAA
Source organism: Metroxylon sagu (assembly GCA_017589505.3). Taxonomy (NCBI): domain Eukaryota; kingdom Viridiplantae; phylum Streptophyta; class Magnoliopsida; order Arecales; family Arecaceae; genus Metroxylon; species Metroxylon sagu. The sequence continues at coordinate 3,358,638 of JACVBY030000665.1, read as the reverse complement.
CTATCATTCTTGGGCCTCAGTGGCTCGATCGGCTGTGGATCGATCTGGTGCAGAACAAGTTACAGACGAGGAGATTGAAACCTTGAGGAAAACTTTCAATAGAACAGTTAAATTTTCAAATTCAGATGTTCAGTGGGCCAGGGATGAATAGAAATTTTCCCTGATCGGACGTACCTTGAGACGACGGTGAGGGTTGGAATATCTTTCTGCTACACTGAAGGTCAAATGGCAACTCCCCAGGGAATTTGAAATCTTTCCGGTCGGTAATGACTACGCCATCTTCAAATTCCAATTTGAGGAAGATGTCTCTAAGTAACCACCAAAGGGCCTTGGCCTTGGCTTGTGGGTGGACAACTTCTAGCCCTTGAGCCTTGGTGCCCTAACTTCGGAGCATCAAAAGATCCAATAAAACATATGGCGATCTGAATAAAAATAGAGTTACCTATTGAATGGAGGAGCCAATCCAAATTATTGATATTGCTACAATAGCAGAGATGCCTCTATGACTTGATAGTGCAACTGAGAACCTCGAACTCAGGAGCTTTTTTCGGATTTGTGTGCTGGTGAATTTGGAAGAGCCACTGGTACCGAGTGAGACTTGATCAGCTTGGATGGTGAAGACCCTATATGGCAACCATTCACTTATAAAGGTATTTTTGTATTATGTTATGCCTATGGCCATCTTCGACATGAGATGAATGAGTGCTCCTTTCAAAAATCAGCTAGCAATGTGGCATCTGTGGAATTCAAGAAAGGTCAAGATAGTGATGTTTCTACTTCAGTTACAGAACCTAATTGCACGCAAACAAGATGCTAGTCTGCATGGATTTTTGGACTATGGATATCTTCCTTCCCAAGGAGGAAGAAGATTGAGCCGAATTAGAGGAACAACTCTGGGGATACCATGGTGCAACTCGGCTAACTCTCAGAGCCAAACAGGTTCACCGAATTGTCTAACTCAACAGATTCCGGATTGGATGCCAATTACCGCATGACGTGAGGAGCGGAAGGGCAAGGCACCGGTTATAGTTTAGATTATTCAACTCCCATGCCAGAACCGGTAGAGAATGTTGTAGTAATTACCGATCTAATCCCCTCAGGTTCATGGTTTGTTGTCCTCATGGAGGAGGATACATAACCTGCTTTCATCATGGAAGAGGCAGGGGTTACAATAGCGGGATCCAAGGAGTTGACTCATTTTTTATCAAGGGATGGTATGGGTCCTAGTTTGGAGGAGGAATGACAACTGATGCGAAGAAAGGGCAAACGGGTTTGCTAGAAAACCCATGAGGCTTTTTTGAGTGGATCAAGCCCCAAGTTCAAGATTAGGGCTGGACCTAAAGGCACTAAAATTGGCGTTAAAAAGTTTAGCCTTAAGATCCATGAATCTAAAATGAAAGCTCACCTCATATGGGCTGCCTTGGTCCCCCAGAATCTAGGGCACAACTAGAGTTTTATCCATATGGCCTAGAATTCAGCTTGATTGACACCTAGTTTAGTTGCCGGTAGCCATCATGTCAAATAAGGGCTCGGCAAGGGTAATGGTAAATAGGGAGAACCATTAACTGAGCGCCTGAACTAGAAGAATCCAACAATATTCCAAATGTTTCATGATGCCATTACGAAATGCTCTAGAGGACTATCTAGCAAAGTTCTTGGCAAGGGTAAGGGATCGGATCTGGACATCAATGGTGACATGTATCCCCCTGTTAGTGAAAAGGCAAACCTTAATTGCTCCTCTTTTGGCCTCCAATCTCTTCCTTCGAATGGTTCTTCTTCACCAACGCTACCAAAGCCTATTCTCCATCCCATGTAGTGCTCGAGTATATCGATGAAGGGGTTGATGGATCGTTAAAACTTCCTATTGAGCTCCTATGGTGCAATCGATGCCCCAAACTCTTCTCCACCAATGCCTATACTAATGGATCGGCCTGCCTCCAACCTGAACTAGCACAACTTATTGGTTTGATAGCCTTAAGTGGGGAGAGTGCATTGACTACTCAAGAGCTCACAGAGTCAAGCGGTGAGGAGGTATTCGGTCTCACCTCAAATTAATCTTTCATTAATTTTCTTATATGGAACTATAGAAGGTTGAGAAAACCAACCTCAACTATCTTTTGCAAACAACTTATTGCTTAGCATAATATTGATTTCTTAGTCCTGTTAGAAACTCGCCTATCTGAGAGAGGTTTGGATAAATTTAAAAGACAACTTGGGATGTAGTGGCATCTTTTTTCTATTAATTCTCAAGGGCTATCAGAGGGTATTATTGCTTTATGATGAAAGTTCTTAGGTGATATTGAATTTACTACTGCTAATATTCAATGTTTGCATGCTGCCATCTCCCACAAATGGATTTTTGTTGTATTGTATGTAAGTACCAATGGTTAGAAAATACCGTTAAGATAAACTTCAAAAAGTCTCTGGCCTAGGTTTCCCTTTGTTGGTAGTGGGAGATTTTAGTTGCATTTTATCCCAAGAGAAAAAAAGGGGGGGTCGCCCATTTGTTGATAACTGGGAGACCATGGACTTTAGGGAATGTTTGACTTATTGTTCTCTTTCTGACCTTAGATTCTCAGGTAGTTAATTTACCTAATGTAACAACAAAGATAGATTAGCCAGGATTTGAGAAAAGGTTGATAGAGTATTACTGAATGATAAGTAGATTAATCTTTACTTTGAGGCAACTAACACTTATCTTACCAGAATTGGCTTAGATCATTACCCCTTGTTAGTTAAACTAGAGGTGGACCATCATGGACCTCGCCCATTTAGATATGAAAATTTTTAGACTAATTATGATGATTTAGAATGTAGTTTCTGAAGCTTGGCATAAACACACCTTTAGCACTCTTATATCTAGATTGGTCAAAAAACTCAAACATACTAAACTGGCATTCAAGAGATGGAATAGAGATGTGGTGGGTAATTTGTTTTAGCAGGCTAATACTTAGATCTAGAAATTGCTAATCCTCAACAGCTTGAGGATCACATAAGTGGCTTAAATTTGGTTGACCTACACACCTTAAGAGTTAAGCTGTCGAAATACAACTCATTATTACAGCTATTTACTCCCCTAAGAGTTATCTTCTTCAGCCTGATGAGGCAATCAGATCAGCATTCCAAACTTTTTTCCACTCTAGATGGACTCAACAATCAAATGTGATAGTACCCATTTCCTTGGATCTTGCTCTACCTTGTTTGAGGATGATAGAACATGGTTATAGAAGAGCATTACTAAAGCTGAGATAATTAGTGCTCTTCAATATATGCCTCCTAATAAAGCCCCAAGTCTGGATGGTTTTTGTCCATCCTTTTATAAGAAGCACCAAAACATTATTAGACCAGATGTATTGGATGCTATCAAGGAATTCTTTGATAATGAGTAGATGCCATTAGCATAGAAGGCTACTTTTATTATTTTGATTCCTAAGTGTCCTTCTCCTACCTAGTACATTAGTATAAACGATAAGTCTATGTAACATTATCTACAAGCTTATTGCCAAAATCCTCACTCTTAGACTCAGAAGAGTTCTCCATAAATTGATAACAAAGGAATAAGCTGCCTTTGTTATAGGTCGGAGTATATTAGAGAATATTATCATTACTCAGAAGGCCATGCACACTCTTCACAAATCCTATCCTAGGAGACCTATGATAGTCATCAAGTTGGACATGAAAAAGCATACGACAAGGTCAACTAGGATTTTCTTCTATGCGTCCTGAGGCAAATTCAGTTTCCTTCAAAAATGATTAATTGGATCAGAGCTTGTATATCTTCTCCTTCATTCTCTGTTCTTGTCAATGGTACTCCTAACTTCTTTTAGACTGGAATGGGGCTTTACCGAGGATGCTCGCTCTCCCCTACCTCTTTATCTTGTGTGCTCTTGAGGCAAATTACAGGAAGAGTTCAAGCGGGTCTCATTCATGGTTTCCAACCTCATGGGAGGTGCACTAAAGGTAAGCCATTTAGTTTTTGCTAATGACTGTCTTTTACTATTTAAAACCAGAGAAAAGGATTATGTTGCTTTTAAAGAGGTAATGCTTCACTATTGTGCACAATCTAAACAACTTATGAATGTGGCAAAGTCTATGGTAGTATTTAGCTCAAAAGCTCCTCACCACTTAACCCATCGACTTGGTGCTATTCTGGGGATTTGCTAGGAACATTGATTTGAATCTTATCTGGGAATCCCCTTAAAGGGCATCATGTAGAGCTCTTATGATCTATAATGTGTTAAGGATAAAATTAATTATCGATTGGCAGCTTAGAAATGAAGGTCCTTATCATTTGGTGAAAGTTGCACATTGGCAAAACATATTCTTTGTGCCACATCTATCCATATTTTAGCCAATGCAGCTACTCCAATTAGTTTCATTTAGTGGTTGGACTGGATAATTCAAAATTTTGTTTGGGGACAATTTTGGAAGTCGATCACTACACACTATTGCCTGGGTAGAGATTTGTCATCCAAAAAAGTGGATAGGTCTTGGAATTTCAAATCTTAATCTTTGGAGGCAGGCCATGTTGAATAATATTGCTGGATGGTTGATCCTGAACCCATATTGTTTAATGTCTAGAGTTTATTACTCTAAATACTCCTCTAGATGTTGGCTGAATTATAATCCTCCACGGCATGCTTCTACAAAATAGAAAGCAGTTTCCATAGCTTACTTATATTCTACCAACAAATTTATATGCTTAATTGAGGATGGTACTTCTATTTCCCTTACTTCTCAACAATGGTTTGCTCCTCTTACCTTAGACCACATGGTTACACTTTATAATATATATGCAAGGCATACTTTACTGTTTCTTCTCTATTATTTGATGGTTCATGGAATATCATAATTCTACATTATATGTTTCCACAAGAGATAGCCATGAGGAAAGTCAATATTCTAGTGGGACGATTCGATCAGTAGGACTTGTTGGCTTGGGATGATAACTTCCTTCTAGAGGTGTCCATAAAGAAAGTCTATACAACATTGCTCCTAGATTCTAGTATTTCATCTCATGCTGCCATCTCTAGGGAAGAAGAAAGTTCAACTCCGGATTCTTCATTTTTTTATAGAAATTGCTTAAAGGAGAAGAAAGCTCAATCCTAGGTTCTTCATTTTTTGAGGAAATTGCTTAAGGGAGGTCTCCTCATAGGCCATTGGCTTTTTGAATGATTATCTTCCATCTCTCCGTAGTATAGTAGATGTCAAATGGTTATTGAAACAGAGAAGTATCTATTTTTCACCTGCCCACAATCTATAAAAATTTGGAATCTTGTGGACACACCTGGTAATCTACAATTCTCTTCTCTTCACCAGGTACTCTCCTTCCTTCAGACTTTTCTTGAAGATGCTAGCATGTGGTTTACCTGATCCTTTTTAACTTATCTTCTTTGAGGCTATTCGAAGTCAAGAAATAAATTCATTTTTGAAGAGGTTAGGCCCAAACATCGTCTTATTGTTCAAGAAGCTACTCAGCTAGCTTAGGAGTTTCTTCTTACATCTCAAAAATCTTCTTCAGATCACTAGGATTGTTTATCATAGCCGTCTGAGAATACTCTTTACCTACATTTTGTTTACTGGCAACCCTCCCAATATGGAAGGCTGAAGATTAATTTTGATGGCTCGATGCACAACCATAGCATAGGAGCAGGGTTCTTAGTTCGTAATGATTATGGCAGCCCTTTTTAGTTGCTGTTATTTTTCTTCACAGGATCTCCGTTTCGATTGCTGAACTCACTATTTTCCGGTAGGGTGTGAATTTTACTATAACCAAATTTCCTACTGCAAATTGCATCTTGGAGGGCCTACTATTATTGCTTTGCTTAATGGGGAGTCTTAAAGTCTTCACCCTCTGCTTTGCCAGTTACAATCACTTTTTTTTTCTCTTCTTTTAAGTTTCAACGCCAAGATGTGCTAAGAGAAGAAAACCAGGCTATTGACTTCTTGGCCGAACTTGCCACTGCTTATTAGATTATCCAAATAGAGAATACGATCTAATTGAAAAGTAGCACCAGTTCATTTGATTTGTTAGATCTGCAGCAATAACATGAGCATAGCATAAGATTTTATCAAATTGCATAAAGGAAAATAAAATTCACGAACTCTTGGATACTAATGACGGGTTTATGTTCCACCCTCACCCCTATTTCAACCAGGTTTCCTCCATTTGAGATTCATTTTTTTCTTTTTTTTAAAAAAAAAGAGTATTTGCACATTTGTCTCTATTAATCAATTAATTATGCGCATGAGCACCCTATCACTCACTGTCACGTAAGCCAAATTATCTTTATGGGATTAGAAAATGCCTATAACCTTTTTATCCTCCAAATTACCCCAACTTCAAGTTATGCTCAGTTCCTTTTCTCTCATCTGATGCCTTCTTTGCACATCCTCATCTCATTGTGTACTAACTTCTCCAAGCATCTTCTTCCCCTTCCAACTTTTTTATATCTCAAAAAATTTTAATAGCAATGTAATTATATATAAAAGTACTATTTAAAGATAACTGTTTATTAAATAACGTTCATAAAAAACCCTGCTTGGACGATGCTTTGCAGCACTAACTTCATATTTACAGCCAGCTAGATAATATTTTAAACTAAAAAGTTTTATATGCATTGTGAGAATCTCTTGTTATATGTTTTGGTTTCAATCCAACCTAGCACCACTCATTTTTTGTCCGTTTCATGGAAAGAGTGATAGCCGCTAGAACCTTGCCATTGGGGAAAGAACAAAAACCTCTATGAGGTACCACTTTAATGATCTAATGATCAATGGGCTTCACGTGACAGCTCATACAATGGTTGCGTGTAGGGCAATAGCAAAAGAAAGAACCGGCCCACCGTACATTTTATACCTTATCTATAAGCCTTGCATTCTGATTTTTATGATGCTCTCTATTCCTCCAATAAAGCAAAGAATCTCCAACCTGCCAATAGATGGCCTACCTCTTCGATCTTTCCCACTTTGCCCGGCTCACATTTAAGCCTTGGATAATTTAATCCATAAGCTTTTGTTAGATTTCAAAAAAAAAAAAAAAAAAAAAAAAAAGTCTTATTTAGCAGCACATTTTATTTTTTTATTTTTTTATTTTTTTAGTACTATTTTTTATTTTTTATTATTTAAGAAATATGAAAGTAAAAAAAAATTATATTTTTACTATTTCAAAAACAAATACTTATGTCTTTTACATTTACTATCGCTATTATTATTTTCCTTACTTTCATTATTGCTTTCATCAGCTCCACCTCATCAACCATCACATTGTTATCTTCACATCATCATCATTTCTACTTCGAACTAAGGACCTACGGAAGTCTGAGAGCTTGGGATGATGACGGTTTCTCGGCAGATCATGATGAAGCTGGTAGGGTTGAGAAAATTTATGCGTGTACGCTTGTTTCGGATCAGCTCCATATATCCACTCTCTTGGAAGACGTAGGATCATCTGGATGATTTAAGTACTTGGACCTCGCCTTTGAATCCAAATGTCATCCACCCATCCCAGCCTAGAACATTTAGAAATTGGGTGATTTAGGTGTCAAATGGGCCCGACTGTGCCAGCATGGCCATATAAGGATCAATACAACGAGCTATCATACCGTAATAAGCTGGCTTCTGTTATAAACCATGCTGGCATGGTCCACGATACTAGAGGGACCGGCACGGCTCTAAAGGCCAGCACGCCAGCTAAACCGAGCCATGTTAGCTATGGCCTGGACCTGGACCTGGACCTGACCTGATCCATTGGGCAGGCGTCAGCCTTTGTAGGCAGGCACAATAAAGTAGATAATTTTTTGATTTTAAAAATTAATTTTATAAAAATTAAATTAATTAAATTAAATATGAAAAGAACGCTTCTGAAATTACCCATTTATGGTGCTATAAAAGAGTGAAAAATGTAAAAAATATACAAATAGATCGTAAGCAGCCTACCGTGTGCCAGTTCAGGACTAGCCCACAATGGATTGTGTCGGATTAGATCACATGTTTAATCCGTACCAATCCACGGGCCATGCCCCACTGACATGCCACGAGCTGTCACTCAACGTTACTGTGATGCAAGCTTGGCTTGGCACGATTACCATAACAACCGTTCCGTGCTTGGTATGGCAAGCACGGCTTGCGTCATGCCAGACGGAGCCCCATCGTCAAGTTTTACGTAGGATAATGAAAAAAAAAAAAAAAGAGAAAAAAAAATGGAGGAGGGTCGTGACGCCGAATGTAATGCTTTAGCCTTGCACAAGCACTACTACTACAGGAAATAATAAACCCTGTAGATTACATCACTTAGACTTTTATTAAAAAAATATTTATTAATTGCAAAGATGTACAATAAAATTTTAATTTTTCTCTTTCATCATAAATTAATTTTATTCAATATATTATAATATCTTAATAAATAGAGTTTATATATCTGCATATAACAAAAAATTATTAACCATGATTTCACATGTTAAAGCATATCTTGATTAAAAAATTAATAAATTTAATGTGTAAGTCATAGCAAATAGCAAAATATAATATTATATTATCTTAACTATTCAATTGTGGCCATATCGACTAGAGGCTATCAAAATATATGATTTTTTATCTATAAATATTTTTTAGCAGGTTAGAATACGATATTTTTTATTGGTACCTTATTATTAATTTTAAAGTCAGGAAATTAGATATCTTTTTTCTATCAAAAGGAGCAAAGTTCATTCTATATTAAGATATCAAGCTAATCAGTTTCAAAAGAAAGCTAATTTTTCCATGCACCAGGAAAACATCAAGATAAAAGAATAAGAGGCCTCCGATTTGGCAAACCATACAACAGAGCAATCTTCCAGATCAGTAAAATATGAACCTAGATAATGTTTTTGCCATTCTCGACCCACTTCAAGCACCTAACCATCCAGAAGAAAGAAAATTAGATGTGTTACTTTGATTTTTCTGAATCTCTCCACTGGCTCTTGCAGCAAAGACAGATACAGAACACTAGGTACAAACAATTTTTACAGACCATCAAATTTCATAAGCAAGCAAGGTATTCCAACAAATTAAGGAAATTGATTGGAAGAAGCTCCAGCAGTCGAGCAGCTATGCCTTCAGTTCCTTGAATCTCTACATCTTGCTTAAAAAGGGAAAAACCAAGAGATGCGTTTTAAAGGGAGCAGCGCTCTTCCATCTCCTGTACTTGCGAGAAGAATTTAAATAATTCAAATACAATACTAAACAAATGTAAGAATGTGAATGAACCTTTGTTTAGGTACCGAAAGGGCTCCTGTTTAATGCTAAGACCATTGCAGAAGTTACCATACATTGCCCAGGAATGAAACAAGTGTACGGATAGCAGCTTCTGAGATTTCTCAGGACAGGTTCTTAGAATGCACCGTTGTTTGGCAAGTTAAGGTGGAGAGTTTTCCATGTCCAATTGGCCGGTTGTTTTCACTGTAAACCAAACAATACCAATCTGAAAACACCAGCAATCCTTGAGAGTAAGGCGGAGTTGGAAGGCAAAACAACCTCATAAACACTGGAACATAATTTAGAGCAGTGAAATCCAACCCATATTGAACCAAAAAGGTGATCATGGATAAGTATGCAAATGCAAAGTGGTTAATTCTGAATACTCCAATTCCAGAGATGGATTTCTTGAATGATCTGCTATCGATCAGAGCCACACATTTCAGGGTCTTTTGGGAGGCAGAAGTTAGCAGTCTCAACATAACTCAACCACTAGATGTCCTATATTTGCTGTTTTTGGAACAATCAGAATAATTTTATTCTTTACTGAACCACATTGCTCATTCCCAATATGCTTGCAAAACATCAAAGAATCCAATTCTCATATATCACACACCACTTAATGATGATTCAGATACGAAATTATCCAAAAGCCAATCATAATCACTACTTCCAAAATCTTCATTGTCTCGATCACAACATCAAAATAATTGAAGTGACATCTATAGACAAAAAAGTGGTCGCATGCGCCTGCACATTTCCCATTTACTGTGTTATCTCTATTCTTCAAACTTGGATAAGATCAAGACAATACAGTCAAGTAATTTTCCAGACTGCAGAATCTGGATAAATCCCATCCACGATGGTGTCAGAAAAAAGCCTATATGGATATCTGTCATGACGATGCCAAAGTATAACAATTCACGTTTCCAGCAGACAGACTGGCTGTCCTTGGTTCTGATAGCTGGAAAGCAATTTACCAGCCCAACAAAAGAACAAGAAGACCTCTTGTACTTCCTCAAATTTATTAAGCTCAGACACAAGATGATCAAATCACAACCACTGGTATGACAAATCATCACATTCCACTTTCAAAATAATTTGGGTTCTGAATGAGGGATTTCAAAAATTGACCCACCCTATCAAAATGTGACAGCAGTAATGCAAACATGTCTCATTAAGCAAAAGACAATGTGGCAAGGGAAGGATCGGTTTGACAAATCTTCAAGCAATTCAGAGTTTGACTCTTAAGTATTTAATAGGTAAAGAAAACAAGCAGCAATAGCATGAAAAAAGATTAAAAGTGCCAGCCTAGGATTTATATTTAGAAATTGCAATCTGGATTTCTCATACGTGGCATGTCAATAATGAAGCATCATACGGTAAAGAGTATCCAGTTTAACACTCATTCTTCATTATAATCCCCAGGTAGAACTGAAAGATGGAAAGTAATGTAATACCCTGCCAGAGATTAAAGACGTTCTCATCTACTGGCACAGATTTATCGTTTCAAACTCAGAACAATCAAATCACAATCACAGCTATGGCAAATCACCATATTCCAAAGACTTTGGCTTCTGGACAAGAGATTCCATGCTGAAAGTGACAGCAGTAGTTGCAAAGTTGCCCCAGTAAGAAAAGTCAATATGACGAGAGGCTTGGCACATGTGCAGCTAATAGATAAAGAAAAGAACCAGCAATAGCACAAACACAAAATGCCAGGCTAGAATTTATATTTCAAAATTTCAATATGAATCTCTCATATGAATGATAAAGCATCATGCATTTTTCATGTTTCCAGCCTAAAGATGACTCTCATTCTTTATTACAGTCTCCAGCTAGTTCTGGCTGGGAAAGCAATTTACAAGTCCAACAAAAATCCAAGGTGACTTCCACTGGCCCACGTTTAATAATTCAGACCCATGACAAGGAAATTACAATTGCTACTATGACAAATCACCATACTCCACAGTCAATATGATTTGAATTCTAAGTGAGGGATTTTAAGAACCCAATTCGAAGGTGACAGCAGTAAATGTGAACTTGTTTCAGTAAGCAAAGCCAAAATGACAAGAGAAAGATCAGTTAGACAAATCTACAAACAACTGAGAAGGATTCATCCAATTAATGGACAAAGAAAACAATCAGCAATAAGATGAAAAAAGATCTGAGAGGGCACCTACAATTTATGCTTGAAATTGGATCATCGTATGATAAGGAAAACAAAGATGAAAAATGTCTAGTATCAATTATCCTGAATCTTGTGATTAAGGTGATTTTGTTTACTAGGGTTTCTGATGGTGATCTAAAACAATTTAACAATGATGTTCAGATAAATGATAAAGTTAGACATCATAAGAACACTGCAATAGAGAAAAATTAATTTGGTACCAGGAGAAAATTTAGAGTGCTCAAAAGATAGCACCTTAGAATGATATAATTATATGGATTTAAAATTATTTTAAAATTGGAGGGCAGTGACTATGTAATGATGTGACATCACAAATACTGCTAAAAACAGATCCTGAATGACCAAAGCATCTGCTCATGGCAATAACAAAAGCAGGCGTCATACAATGAAATGACAAGTGATCGCCCATGAGACATGACAGGCCCGCATGAAGACATCATAACTTATGCTGTCAATCAAGAACTTTGACAACATTTTTTATTGTAAGTGCCTATTTAACAGGAAAAAAAACTACAAGGGCAAGTGATTCATATGAAACTGTAAGTAACAATATTTCCTTATATTCAAGCTTAACATCTAGCTTGTCCAATACAGCTATGCATATCATCCATAAGAAAACATGAGAATAACATTAACCAATCAAGTAGGAAAATGGTAACATCAGGTGCACCTCCATGCTAACCCATCATTCACATAACTATTGCCATACGCTATGGAAATGATATGGGGAGGTGTTCCATGCAGTAATCTATGGCTCCTTTGCATCATCGAATTGAAATCCAATACAAGGCAGCATGGTTGGAGGAGAAATATAAATGCGCACATAAGGATTCTCGAATCTCAAATCAGAGTCTAATAAAAATTAGGTTCTGCTTATGTGTTGGAAGATTCACATAAAAAAATAAAGCAAATAAACACTCAATTTTAACATGGCCCCAACTATGCCTACTCTACAATAATTCACTATCAATAAAGATTATTACAATATTTAAAAAACTCTCACACTTACAAACCCAAAATCCAATACACCCAATCCACTCATACATAATTTTCACAAACTTCCAATACAATTGCCTCTACACAAAGCTGTTCATCCATCAAAAGATTCTTGCAAACTCCTTTTTTAAAGAATAAATGATTATTCTTCAAGCAAATCCCAACAAAGAAACTTTACAAAATAAAGACATTCTAACTCAATAAGGAATTCAAGCCAAATCCCGATAAAAATACTCAACAAAAAGAAAAAAACTTCAATCCAATAAAAATTTCAAGTCAAATCCCAAAAATCTCCGCCTTAACTTGAATTTCTTATGCCTCAAATGGGGGGGAAAAAATTATTCTCAAGTGCATCCAAATTCTTCTTTTATTTTTTGCTCTTAAATAAACTCTACCGTGAATCTCATCATGCATTTCACCTTTAACAATGATCCATGTCAACTTGTCCAAATTTTCAAAAATTCTCTCCCTTCATTACCACCAAAATTCCCCTCACCCCATAACTAACTCCACCTCTTGCAGAGTATCCATAACCCAAAGAATCAAGTTAGCCCAAAGGAAACAGATTCTTCCTAAGCTTTGGCACATGCCTCACATCACCAAGAATTTTTACATTACTATCATGCATCTTAAATTTCACATTGCTAAGACAAACAACCTATAATTTAACATCATTGGCTAAAATAATAGATCCTTTATCATATGTCTTATAAGTATCAAACTAATTTTTATTTAAACAAAAATATGGAAACAGAGCTAGAATCTAAATTTCATGGATCTTTCAATAAATCCTTCTTGAATCATAAGCAGTTATCTTAGTGATAACTGCTCATCTGCAGAGTTCTCACGACTTTCGTTGAATTCTTTTAAATCAGCTTTCCTCTTTCTACATTAAAATTGAATATATGCCATCTCATTACAATAGTAACAATCCTTGTCTTTATAATCCATTCTTGATTTAGAATTGGATCAAGACTTCTTGTTATTGAAATTGCTTCCATGCAAGATACTCCCACCACAATCCAAATTCATCACAAATGCTCCACCTTTAAATCTATTGCCAGACCCTTTAAATTTCTCATTTTCTAAGAGAACTAGAATCACATTCTCCACCTTGAGAATTTCATTTCCAACCAATAATGTCATCACTAAATTACTGTAAGAGGTCAGGAGAGATGACAACAATATTAGGGCCTTGTTTACCTTTTCCATTTTAACATTTATCTTTGTCAACTGAATAATCAATTTATTATAGATATTAAAGTGGTCTTTGATATTTGTACCTTCTTCCATTTTAAACTTATACAACTCTTTTTTCAAGTATGGTCGGTTTGTGAGTGAATTCGATACATAAATCTTCTCCAACTTTTCCTACAACTCTTGAGGAGAAGTCTAGTGCATCATGGCATACTTCACCTCAGGTGCAAGAGTCAAACATGATGTGCTCATCGCTTTTATCTTAAGTTCTTTGCAATCTTCATCATTCATTATGGTCAACTTATTTCTTTCTTATATAACGTTGTGATTAACACTTGCTATACCAAAATGTCTTTTATAGTGCTATGCTATAAACTGAAATCATTTTTTCCATCAAAAGACTTAATATCAAACTTTGCGCTCACAATATTTTGTACTTTCGACATCACGAACCTTGGAATCTTCACACAAAAAACAAAGCAAAGAAACACTCAATTTTAACATAGTTTGACCAATATCTACTCCACAATAACCCACTAATAGAGTTTATTACAATCTTCAAAAAACTCTCACACTCACAAATCCAAATTCTGATATAACCAATCAATTCACACAATTTTCACAAACTTCATATACAATTGTTTGTTTTCAAAGCTGCTCAACCATCAAAAGATTCTCCCAAACCCTATTTTCATAGAATAAGAAATTATTCTTCCAGGAAATCCCAACAAAGAAACTTTACAAATAGAGTCATTCTAATTTAATAAGAAATTCCAGACAAATCCGAATAAAGAGAAGTCATTCCAATCTAATAAGAAATTCAAGCCAAATCTCAATAAGGAAACTCTACAGAAAGAAGAAACTCCAACTCGATAAGGACTTCAAGTGAAATCTCAACATTATGTAACTTGTCATGCCGTTCACTTGATTGTATAATTTATTATAAACTACACTCATAATAGGTATTAATAAAAATTTTCAAAGAAAGGAAAAGGATTGCTGCGTATCATGTAGCTGACCACAACTCGTTTGGGATTAAATTTTATTGCTATTATTGTTGTTGCTGCTGCAGCAGCATCATGTGTTCTCACCTTTTGCTCTTTGTAGGAAAATAGACCCTAAAACATTGGTGCATTGGACTGGAAAAAAGGCTTACCAAAAATGTATTGGCAAAAGGAGATGTAACAAAGAGCAATTAAGAGTCAAACAGATGGTCATATAAACTCAATTTCATCACTCAAATCAATTAGGCATGAGATCCTACACTCGTGTTAGCTCACTTCAAAGATAAAAGCACTAGAAATCCAAGTTATCTTAAACACAAAATCCTCAGATCAAGGACTACAAAGAACCTATATGGCCTTAACAAATATCAAATTTCCACCATCATCAACGAGACCCAGTTCAGGATGGAGATCAGATGACAACCTGCTACTAAATTTTGTTTCCTTTCATGTTCCTGTTTTGCCAACCCATGATCTTGCAAATTCAGAAGCTATGCATACCCATCACAAATATCATCTGGGCAAACTGCGAAATAACTAGAAGTGATGCTTGGTCTGATCATATACAGCAATTAAAAAATGTTGCACCCAGCATGCCACTAGACAGAGGTATGATTAGCATCAGGCTTAGCAGATGGCAAGAGCCAAAGTAATGAGAACTGGATGGCAAGAGCCGAAGGATGAGAACCTGCACTAGTATCAGCCCGACTCATTCAAGTGATATGGATTCGCTGAGACAGGAAGGGATTCTTGCTCTCCACTATGGATTCCACATTAACTTGGAGTTAGAGGCACCAACCTTCAAGGAAGCCCTTGTCCCAGACTACAGGCAATCGGATATTCATAATAATTAATGTGGTTCCCACTACAAATATAAAGACATAATATAGAACATTCTACCTCCACCATCAAGAAAACAACATTCTCCCATTGTATAATTCAAGATTTCACTGCTAAAGTTATATTGAGTTAGAAGATCTGAGCTGGAGAGATTGTGGAAGTGTACCAAAATAAAGGTAATGAGTCTCCACATGACAACAAGAATGCGAATTTAGCTAAATGGTAACCTAACATGGGATAGATATCATTTGGTATGCATACATTTTCCAGGCAGCAATGCATGGCTTACCATCACTAGTGCACTGATGCAGCCCCAAGAAATTTAGAGCACTCCAGCATACAACTGTTTCGAGACCTTCCTACTAACCTTCACCAAAAATAACTAGTTACAGGCCATGTTGTCTTTTTATGGCTCCTGGCCATCATGATATTCTCACTAGATGCTGAGGATGTCAGAAGAACTTGTTATTAATCAGTGCAAGAACCCAAGTGAGTATGTGTTCAACATAACCAATACCTAAATTCTATGTCATACCACAGTGCAGTAAACTTATATTTGCTAGACCTTGACACATTGGATCAAAGTACTTCTCTCCCCAAATGTTGACTCAACCCAATTGAGTAAAGAAGGATCTAGTCTTAGATCTTATAAATCATGATAATTAATAATAGCATAAGGATAGAAACAAATCATGATTAATAAATGCATGACATACCCTTGCAGCTATTAAACATAATTTTACCATCCTGTTATAAAATCAACTTAATCACTAAGCAAAAGGAAGGCCATTACATAATTACTAAGACTTAGTCCTGTTGAAAGAATCATGGTTGTTATTACTGTCCTTACGTTCCAGTTAATTGCTGATAGCCTGATAACATAATCTATAATTTATATATGAATAAAAACTTTAACTTTATACCTTTTAGGCATTTGTACACTAAATGGATAAGGGGTCATTCTTTCAACCACAAAATCTAGCAGTATTCTCAGAAGGATTCTCACACAATTTTACAATTTGACAACTTAACATTGTTGCCTATAATCAAAGGAAGCCAGGTTTATAATTTCTTATAAGGTTAATGGCATAAATGGTCAACCAAAGGTTGCTAATATAGTCTTGTGATGAAATAGGCTAACTGAGTGTGTACTTCAAAATCTATATGTCTAGCAACAAACTCCATAACTGCATTCAACATTGTTGCTTAGCTATAGCAGCCAACATAGTCTAGCAGATAACAGATCAATCTGAAAAAATATCTGTTCTAACTTTTAGAAGATCTAAAGAACCAAAAAGATGGTTTACTTGGCACTGCACTGATCGAGGAAAGAAATCAAACCAACAGGAGTTGAATGTAACCATTGATAATGAGTCTTTAATTTGTTCTTTTAGACAGCTTCCATAACACATTTCGGTATTTAATAAACATTATAAACTTCAGCTAAGTTCCCGCCTTAATGTTTAACATCCTTTATCAAATGTAACAGAAAATTAATATTTTTTTCCCTGATAATTAAAATTTTACCATGACTAACTATCATTTTTTATAAAGATTTTAAAATGATTAACTACATTCCTCTCAACTCATAGAAAACAATGTTGATGGTTTGTTTAATTCCTGGCCCTTCAGACAATATTCAGATATGCCATAGGCCAGGGAAGAGAAAAACTCTTCATCTTGTAAGTATTGACTTCACAAACAGTTATGTTTTTCAGATATTAAATCAATAATTCAAAAAATTCAAGCAAAACGAACATGCCCCACTAAAATTAGCTATCATATAAAATCCCATTGCGATAGATCCAATCCATTCATGACATATCACAGAGTAGGGCTGCTTAATTTATTACTAAACAAGACAAGCAAAGGATTAAAGACTCTCACTTTCACATGTCAATCAGATAACTCTTTCCATTTATGGTTAAACACTTATCACGCATTCAGGGTATTCACTAAATCATGTATAAGGTAACCATAATGCAAATATATGCCGTTCAAAGAAAAAATAAAGATGGTAATGAAGAAAAAAAGCAACAAGAGAAAATTATCTGAAAACATTAACAAACTGATCACAACTGCTTACAAACAGGAAACGAAGTCAAGCATATCAGATACAGATAGAAGTGCTAACAAAAGCAAGTTTATAGTGAGTACAAGTCATCTTTCACCTTCTGATAAACCTAAACAGCATACAAAAAGAAGCTCATTTCCACTGCTTAACATTAACCAACCACTGTAAGTGCCCACTCTAGTCACCTGTATACCTTGCAGTGGAATAACTTCAGAAGAATGCTCTACTTCCATAGAAAACTCTAGAGCCAGTCCCTTTGGCTGCTGGAGATTTTTTCTCAGAATTAGCATGAGCATTTTCAGTGGTTGGGCTGCTATTCTCAATATCCATTGGAAGTTTCATTTTGGCCAATGACTCTGTAAACTGCTGCATGCTTTTCATATACATATCAACAATATCCTTCTGATCAACAGTCTGCTCTGGCTCAATGTTTATGCTGATCATAGGTTTCACAAACGCACTTTCCGTCTGCCCACCAGAAGATGAATCAGCCTCACCTTCCGTAACTTCCGCACTCTTATCTTTCTGGCTCAGAGATTCAGTTGTTGAGACAGACTGAGAGGAGCTAGGAAGCACCACAGGAGATCCAGTTGTTGAGACGCTGCTTACAGGAGTGTCATTTTTCAAAGCTCCAGCAGAATCAAGACTGTTGTCAGTCGAGAAACTCTCGACAACACGGACCCCTGCATCATCATCTGGGCAGTTGCCGTTCTCCGAAGTAATCAAGCTCTCTGAGCTCTGAGCATCCAAATTGGTGCATGGGATCCCAAAATACTCTGAAACCATCATCTGATTTTCATTCGCAATCTTCAAGTCAGGGAACTCAATCTTCTCATATTCGTAAGGGATTGCATCATCCTTCGCCGAATCCGGGAAAGTAACGTCAGGAATCGCAGAGTCCGTGGGAGCTGGAATGGGCATAACCTCCGGCGAGGAACCGATGTAGCAGAGCGATAATTGAATAAAACCAGCCGGCGAGTGGAAGAGATCAGTAGAAGAGAGGGAAAATTCCTTCTCCAACTTCCCCCTGGCTAACGCAACCTCCGACAGAGGCACCAAAGCGAAACCCAGCAGCTGGTCCTCGAGATAATTCTTGACCCTACTCAGCATCCAGACCTCACACTTGAGAGATGAGTCAACGGTTCGAACATTGAGCTGGAGATTCTCATTGAAGACTGGGTTTTTCCCTCCACCATTGATGATTTTGGTGGAGACGGTGGTTTCGGGGTCGCTGGTGAGGCAGAGCTTGGCATAAACATCTTGCTTGTGGTAGATGCAGATGTTGTGGATGTCACGCGCCTGGTGGATGAAGACTTCGAGACAGCCGATGAATCCTTCGGGGGTCGCCGCCATCGGTGAAGGCCGCTGAGCAGCGACTTCGCCGACGAAGCTGTTAGAGTTCTGGTGGACAGTCTCAGCTCTAGGCTTGTCGAGCACGGCCGTGGAAGCAGAAGATTTGAAGGATGGTGAAAACGGCCCTTCAGATTCCATGAATTGAATTAAGGAATCGTTCTTCCTAAACTGCTAGGTCACAAAAGGCTTAATTTTAGACCACATAAAAGATCTGGGAGCTGAGAGCATAAATATTTTTAAAAAATTAATAGAGATAATACCAGCAGAGTTGCCAAACCTCATCGTAAACACAAAAGCAGCGAGATTTGCACAATTCGGTCGCTCAAACAATGGAAAGTGTACAGAAAAACCGATATTTCTAGTTTCAACCCACCCAATTTGCTACTAGGACTGATTGTTCAAAACCCTAGCTAGGAGAAATGGGGGAAATCCAAACTTTTGACCAGCCAAACTCGAAAAGCACTCAGCCTTAGATTTTTTGTACGAAAATCCCCAAATCCCAGACCTCCTTTGGTTTCAACCTCTCAAAAACACTAAATTTCAGCGGTCAAAATCAAATTTTGATGGCTCACAGGATGTCCAAACACCAAGTCGACGGGACACAGATCCCGCTAAAAAGAAAAGAATTTTATAATTTATTGAACCAGAGCCCATCGAAAAGCCAGACCAAACGGCACCAGAACCCCTGAAAAGCCTCACCTTGCGCCCAGAAGAGACCGCCACCAGAATCCAAGGAGATAAACAAGGGAACGAGGCAGAGAAAAGGCTAGCAAAGCCTCATCCTCGGAGAGGGCAAGCGGCATAAAAAAACAACAAAAAGGGTAGAAAGTTGAAAAAATAGTAAATAATAATTTGGAGGAATAATGCGGAATGAGAACTGTGCCTTTTCACACTCCCAACGCTGTTCTTCCTGGTTTCTACGGCTGTTTAAGCTCTCTAGCTTTAATCTATTCATTTAATTCATTCAAATCCTAATCGCACTCCTTCCTCCTTTGGCACGGGATTAACAGGTCTGTGGGCCTCAGCAGCGTCCTCCTGTTACCGGTTTTGGAACCGTAAATCAGCAAACACAACGCGCACCCCGGATTCCTTCCTCAAAAACCGATCCGATCCGTGGCCCAATGTTTACGGACGCGGAAAAAGACCGAAACCAAGTCGAGCCCTCCCCTGGGCTTAAAAATAGTCGACGCCCACTCCACCATTCCACCAATATAAATATTTCCCCACACCCATTCTTCTCCGTACTCTCATCTCAGATCAAGAGCAAAAAAATTTCAGCAGTAATCACAATGAGATTCCTTGCTTCTTTTCTCCTTCTTCTCTCTCTTCTTCTTATCGCCACTGATGCAGTTCCTCAAGCCCTCGCAGGCCACAAAGGTGTGAACAAGGCCTTGGTCGGAGGTTGGTCGCCGATCGAAAACGTCAATGACCCTCATATCAAAGATATTGCAGAGTTCGCAGTGGCGGAGCATAATAGGCAGACTAACACCAACCTTTCTTTGACAAGAGTGGTGAGCGGCGAGACCCAGGTGGTGGCTGGAACGAACTATCGGCTCGTGTTCGAGGTCAGAGACGGCGAAGCAGTAAAGCGCTATGAGGCAGTGGTGTGGGAGGCCTTGGATCAGTCCTTGAAGCTCACATCCTTCAAGCCGGTTGGCAGCTACTAGATTGTTGCATCCAATACAATAAGCTAAATTGTAAAAGAGTTGCTGCTATATGGCTAATAAAGAGGTGATATTGTTGTAGAAAACGCGTCTCTCATGGTTGTGCCTTGTAAGGGGATATTTTGAAACGCTAGTTTTATCCAATGCTTTGAATGCATAACCCAACGATTATGACGGTGACTGTGCTTTAGATTTGTACCGATGAAGAACTCGGATTTAGGTTGCTAAGGAGGGAGCGCTGTCCAGTGAGAAAGCGTAAGCCAGAAGGAAACGATGGGCTTTTGGAAAGAGGTAATCACACAGCGGAAGTACGCGAATTTATTTATAAATTTTAACCGAGTCCTTCTAATTTTTTTCACAATTAAGTATATATATATATATATATTTATAAAATTTATTCAATTAACGCAGAGGAGTATGGTAATTAAGAAATCATCCCGCATAACATGAACGAGGGGTGAACGTGGTCGGACAGCCAGTGAGCCGACGGGCCGGTCAGAGCTTGGTTCTAAAAGTTTTTTTTTTTTATTTTATTTTTTCTCCCTTTTTTTTTTTATTTGCCTCAAGGTCTAGCTGGATTAGATTCTTTTAGGTCTGGTCATATTTCAGACCGGACTTAAGCTTAGAAAATAAAAGCCCGATCTAATCTGATTGGTTCAAAAAATTATATTTTATATTTATTGATGGAGATAAATTTCTTATTGCCGACTGGATATGAACATGTTTACTTATGCCGATACCACATATTTATATTAGAATAACATATTTCAAAACCAAACGAATGATGTGCATCCAGATAAAAACGGGCATAACCATCTCGTAGCCCATAAGGCTGCCCATACATTTCAATAAATGCAACATACGGCATTGAACATAAGCACCTACATGTCCACTTTCATGCCAAAGCACATTATATACTCTCAACTTATCCAAAACGAGGCACCCTTAATTGAACCTGTAGATTAGAATGGCTAGATGGCACCCTAGTGCCTCCGGCATGGAATTATGAAAATCTAGGAGCATATTATCAATAGATGTACTCAATTAGGAGAAACCTCTAAACATTTAGGAAAAAAAAAATTATATGAATGAAAATGGATGTTATGGAAATTATAAATTATATTATATCTTAAAGATAATGCTTGAAAGCTATACAAAATGTGGCTCGAAAGCCACACTAGATACAGCTAGAGTCGCATACAACTTCCAAAAATGAAAACAAAGAAGAAAAAGAGAGAAAGTCATTATTATCTAAATGCAACTACCATGTGGTTGATGCATAAATTAGAAAATGCATATAAACATTTTTGTTTTATGAGACATGCATATATTTTATCAAGCTATGTTACTTTTGATCATGTTGGTTTACATTTTGAAATTCTTATTGAGCTATTTTAGCTTGCCCCATTTTTTTACAGAGCTTATAGATGGCTAGCATGTGATGGGATTTGAGTAGCATAGAGGTAGAAGAATTAGTTAATGCTATTGAAAATAAATAAAAAATATGTAGTCAAACTATTGTAGTTAATATTGAAAAATGTCCATCGAGTTTTCTTTTACTAAATAAGAATGTCATTATTAATGTTATTATATTAAATTAATTCTCTAGCAAGCCTTGCATGTTTCTGGGGATATACTCGAGAAAGTGCATTTGGCTATGTCATAAACCAACTCTTATGTTGGGCTTGGGTTATCATATTTTTACTATCAGAGCATAGGTTTAAGGACATTAAGAGGTGAAAACATAACTTGTGCCTTATGTAAATAAAGTTATATATAAGATCTTCTCCTTTTTTTTATTGCCTCTAAAGGTTACATGTTCTCCAATTTAATTTGTCATCATATCGACCTTGAGATATACCCATAAAAAAGAGTCATTCATTTATTTTTGGTACCCAAACCTTTTTGGATCCAATTAGGTTAGTGCTTAGAGTCTTTTGGATGTAGAAACTTTTAGTACCCAAACCTTCTTCATGCCCATATATATGTATTCCTTCTAATTGGGCACGAATGAAGGATATATTCCTTGCATCCACAATAATTGTATAAAATAAAAGAATTGTAAGAAGAAGTTACTTTTACAAAGAAATTTTTAAAATACTTCTTATATTTTGAGAGTGTATAGCCTAATCCAACCTTTTGTAAGTGATATCTTTGGCTTCCTAATAATATGTTAAGATTTTACTTTCTTTTATGAATTTGCAAAGAGTTTTAGTTAGCTCATCTACCTTTTTCTTTAGAGTTTTATTCTCCTTCTTTAGAAGTTTATTATTAGAGTTAGAAGATTTCAACTTTTCATTTTCTTTCTTTAAAAAGCTAATTTTTATTTTTCAAAGACCTATTTTTTTGTCAAGTTTGCTAACTAATTTCTTTTAAAATGCATTTTTATGACCTAGCTAGGTTTTTCAAATCTTTATGCAATTCTTCCAATGCATCAACTAACTTATCATAGGTAGGGGATTCATTAAAATTAGTAATTGAGTTAACTATCTTCTCTTCCTTTGGTATTAGGTAAGGTTGTCTACCTTGGCATTACTTTCTTCTTTTCCGAGCTCCTCAAGTCGCAATCGTTCTAAGTTGATAACAAGGCCTTTTTCTTTGGCCTCTTAATTGATTGATTCTTTATTCTTCTCTTGCCATCACTTTTCTTGCTCTTTAGGAATCTTTTGAATTTTTGGGTAAACATAGTAGGCTCCTCATCCCATCACTATCTTCCTCGCTCCTTGTATCATATTAATGGGTTAGAGTGGAGGATTTTAAAGTTGTACGTTTCTTTTTTTCCTTTCATATCTCTCATTCATGGTGAGTTTATGAGTCAAAAGGGATCCAAGAAGATCATTCATGCTAAGCTTGGCTAGGTCCTTTGTCTCAATAGTTGTGGTGATGTTTGGCTCCCATAACTTTGACAAAGGCCTAAGAATTTTATGAATATTAACTTGCAATGATTTTCAACATTAGTGTAATATTTGCCAAGAGATATCAAAGTATTTATCATATTTGTCAATCAATCTTATACACAGTTCAAAAATGGTTTCTTGTAGTTTCATTTTAAAGAGTTCATAATAATAAACTAGAATGCTAATTTTTGATTCTTCAACTTGATTTGTATTCTCATAAGTAACTTCAAGTTTATCCCAAATTTTCTTAGCGATCTCATCTGTTGAGACCCTATTAAACTCATTTGCATCCAAACTACAATAAAGAATATTCATAGCTTTATCATTTAATTATGGGGCTCTTATATCCTCATTATTAAAATCATGTTCCTCCTTAGGAACTTTAATCCCATTCACCTCTTTTGTGGGAGTCATATAGCCCATGAGTTATGATTTTCCATACATCATAATCCATGGCTTGGATGGAGATTCTCATCTTAGCCTTCCAATAAGTATAGTTTACTCCATTGAACAATGGAGGCCTATTAGTGGATTGACCTTGACCAAAAGATGAAATCTACATGGTTATACCCTATGAGCTATGATTTTTCATACATCATGTAACATTCCAAACTTGGAAGTCTTATAATTTTATTTTAAGCATGCTTTTATATTTAGTTTAACCTTTTAGTGTGAATGATTTGAGTGGAGATCTTAAAAAAATGTGAAAGCTAAAATTTTGGATGTTATCTTGAGTTTTCTCCTATGATCCTTCCCTAAGAATTTAATAAAGTCATTCATTTGAGCTTATAATTAAAGTTTTTGTAATGATTTCAATGTTTACTAGTTGTTTTTGATCCTTAGGAGAAGTTGAAATGAAGATTTCAGAAGTTGAAATGCGTTAAAATTGCTTTTGGAAAGGTTGTATGCTGTTAGTTAACTCATTAGTCAGCTACCAGAGAAAAGTAGCTGACTACTAAGCCAGCTAATGGCCATTAGTCGATTAACTAGTAGACTAATGGGCAAAGTTTCTCTGTAAAATTGGTCTGTGACCAATTTTACTCACAGTAGTCGACTAACTAGTCGACTAATGGATGAATGCTCTATGTGATATTGGTCTGAGACCAATTTCACTCTCATTGGCCTGCATAAGCCGACTAATGGGTGAATAGAGGACTTCCCAGGGGGTCATCCATCGCTCTTTAACGGATGAATAGAGGACTTCCCAGGGGGTCACACATCGCTCTCGCCCAAGCACGCTTAACTGTAGGTCAGGTGGAGAAAAAACTTTTATGAAATTGGTTTGAGACTAATTTTACTCTCATTAGCTAGCATTCATGCCGACTAAGGGATGAATAACTTCTGTTATTCATCTAAGAATGAAAATTTGGCTAAGGGCATAAGTGAAATTTGATCAAAAGTCATTTGAGAGTTTAATTAAGGGCAAAATAGGAAAGAAAATTGAAAAGCAAAAATACTTGATGGAGAAGGAAGCCATGTGGACTTTGAAAAGTGTGACTTAGGAATGAAGAGGGGCAAAATAGGAATTTTTAAGGGATATTTAAAACCCACTACTTTTCCTTAGCCCTTAAGCCACCATATGAAAAGAGATAGAAAAATGGAAGAAAAAGGAAAGAAAAAATAGGGAGAAAGGAAAGAAAAGAGAGGGTTCAGCCGTGGGAAAGAAGAAGAGAAGAAGAAAAAGAAAAGAAGAAGAGAAGAAGAAGAGAAAAAGAGAAAGATAAGGAAGGGAAGAAGACTTGATGGTTTAGCCATCTTTGCTACAGTAAGTCAAAATCTTCTTAAGCTAGAGAATGATATTAAAATCTTATAATTTAAAGACAAATGAGATGATAACATGTGTATATTGTGAATCATTGAATATGTTAGAGATTGAAGAATATTATGCTAAGATATTAAGGCATAAAGCATGCCTGCATAGTTTCATGAAACCTTTGGTGCTTGTGAACCTAATAATACATGTATGATGACTTAAGCCAAGAGATTGGTTTCAAGGAGCCAGAACAGGAGAGATAGCAGCCATAGCAGTGTGCTAACAGCTAAGGTGAGTGGGTTTCTCATCTAGCTTTGTGAACTGTTTTATAATAGCATAGTGATATTTTACTACAAATTAGAGTATGTTATGTTAAGTATAGTATCTCAAGTAGTTAAATATGGGAAATGAGAACCCAGTTATGATGCATTTTATTTCTAAAGCATGTTTTAAAGCAAAGCATGAGTTTAAGAACAAGTATGAGTTACAGAAAAGCAAGAGTTTTCAGCAAAGTATAAGTTTAAGAAAAAGAAACATGAGCCATAGCATGTTTCAAAGCAAAGTATAGAGTTTCATGAAAAATATTGTTTGGATAAAAACATGTCTAAATAAAGCATGGAATTTATCTTTCAGAGTTATGTTTCAAAGTAATGCATGGGCATGGATGAGTAGCAATGTTTTAAAGAAAGTATAGATGATTGTATATTGGATTATAAACTTATATCTAGGTATTTTTACAGCATACAACATAAAGAACATTATGTTATCTATGGGGCTAATCACCTTATAGACTGTGCCATAGCATGAGCATTGCATACATTATTTACAATTGGCACCTCTTTGCGATTCGATCATACTATGATCCCGAGGCCAGGGAAGTACAAGCTAGATCAGCCCAGTGGGGCAGATTGCAAGCAGCCCTACAAGCTAGATCAGCCTAGTAGGGCAAATTGCAAGCAGCCTAGTGGAGCAAGAATCATAGCTTGGTAAAGAGGTAGGTTACTATATCGCCCGAGGGGGCTCAGAGATATTGGCCCATGGAGGGGTCAAGCGAGAGGCTCATAGAAAAAGGGCAAGCTCATATCTGGAGTGAATCGCACCTATGAGAGGTGCCATGTGGTGCGGGAATCCTCGGCGCTCAGTGCACTCACCCACTAAGAGTACACCTACAGGATGGCGACTGTAAGGATGTACCTTAGCGGTAGCACACCCAGCCCATCATCATGAGATTTTGTAAATGTGACATTACTTCATTTAAGTTATATTATTATAAGCATAAGCTAACTTATAAGTTTTCTTATCTCATTTAAAAAGGTTTCTGTATCTATTGCGATATGTTGTATCGGTATATTTATTGGTTTTAAAATGTGGTTATCAGTTTTTTCCATTATCAGATGGTTATCCAATCACTGAGACTTAGGTCTTACCCCTCTATTGTTAAAATTTTTGAATTTTAGATAAGAGATAGCAGGTTGGCTCTTGGATGCATGAAATTGATATGGGTTGCTAGATGTTGGATGAATTGGTTAATGTCATTAGTTTATATCACTTGAATTGTATATGTGTTTGAAATGAATAGGGATGGATGTGTATAACAGTAACCCTATAATGTATTTTGGACTTGGATGGTTTGAGAAATGACTTACATTGTAAAATAAATTTATGAATATGATCTTTATAACAGTGTCATGATGGAAGTTATATTGCCTAGAGTTGTGTAAAGAAAAGTGTGGAACTTTATTTTATTTGAGGAGGGTTAAATAAATTGTGATGTTATCTTGTAAATAGTATGAATGAACTAAGCAGGTCAAAGTTTTTAATAGATTCAGTATTTTTGTGCATGTAACTTATGGTAATTGGATAGGGATCGCTTGGGTCTTATGATACTTAGCATAAAGATTAGTAGATCTCTGCTCAATTTTCATAAGAAATCATGCCGTCGGGAAGGGAGCCAACACATCATAATCCATGGCTTGCATGGAGATTCTCATCTTAGCCTTCCAATAGGTATAGTTTACTCTATTAAACAATGGAGGCCTATTAGTGGATTGACCTTGACCAAAAGATGAAATCTATATGGTTGTCATTGTCTTAACTCTTTAATGGTTAGATCAATGAATTAGAGAACTTGTTGTAATACCAATTGTTGGCCTAAGGACAACTGAAGAGGGGGATGAATTTATAAAATTAAAACTAAAGCATAAGTAACAAATATGTCTAATTGAAACTAATATGAGAGATTCAATATAAGAATAAGTAAATGAATTGTAAGTAAATAAGCAATAAAATAAATGAGGCACATGGATTTTTATAGTGATTCGACACTCCTTGCCTACGTTCTCTCTTCAAGACTCCTTGCAAATTTTACTATACTAATCCTCCTCCAATGGGTGAGGATCAAACCCTTACACCTCTCCTTCTATGGGCTTAGAAGGAATATTTACAGCACTCCTTTTTATGGGATGAGGAACCCTTGACTCTTCTTTTCATAAGCTAAGGAAGAACTTTAATGTGAGACCTAGCCTTTTTGAGATAGCTCATTTTAAATTAAGATGTAATTTGACTAGACTGAGTTAAAAATTATAAAAATAATATAATTAAAATTTTAATTAAATTTGTATTCATAATGTTTATAATTAAATTAGCTTTCTAATGCATCTTAAATCACTTAAATCAAAGTTCAATTGAGCAATTTAATGAATATCTATCAATGCTGACGAACTTTAAATAAATTATGAAAATACCATTGATGAAGATAAAGATGATTTTTGATGTTTTTATTTAAATGTTCATATTTTTAAATTATATTGAATGAGTTAGAAGTTATTTTAAAGTCAAGAATCTATTTTAAAATATTTAATTGATATTTATCTTTTTGATTTTCTTAAAGAAATCAGAATCTTATAAAAATTGAGAAGTCTATTGGTTTTAGGAGACTAGAATCTTATGAAGAGTGGAAACCTCTTGTCTCTAGAAATCTCTATATAAATAAGGCTCAATAGAGGTCTTTTGATATCAAATTAATAGTTTATAAGGATGAAGAAGGTAAAGGTTGAAGGATTAAGAAGGTTTATGGAGCTCTTGAGCATAAGAAATTGAGAATTAATTTCTAATAATTTTATTTAGAGAAGCAAGTAGTGATTGGCTACTTAAAGAATTTATCATATTTTTAAATAAATAAATATCTATCACTCTTATAAAGTTTAGTTTATGAATATTGCGTGCCATGCATATTGACTATGTTTGCCATAATTTATACTCTGATATTATTTATTTATTATTCATGATGATTTGATGAAAGATGTTGGACTGATGATTTAATGCATAAGATTTGTTAAGAGATGATGAAACTAAAATTAAGCTTTTAAACCTGATTATGCTGGATGACTTTGAATCTCACTAGTAGAGGTTAAATATTGGTTAACACCCGCACTAATGAAGGCTATGCATTACTTAGGACCCTACTAGTGGGGTTAAACACTAGTGATACCCATGACTTTAAAGGACATACATTGGTTAATACTCTTCCAATGAGGGTTAAACGCTGGTGATATCCATGACCTTGGGGGACATACTTTGGTTGATACCCTACTTATGGATGTGAAACACTAGCGAGATGATTCAAGCATAGCAGAATTAGATGACATGACATAATGAGAACTAAGATTGTGAAAAATACAGATTTCTTATTTTAAACTGTTAAAATGCATCTATATATTGATATTATGTTATATTCTAAATGGTTAATCATTGCTTACTAAACTGTAGAGCTCATGATTATTTGATCTTTTCTTTTTCATATTCTGTTTAGTAGCTATATAAGGATACTACTGAAAGAGTGCTTAAATGTGCGAGAAGAATAAAAAATTTATTATTTAATTTTGTTGAGACTTGGTATTTTAAATAGTAGTTTGTAACTAAACATTTTTATTACTTGAGAAACTCTTAAATCTTTATGATTAGAACTTTATTGTGATATCATGTGAGACATCTTGCATATTTGTAAGGAACTCCTTATGAGCATGCAGTAGTTATCATGGCTCCCAGCTTGAATCTTGGGTTCGGGGCATGACATTTCACAACTCTTTTGGCTAATACAAAAGAAAGAAATAAAGATCACTTTCCAAAGAAATGAATATTTTCTAATGAAGTTCTAAACTTGGATAAAGAGGATTTACACTAAAGGCTCAAAAATACTAGTTTTCTTAAGGATTTTTAATAATTTTGATCCTATTTTTCCATGCTAGAAACTGAGCCAAGGCCCCAAGGCTTCTGCCTTAAGAGGTTAGTGGCTGTTGTTAAGTGAGCAGTCTTGCGATGCCTTAACACAACCTTATTAGAAACTAACCAGAGGCCAGCTAGAGGCTGATAAATTATACCTTATTAGCATCATTGAGGATAAATTGATGGAAGAGCGACTTAGATGGTTTAAACGTTGACAATATACACCTAGGATGCACTAATGCGAAGAGTGATATAATCATGTAGAAGAAAAAAGAGGTAAAGATAGATTAAAAAATATATGAAAAAAAGTGATAAAAAAATATTTGAAATCTTTGCATCTTAACGAAAATAGATTCAAATCGAGCAGAATGGAAAAAAGAGTTTATGTAGCTAATTCCAGCTAATTTGAGATTAAGATTATTGATATTATAATAATATAATATTATAATCTATTTTAGCAGAATATTATTATATTTTCTTGTAATATATTATAGTACTATAATATAATATAATATATTTAATGTTATTTTAATATGATATTATTATATTATAAAAGTATGTAAAAGTTCCATTTCTTAGAATGCCAACATTTCCAACGAACGTTACTAGATTTTATGCACCTCGGAATCCTCCAACATACATAATTTGTTTCCATCTACGGTGTTATGGTTACGATCGAATAAATCGACCGCAATATGCGCCTTCACTGGTCTTAAAAATAATAAATGCCTCCTCCTCCATTCCCCTGTTACAAATACTGGCCTTCCACCCATTCCTCTTTATCGTCTCTCATCTCATCCTCCCAAGTGAAAAAATCACCACTAATCGCCATGAAATTCCTTGCTTCTCTTCTTCTTCTTCTCTCTTTTCTTCTCATCGCCACGGATGCAATTCCTGGAGCCCTCGCTGGCCGCGAAGCTGGGAGCAAGGCTTTGGTTGGGGGCTGGAAGCCAATCGAAAACATCAATGACACCCGTGTCGAAGATGCTGCGGAGTTCGCAGTTTCGAAGTACGATGCGCAGACTAACGCTAGCCTTTCATTGACTAGCGTGCTCGGAGGCGAGACCCAGGTGGTCGCTGGAACCAACTATCGGCTCGTGCTTGGAGGTCAAAGACGGCGTAGCAGCAGTGAAGCACTTTGAGGCAGTGGTGTGGGAGGCCTTGGATGGGTCCTTGACGCTCACATCCTTCGAGCCGGTTGAAAATTAAATTGCATCCAAACCAGAATCATGAGTTAAACCATGAAAGATTTGCTATATGGGTTAATAAAGAGTTGTAATTGTTAAAGAAATCGTATTAATCAAAAGCTCCTAAGAATGACGGGTGGCTGCCAATTTGACTTACAGGATTGTATTTTAGTTAGTTATATTCTAAGATGAGAGAAATGAGCATGCATGCAATCTTTAATATTTTTCAACTACAATCTTAAGCTAATATAACAGTAATAAAATATGAAAAATATAAAATTTTAATAGTTAAATTTTGGTTACATATTATTTTTATGCCAATCGCACAAGATTATTTTTATAATAAAAATTAAGAATTGAATGAAATAATTAATAAAATAGTGAATCAATATTTTCTACGAGAAACTGTTTATCTTTTCGCCATGATTAAAAATTAATCCTGCAATTCAAATCATCCAATCAAGGACGCGCAAGGAAAGATATGTTTATTCTATGTGAACATGTTATCCCATTCTTAATCCTCATTTAATTTAGATAAAAAATTAGCTGGAAGTCACACGGTGATGCTTCTTATATCAACAATGACTTGATTCTCAAATATCCAACCCATGGTATCATAAAATGTATGGAGTGCTTGGCTGGAGGAGTGGAATATTGACATCTCAAATTCTTAGAACATATTTAGAGAACAATTTGGAAGATATATTATAAAAAGATAGACAAAATGTTTTAAGTGTTTCCTATCAGAATCTTTACTTAACAAGTTACATATATATATATATATACAGATTTACATTCTATTAAATGCTTAAATTTTGTTAAAAAAATGATAACAAACATATATCACTTGTTAAGTTAGAATGATAATACAGTAGGAATAAAATGCAAAGGCAACAAATTGTACCTAAATTTTATCCTAATAAAATTTATAGTCAGTCAAAACAATTAATTCACCATTAATACATTTGTCCATGTGACAAATGTATAGCTTTGCAAATGAGATAACTATTGAAAGTAATGCATAGATATTTTCTAAATATCAATATTAGTGAGAATTTATTTATCTTATCATTATTTGTTAATAGTTAATCCTACAATTCAAATCATCTGATTGAGCACATCAGAGAAGGCACAAGCTTTGGAAACGTAGGAAATAATTAATGAAAATAATGAACCAATATTCTCTAAATACCATATTGACCTTATCACTATTTGTTAATAATCAGTTCTATTGATTGAGTATATTAGAAAAGATTTGCTGATTCCATGTATGCATGCCATTGTATTCTAAATCACCCATCTAATTTGAATGAAAAATTAACTTGGACTCGCTAACTTTTTGTATGGCAGTAATCCAGTCTCCCAAATATTAATCTCATGGTCTTGGGTGCCATATTAGGTGGCTCAGTAGAGAAATGAAGCATCAATGCCTCAAAGTCCTCTCTTCACCTGACCCTCTATTCCCAATTATCATAAAAAATGCCTATGCTAACATGTGATCACTCCTAAAATAGCTCGTGATTTATCTTGTTCTTTGTTAGAGAAATGAATCATTGACACCTAAAATTACTTTGGTCATGCTCCAGACCTGAGATGGATCCAAAACATAATAATCCGCAATACATATATGGAAATAAATCCCATAGTTTTACTCAAAATTAACTTTAAATAATTCATGTAATTTATTAATAATAATTCATAAAAATTGATTAAATCCAACTATCACATCTATGACTCGTTAACAGAAAGTCCAAATAAAATTTTAATATAATAACTAAATCATTATTTTGAATCAAAAACTACATCAGTTCTCTAACTAGCATCTTTAGCTAGAATCTATAGGCTAGCATCTACTCGATCCTTATTCTTAAATCTCCATCTTTGAAAAAAATATAAACAATATTTTTATAAGCAATGCTCAGTGAATACCCTAAACATAAATTAAATGAATCAAGTACATATAACGATGCAATTTAAAATATATTTATAATCCAATAAGGCTTGTAATATTTTTATAAATAATTTTAATATTCTAAACAATAATATCAATTTTCAAAATAATAAATTTTATGTTTATACATTAATATTTGTAATAATAACTTATTAAACTATGGTCATATATAATCCCTATGATAACATTGGTACACAGTGTATAACCCTATGGATGAGGATTGGATCATCGCATATATTCTCTACGGAGGTGGATCCCAATATCTATCATTTGTCATCAATCATAATGTAGTAGACTGAAAGTTGACATATATAATAGTTCATTTATAAATAATTTCAATCATTTTTATAAGCAATAATTTTACTTATCAATGTTTTTAATCATTTGCATACGATTATATAATTTTATAATAAGGTGACAAATCATTTTCTTCTTGATAAAATCTTGCAATAGTAAATACCAATAATACATAATAGTAAGAAATAATAACTTACTTGCTCAAAATTTTCATAATATATGATATGCAATAATTAAATTTTCAATTCTATGTTACCAAATCATATAACATTTCAAAGTAATTATTAGGCACTAATAATTCAAAATAATCTGAACACTTTAATAAAAATTAAATATAGATACATATATCATTTTGCAATATATTTAATCAAGATTTTCATGTAATTAATTCATAAAACTATAAATTCTTTTTAGCAATCATGAATCATTTATAAAATACTCTAACTTACAATTAGGTTACTTATATATTTTAAATAAAATTGATGAGAACTAATTCTCAAATTTTGACGCTCAAGAGTTTCTCGGTTTTCGTATGATACAGATTTCTTTAAGAAAATTAAAGAGATAAATATATAATAAATATTCAAAAATAGATTCTTAACTCATAACAATTTTTTGGCTCATCTAATATGGTTTTGCAATATAAAAATTTGGATAAAAATACTAAAAATCTCCTTATCATTATGAATGGCATTACATAAGTTGTTAAAAGTTGGTTTCATAAAATTACTCCTAAATTCTTCAATTGAACTCCAATTTGATGCATTAGAAAGCTAATTCAATACAATCATCATAAATATAGTTTCAATCAAAAATTCTAATTACATAAATTTTTATAAATTTTTAATTCAATTCAATCAAATTAGATCTTAATCTAAAATGGACAAGCCCGAAAGGGTTAGTCTCACAACTCTCTTCACTCAAATGTCTATTTCATGCTTTTATATTTTTTAAGACCTGTTTAGAGATCAATTTAGGAAATATTTTATAATAAAATTTCAAGCCAACTAAAATAATTAATAAAAGAAATTAATATCTCCTATTAAGATAAGTGTTCCCATGATTAATAGAGAGTTTTGGATTAAAAAAAAAAAAAAAAGCCAACACAAACATAGATATAATTAGAACGTCTCTTTGCTAAGACTAGCTGACTCAAAGTGTCATTGGCATGTATATCCATGTCGTATTGAGAGCGTTGCTGTCCCTCATGGTAACATAGGGCTCACAAGCTGCCAAAAGTAGAGCCGCAGGCACAAGCAAACTTTTATGCGAGTGGCAAAGACATCTCAAAATATTTTTCATGTCTAAATTCATTTTGGTCTTTCGTAGTTTTCTTTTAAATAATTCTATCTTTATAATTTTTAAAATATATCCATGCGATCTTCTACTAATTTTTTATTACTTATTACGCAACTATCTGGTAAAAGATATGCATGATTTGATTTAATGGGTATCTTAGAATAGCTCGAGCATGGTGAATCTAGGAGATTATCCACTCCATTAATGAGGGGGATGTCATTTCGAAATTCTGAGCTGTCACTTAAATATGAAAGAGGATCTGAACTGGAGAATTAAGGTCAAATGGTACATATACCATCAGGGCCCAACCCGTCGAGTCCAAAACTCTGTGGACCCGTAAATGGACCTAGACCAAAAAAAAAAAAATCAAAAAAAAGAAGAAGAAGTCTAATCTAGAAGACAGACTGGCTCCAAGAAAATAGCCTCATTGGTATGTTTAAATTTTAAATGAGAAGATCGTGGGAAAAGAAGGAATTTTGGGTCTTGTGTATAGGTTTGAGATTGGCTCTTTTTGAAATGGCCAAGTCAAATTAAGTTTGGACAAGAACATCAGACCTAGCTACTAGCAGGTAGCTCAAACAAACCGATCTAGTATGGCATTTGATCAACTCTTGAGAGTAGCATGCTATCTATTTGTATAAAAGTGCTACCTATTTTATCAATAATAAGTGATTATTTGCAGGACATTTTTAAAGGAATCAATGTCTAAGTAGTTGTAGCCAAATCATAAGCAATATCTATTAGTCATTAAGTTCAATTCAAGCTGACCTACACTCGATATATAAACAAGATCACTATAATAGAGCTAAAGCAACACAATGTGAATCAACCATAATTCAATTGAGCTACTTTTATTACTTAAATATGGAGTTAAGCTTAACCTTCAAAAGTAATGTATAAATTTTATGATATAATTTGACCAACCTATTTTAAGGTGATACATGCTAAGCTAAGAGGTAGCACAATGTGGTTAACCAAATTACTACACTTGTCCTCTCAAAGAGAATTTCAATTATAAGAAACTTTCACCAAAATTATCAACTTGTTTGGGA
This sequence comes from Metroxylon sagu, assembly GCA_017589505.3. Taxonomy (NCBI): domain Eukaryota; kingdom Viridiplantae; phylum Streptophyta; class Magnoliopsida; order Arecales; family Arecaceae; genus Metroxylon; species Metroxylon sagu. The sequence continues at coordinate 3,323,425 of JACVBY030000665.1, read as the reverse complement.
TTCCTCTTGCTAAAGGCGCAAACCAATTTAAATAAGAGCTTACTATTCTATTTAGGAAGGGCTCTACCAAGGATTTTGTCTTCTCTAGGAATATAGGTCATCAAAGCTATCAACCAATAAGTGGCCTAACACTTAGAAGACTGTTTCAAACATTTATAAGCCTTAAACCTCATAGGTAAAAGGATTCAAGCTTTAGTTCTCAAGCATAGAGTGCTCATCCAAGGAACTTTATGTCTTCTACTTCTTTTTACTTGAGCTAGTTTGAGTGTTGAAGGGCTTTTTAAAAATAATCTTCGGACCTCTTTCACTTTATCTCTCTATTTCTGTTACAAGCATGCACATAGACCAGTTGATGAAGTATTTTGCTATTCAAATAAAGAATCATGTCGTTTGTCGACTTGCGAAAAGTAACTTTGGACTTCTACAATAACTTCTAAGTATTCTTTTTAAGATGAGGTCTTAACCTCTTACACATGATATCAGTGTGAATCTAATTCTGTTACAAGCATGCACATGGACCAGTTGATGAAGTGTTTTGCTATTCAAGTAAAGAATCATGTCGTTCGTTGGCTTGCGAAAACTAACTTTGGACTTCTACAATAACTTCTAGGTATTCTTTTTAAGGAGAGGTGTTAACCTCTTACGCATGATATCAACGTGAAACTAATTTGCAGCTCATATGGACTAGCTCTGGTAAAGATCCGAGGATTAGATATCATGGTAACGGCCACATGCAATATCAACCAAATGAGAGGGGGAAGTGTTCTCCAATAGCCTCTCTTCCATCTTTCTAACGTCGGACGAGCGAAAAGTTAATCAATGATAATAATGCAGAGCATCAAAATAGGTTCTCAAGGTAATGGTACGAAGCACCAATCCTCTTGTACCACGGGGTTGGCTTCCAGTGTATGAACTTCTGGTTCTTGGATTGGGCCCTGTAGCACGTTTGTTTTTGTTGAGAGATCGCAGCCAGTTCTAGTCGTTATGCCGAAGGTACTGTGACATCCGTGTGCCCCCGCATTCTTGGGCAGAAGGAGAGATGTTTTAAGCTAATAATCACAGGTAACAGCCCAAAAGTTCCAGATGCCCCCATGGGAACCAGGGAATAGGTTAATTTAGTTCTCCCTTAAAATTTTCAGCTATTACTGCTTTTTTTTAAAGATTTATTCTTAAAAAAAAAGTACTGCAACTTTCTTCTTTGTGGCAGTCAGGGATTGGTGCGATAATGGGTATTCTATAGAGGTTGGGCTTATCACCAGGTGCCACATTAGTGCAGTTGCTGATACGTGGAATTGTATGGTGACTGATAGCAACTTTCCTATTCCAAAAGATAGTGTCGTCCCGTAATTTTTTATGTCAAAACCTCCAAATGAGCAAGGACATGGAATCCCTAAGAGCAAAGGGTGGGGTTGCCCATGGTAGCCCAAACCCAGCCCAGTTCATAGTTTTCATTTCTGGATGCAAATAAAGTGGGCGGTGGATCCAAGGCATCCATGGATTCCATAATTTGCTATCTTCCAAATGGACCACATGTGGGTGAACATAATCTTGCCGGCCTTTCTTCACTACTATCCACACTGGACTAAGTAAAGGAGTCACAATTAGCATAAGTGGACGCCATCCAGCATTCCCTGTACGGAAGATATCGTTGTCCCACACCATTGTTAGGTCCAGATGGAGCTGCAAGGAGGAACAGGGAATTCCAAAAGCAAAAGAGTGTGAAGGCTGGCTTCACATGTTGCTAAGGGAGCGCTATCCCTTGTACTCTTGGGTGAAAAAGTTACGTTTGGTCCAGTTAGTTTAGCTTTTTACGCATGGAGTTCTCACATGGTCTTGCGAGGCCCACGTACCTGAAAAAGAGTACTGAAACAAGAAAGCAAGAAGGCATTTGTCATGCTTCTCTGCTGAGCATCATGATGAATGTGCTTTACCTCTATTCCCTCTGGTCAATGCGTTTATAGCCACCCCATTGCCATCCACTACTCTTTGTTTTCCTCGCATGATTTGATGAGGACGAAGGAAGGAGTCTAGCATCAATTCTTGCAATCGAGACTGGTTTTCCTGGTGCCATCTGGCAAGCAACATGGCAACATATTTTCTTCTGGTCTGGAGCCGGCGTCATCCCCAAGTCTCCTTTGAATCACTTAGCCCATCGCTGAGACTTGGTGCCATCTGGAAGGAAACATGGCAACACATCTTGTTGTGGTCTGGAGCCGGCGTTATCCCACAAGTCTCCTTCTAGTCTCCTTTGAATGACCTAGTCCATCACTGAGACTGGGTCGCATGGGTGCTGCCAAGTGAATGGAACTCATTGACCAAAGCAGACAGATGAGTTGAATTAGCTTTGTATGATGGATGGTGACGGATAATATTGAAGCTGATGTTTGTGGTCATGTGCGACACCCATCTTCAGGAAGGATGTTGATAGGGAATAGATTCACTTCTGACCGTTTGACGGTTGTAGAAAATTATTATTAGCCATCCATTTTATCCATTTTTATGCTCATTAGATCAATCACATACGGTACAGCTAAGCTCTAGGTACAGACTGGCACCAGATCCTTTTGGGTACTTTATCACTGTAAAACTAATTATTTTTGGAATTAAAAACTAGATTCCCTCATTTCACCTAGATTCCCTGGTTTCCATAGATCCTCTTCACCATCTATCCCTACTGATTGCTAATTTCAATGATTTTGTCCTAATGATATAACTCTGTTCACCTGTAGTGAGGGATTAGCATAATGTGGCGCATCTATTTGAGATTAAGAGTTTTATAGAAAGCATGACAGCTTGATCCTGGCTAGGTCGCTAATCAAAACTCTGCAGCCATAAAAATCTCTTAGGTGGCTTTAGGTAGCCCAAATGAGATCTCTATAGTGAGTTTAGATCACCGGTGGTTGTTCTTACTTGAGATAATCTGATTGCAGATAATATATGTTCCACTATATTTTGGTGATTAGTTCTTCAGACTGACAAGCATTTTTGTTTTTTAAGTTTTAATCCAACATTATTGTGTTTGGATAATCTTAGAAACCTAGCCTCAAAAGGATGGGTTTAATATTCCTAAATTGGATAGTGGTTTTAAGAGTTTGAATAATTTGAGATCACTATGTTGAAAGTCATTACGAGCTTCCTAAAAATTAGAGATCAATTTTTTATTTTAATGAACTTTGTTCTAAAATGATAAAGATTAACTTTAATCCTAACAAGCTTATCCTTTAATAGTAAGAATTAGTTTTTAATTCATGTAGAAAATAAATTTTAATCTTTATAGGACATGATTGATTTCTTCTATACATAAGTACATGTAAACCTAACCTTAAGGTATCATTTTTAGGCATCATCATTAGTGAGAGCCCAAAGAGATAGATAGAAAGTCTTGGAGATGTGTTCTAATTATGCTAAGTGTGTGTGGGCCTATGGCATTACCATGAGAAAGAGTTGAGAAAGAAACAGAATGAGCCGATGATAGATTCATAACTTGTTAGTATTTTTAATATAAATATAAATATTTTCTCTTCAATATTTTTTTTATCATTTTTATTATTTATTTTAATTGATGCTGCTTAAATCTTAGGTTCGTACATTTAACTACCATTGAAAACATGCCATTCTATATAGCACCAAAGCTGCTCTCTATACACACTACTATGTTGAATCAAAGAAATGGAATTAAACACAGTGATCATGTCACCTCTACCTATATCACCCTTGATTTTGGATCCATCATTTCATACCAAACTCCACCTTGTTGTTATAAATTATAAAGACAAGGTTATGACTCGTTGTTACCCATTGAGCTCAAACAAGGCTAACAACTTTTTAACCTGGATTGAGGCTACATTATCAATTTGAAATGGAAATAACACCATAAATACTAACACTCCAACTGCTGCACCCTTTCCACCTTCCTCCACGCCATATGGCAGAAGACTCACAACTGAACTTTACTAGGTATGGATTCGATTCCGAAGCAAGGAGCATGAGTTCGATTTTGAAAGACATGGAGCCTCTTTTCAGAACACCATGACTCAATATCCCAATTCCATGAGCATTAGAGGAGAGAAAGGGATTGTCTTTCTTTTTCTTTTTCCTCTTCTTCCTTTTTTTTTTTTTTTTTTTTTTGTTTGGTTTTGTTTGTTTGTTGAAGGGGGAAGAGGAAGGGATTCTTGGGTTCTTACTGTAGCGCTCTCACCATTGTTGTTTATAAGTATTTCCCAATTACCTTGTGGAAAGAGACGAACTGTGCAAGCCTCCGGCACAGCAATTATGGCATCGCCTCCTGCCAAAGGCCGCACGAGGGGCTGCCGCTTGCTTCTCCATGGTCAACATGGTCGGAGCCTACCTTGGCTAGGTTAGACACCCACCAGTTTATTAACATACAAAATTAGAGAAGAGATTGGACATCTTCCTCTCAAACGTCCATCGAAGCACAACAACGCAAGTTAATATATTAGCCAATAAATAAACAAAGAAAGGTCCCATAAACAGTAGAGATTGATTAATGTTTCGGTCCCTCGGAGTTTTGCAACCATATATATTTGAACTCCCATGCATCATCCTTGCTATATTGCGATGAAGGCCCCACTTGCAATTAGAAAACAAAAGCAGCAATAATATAAAATATGGTTAAGCTGTTGATTTGGTGGAACAACTACAAGCACGTCAGGTGCGACCCATAATTGCTAAAGCCTAACAATTAATACAATATCCTGCCCTGCGATCAGTAATTGGCGAGGTTGCTTTCAAATGATGCCTCTCGCCCACTTCTCGCCTAAACTCATCTTACAACCGTAAGGTTTAATTATGGTGTTGTACTGGGCGTGCTCCTGTTGGTGGGGCGGCCCTCATGAGGACCAGCCAAACAGACGGTCCTTGGATGTCCCATTTTTTGCTTCCTGTATCCCATGATAATTATTTTAATTACGACAATAACAACCATCCAAAATAAAATATGCATCTTAATACGTCGCCTAATCCCTGATCTGCACAAAGACTGCACTGCAGCCTCATGTTCAGACGGAACCACTTGTTTTAGAGACGACAATCTACACTTTGTTGGATAGTACTAATGAATTTCTCAACAAAACGTAATGGGATAGAGCATAGCAAACTGGTTTAAGTTGGATTTATGAATGTTAGAATCTCGTTGGACGGTAACTGTTGGATTGTAATTAACTAAAATGAATTTCGTCCATTGATTGCAATGGAAACTGGGAGTTCAAGCCAAGTAAAATGATGACATAGAAGAAACATCCATCGCACACTTTTTGATTAACTACACAGCGGAATTTGGATGACAAAAACCCAAACCAAAACCAGAGGTTTTCATAACCAAATCCTCTCGGGAAGCCCTTCCAACCCACACACATTAACATCATTGATTACCCCCCTACTACTAACACCACTCCATCCCTAAAGACTCATCAACCTTCAGGTCAGTAGTCACTTCCAACTCCAACCTCACAAAGCAAAATTTACACACAAAGCCAAGTCTCAGCAAGCACCAGCCCTACCTCCCTCTATTTACACAGAGCACGCACCGTACTAAACTACTAACGCTTAACAAACACCCCATTCCACTCCACCCGCGGTTCATCGTACCCTCCACCTCCTCGTACCTCCCAGCACGCCACGTAACCAAAAAAAAATTCACAGAAGGTTCACTTTATTAAAACCGGGGTGAAACCACCGTTGCCGTCAACGTTACCGTCAGTACCTTCCCGCGCCCGGCGTAGCGCCGCCGTCCTGCCGCTGCTCCCGGAGGTACCCCAGAAGCGTCTCCGCCTGCGGAACAACATACACAACAATCGGTGTGAGTCTTCCCCAAGAAAAGGAAGAGAGCGGCGACGACGGGTGTACTGACCTTGTGCTTGGCCCGGGCAGAGCCGGACTGGGAGAGGGCGACGAGCGGCGGGATGGCGCCCTCGCGGACGAGGAGGGCGCGGTTGCGGGCGCTCTCCGCGCAGAGCTGGAGGAGAGCGAGCACGGCGAACTCCTTCCCCCGGGCCGGCCCGTCCTCGATCGCCTCGACAAGCGCCGGGATCCCCCCTGCCTCGACCACCGCCGCCCGCCCTTCCGGGATCGCCGCCAGGGATCCCAGCACCACCATTGCCTTCTCCGCCGTCCCCCCGCCGCGCTCCCCTACCAGCCCCACCAGCGGCCCCGCCGCCCCCGCCCGCACCGCCCTCTCCTTGTTCTGCCTCGCTGAGCACAGCTTGTACAGCGTCGTGAGCGCGTCCTTCTTCCCCCTGCTCGACCCGTGGAGCAGGAGCGACACCAGCGGCGGGATCGCCCCGCACGCCCCGATCGTCGTTCGGTTCTCCTCGACCATCGCCAGGCTCAGCAGCGCGCATGCCGCGTTCTGCTTCGCCGCCGCCGTCCCCGTCCGGAGGGCGTACACCAGCGGCTTGATCGCCCCCGCCACCGTGATCGGAATCTTGTTCGACTCCTCCAGCGAGAGGTTCAGCAGCGCCGTCACCGCGTTCTCCTGCGTCGCCGGATCCGCGCTCCGGAGGAGTGGGATCAGCGCCGGGATCGCCCCCGACGCCCCGATCAGCGCACGGAAATCAGACCGGTGCTTCGCCAGGAGCCTTAGCTTCGCCGCTGCCGCCCGCTTCGCCTCCACCGGCGCCGCAGCCGACTCCAGGCTCTCCACGCAGGCCCTCACTGACGGCTCGAAGCTCTCCACTGCCGTCGTGCTCTCCGCAATCTCCGACGAGAATCCTACCCCTAACACCTCCAAATCGTCCAGATCCGATGGCGAGCTCTGCGGCGCCTCCGATCTAGGGATGATCGAAGCCAGTCGCTGGAGCTCTCCAGATATATCCGAGTTGAAGCTGGAGCACTCGGAGAAATCCCGAGAAAGCTCGAGGAGATCGGTGGCGGCCTCGGTGGAGGCAGATTTGGCGCCGCCAGAGGACCCAATCCCCACCGCGAGCTCTCGGAGTTTGAAATCCACCACGGAATCCGTCAAATTCTCCGACACCGCCGCCGAGTTCCCGGCCGCCGGAGCGTCATCCAAGGAGCAAGTCCGGTCATCCTTGTAGAGATTGCATCTCACCGTTCTCATCGATCGGCCATGAGACCTCTGGATCCTGGTCGAAGAGGAGCAGGGGCTCTGCGATGAGGGGATCTGGGATTCCGCCAGCGAGACCATGACTTCCCAAGAATCCGACACCGTTCTGACGAGCGGGAAGAGGGGAGAAAGAATAGAAGAGAAAGGAGGGAATTTTCTAAGGGAAATCCATGGAGAACGAGGTCGATGTCGAGAAAGGGGGCGTTGATGGAGATGCTGGAGGAAGGGAGGTAGTTGGAGGCGTCGGCGCTAGGTAAAAGAAATAGTTTTTATTGTGGGGGCATTGAGAGATTTGACGATAATGGGTTTACGGGGCTTGAGTTGACGACAACGGCCTCAACGCTCGTGGGGCTGCTGTTGTGTTGGGAGTGTTTCGAGGAGGAATCTTTGGGAGGTGGTCGCAAAAGCTACGTGGCGAAGGCGAGTCTTTTGCTCTCCCCGATCTCCTGCTTCCAGTCACGCAAGCGTCAATTAGATGGTCGCGGCGGATGATGGCACGTGTAATTCACGTGATCGTTGATCTGGCAGTAAGGATTTTTATTTGTTAATTAAAGATAAGGTTTTAATTGCTGATTTTTAGAAATCAAAAAAAAATGTTTAAGAAGATATGCGTGAATCAATCATTTCATTGCGAGTGTGTTTAAATATCGTGCTATGCTTGCGAGCATGGGAAAAGTAACAAGCTTGGGACTATTTGTTTTTAAACATTTTTACTAAACCAAGGTCTTACAAAAATGCAAAATAGATAAGTTTTATCAGAATAATTCCTTGGTTATTTTCATAAAATTCTGTTTTATCAAAACTATCTAAAATATCGGATTTATGAGAGAACAATGGTAACATAACTCGAAAAATCACTAAAAAAAGGTTGTTAGATGGCTTGCCCAATTTGCTTTCCATTATAAATTGTGACGCTTCATAATATCAGTCCTAAAGAAATTGCCCATAAATAAATGTCTTTTTGAGAGACATTTTTGAGTTATCAAAATATTTTTATTTTCAAAAAATAGATCTCATTTTTTGCATAGTATAAATTATATTCTATAATTATCTGTTTAGAAAAAAAAATTCATGGAGACTACTTTATAATTGATGGCCACTTAAAGAGGTGTTAAATAAGGCAAAGACTCCTCAGCTCCATTTACTATTTTTAGTTTTTACCTCAACACGTCAAATACTAGAGAGCTAATCTATGTATTATATGTATTCTAAAAGTAAATTTGTATCCTATGAGAAGGACAATTACCTTTTCACTTAGAATAAATTATGTTTCCATCTGTGAAGTCGTTTTATTTTAAAGTAATGAAAGTTGGGAGCAAGTTAAGCTATTTACTATGGGTTCATTTGTTTTACAATAAACATCAACAAATACAATGTATTTTTTTCTAGAAAAGGAAGGAGAACTTGCAGTTAGCCTACTTACACTTCTTATCCTCTCATTTTATGAAACCACAACTCTTCCTTCTCTTATCTTTTCTTTGAGAAATCTCCAACTTATTCTTTTCAGAAGGTTGGAATCTTTTTCATCCCCCAAATCTCTAAGGTAAGAATCACCTCATTTTCCAATTCTTTTCTTGAATTATCGATACCATAATCTCTCCTCTCTAGTTTTTCTTTAATTATTGCTTCCTAATTAATCTCTCTCTCTCTCTCTCTCTCTCTCACCATTCTCTCTCTTTTTCTTCAAGCGGCCATTCCTTTCATTGTGCATGTGCTTGATAAAGACCAAAGATATTTCTTTTGAGTGGTTGGAGTCACACAAGTATGTTTGTGACCCTATGAATGATAATAATACCGATTAGAGTTTGTGCTTTCAAAAAATACAAGAGATGAACCATCGATATAAAGTGAATGATAGAGCTTTTGGCCAACAGTTCTGCATGACATTGCACCATTGGTGATCAAAGAATTATGCCACCTTTTTTTTTATGAGGATTTTAGATTTATTGGGCATAAATCCTTTGCAATACACACTTTATGCCATAGAGTATTATGTATGCTTAGATAGCCATTATATAGGCATAAATAGCTATGAATTATATTTGAAAAATATTAGAAGAGTTATTAGTGCCTATACAACCAAGAACTATGGATGAATAATAGGTATCTGTATTTGAGATTGAACATATTGTGATAATTTAAATATGCATAGTACTCTGCAGTATAAAGCTTGTAGCATAAATGATCGAGTTTCAAATCTGTTAGATGGGATATATCTTGATATGTGTGCATTTATTTTGGCTCCTCTTATAGGGCTAGAGGTTTAGCATTCCCAAACTAGACCGAAATCCCCTCCTATTCTTTTTAAACTAAAGAAATCAAGCCTATGTTGAGCGAGAGATGGATATGAAAAATCTAGTCTCCTATTTGTTTACATGATTCATTGCTATTTTATTGATGGTACAGGTGATGTATCTCTTGAAAACATGTTTAATAGTACTAGTGTATATTGATTTATATTGTATATTATATTACTATCACTTTAGCATCATAAATGAAATGTAAACCAACATGCTATAGGGTTGTGAATTAAATATAATGACCCTCTATATAAGTATTTCTTTAAATCCTATAATTTGTCAACTTTATCATACCATTTTTTTAAAAAATAAATTATGACTGAAACTGTCTAATGCATACCTTTTTCTATCTTTTATAACTACTTTTCTAATATTTAGTTTAAAATTATAGCATATATTTAAAAAAATTTTCATTCTTTTCTAATATTTATAAAAGAGCTCATATAAGCTTAAAGGATTCATAACTAGATAAAAGAGGATGGTTTTGTTTAAAGAACGATGAGCGAGAAGTGAAACATTAAAATCTATAACATCCAAAATAATGGAGTATAGAGACAATATCATAAAATTGCATGATGCCTAGTTTCTCTAGAATTATATGTAGACTCTTCAAGTGCTCTAGATCAAGAGTAAAGCAAATCCTTAAATTGACATTTTTCTAATCTTCATGCCAATGGATAAGATCTCTTCTTTACAAGCATGGTATAGTATCTTTCCAACTATCTACTTGTCTTTCTTTCTTGCTTTTATATGCTTAGAGAGAAGAGCATTAGGATATCCTAAAGTTTTTCTCTAAGGAAACCCTTCGATGCTCAAATCATCGATGGGTGGACAAAGAGGAAGCCCTAAGGCCTCTAAAGGAGACCACTATGGCTTAAGTAAAGAGAGAACTTACTTTATCTGTGGGTCCTGGGCTACTTTTATAGATGTATGGAGGAGTTATACTTTGAGCTGGACTCTTATAAGGGACAGCTTTGATTGAATCTTGACTCTGAAGGAGACGAATCTCAATAGAAATAAGTTAGTCAATTTTCTTATGGAGTTGTGTTCATTATGTATAGAAAGAGTCCTAATTGGACTTAAATAGAGTAGTTGTAATGAAGGAGAGTCTTTTTCCTAATTAGGGCTTCTTGTTATCATGATAGGGTCTAACCCTACTATGTGTCTTCATAAAATCTATCTACTAGATTAGTTTACATCATTTGCTTCTCACTTTTGGGAGTTAAGCTTAAGTTGGTACGTAAGTCATGAATATAGCTATGCTCTTAATAGGACTGATCTGCATTAGCCTTGTGAACTTCTTTTTACATGACTGAGGCATTGAATAGCTCATCTTTGGATCTACACTTGGGTGTTATTGAGACTAGTCAGTAATCTATCGAGTCTATAATGAGTTGAAGGGAGCTCATTACTGATTTGACATTAATCTTAAGTTGAATGGAACTGAGCTACTTGGTTGACTTCAAAGGTTCACCCAACCTAGGTTTGGTTGATTTGCCTTGATTTTTGAGAGATAAAATTCAATAATTAGCACAAATTTTAATAATTTATCCAAAAGATTTGACTACATCATTTCGTATATTAGGTATTTAATGATCACTATTAGCCGTAAAATGCCATTATTAAGCATAATAATAAATCACCTTGGAAGTTGTGCTAGTAGCTTTCTCACTTGGAAGGATAGTAAAGCCTTTAATGAGATGGCTCATCATTAACAACCACTCCACTCCTGAGTTAGTGGATACCATACAGCAGCTCAATGCTGGATGACATGGGCATGATGTTTTCCATGTAGGCCCCTCTTCGTGACCTATAAAAGGTCAAAGGGGAAGTTCATTCTCCTCACTTTGTGTGAGTTCTTCTATTCAGTTGATTCTCTCCTTTCTCTGCTTAACTCAAGTTGTCAGCTTCTTAGGTCAGTCTTCTAGACAAATTTTCTTTCATTTTTTCTTTTCAAGCTTGGTAGGTAGGAATAGTATCTTAGGAATCTCATTAGGTTAGTTGGATCGTAGCTTGGTCCAACCATGTCCTCCTCATCTTTAGCCAAGTCCTCAATCTCATCCTTTTTGGCTCTGAGACTAGTAGCTCTTTGGGCCAAGGACCTTTCCATCTTAACCCCTAGAGATGTGGTCGGTATTAGGTGGGCCTACTTTGCACCCAAGAGTTTCTCCTCACAGCTTCGGGTGAGTCAGACTGAGCTTCCAACTCTATTAAGGGCCAACTTATTTTGCATGAGAATGCCCTCAAGGCCAAACTTAGATTGCCCATTCATCCTTTTATAGGTGAGCTTATAGGTTTGTACAAGATTGCATTGACCCAACTTCTCTCTAAATCATGGAGAATTGTGGTTAGTTTTTTGTCTAAGATGTCCTTGATAAGTATACTTGTATCTAGTACCCTTTTTAGATAATTTTTTACCCTTAAGGAGAATCCCACTGAGTTCAAGTGGTGGTACTTCTCTACTCGACAAGGACAAAAGATCTTGGTTGGTTTCCCTTTTTCCATCCGTGGATGGAAGAACAAGTTTTTCTTTGTTTCCTTTGCCCATAGGACTTTGCCATCCAAGGTAGGGCGGTAGCAGCTGAACTTACGCTGGAACCAGACACCTTCACTATCTCCTATTGAAGAGGAAATCATCGAATAGCATAAAAAAGAATCTCTACCCAAACTCAATGACCTTTTATTTGAGGAAGCACTAATCCAGATAAGGTTTAGCTTAGCCACTAAGGATAAGCCTAAGCTCCTACACTTAAAAATTTTTCTTTTTCTTTAATATATTCAGTTATGCTTCAAAATAACCTTGAAGTTTTGCTATGTAGAGATTTGAATGTGACCAAGTTGTAAAAGGCAACCAAGAAGAAGGTTATAAGTTCTTCCTCGATCTTGAAGCCCATCGTTGAGAGCTTTGCATAATCTCCTCATTGGTCACCTCCATGAGGTGCTGAGGCATAGTGTCCAAAGAAGGTTGTACTGAAGTGGCTAGGGAGATCGAGTTCGAGAAGACCGCACCCTCCAAAGAGGATGAAGTGGACAATATCTGGCCAACCTTTCTACTGAGCATTGAAGAATGATGGAAACAAAGATGGTACTGAGGTCCTCTAAAAGGGTGGTGTCGAGGTCTCCTAAGGGGCTGGTACCGAAGTGCCAATCAAGGCCCCTATGGGTCAATTTGGGTTGCCTTCTTCCTTAGTAGTGCAAGCTAAATTTCTACTAATGATTGAGGCCAACACTAAGGAATAGATCACCAAAGTGGCTCTAGCAGTAGTAGCAATAAAGGGGCCATAGGCCAAGGCTGTTCCAACCCCTAGACCTGGGCCATCTACTGCACTGGGAACCAACATCCTTTAGTGGGACGTATGATCTTCAAAATTTGTTTTGCTAGGGCTAATTGCCTAAAAGGTGGTCGAGGGTATGTGCTTGCCTAAAGACTTTGCCTACTTTTTTAGGCCATTAGATGATGACCTCATCACTAGCTTGTGTCACCACTTTGCTGACATAAGTTTCTACTTGTATTTTTCTTAAGGTAGTTAGTCTCGGTCGATTTTTTATTTGAACCTAACTCTTCGGTTCTTTATAGGGTGCTAATAGCTTGTTGGCTTTATCTCAATGGTATCGAAGATGAGCCGATGACATAAACCAACTCAATACCTTAGTCGAAGTGTGGAAAGGATGGGCCAAGGTCAAAAAGTGTGAGTTTATTACTAAGCAAACCCTTGTCGACCTCCTGTCTTTCTAGCTCGGTAAGGAGGAGGGGTGACCTAAAGTAGAAGGCTTGCTCACCAAGGAGAGGTGACTCTTTGATAATCAGTAGTGGGGCTCTCTGAATAGCTAAAGGAGAAGACCAAGGAGGTTGCTTGGCTCGAAGCTAAAGCAGAGAAGATGAAAGCTAAGTTCATAGCTGCCAAAGAAAAGATGAAGGCTGAGCTCCTAGTTGAAGCCATGGAGACCTATAAGGTCTTCGAGGAATGTGAAGATGAAAAGGTGGAGTACTTAGCTTTATCGTCAGGTTTGAGGTCTGCTGGAAATAAGTACTTACATTGCATTCAAACCTTAACTTAGAAAGCCTTGACCTGTTTAGGGAAGAGGGCTCAACACAGGCCGAGGCCAAGGAGTCACCTTCTCATGAAGCAACTGCCCTAGCCTCGATCACCGTGAGCTTGTTTGATGGGAAGTGATTATCTGAGTTCACTTTTTGCTTTTCTTCTTTTGTTGTTTGGTTTGTTTTGTACTTCTTATATTTTGTTACTCAACCTTTAAGGCTGCACACTTGTATTTATGCAGTTTTTATATAATGAAATATAGAAATTTCCTAAGTGTCCCACTTTAGATTTTTTTAATTTTCTTGTATCTTGAGTAACTTTAGGTTAGATATTAAGCAATCTGAATCAACTTACTCGAGTAGATTCGCAAAACAAAGCTAATTAGATTAGCTTCAAAATTTATAATTTATAGAACTTAATGTTAAGAAACTTAAACTACTACATATATTATGTATCATACTTGTTTTTAAAAAAAATCTTCATCATAGATCTAATAAATTATAGTATTTTAAGGTTAATTAACTGATAAGCAAATTGTATTGCTTCATCCCCCCTTCTCTCTCTATATATATTACATTCCAAATCTGAATTTTGAGCTAAGAGCCATGACAAGCACTGCATACTTATAAGAGAGTCCCTTATAAATATACAAAGCATTTCTCATGATATCACAGCTCAATAATGTAAAATTCTAACCATAAATTTAAAAGGTACTCTAGTAATAAAAATATTTAGTTACAAAATCACTATTTAAAATACTAAATCTCAATAAAACTAAATATTAAAGTTTTTATTCTCCTTACATATCTAAGCACTCTCTTAGTAGTATCCCCACGCAGCTACTAAGTAGAATCTAAAAAGAAAGATAAAATAATCATGAGTTCTATAGCCCAGTAAGCAATGATTAGCTACCTAGAATATAACATAATATCAATAAACAGATGCCATTTAATAGTTTAAAATGAGTAATTTGTATCTTTTATAATTTTAGTTCTCATTATGGAATGACATCTAATCCTACTATGCTCGAATCATCTTGCCAATGTTACGCCACCCATAAATAGGATTTTGACCAATGTATGTCTCTTAAGGTCACAGGTATTACCAACGTTTAACCCTCACTTGTGGGATCTTTACCAATATATATCCCCTACTAGCATGGGTATTAACCAGCATTTAACCCCCATTGGTGGGATTCAAAGTCATCCAATATAACTAGGTTTAGAAGCTTAAGTTTAGTTTCATCATCTCTTTATCAATTATATACATTAAATCATCAATTCATCATGAATAATAAATAGTCAATATCATAGTATAAATCATGGCAACATAGTCAATATGCATGGCAGATAATATTCATAACTAAACATCATAAGGGTTATAAATACTTAATTATTTAAAAACATGATAAATTTTAGAAGTGGTTAATCATTATTTACTTGTCAAACATGAGGCAAATCAGCTAATTCAACTCGAAGTTCCTTCCTCAAAACCTTTCACATAGGTTAGGCTTAGTTAGCACATATCCATACTTATGTTCTGTTAATTTAAAACTCCCCCTTAGTTTGATGAATTTGTTATTGCGAGGCCCTAAAGCTCCTTACTAGGAACATGGTAAAGACACCCAACATCTTGAGTTAAACACATGTTTAGGTTAGGATTTATAATTGGGTCCATTAATGATCAAATTGCTAAGCCCTTAGTTGCCCTATTGATTTGATTTTTCACTTAGGACATTATCCAGAATAATTATCCTAGAATTATTCTAGGTCTAACCCAACTTGGTTTAAGTTTTAAATAAATCCCTTGTTAATTTTAATCCATTTAGGTTCAACCACATCTTTAACTTGACTTGGTTTTTTGATCTAAATAGGAAAGGGACATGCATAGTATTTTTGGATTCATGTTCATCAAGGACACGCGATATTAAGATTTCATGATTCAAAAATAGGGGATCGGTTCCCCGTTCGATACCAACACTATTTACCAACTTTCAGCCATCCATAGCTAGTTGGAATCCTTCCCTTGGTTGGCTTGGTTGGCTAGCGACCGCCTACTATCCCTTTCGGCACCACTGGTCGACCCATCTTGCCAGAAACTAACAATGAATTCTAGAACAAGGATATGGAAACAAGGGCTAAGATTGGCTGGAAATCCTACCATCTTATGATCATTCATTGCCAAATACCTAAGGCTTATTGAAGACCTTCCCCCAGCCTCTTTCATTGATGGTTTGGATGGTTTCAACATGGTCGGTGATCAATTATGAGGCGACATAATATCCTCTTCTTAAGAAACAGGGCACTGGCCCTTTTGTAGGTCAAATAACTTGCCAGCATCCCTCCCACAGCTGCCAAAGCCTGTAAAAATTCATGAAGATAAAGCTAATAAGGGGGATGGTGACTTACCTCCTCCAATAGATTCCCACTCCGGTGATTCTCCGATGACTCCAATGAACATCCCATGGCTTCTTTCGTTAACTCTTCCCATTTTCCACCTTAGATTGAACCCTAGGTTTTCCTTCTTATAGATGGTTAGTTCCTCTAATCCTTCTTCAG
Organism: Metroxylon sagu; assembly: GCA_017589505.3. Lineage (NCBI taxonomy): Eukaryota > Viridiplantae > Streptophyta > Magnoliopsida > Arecales > Arecaceae > Metroxylon > Metroxylon sagu. The sequence goes on along the minus strand of JACVBY030000665.1, from coordinate 3,307,446 downwards.
TTAGGTTTAAGGCTCTTAGATTTGATCGGTCTCCTCTCTCGTTTAGGAAATAAAGATCAAGATCTCATTCTTGATCTTTGTTTCTCTGTTTCGTAAGTTTTTTTTTTAAAATTTTAGCCCATTAATAATTTGGCCCAATTAACCTTTGAATTGGCTTAATTAATCTAAAACATGGTCCTTAGGGTTGGGTTTTACACTCATTCTTTTACTTCTAGCCTAAAGAAGTCACAACACTTCCATCTTCTCTTTTAATTTGAGGATCTTTAAATTAGACTTTTTTTTTATAAAAGAGGTATCTTTTTTAATCCCCAAAACTATGTAACCTAATAACAACATCATTGCCCAATTATTTTCTTAATTATTATCTCCTAACTACTCTCCTTTTCTTGTTCACCGCATCCTTGCTTGGTAACTTCAAGCACCCCTTCTTTATCAAAAATCATCACACAAGAACTACATTTTTCTTAGTTGTTGGAATTCATTTAGTGGTCTAAAGAGTGTGTTTTTGCTCCTATTAATCATTGTAATGCCAAGTTGAGTTTGTTTTCTCATAACAAATAAGAAAGGAAAGAGCAATATAGAATGAAGAATAAGACTTTTGGCCAAGGGCACTACATATGTATCATTACATCAACAATGGCCAAAGAATGGTGCACCTTCTTATTTTATGATGATATTGTAAACATAATGAATGGAATATAATGGTGATTAATGTACGATTATTTTGAGTTGTGTCGAGAATAAAGATTCAAGGATTCAAAATTGGATTGGGATCCTATCTAAGTCATACAAATGATATTTGGTCCACATTGAGCAAGAAATGGACGAAAAAAATCTATTTCTTTTGTTTATATGGTTTTCTACTATTATAATGGTATCATAATAAATGTATTTATTAGAAATATATATAACAGTAATAGAGTACATTTCATTACATTGTATAATATATAAAATTACTATTGCTTTAGAATCATTTATGCAATACAAATTGGGATAAAATTAGTGAATTAATATATGGTAAACTCCTATGTAAATATTATTGAGTCATATAATCCAGCAACTTCATGTCACGTTACATCATTGTTTTTTTTTAAAAACGTTGGCTGAACTTTCTAATAGCATGCTTTTCTATATTTTATAAGTATTCCTTTCCTAATCTTTCATCTAAGGTTATAGCATATATTTAAAAATATTTTCACTCTTTACCAATGTTTATAAAATCATTAATATAAATTTCAAAGGTCATAATTCTATAAAAGAGGATTATTTTGTCTAAAGAATGATGAGTAGGAAGTGAAATATTAAAATATAAAACATATAACATAAAAGAATATAGAGCAAAATGTTATAAAATTGCATGATAGATAGTTTTTCCTAGAGTATTATGTAGACTTCTCAAGTACATTGCATCAAAAGTATGGCAAATCCTTAACTCTTATTATTTTTCCTACAAAAGTAAAAATGGTGGCTTTTTCTTGTATTTCTTTTCTTTTAAATTCCAATCATCCTTTTGTTAATTAGATCAAGAGGTGGGCTAGCTATGGAACCTATTTAATTCCTTTATTTAGTGAATCAATTCTTGGCTCAATCTTTGCTTGCTTTTCTCGATCAAGCATTCCTATGCTCAGTGGTGCAAGCACCAGATTGAAACAGAGATTTCAGGGTTCCTTATGGATCTCTGATTTATAAGAGTCCTTTTTCTTTATTCTTAGAATCCTTGTCGAGTCTAGTTGTGCTAGTTAGCCTGGTTCATTGTTGGAATCCAGGAGTTGGTCAAGTGTCAAGTATTATTTTCTTTCATTGAGTCCTGTAATAAATCAAGAGAAGGTTCACCTTGAAGACCCAAGAGAAGATTCAAGAGAAGACCCATCAACCATGCAATGACCCATATCTTGGACCACTTCAGGACACATGGCATCACCAGAGCAGAGCAAGGAGCTGGCCCACATCAATTTAGGAAGGAATCTAGGCGCCAACACCCTCCTTTCTCTTTTCTTCATGCCGCCCACCCTTATATGAAAGCTTTTTAGGCGCCCATTGACTTTCACACTTATCATGTGGTCCCCTGGAAAACATCTATGGAAGAAATTGGCTGTCCCTCTCTAATTGAAAGATCTTTATGCACCCCAGATGGAAGAAGGTTGCCACTCAGTCAAAGATGGCAGGAGAGATCAAGGGGTGCCCATTCTTTCCCTCTTAAGTGGTCCCCCTCCTCTAAAACCTTGAAAATTGCAGCCACACTCACTTTTTGGCCATTTCAGATAAAGCATGTAGAGATCCCTGCCTCCTCAAGAAGAATCATATACCATACATTACAATCCATGTCAATTATGTACTTAAAATGAATGATTTAACTTGTATTGACATGAAGGGGTTATAAAAAGACCTTTCTCTTGTAAATAAAAAAACCATTAATGAAAAAATTCTGAAGTTCTTTTCCATTGCTGTGAAGGCTCTGGTACTTCAGAAAGGAGTGGGTGTGAAGCCTTTAGTGTTTCCTTTCATCTTCTCTAACCTCCCTCAAACCCAAACCCTAGCCATCCCCCCTCCAGAAACCCTAAAATAACCCTGTCGCCAACCACAGGCTCCCATCTCCTCTTGCTACACTTTGCTGCCCACTGAACCTCCTTCTTGCTGTTGCACGCCCTCCAAAGCAACCCGACCAGTGATTCTTCAGTCCGAAAGTCCACCTTTCAGGGGTTCCAACCGTCGGGATCAAATCAGCCCCAAAGGGCTTCTTTTCTCAAGTTCTACTCTCTTTGTTCTTTGTTTACTTCTCTCCACCATCTTAAGTTTGTGGTTTGTTGCTTGCTGTTTTCTCAGGGATTCACGAGCCGAAGAGAAAGTCATCTGTGCTCCTGAACTATATTTTGAAGATCCTCTCCGGTAGACAGCTTCTTCATCCAGGACTTTCAACCTGTCAAAGCGATCTTCCTGTTTCAATCTTTGAGTGATCACTGTTGGTATATGAAATCCTTTCTCTAATTCTCTTTCTCTGATTTAGTGAATGTTGAGAGCATATCTTAACCGAGGGTTTCCTAACCTTCACTTTCCTGGCTTCGTTAATATTCTAACAGTTCTAGTTCCAGTGTATGCTTCCGCCTGTCTTGCATAGCATAGCTTAACTAATTTTTGATCTTTCTGGATAATTAGCCATCTCATAATATATATATATATATATATATATATATATAATATTATTTCATTGCATTCGTGTCTCATCCACGTCCTGCATCAATTTTTGGTATAAGAGCTTCGTTGTTAGGACTTGTTCTTGCATCATATTAGGAAAGTAGCTTTGCATAGGTACTGAAAATTTCAGCTTGCTAAAATTTCTGCACACCTTCCATATTTGCTTATTTTCCTTGCATATTAAAAAACTCTAAAAAAAAAGAGCATATCTTGGTCTCTACTGTGCTCATTTATGGATAGTCCAAAGGGGGAGGCTAGAGGTAGTACCTCGGGCTATTTGATCCAACGGACGTTTGGTAGGGATATCAGGGACATACCAATAAGGGAGTCTACCGGTAGTACCTTGGTACGTTTGACCCAACTACCTACGTTCCGAGAATGCCGTAGGCTACCAAAAGGGCTGTGCATAGCCGTTGCAAGAAAGGCTGACTTGAGGCAAGGCCTAAAGTGACACACATAGGTGAAAAAAAATAATAATTAAAATATTTTAATTACTGCTATTAATTAGTTTCATAATTGAAAATAAAAAAAAAATTTCTGTATTGCTGCATCCTTTTGGTTAGAGACCCGACTTGTTAATTTAAGTCTTTAGTGTTCCATCATATCTGCATTAAATTGACTTAAGGGCACCGCTATCTCAGATCAGGTGGGGATTTCATCGCCCTTCCTGGATCCAGAAAATTATCAACCTGCATACGAGCCCAAACCTCCCAATTTTAAAATTCAGTAGACGTAATTGACCATTAGGGATACTCACGGTCAGGTTCACATATTTTGTCGAAACTGGTGTGAGTCTTTCTCCATTTACGATTGGAACCTGGTGTCTAAGGCTGGAGGTCAAATGTCAAACGACTTAAGCGGAGTGATGAAGTTACTCTAATTAGGCCCCTGCATTAAGCAGGAAGAACCTCCCCCCCTCCCACCTGCTACCTGGCCAGCTACAGGGTACTTGGTGATTGATTAGCATTTAGTTGACACACTTTATTTGAGCTTTAGGTATAGGAGCCAGTAGTCATTCTTTTTTCTTTTTGTGTGCTTGCTTGCATGCCAACCCGGCCTGGAGCCCATACCAACCCAGTTAGAGTCAGTCCCCATCCGACCCACCCATGGACATTGACATTGGAGCTATGCTTAGGACCATTACTAATTGATTGACCCAATTGAATGATCAAGTGAGCTCCCTAGAAGAAAGTCGTAAGACTAGAACTGAGCCTAAGTTAGACCCTTGTCTACCTACCCCACATCCTAACCCTAGGAGAGCCCATCACTATGATTTTACCCCTGAGTATCACCCTAGAAGCTCATACCCATACTTAATGGACTCAGAGGAAAGATTCATTAGGAGCACCCGGCCCTATGCACCCACTTTTAGTGGTGATCTAGAGCTAGAGGATTACATTGATTGGGAAAGAAGGATGGATGAGTATTTCGATCGGGAAGAAATGTCAGAAGAAGGGAAGGTAAAATTTGCTAGGCTTAAACTAACCCGACATGCTAGGATATATTGAGAAAAGGTTGAGCACGCATGTCATCAAAAGAGAGAGATGCCCATTAGAACATGGAGAGCCATGAAGATTAGACTTAGGAAGAAATACCTACCCATGTCCTATAGGCATAAGGAGCCCATCACCCATCAGGCCACACTTAATAGGACTAATATCCCTAGAAATAAGTCAAGTTCTAATCTAGGCTCATTTAGCCAGTCCATCCCTATTGCCCCATGTGTTCACCAGAGTCCACCCTTCCCTACCACCCCGTTTATTCCCATGAGTTGACCCACTCTTATTCCCCCACTTGCCCCACCCACTCCTACTATCCGACCCATTCCTATCTATCAGTTTGCCCAACCCATTCCTACCACCATAGTTGAACACAGGAAGGAAAAGCTAGACATGGCCAGCCTAGGCATAGTTATTCAGGATCCTACTCAAATTGACAATCTATAAAACCCTGAACCTATTGACTGTGATGAGGAGAGAGATCAAGAACCCCTTATAGGTTGTATCGAGGAGGTATATGAGGCTAACGCAAGTTTAGTTGATGAATACGAAGAGGATGAGGAAGAACCCATTTAAGGCTTTAAGGACGAAGAGGTTGAGCCCAATAATCATTTAGAGGTCGATAGTCCCGAGTCCCTTAGTCATGTAGAAGTAGACATTTGTGAGTCTATTAGTCCATTAGGAGAAAAAGCCACTAAGCCTATTGATGAATCTAAGGGAAAGGAGATTAAGCTTGAGCCCAGTGACACATTAGAGGAAGAAGAAACTACACCTATTGGAGAGATAGAAAGAGAAGTCTATAGAACTGAGTCTGATCTAAGGGTTGAGTCTAAAGAAATTGATACCATCCTAGTTGAATATGAACCATTGCTTGTAGCTAAAGAGATTATGGAGGAGCAAAATGGTCAACTTGAGGAAGCTAAAGTCCAAGAGCTAAGCCCTATAGAGCAACCCCTAGAAATAGTAGAATTCATGAAGGATTTAAAGCAACAGATTTATGTAATTTTTGTTGAGGGTTTAGAATAAGACAATAGTAAGGGGTCATCAATTTGACTAGAAAAATTCACGATCACATCCAAGAGGTAGTAGTGGAGATTTTAGTAGAATTTCATAAGGTGTTTCCAAAAAGAATATCTAGTCACCTTTCACTACTTAGGGATATCCTACACCTTTTAGATCTAGTCCCAGTTCGGTTTGCCACATACTTTCAGAAGACCCTATGAAACCTCTTAAGAATCTATGCCATCCATCAACCTAGGGTCAAACCTAGAGAGTTTGTAGTCTGTTAGGTTTAGGTCCAAAGAGTCCAATAAAATTCCTTTCCATAGGAATGCCTTAGTAAATCTACATTTCAGTTAAGTGTCAATCCAAGTCTTAGTAATAAGGACTTTTGTCACAATTTACTGAGTTCACCTGCCCATTCAACTTGTCCAACCATACATGAGTCTCAGAGTCAATTGCACAGCACCTGCATCATGACATTAGCATTCACTTGAATATTGATAATAAGTTGGCTAATCCCCAGAATCGAGTCAAGGATTTTGTTAAGAGAAAACTATGTCATGTTAGAAAGTTACATGCTCGTGAAGCTGGTCCTTTTAGAATGTTAAAGAAGGTAGGAACCAATGCCTATATGTTAAAGTTACCTCCATGGTTAGGCATTAACTCTATTTTCACTACCTCAGACTTAGTAAAATATAGGGACCCAGCAGTGGTACTCAGCGAGTTTTTGGACCTGACCATTCCTTTGAGAGTGAGCCCTCATCTGAGTGTCCATCCACAAATTGGCCTGAGAGGAAAGGCAGGATTGAGCAGATTCTGGATGACCAAGCTGTCACGACCCGCAATAAAGGTTACCAAAGATATTTGGTTCGTTGGCAAGGTCGGCCAGAATCAGAAGACTCGTGGATTACCCAAAAAGATCTGCAACACATAGACCCATACCTCCTAGAGAAGTACCAAAGTCAAATGGACCCTTACTCGACGGGGTCAAGTTCCTCTCAGCCCGAAAGAATTAGGGCAAGCACCAGATTGAGACAGAGGTTTCAGGGTTCCTTATGGATCTCTAATTTATAAGAGTCCTTTTCTTTATTCTTAGAGTCCTCGTCGAGTCCAGTTGTGCTAGTTAGCCTGGTTCATTGTTGGAATTTAGGAGTTGGTCAAGTGTCAAGTGTTATTTTCTTTCATTAAGTCCTGTAATAAATCAAGAGAAGGTTCACCTTGAAGACCCAAGAGAAGACCCATCAACCATGCAATGACCCATGTCTTGGATCACTCCAGGACACATGACATCACCAGAGAAGAGCAAGGAGCCGGCCCACATCAATTTAAGAAGGAATCTAGGTGCCAACACCCTCCTTCCTCTTTTCTTCATGCTGCCCACCCTTATATGGAAGCTTTTTGGGTGCCCATTGACTTTCACACTTATCATGTGGTCCCCTGGCAAACATCTATGGAAGAAATTGGCTACCCCTCTCTAATTGAAAGATTTTCATGCGCTCCAGATGGAAGAAGGTTGTCGTCCAGTCAAAGATGGCAGAAGAGATCAAAGGGCGCCCATTCTTTCCCTCTCTCAAGTGGTCCTCCTCTACAAGTTTAAAAATTGCAGCCACACTCTCTTTTTGGCCATCCCAGATAAAGCATGCAGAGATCCCTGCCTCCTCAAGAAGAATCATATGCCATACATTACAATCCATGTCAATTATGTACTTAAAATGAATGATTTAACTTGTATTGACATGAAGGGGTTATAAAAGGACCTTTTTCTTATAAATAAAAAAACCATTAATGAGAAAATTCTGAAGTTCTTTTTCATTATTGTGAAGGCTCTAGTACTCCGGGAAAGAGTGGGTGTGAAGCCCTTAGTGTTTCCTTTCATCTTCTCTAACCTCCCTCAAACCCAAACCCTAGCCATCCCCCCCTCCGAAAACCCTAAAACAATCCTGCCGCCAACCACAGGCCCCCATCTCCTCTTGCTACACTTTGCTGCCCACTGAACCTCCTTCTCGCTATTGCACGCCCTTCAAAGCAACCCAACCAGTGATTCTTCGGTCCGAAAGTCCACCTTTCAGGGGTTCCATCCGCCGGGATCAAATCAGCCCCAAAGGGCTTCTTTTCTCAAGTTCTACTCTCTTTGCTCTTTGTTTACTTCTCTCCACCATCTTAAGTTTGTGGTTTGTTGCTTGCTGTTTTCTCGGGGATTTACGAGCCGAAGAGGAAGTCATCTTTGCCCCTGAATAATATTTCGAAGATCCTCTCCGGTAGACAGCTTCTTCATCCAGGACTTTCAACCTGTCAGAGCGATCTTCCTATTTCAATCTTCGAGTGATCACTGTTGGTATATGAAATCCTTTCTCTAATTCTCTTTCTCTGATTTAGTGAATGTTGAGAGCATATCCTAACCGAGGGTTTCCTAACCTTCACTTTCCTGACTTCGTTAATATTCTAATAGTTCTAGTTCCAGTGTATGCTTCCGCTTGTCTTGCATAGTATAGCTTAACTAATTTTTGATCTTTCTGTGTAATTAGTCATCTCATAATATATATATATATATATATATATATAATATTATTTCATTGCATTCGTGTCTCATCCACGTCCTGCATCAATTTTTGGTATAAGAGCTTCGTTATTAGGACTTGTTCTTGCATCATATTAGGAAAGTAGCTTTGCATAGGTGCTGAAAATTTCAGCTTGCTAAAATTTCTGCACACCTTCCATATTTGCTTATTTTCCTTGCATATTAAAAAACTCTAAAAAAAAAAAAGAGAATATTTTAGTCTCTACTGTGCTTATTTATGGATAGTCCAAAGGGGAAGGCTAGAGGTAGTACCCCGGGCTATTTGATCCAACAGACGTTTAGTAGGGATATCAGAGACGTACCAATAAAAGAGGCTACCGGTAGTACTTTGATACGTTTGACCCAACTACCTACGTTCTGAGAGTGTCGTAGGCTACCAAGAAGGCTGTGCATAGCCGTTGGAAGAAAGGCTGACTTGAGGCAAGGCCTTAAGTGACACACATAGGCAAAAAAAAAAAAAATTAAAACATTTTAATTACTGCTATTAATTAGTTTTATAACTAAAAATTAAAAAAAAAAAATTTCTGTATTGCTGCATCCTTTTGGTTAGAGACCTGACTTGTTAATTTAAGTCTTTAGTGTTCCATCATCTCTGCATTAAATTGACTTAAGGGCACTGCTATTCAGATCAGGTGGGGATTTCATCGCCCTTCTTGGACACAGAAAACCATCAACCTGCATACGAGTCCAAACCTCCCAATTTTAAAATTCAGTAGACGTAATTGACCATTAGGGACACCCATGGTCGGGTTCACATATTTTGTCGAAACTAGTGTGAGTCTTTCTCCATTTACGATTGGAACCTAGTGTCTAAGACTGGAGGTCAAATATCAAACGACTTAAGTGGAGTGACGAGGTTACTCTAATTAGGCCCTTGCATTAAGCAGGAAGAACCTCCCCCCTCCCACCTGCTACCTAGTCAGCTATAGGGTACTTGGTGATTGATTAGCATTTAGTTGACACACTTTATTTAAGCTCTAGGTCTAGGAGTCAGTAGTCATTCTTTTTTCTTTTTGTGTGCTTGCCTGCATGCCAACCCAGTTTGGAGCCCATACCAACCCAGTCAGAGTCAATCCCCATCCGACCCACCCATGGATAATGACATTGGAGCTATGCTTAGGACCATTACTAAACGATTGACCCAATTGAATGATCAAGTGAGCTCCCTAGAAGAAAGTTGTAAGACCAGGACTGAGCCTAAGTTAGACCCTCGTCTACCTACCCCACATCCTGACCCTAGGAGAGCCCATCACTATGATTTTACCCCTGAGTATCACGCTAGAAGCTCATACCCATACTTAGTGGACTCAGAGGAAAGATCCATTAGGAGCACCCGACCCTATGCACCCACTTTTGGTGGTGATCTAGAGCTAGAGGATTACATTGATTGGGAAAGGAGGATGGATGAGTATTTCGATAGGAAAGAAATGTCAGAAGAAGGGTAGGTAAAATTTGCTAGGCTTAAACTAACCCGACATGCTAGGATATATTGGGAAAAGATTGAGCACGCATGTCGTCAAAAGAGAGAGATGCCCATTAGAACATGGAGAGCCATGAAGATTAGACTTAGGAAGAAATACCTACCCATGTCCTATAGGCATAAGGAGCCCATCACCCATCAGGCCACACTTAATAGGACTAATATCCCTAGAAATAAGTCAAGTCCTAATCTAGGCTCATTTAGCCAGTCCATCCCTATGCCCCATGTATTCACTAGAGTCCACCCTTCCCTACCACCCTGTTTATTCCCATGAGTCGACCCACTCCTATTCCTCCACTTGCCCCACCCACTCCTACTATCCGGCTCATTCCTATCTATCAGTTTGCCCAACCCATTCCTACCACCATAGTTGAACATAGGGAGGAAAAGCTAGACATGGCCAGCCTAGGCATAGTTGTTCAGGATCCTACTCAAATTAACAATCTATAAAACCCTGAACCTATTGACTGTGATGAGGAGAGAGATCAAGAACCCCTTATAGGTTGTATCGAGGAGGTATATAAGGCTAACGCAAGTTTAGTTGATGAATACGAAGAGGATGAGGAAGAACCCATTGACGGCTTTAAGGACGAAGAGGTTGAGCCCAATAATCATTTAGAGGTTGATAGTCCCGAGTCCCTTAGTCATGTAGAAGTAGACATTTGTGAGTCTATTAGTCCATTAGGAGAAAAAGCCACTAAGCCTATTGATGAATCTAAGGGAAAGAAGATTGAGCTTGAGCCCAGTGACACATTAGAGGAAGAAGAAACTGCACCTATTGGAGAGATAGAAAGAGAAGTCTATAGAACTGAGTCTGATCTAAGGGTTGAGTCTAAAGAAATTGATACCATCCTAATTGAACATAAACCATTGCTTGTAGTTAAAGAGATTATGGAGGAGCAAAATGGTCAACTTGAGGAAGCTGAAGTCCAAGTTCTAAGCCCTATAGAGCAACCCTTAGAAATAGTGGAATTCATGAAGAATTTAGAGCAACAGATTTATGTAATTTTTGTTGAGGGTTTAGAACAAGACATCAGTAAGGGGTCATCAATTTGGACTAGAAAAATTCATGATCACATCCAAGAGGTAGTAGTGGAGATTTTAATAGAATTTCATAAGGTGTTTCCAAAAAGAATATCTAGTCACCTTTCACTACTTAGGGATATCCTACACCTTTTAGATCTAGTCCCAGTTCGGTTTGCCACATACTTTCAGAAGACTCTATGGAACCTCTTAAGAATCCATGCCATCCACCAACTCAGGGTCAAACCTAGAGAGTTTGTAGTCTATTAGTTTTAGGTCCAGAGAGTCCAATAAAATTTCTTTCCATAGGAATGCCTTAGTAAGTCTGCATTTCAGTTAAGTGTCAATCCAAGTCTTAGTAATAAGGACTTTTGTCACAATCTACTGAGTTCACCTGCCCATTCAACTTGTCCAACCATACATGAGTCTCAAAGTCAATTGCACAGCACCTGCATCATGACATTAGCATTCACTTGAATATTGATAATAAGTTGGCTAATTCCTAGAATCGAGTCAAGGATTTTGTTAAGAGAAAACTATGTCATGTTAGAAAGTTACATGCTCGTGAAGCTGGTCCTTTTAGAATATTAAAGAAGGTAGGAACCAATGCCTGTGTATTAAAGTTACCTCCATGGTTAGTTATTAGCTCTATTTTCACTACCTCGGACTTAGTAGAATATAGAGACTCAGCAGTGGTACCCAGCGAGTTTTTGGACCTGACCATTCCTTTGAGAGTGAGCCCTCATCTGGGTGTCCATCCACAAATTAGCCTGAGAGGAAAGGCAGGATTGAGCAGATTCTGGATGACCAAGCTGTCACGACCCGCAATAAAGGTTACCAAAGATATTTGGTTCGTTGGCAAGGTCAGCCAGAATCAGAGGACTCGTGGATTACCCGGAAAGATCTACAACACATAGACCCATACCTCCTAGAGAAGTACCAAAGTCAAATGGACCCTTACTCGATGGGGTCAAGTTCCTCTCATCCCGGGAGAATTGGGGCAGGCACCAGATTGAGACAGAGGTTTCAGGGTTCCTTATAAATATCTGATTTATAAGAGTCTTTTTTCTTTATTCTTAGAGTCTTTGTCGAGTCCAGTTGTGCTAGTTAGCCTGATTCATTGTTGGAATTCAGAAGTTGGTCAAGTGTCAAGTGTTATTTTCTTTCATTGAGTCCTGTAATAAATCAAGAGAAGGTTCACCTTGAAGACCCAAGAGAAGACCCATCAACCATGCAATGACCCATGTCTTGGACCACTCCAGGATACATGACATCACCAGAGCAGAGCAAGGAGCCGGCCCACATCAATTTAGGAAGGAATCTAGGCACCAACACTCTCCTTCCTCTTTTCTTCATGCTGCTCACCCTTATATGGAAGCTTTTTTTGTGCCCATTGACTTTCACACTTATCATGTGGTCCCCTGGCAAACATCTATGGAAGAAATTGGCTACCCCTCTCTAATTAAAAGATCTTTATGTGTCCCAAATGGAAGAAGGTTGTCGTCCAGTCAAAGATGGCAGGAGAGATCAAGGGGCGCCCATTCTTTCCCTCTCTCAAGTGGTCCTCCTCCTCATAAGTTTGAAAATTGCAGCCATACTCTCTTTTTGGCCATCCTAGATAAAGCATGTAGAGATCTCTGCCTCCTCAAGAAGAATCACATGCCATACATTACAATCCATGTCAATTATGTACTTAAAATGAATGATTTAACTTGTATTGACATGAAGGGGTTATAAAAAGACCTTTCTCTTGTAAATAAAAAAATCATTAATGAGAAAATTCTAAAGTTCTTTTTCATTGCTGTGAAGGCTCTGGTACTCCGGGAAGGAGTGGGTGTGAAGCTCTTAGTGTTTTCTTTCATCTTCTCTAACCTCCCTCAAACCCAAACCCTAGCCATCCCCCCTCCAGAAATCCTAAAACAACCCTGCCGCCAACCACAGGCTCCCATCTCCTCTTGCTACACTTTGCTGCCCACTGAACCTCCTCCTCGCTGTTGCACGCCCTTCAAAGCAACCCAACCAGTGATTCTTTGGTCCGAAAGTCGACCTTTCAGGGGTTCCATCCGTCGGGATCAAATCAGCCCCAAAGGGCTTCTTTTCTCAAGTTATACTCTCTTTGTTCTTTGTTTACTTCTCTCCATCATCTTAAGTTTGTGGTTTGTTGCTTGCTGTTTTCTCAGGAATTCATGAGCCGAAGAGGAAGTCGTCTTTGTCCCTGAACCATATTTCGAAGATCCTCTCCGGTAGACAGCTTCTTCATCCAGGACTTTCAACCTGTCAGAGCGATCTTCCTGTTTCAATCTTCGAGCAATCACTGTTGGTATATGAAATCCTTTCTCTAATTCTCTTTTTCTGGTTTAGTGAATGCTGAGAACATGTTTTAACCGAGGGTTTTCTAACCTTCACTTTCCTGGCTTCGTTAATATTCTAACAGTTCTAGTTCCAGTGTATGCTTTCTCCTGTCTTGCATAGTATAGCTTAACTAGTTTTTGATCTTTCTGGGTAATTAGCTATCTCATAAAAAATATATATATATATAATATATATATTATTTCATTGCATTCGTGTCTCATCCACGTCCTGCATCACTCAGCAAGAGGTAGTAGAATTTAGGTGGTACAACCCAAAGTCATTATTTCTTTTGGTTCACACAACCAAAAAACTATTCCATGTGTTTATAGAAAGATAAAAATTACAAAATAATAAATAATCAATAATTAAAGAAAATACTTAACCTTGAGGAGGAATGTCTCCCTAAGATACAGACAGATCTAGCACTATATTGTATTTGAAGATGAAACTTACTAATAATTACTTCATTACCATATTGTTGATGAATAGTCATTCATTAATTATTTTCCATGAAAGATGATCAAATTAGAACATTCCTTAACTTGATGAACCATCTTGTTGCCTCATCAAATTCCACTTCCTAGCAAATGGAAGAAAGGCTAGAATAGATCTTGTTGCCTTTTTTCTTGAATTCTTATTAGAATAACTAGTAATGTTAGTCTTATTAATTAAAAGTTAGAAAAGAAAAAGAAATGTTTGCACTATCTAGTTTATAATCTTATGTACCTTTCCCCTTATAGAACTTCAAAAATATATTATATTTTACAAAATTTAAAGTTAAGAAAATTGAACTATTGCATGCTATGTAGTTTTTTTAAATATGGCATTAAATCCATAGTTATGTTCTTATCTATATTTACTTCATTATAGATCTAATGAATTGCTATCATTTAAGATCAAATAAAAATATAAGGGAACTATAATAGTGATAGTTGATAACAAAACATTTATTTTATTATTAATTAAATAATAGAGATAACTTTAACTTTTAAAACCATATTCATGAATTCTTACCATATATTTATTATTGTGTTGTAGTAAGCTTATCTTTAGGTTATGGTTCATGAAATCTATTGATTTAGTCATACAATTAATAAGTCTAGAGTGCCAAACCATGTTACAAATCCATAATTTTAATATTTTCATCTAATGTTTTTATACTTCTTATAATTTGTTTGATTTTACCCTATTCTTCATGACCGTAATATCTTTTCTTAATTCTTCTCTTTTTTTAATTAATTTGTACTTTTGCAAAACATAATTGATGGAGCAAGAAATTTTTGACATCAATGACCTTTTAGATGGAATCTTTGGTATGATTTATGTTATGATACTTTGAAATTTTTAGTTTATTATTCCTTAATACACATTATATACATATTTTGCTAGTTTTAGATCAATTAATATGAATACAATTTTAACAAACTTGACTTGGTTACACTTTAAATGATCTATATTCAAATTTGGTTATATTTTTATTAGGACAATAGGTCTTTCATATTGAGGATATGAGTCATTGAATGTGATCTAATACTTTTAATGTACTTTAACACTAAAAACAATGTGATTTAGAGACTCTTAGCCTATACATTAGGTGGTCAAGAAAGACTTGCATTGTTTCTTATTATCAAAATTATCCAATTTTTAGATTACTCAATGCATTAATTAGAGGATCTTCAAATCACATTATCTTTCGTGTTTAACCATTTTTAGAGATGGTATATCGCATCCAATGTCTTAAATTATTAATGTAGGATCCCCATAATTCAATTTATATCGGACTGCATTTAGGCAAATTGTCCACTCAAGCATAGCCAAGTTAAACTCTTACTTAATTGTCATATTTTTTAACTTATTTTTTTTATTATCTTGGTTATGTTTCCTTAAGCAAAAAATAATTTGCTAAAATTTAATATGGTTATTTGGTTTAATTAGAACTTTGTGTGATTGTAGAGTTTTGAGATAAAAATTGAAAAGAAATTATCATCATTATTTTCATTGGCTTGAGGCTATTTGATGATATAATACTACAAAGTTATTGATTTATTTTATAGCTATAGTTGTTGCTACTATGATGATTACTATTATACATTATTCTCAGGATATTTTATATTTAAAGGATAATCTATCACCTCAAAGTATTTTTCCTATTTTCTTATTGTATTCTTGTAAGTAGGTACTTCATATTGAAAAAGAGATTTTAGTTTTTATTTTTTTCAACACTAAGATATAGAATATATCTTGTCTTCTTATTGTCCCTTTTAATAGTAGAAATTTATAACTTTATATTTTTATAAATATCCAAAAATTTTAATTTGTCAGTTATATTTTATTTAATATATTTGTTGGCAATTCTTGCAAGAAAAGAACTTAATCTAGTTTAGATATAATATTTCTTGAAATGATCCATCTCTTTTCTCTATGTTTTAATCTATTGACTTGATGTATATCCCTATATGAATTGTTGATCAAGATTTCAAAATATAGGCAATGCTAGATATGGTCATATTGTAAAATATTTTTATTTTTGATGAATTTTAAATTTAAATAGTTTTTATTCTTATCTATTTTTTATATCTTAAGTTCATATAATTGAGTGACTTGATTGCATAGTTATCAAAACTAGACCAGACATCGATCCAATTATCAAGGGACTAAGATAATGGTTGTCCAACTAGTGAGTCAATATTCAAAACCAATGAATATATAATTAAAATATAATTAGAATTAAAAAATAGGATCTATAATAATAAATAAAATAATTTTCCTATAAAATTTGACTAATTTATAGCTTTAAAAATTTAAATTTTTAAAATTAAGTTATTTAAATTTTAATAAAATATAATATCCATATTAAAACTTAAAATTATGCGAGGTTTGTTTAAAAAATAATAATTGATCTAGTTTGGAGAAAAAGAGTAATACATATTTCAAAGAGCCAAATTAGTTGGTGAAGAATGAAAGAAGGTTTTATATTAGTTGAAAAAATAATTTTAAAAATATAAAATAGTTGACATGATTTTACCAGTGATTCGGATTGGTTCAAGTATAGAATAAAACCGATCAACATCTAATTTACTAGTTCATCAATCTAATAACCACGCTCGATTTGCTAATGCTTTCCATATTCAATTTGAAACTAGAAGTAGTATCCTCTCAATTTGCTATTCTTATCCTCATTAACATCTCTCTTGTTCGATATAATTTTCATATATATAATCACGATTATGTTAGTTCTATTTTACTAGCAATTCTTTTTTCATGATAACAATTGGATGACTTCATACTAATTTTTTTGGTGGAACACACGCTTAAAAAATTAGATGATATTTTTTGCTTAGATATTCATCATAATGCGTTCACATGACAAAGTTGGACAATAAACATTTAAATGGCCTGATGGATCTCCAGGACAAGATTATGAATATTAATAGATAAATATGTATTCATGTACTTTTATCATGCATCATGATAAATGTACTAAAAAAAGATGCAAATTGATTCTCTTATTTATATGTATAATGAAAAACAATGATATTACAACACAAAAAAATATAATTTTCTCAAGATTTATTCTTTCATGCAAAACCTCTAAAAATATCTGAAAATTTGTATGAAATTGAAGACATTCATCATGGCAGATAACTGGTTTGTCCTTCTTGGTTTTTCATGTAAGTAAAGAACTTCGTATGTTTAGAGAAGCAAATTAAGTTCATGGCCAATTTGATAGCGACAAGAAAGAAGGATTGAATTTTCAATCTTTCTTTGTGTTTCATCCCATATTATCCGAAATAGTTGTAACTGAGACAGTATTTATGCAATTGTAACTCCTTCATTGTTATCACAACTCCTCCACCCATGAGTAAAATCCAAAAGACAAGAAGACAAGCTCATATTAAAAGATGCCCAGGTAGAAGAAGACCCTTAGCAAAACTCGAATTACTATAGGTAATTGCCCACCGAAACCAAAATGCTTCGACTTTTCTCAGCATAATCTCTCCTAAATGCTTACGCTCCCCTTCACCACCTGATGCCCCTCCACTCTCCCTTCCCTCCTTACCTTCTCCTCCTCCGCCCTCCTACAAAACACCACCCATGCGTTCACCTCCAACGCCACGCATACCCCTATTAGCGTCGACAAAGCCAAGCAGTATCCCAGCTTCCAATACGACCCGCCCAGCCCCATAACCTCAAATCCCTGGAAAACATTCACCACCCCTAACACCACACACCCATACCCCACAAAGTGGTGGTAGGACTTCCAGTACTTCCTGTACCTATTCGTAGTCTTCGGCCGGAACAGCAGCGCCGCCGCCTGCAGCCCCCCGGTGACAAACGCCGCCACCCCAAGTCCGCGGTGCAGCGTGTACGTCACCCCCGGCGACGCCCTCCCCATTATAATCCCCATCGAAAACCCGGCTGTCCCCACCATGAATCCGACGATCTGCACCGCCGCATGCCCGTAGAACCACGTCGGCCCCACGGACGTGCACTGCCTCAGGTACCGCGCCACCGTTACCCCCACCGGCAATAGAAAACCCCACGACACCGCGTTTAGCACTGCATGTGCTGACCGGAACCAGTTGGGCACCGCCGGGCGCATTTCCGTGGCCGTCGAGACCACGTCGATGGTGGCCCGCGACGCGAGGTCGGACGGCGCGGTGGGGTGGATGGTTGGGGAGTACCCCTGCACGTAGAGGCCGCGGTTCCACACGTGGTTGATGCGAGTGCGGTTGGGAGAGAGCCTGATGGTGGCGAAAATGTGGACGTCGGCGCCGTCTCGAACGGAGCGGGCGTTGCGGAGCATGGCGGAGGAGGAGAGGAGGGGGAGATCGAGAGGGCGGGAGACAAGGGGGGAGCGCTGGAGCTTGACGCCGGGGTCGAGGATGAAGGGGAGGAGGAGGAGGCCGCCGGAGGTGGGGTCGGAGAAGGCGACGAGGGCGCGGGTGCCGGTCATGGCGGGGGAGTCGGGGTTGAGGCCCCACGCGACCCAGCCGGAGGGGGAGATGAAGGTGCCGGAGAAAGCGAGGTCGAGGGTGGCGTTGTGTGGGTGGTAAGTCCACGCAAGTGTGGCGCCTTGCGTTGGGAGGTTGATGCATTTTTGATAGGATTTGATTGGGGTGGAGGTGGTGCACCGGGAAGCGGTGGCGGCGGCGGCGGGGGTTGGTGGAACGGAGAGGAAGAGGAGGATTGGGAGGAGGAAGAGAGAGGGGAGCATGGTGGTGGTGGTGCTGGTGGTCCTGCAAGCGAGGGAGGGGAGGGTGGTTATTTTGGAATAGATTTTATCGTGGTCTTGTGTTAGTGCAGTAGTGCGAGAAGGGGACTGTGGAATAAAGTATGTCTTCCAGGAGGCTTGGCTTTGAAGCTAAGCGAGAGGAGAATGTGCCTGGTTGGGTGGGGTGGGGTGGGGTTTTGTTTGGTTGGTGCGATTGAATGTTTCGAAGCTTCGGATTGTTACTAAAAGAGCGTTTGTGGGTGGGCTTCGACCTTTGCTTTGAAGGCAAGGCAGGTGCGCGATCTCGTTCATCGATTGTGGGTTTTTGATCGGGCCCATGATGGACCATGCGAAAGGTAACAAGCGTGATGACAAGAAGAAGAATTGTTTCGTAAAAATAAATTGGATTGGTATTGTCTGATTTGTTTTATAAATTTAATAGAATATTTTGACTGAATATTGCATTCATAATAGATGTTTTATTCTGAAAACAAATCAAGTTAAGATGAGCTAAAAAGAGATCTAATCTATGTCTCTTATGAAGTTTATTGCAATTTGAAGCAAATAATCTTTTGGTATTCCAATCCAAAACGGCAATCCTCTTAGCTGCTTGGTCAAATTTAAATTGTGCAACACCAGTCTATAGGCGTCAACACGAACTTTGAATCTGCGATGCCTGTACCTCAGTAATTACTAGCAGCCATTCATGAAATCTGCAAGCAGATTTAGATCCTACTCCAACACGTAGAACATCTAAAAGTACTGATCCTGGCTGTTCCCAAGCTCTGGCACACGTGCTCACCAGCTCAAAAGGCAGCTTTACTCAATTATATATCAATGATGGTCCGGTGCATCTCCACACTTAGCTGCTATCTTTTCTGTTAGCATGCACCAAGTGCATCGCTTAGCCAAAATGGTATTAACGACAACGACGACGACGACGAAGACGTGAAAATTACAACGTTAGGTAAACCCAAACCTCCAATATGGTCCAGCATTTAATAATTAGTGACAGACAGCATTCCAATAATTAGTCCCAACTAAGATTACAGCTTATCCAAGGGCATCAGCTAGCTTAGTCGGCAGCTAAACTCCAATTCTCTTGTGTTTGGTGACTGCACTTGATGGTTCAGTTCGCGATGATGGCCATTCCTGGATTGTAGGATGGCTCATGATGCATTTGGGCCCATGCTGCATTTGATGCAACGCATGAACTCGATACCAGGAGTGGAAGCGGGACCCGGCCCTCCTCGCCACCGGCTCCGAGCCCCTCACGCTCGACCAGGAGCATCAGATGCGCCTCCCCTGGACTCAGGAACCCAACAGTAATCCTCTCTCTCTCTCTCTCTCTCTCTCTGCGCCTCTCGTGGACCCAGGAACCCAACAGTAATCCTCTCTCTCTCTTTCTCCCCCCCCCCCCCCACCCCAGCCGAGCCACAGCACACATTTAGTGCCGGACAAGGAGTTGACTGAGGGTGGCTTCGTTGAAGGTGTGAACTTCTAATTCATTGATTTTTCTTGGGTTCGTGGCTTTTATGTTATTGATTTTGTTTGCTTTGATTTCGCATTTATTATTAAATTGATTTTGGAGAAATTTATGTTTTCTGTTGAAAAGAGCTGACGACTTGGAACATTCTTGATACAGTAGAGTTGGTGTGCGTTTGATATTTGAGAATGGACCTATTTTTTATTTTTATTTTTATAAAAAATAAAAAATACTTATAAAAATATGTTTGAAGAATGAAAATTAAAAAATTCTTCTAGAAAACCCAAACTGAAAAAAGTTTATAATTATTTTCATTATTTTTCATCAAAACAAAGAAGTAAAAAATAAAGGACTTCTTTTGTATCACATTTATTTTTTTTATTTTTAAAGATAGAAACATGAAATTCATCATAAAAAAAATATGTTTGGCTATACAATTTTTACTTTTTATTTTTAAAATATTTTTTTTGAAAAATTTAAGACAACTTTTTAGAAAAAAATAATACATATTATTAATATATATAATAAATAATAATATATTATAATTATATAATATTAGTTATTATAATTATAATATATTCTTATTAATATTATATTAATAAATATATTATTAGTAATAGATTATTATTTATATTTATAGTATATTATAATATTATAATATTATTATAATATGATATATTTTATTATAGTACTATATTATATTAATATTAATATCATATATATTATAATGTTAATTATTATATTATATTATTACAATATATAATAATATAACATATTTTTATAATACTATTAATAATATTATTAATATTATATTGTAACATATAGTTTATATATTATATAGTTATTATAATAATATATTAGATTATATATTATATTATAATATATATTATTATATTATATGTTATATTTGATATATTTGATATTATTATACTATATTATAATTTTATATATCCTCTTTAATTTTTATAGTTGTCCTTTTGAAAGATATTCTTTATAACGAAAATAAGAAATAAAAAATAATTTTTATTTTTACTCATCAAACATATTTTTTAAAGAGCAAAAAATAAAAAAATAAAAAATATTTTAAAAAAATGAAAATAAAAACTTAAAATAAAAAATGTTTTGGAAAACAAACGCTGTCTTAGAATTGAAGCACGTTCACATGCTATGGTCTGGGTGGACTTTTTGGTATTGCACGTGGTGGAACAGAGATCTTGCTTGGGATGTTCCTATTTGAAATATTTGAATTGCTTTGGCCCATGTCAAAGATAATTGCAGGCATATTTAAAAACTTGTTTTAACAGTCGGTGAAATGCTTTGCTAAAGATCTGATGCCTATGCTGCTTTTTTTTTTTTTTTTTCTTTCTTCCTTCGTCTTGATTTAATCTGCTAGGGAGGGGGATTCCTTTGCCTGTATGATGAAATCGTTGTATCAAATATTTGAAATAAGCTATCATCTTTAGAACTTTGAGGAGAGCAAACTACTAATCTTTGCTTGAACGCAACTTTCCATCCGCAGCTAAACGACCAATAGCACTGGAAGACGATAAAGTGGGAGTTGAACGACCCGTAGTACTGGAAGATAATAAAGTTGGATGACAGACTGTGCGACACCACCGTAGAATTTTTATTTAAAGCTGCTTTAACCGGAAGAAAAATCAAACTTTAGGTACCATGACAAAGGGAGCAGAATTACAAAATATTCCCACAAATTTGTGTGTTTGATTCATATCAAATTTGTCACCTCCCTGATCCAAGATGGATTGAGGACATGACAATTCACCACATACTTGAAAATTAAATTTTCAGTAGGCAAAACATTTTATGTAGAGTAATTACACATAATTAATTAAAATTAATGACTAGCTTCTATCCGACTTTCACTTATATCTCAATCTCTGAAACAAAAATAATTAGAAAATTTTAATGAGCTAACACTCAGTAAGCAACCCCTAATCATACCTAGAGGGATCAAATAAGCAACTTAATTTAATTTAAAATATATACATAATATGATGTTTAACTATCATAATAATGCATGTCATTTATAGTAATAGTATCAAATTTTTAGACTTAAAGCTTTTATTTTAAAACTGTGATAATAACTTTACAGTCGATAACCACAACCACATACAAATCCCAGGCGGGGTTAGAATAGATCGCTGCATTTAACTCTACAAAGGTGGTCAAAAACATATCGCCACATATATTCCCTACAGAAGTGGGTTTTAATATCAATCATAAGCTTTTGTACAAGCCCCAAAAGGCATCGATAACATGACATGAGTCGTAGTTGACTGAGAGTCTATATCTTATGCTATACATGTCATAACTCGTCATAACTTATTTCATGTCTTATAATTTACTCAAGTGTTACATAGATTCTCACAACTTATTATTCAAGTATCACATATAATTAGAATTTAAAAGTAAATTACAATGCCAACTAATAATTCATCAGAAAATTAACATGCACATAAGTAACATATCCTAACACACATGCTTACTTGATCCAATTTTTGATAATAATATTTACAAGAATTTATGGTGGGGCTGGTGGTGTTAGCTTGATCAGTGGTAGTGGCTGATGCGAAACATGAAGGCATGCTGTTGACTATTATAAAGAAACTAAATTTCAGATTAAAGATTTGAGATTTTTATGGATTGATTCTCAAAGACAGATCAAAAACGTGCAGACAAAGATATCAAGTTGCGATTCTTCAGAACTAAACCCTTTAAAAAAAATTAAGAAATAGAATCACAGGAATTGAGAAACTCCTAATTAGAACATACTCGTTATCTTCAATAAATCAAATCTTAGAGGAGGATAGTTTGGATTACCTGGCAGTGATGTAATAGCTTCTGAATCAGCAAGTTCACACCGTTCTTCAAAGGATGCGCTATGAAGGACAAACTAGTTTTTTCTTGGGACCCTAGGTTGCAGGCTGATGGTTCTGTGGCAAAAAAAAACTCCTCAGATCTCAGTACCTGAGGATCTTGAGTTGTCAAGCCCGATATTGCTGAAGCTCTTCAATCTGGGCCTCCCAAAGGATGATCTAGACTCCTTACTGATTGTAGAAGATCACTTCAACCTTGGCTTGCTAGGAGAACTCTTGGACACTAGGGACTTGATGCTTATGGTGGACGGCAAAGGATGGGAACTAGGAGTTGGCGGCCAAGGGATGGAACTAGGGTTTGTGTTGCGGTACTTTGGATCTCTCACCCTCTCCCTCATAGAGTGACAATGCTCAAGGCACGGAATAGAAGAAAAGGTCTTCTTGTTTCATTCATCCAATCATTCTCCAAGTACAAGAAAAAGAGAGGGAGTATTTATAAACTTCCTCTACTCCTTGTTACAATAGGACTAGAATTTATCATACATAGAAAAGAATTTTCTTAGGATTGGTCAAAGCATAACAAATAGGAATAGAATATGATCTCCACATCTCCTTTACTTGGACTGGGCGGTCATGGCAAGAAAGCATGGGGTGGCAAAGCATTCCTCCTTTGCACTGGGCGATCATGGAAAGAAAGCATGGGGCGGCAAAGCATTCCTCCTTTGAACTGGGCGGTCATGGCAAGAAAGCATGGGGTGGCAAAGCATTCCTCCTTTGGACTGAGCGATCATGGCAAGGAATCAAGGGGCGCTAACTTCCTTCCTTTCATGGTGTAGGGTGGCAATAAGAATCAAGGAGCTTCCAAATATGTGTGGGATGGCAACAAGGGCTTCCCTATTTGTTGTGGGGCGGCATAAGAATCAAGGAGGCACCATCTACCTTCTATATTTGCTTGTGGTCCATGCATGAAACAAGAGAGTGGTGCCATGTATGCTGTGGAGGTGGCACAGGCGTTGACTGAAGTCTCATGTAATAGCTAAGGTGGTACCACTAGATATAGCCTTCACTTTCTTGACTCAAGACACTTGACTTGACTTAATTACATGACTCAATTGACTCATAAGTGGACTACACTTTATTGGACTCAATTATAGGACTCAATTGGCTCATAAACAATTTGAAGGATCAATCAGAGATCTAAATGGACCCCTGTAACCTTTGTCTAATCCTGGTGCCCGCACCAGTAGCTCATCTAGGTGTAGCTGCAAACTTCTCCTGACTCCACTCTTGTTTCCAGAAGTGGCAAAGGTCATGAGTGAGAGTTCAAAAGAATGGCTCACGAAGGCCAAATGATGGAGATGGACCTCTAGGGCACCGTGGATGCCCTCCTCTTTATTGACAAGGCTCTGGAGTGGCCTCACAATACTAAAGGGTTGGGTATACTCCCAAATAGAGCCCCATAATGGCTGATTCCACCAAGGAAGGTAGCGTGGTTCAACTCGTTGCCTTTGAGATCATCCTTCCCAATAATCAAGAGATTTTGGAGGACCTCGACAACTCAAAGTTGATTGAGGAAGTTATTATGCATGAGGTCTCTTATAAGTAGTTTTCTAGACTTCTTTCTTTCAATGTTTTTCTCTCCACTAACAACTTGTCTCTCCTTATGTAGGCCATACAAGCCATGCAACTTGTGGTCAAAAAGCATGGTTAAGTCTCCTTTGACTTCCTTAGGTTATCTAGTCTCATAGAGGATACGAAGAAGAATGTGGAGGTTGCCTATACCGAGGTTGAAAAAGTTAAGGTGTTCTTTGAGCATGAAGTGGAGAAGTTAAGGTGGGACCTCTTTCAGATAAGGAAGAAGCTTGAGGCTAGGGTGAAACTAATGGTCAAGGCAAAGACGAGAGCCAGTCTAGCTGAGTTAAGGGCCAGCTTGGTTAAGGAGCATGTAGTTTGGTTGAGGGTCGAAAGAATACAAAGAAGGAGAATCTTCACCCATCATCATGATCTCAATCTCTCCTTCATTGATGATGATAAGTAAGGAGAGGGAGGAGAAGGCACAACTTTGGTGGCTGAGGATGATTGCATGGTCATCAAAGGCTCAAACAAAAATGCTGCAGTCACCGATGTGGTGCTTGATGTTACAGACAATGATACTATCAGGAATGGAGTGGAGAGGCAGAACATCAAAGACACTGAAGATGGCATTGTTGCAACTACTGAGGTTGCTACTCCTCAGGTGGTAAAGGTGGTTAAGGAATGTGTCAGAGATACCTTCAACCTTAGTCTCCCTCAGGACTCTTTCTCTCTAACGTCTTTTGGTTGCATGAACTTTTTGATTCAATTATGGTTATGTAAAACATTTAATATCAATGAATAAATGTTTTCCTTTAATTGTGTCCATACTTCTTGCTTTGCCAGTTAACACTACTTTGAATGAAAACTAACTACTAACAAGCCAAACTTTCTAGGTAGTAGATTGGCAATGAAGTAGCTTTTGCTGAAGTGAGCCCCTTATACTACATTTAGGAGTTAGAGATGAAAGGAAAAGAAGGTTTTAAAGTAAAAGAATGTAAAAGAAAGGAAGGTAAAGGTAGGGTTGAAAGCCTTTCATTATTTGGATGTCTCATAAAATAAAGGAGGGAAAGGAGGGTTTTCTACTTTACTCTTTTTTGGTTAAATAAAAAAAACCCTTGCAAACATGTTGCTAGCATTTCTTACTTTGCACTAGCAAGTCATCTTCATATGCTTCCATATTTTTGCCAATCTAGTCCTTGAATATTTTATTAATCAGATGTTGATACATAGCTCTCATAATCTTTGACCAGTAGGATGTCACCTTATAGTAGTATTGCCTAAGTTGAGATAAATGTTGTTTTTTCCTCATCCTTAGGATCCATTCTAATCTTATTGTACCTCAAGAATGCATCTATAAAATTCAACAATTCATGACCCATGGTGGCATCAATGAGCTAATCTATCCAAGATAGAGGAAAACTCTATTTAAGAAAGGTCTTATTGAGGTTGGTGAAGTCGATGCATATCTTCCATATACCATTGGCCTTCTTCACCATCACCACATTAGCTAGTCAGTTAGGATAGTCTACTTCTCTTGTGAACCTAACCTTAAGGAACTTGTCTACTTATTCGTGGTTTTCATTCTGTCTCTTCAGGGTGAAACTCATCTTCTTCTACCATACATATTCGTAGGTCGAATCTATGTTCAACTTATGTGCTATGACTTCATAATCAATTCTTGGTATATCTATGGGGTCTAAGCAAAGTTGTCCTTTGACTTCTTTTGATAGAGTGGACCTAATATACTTGGCCAGAGAAACTAAGATGAAGTCCTCCACTAGCTTTCCATTTTGCAACTTACACTCGTTCCTTTGGTCGAAACAAGAAAAGGAGCAGAAAAGAGAGGAAGAGGAAAGAAAGTAAAAGGGAAGATGAGATCATTTGGGTTTAAATGAGATCCAAAATACCTATTTGTGAACATTATATTAGAGATTTCTTAGGAGGCTAATGACCATACCTATTCGTACCAGACCATGAGGTCTGTATCAACATGGTTGATGAAAGTTTAGTGGCCATTAAGGTCATGTGCGGTGGTAGTTGATGGGTTTTGCGAGACTTCAGAACAATGAGGAAGTTCCACTAAGATGCTTTATTTTGATTGTGAAATAGAGCATCACAATTCTACCCTTCTGAAAATTATTTCATCCTTGAAATTGACATACTTGGTTATTAAAGAATTGTGATTACTTAACCTCCATTTCATCCTAAAGCTTCCAAGTAGTGCCTCCAACTCTAAGAATCACTGATCTCTCTACCAAATACAATAAAAAAAAAAAAAAAAATTGAATCACTAAGAAACATTATAATTTCCTTGATATACATCTTTTGCTAGTCTCTACAAGACACATCATCTAGTACGTCTCATCATCATGAATCCACAATTCAAATTGGTCATCAATTGTTACCACGTTATTAAATTTCTACAATTCCACATTTTCTCCCTATGATGCTTTAATTCTTCTAACATTTCAATTAGTCTCCTGTACCTTAGGTTTAACTCCTCTGAGTAAAAACATACCTCAAGCTCTTATGATTACTATAGATCCCCACAAATCTCACCATATAAATATTGTCTTCCAATCTTTAGGGCAAATATTATATCAACTAGTTTCAATTCTTGAGTAAGACAAATCTAAATTTTCTTGTACTAGATGTAAAAGTCAGCACTATCTTGTAGTATACCTCATATTCTTACAGCTCTTTGAATAGGTTAAAGTACCATCAATAACCATCACAATGATTGATTCCAATCCTTTGAATTGATTAAGATATCATCATTAAATCATCACAACATACTAATTCAAACACTTGAGTAGCTCAAGATAAGCTCAATAATCTTCAAACAATTAATTTAATCTTTTTTTAAAAAAAATAATCAAGATATCTTCCATAAATATCATAATTAACTTATTCAATTTTTTTGAATAAATTAGGATATCATTATTAATCTCCACAAACTAATTCAAAATCTTTTAAATAGATCAAGGTATCATTAATAGCATCATCACAAAATTCTTCAGGGTATACTTAATAAATATCACAATTTAATTGATTCAAACTCTTTGAACTATTCATATTATCATCAATAACTATATAACCATCCGATGCAAACTTTTTAGATAGATCATAATGCTCCTATAATACCATAACAAATTAATTTAAGCTCTTTAAATATCTTCAAAATATCCTCAAATTGATTCAGATTGGATTGATTACCTGGCTCATAGGGCCCCTAAAGATGTGAATGTATTTGTTAATCCAAAAAGTACATCAAAAATATCATAATAACCATACTTTGTTCTGAAGGCAATCTTAGGTATATTTTTAGCCATAAGTTACAATTGATGATAATCAAAATAGAGTCAATCTTTGAAAAGATTCATGCCACTTATAGTTGATTGACAAATCATGTACCCTGGAGAAAGATACATAATCAGAAGCTATGGTATGGGGCATGTCAAAGAGACATAATAGATCTGCTGAAATCCGTATCAACAACTCTTGCAACTTTTGTTCAGTTCCTTCAATTTAGCAAGCGCTATCTTGTAAAGAGCCTTTGAAATAGATCATGAATTAAAAATCAAGTTAATAGAGATATCCATTTCTCAATCTAAGGTAATCCTGATAACTCCTTAAGAAAAATCCTTATAAAATTTCTTTATCACTGAAATATATCCAATTCCTTATTCTTCTGCTAATATCTATTATTATTGCTAAGAAGCTTTTACCTCCTATCCTCAAAATCTTCCGAGTACTCATAGCTGAGATCAGCCCTAAAGATTGATGAGGTCTACCCTTCTAAAAAAAATATAAACGCTGGTTGACTAAGAATTTCAAATTCCACTTTCTTCCCAAAATAATCGATGCAATACAATATGCAATCAACCACTTCAACCTCAAAATCAATCATCTCTATATCTAATAGATTGTTTATCAATTTTTAACCACTAACATCAATAGTGCAAGTTTTGCTAATAAATCAATTAGAATGATATCTCCACTAAAAGGATGTACTCATTTGATTTAGATTTATTGGCTCAACTTCCAAACTTCCACTCAAATATAACAAATATGATGGAATATATCAAAATTAAAATATAAATAACTAATGCCATCTTAGTCATTTTTCGTCAGTTGTAACTTCCAAATACCATGCTATATTCCATATGTATCTTGGATTGTATTTCCATCTAAATACTCATCTACAAATACTCTCTAAGGATCTAAAGCCTAATCTCTGATACCACTCTATGTCACACCTTTGAATCACTGCCCGATCCAAGATGATTGCAACACAGTCGAATACCTTTAGAGTGAAACTATAAGAGCATGTAAGGCCTATTTATCCTGAACATCCACATAACCGAAGCATAATATCAAAGGAAAGATATATCTCATATCCATAAAGAATAAAGTGGTCTATACAGCATCAACGTACTATCCTTAATTTATACTTGTAACATGACTATCAATCATCATCCTCAATAGGTATTAAACTATACAATATCGAAATGAGTCAAGCTCACCAATCTAAATCTCACTATCTATATCTCCCAAAGTCTGGTTCAACATCCAATTCCTCCATCTCTAAAAAAGATATGATAAGTTATTGTGAGCTAATAACGCAATAGAAATATTTACATATATAGATATAGATATGTAGTTAAAATGAATATATAAATATATATAATAATATATAAAAATAATGTATCTAATAAAAATAAATCATGTTGTAACACATACCATAAAACCATGTATTAATATATAAAAAGTCTTTTGTGATCTTTTATCTTGCCACGGCATTAGGCTATATCACCACCACATTAGTCATCTCCATCACATGTCATAAACCAAGTTTGACCATCACCTTAAGTTCAGATTAGTTTTACACTAGTGAACATACAACCACTACCATCGACCTAGGCACTAGTGATCCTCAGTCACTAGTGAACATACAGTCCTAATAGTGGGTCTGACCACTAGTGCCATATATCAACCAATCTATATCAAGTCTTATATACCTGGTCTGGCCACCACTCAAGGGGCAAACTGATTCTACACTAGTGAACATGCAACCACTACGATCAACCCAACCACTAGCGAACCCTAGCCACTAGTAAAAATCAAGATTACCATGTAAATTATCATGTTTGGCAATTAGACATGGTAATCTGAGTGATAATATTTGATTCTTGATAATCCAAGATTACCATAAATTATAATAATTTGATTCCCATTTGAAAGGAGGGTATCTAAAATTACCAAAGTCTGATAATCTTAAGTTACACTCTTGACTTCTATATAAATATTTAATAATACTTAATATGATTATATATTTAATTTATACTAAATAATATTTAAATATTTAATATAATATTTATATTAAATATTAAATATATAATATAATATTTTATATTAATATTAAATTTAATATTCATATAACATTTAATATTTTAAATAATATCATATATTTATATAATAAAATGCAAATATTAAATTTTAAATTATTAATATTTATGACATTGCATATTAAATTATTATATAATATATTCTTAAAGATTTATATATTATATATTAATCTATATTATATAATAAGATATTTAATAATATTACAATATATATTATATTATATTATATATATTAAATATTTATAATATTTAAAAATATAATATTTTTAAAATTAATTTACAGAGAATCTTGATTTTTATTAGAATATTTCATATTCTAATAATAAGAAGAGAGGACCACTTAGAAGATAAAAAAATATTATAATAAAATTTAAATAAAATTAAAAATCATGACTAACTAATTACCCTATTTCATTATTATGAACCAAATGTGGTAATCTTTTACTTCTAAAATTCTGATTGGTAAGTGTAAAATTATTAGGAATATAAATCAAACACCACCTAAAAGCATAAGCTTTAGAGAATAGATTACCAGTATATCTTATGCTTAATACCCTTTTCGATCCTTCAGTGCATTCTAAACCAAGTATGTAGAGAAATAAAAACAATTGAAACATTTCAATATTAACTAGCTAGGATAATTAAGTAAATAACTAGCATGTCCATTATGTGACAACATTTTAAGATAGCAGTAATTTGCGAGGAAAATAAGAAGGAAAGAGGAGTGTCCCCCAGTCCATTATGTGGCTGTCACGCCCCGGACTCGATCTTTGAAACAAAAAAAAAAAAAGAAATAGATTCAATCAAAAATTTTAATTATATTATTTTTTATAATTTTTTAACTCAATTTAATCAAATTTTATCTTAATTTAAAGTAAGCTAGTCAAAAGGGCTGAATCTCATGATAGCACCCAGTTTTCTTATTAATGCAGGCTCCTCTCAATTGGGCATCTCGGTTTGACTACATTTGAGCTTAGCTAAAGGTCCCATTACAACTAAAGACCCCTAATGGCTGAATGGAAAAAGAAATAGACACGCAAAGGAAGGGGATAGACCCCGTTCAAAGAGGTTGGTACTCGCTTAATGACTAGTTTCCTTATTGCGTCTCAAAAAATCTGATCATAAATCTCAATATATGCAATATATTCTTTTATGATGAATAGATCTGCCTTGCAATCTCTCCATGGCTGTGTCATAAAACATGAGATTATTAGTTGTACGTGGCTCCATGTTATTCTATAACAGTGTCATGTCTATTTTCCCATTATTGGAAGGATTTTCAGTAAGATACTCGTGCTTCCCTTTTCCTCTTATATTTTGACTGTTTTCACCCACCGAAGATTGTTTTATTTTCCACATAACTTTACAGTAGTCATCAGCACTCCAAGAACATCTTCCATGAAGATTCCAATCTTTGTATCATTTCCATCTTCTGCCATATTACACAATTTCAACCAAAAATAATAGATTGCACCAAAGAAATGTGTGAATAGTAAAGATAAACTATTTCAGTACAGGTCAAAAACAGGGCAGGACTTATGAGACCAAAACCAGCTAATTCATCTACGGAATTCTACACTTCACAGCAAACTACTGTACTGCTTATCTGAACAAAGAGAAAGCTTTTCCCAACCATGCTTCTGTCCAGACGGACATAATCATGTGTTTCTCCTCTCAAGGACAAACCAGCTCATTACTATCAACATTTATCATCCATACGACCCTGTTTCAGTGGCATCATGTGCTTCAATCAATAAAGAGCATTGCACAATGCATGAATAAATTTCAGCAGCGCAAAAACAGGTCTTCATTTCAGGACAGCAGGATTTCTTCTTCACACAGATCACTGAGATAAATTTGGGAATCGAAGGAACAGGAGAGATCAATTTGATCAACCTTGGCTCTGATGCCATGTTTTGAGTAACCAAAGTATCCTGAAAGCTTAAGCAAATAGGGAAAAGGCCAATAATGTTTGTCAAGCTTAACAATAGAACCATGTAACTGGTTCTAAATTAAAACATACAAACTATTGGGAAAAACGTCTTTATTTCATTGTTAACAATGAAGTTATAGTAATTTGCCTTCAACTTCTATACATGTTTGGTGATATCTATGTTGATCAAAGTGCCTACTTTCATGAGGACTCAAGTCTTGAGGATCCAACCATAGTAATGGCCAGTTAGTATTTTGTGGTTCTCAATATGGGGGCAAGACACCCCAATACACCATGTATAAATGAGCTAAATAAATAAAAAGTGTGCAAAGCAAAACAAGATGGATATGCCTTGATATGAGGTGTAGCAGGTGGAATATGGCCTTGCTTACCATTGCTGGCATCTCCTTGTTGGCCGATATGGCCATGAAACTCAAATATCATGGGATGGATAGATACGGTGAAGAATTGTATTTTTTTCAACCATCTATTCAAGATTGGATGGACATGACTTTTCTTTCCAATGTGGCATCCAAACATTAAAAGAAGTCTATATATATGAAGGACTCCTTGGATGATTGAAATCCAATCAAGCTCTTCTGAAGCATCCACATTCCAGCTAGTGCATTGTAAAGATCCTCTATCTCACAATGTCTCTGCATGCATCTAGTTTCTCAAATCACTTACACTGTATCAGAGCCATCTAGGTTCTTGTACATTCAACACTTGTCAACGGGATGCTAGGTGAGACATTCGTAGACCACCTCCATCTCATTGTGGACCTCAGCCACCTCTATACCTGTCACGCCCTAGAGCCAGGATGGATCTAAAATATAACAATCCATCATACACTTAGAAATAAATTCTCAGCATATAAGGTATCATATGTAGAGTAATTTCATATAATAATTGAGAAAAAGGGCTAGCTTTTACTTAACTCCTGCTTATGTCTCAGTTTCTGAAATAAAAAAATAATAACAGAGTTTGATGAGCCTTCACTCAGCAAGTAACACAAAGTATAAATTAATGGATCAAGCAAATAAAGATTTATAAAACCTTTTATAAAATAATACATACCATTAATAAAAAACCAAAACTGTAGTTCATAACTTCATATAGCATTGATATACTAATACTTATAAATTTCAAGATATCTTTAACTAGTGCTCAAAACTATTTATATAATATCTTCCATGTCATCATATTCAAAATTTTTAAACCATCCATTATAATAATTTTTATATTATCATATTATTAATACTCTACGGTCACAAACTACAGTCACATATATCCCTGTAAGAGGACTAGAATACTATATTTAACCCTATGGATCAGATTTAACCCTATGAATTGAGGTCAGAACACCATATTTAATCTATGGATGGGGGTTGGTGCTCCGCGCATATCCCCTGTGAAAATAGATACCGATATTTGTCATCATGTCATCATATAGCGGACCGAGAGTTATATATTTTTAATCATATTTTATTATCAATAATTCTGTATTCATTAATATTTACTTATTTATATCATAAAATTCTCATAATAACAATAATTTTTCAGTATTTCCAATAAATAACTATGCAAAGTTAACTGTATAACAGTAGGTATTCAAACATTAATAGCGCATAAGAAAATAAATAGCAATATTTAATTAATAATTTATAAATTCTTGAATAGATATTTATAATTAAGCAATTTATACAAACCTTCTAATTTATAATTAGCCTATTTACTTAATCCAGATTTGTAATAAATATGATATGTAGAATTTAAACCTTTAATAACATTTCAAAAATAATTATAAAATCTCATTATTTCAAATCAACTGATTATATGAAAATTTAATAATTATTTTAATTCAAATAATCATTCATTAACTATAAAATAAATTTTTAGCAATTCTGCAATATTATAAAAATCTTAATTTATGATCAAATTACTTATCAAAGTTTGAAATCCTTTTAGCAATCTTAAACAATTTATAAAATACTATAACATGTTTGTAATTTGCAATTTAATATTCTTATTGCGTTATAATAAGATATAAGTTAGCTTAATTTATTTTAGAAAGCCCATTCTTCTTCCTCTTAAGTTGCTCTTGGGCCTTTAAGTACTATTGCCACCATGACTTTTTTGTTAGGTACCTTCACTTCAAAGAAGAGTTGGGCTGGCAAAGGGTTCGGGCTAGATCAAGCCCCATCAGATTGAGCTAGCTTTGGGTCGGATCATGGGCTTAATTTTTGAAAATTTAAATTTATATTTGAGGCCCATATCAGTTTTGGATCGAGCACGGGTAAAGCATTGGCCCGTCTTCGACTTAAGCTAGAACCCAAGCCCAAATCAAGTCCGTTCTTGGCTCGATTCATATCCAGTCAGGCCGGATATTTTCTTCCCCCTTCTCTATTTCTCTGGCTTCTTGAAGTTTCTTGGCCATGGAGAGCTCCAGCTGGAGCTCTCCCTTCTCAACCGTGAAGCGAGAGGCCCAGATGGCTGGTAGGGGCTTCTACTATGACGGTGCTGCGGCTGCGAGTTCGACGATGGCTTCTTCTACTACCAACAGTGCGGCTCTTACTGTTAGGAAGTCGTTGCCATCAGTTGTGTCGATGGGGACATCATCGGTGATGGCTCAAGTTTTGGCGCCCTCTATGGTATCTTCCACCACCGTGCCTGACCGTAATCTGATGCCCCTCCATAGCCCCCTAGACATTCAGAGACGACCTCCTCCGCTCCGCGAC
Organism: Metroxylon sagu; assembly: GCA_017589505.3. Classification (NCBI taxonomy): domain Eukaryota; kingdom Viridiplantae; phylum Streptophyta; class Magnoliopsida; order Arecales; family Arecaceae; genus Metroxylon; species Metroxylon sagu. The sequence goes on along the minus strand of JACVBY030000665.1, from coordinate 3,273,128 downwards.
CCAGTCCCTTTTCGATGCCAACGTGAAAGAGGAGGTGGAGTTGGCGGCTGCTCGGATCTACGCGTTCAACAACGAGCCATCCAAGCCCCGAGAGTTCAGGATGGGGCCATGGCCTGACGACAAGATGCTCGCCAGCGGGATTTGGCTGAGGTACGTGCAGGCCTCAAGGTGATGCTCCAACTCCAATGCGAGGCCCTGGTGGAGAGGTTTGGGGTGAGGTCACTGATCTGCGGCATTGTGGGGACATCTAGCCGTATGCAGTGACGTCAAAGGTGTTTGATGAGAAGCGGGTAGAGAAGATCATCATCAAGTCCGTTGTGGCAGTTTCAATAAATTCTGAACCGGTCGAGCTCTCTTTTTAAGATATAAAGAAAAGTATTAACTGCTTCATTGTTTCAGCTGAACCCTGTTGATCGTTATGGTTTTCCAACGGAAATACTTCGTTTTCATAATGGCCGTCCGGAGAGGGGGCTTCAGAAAATCTACCTCAAGATCTCGTCGGAAGGTTGGCGGCGCCGCATTGACGACCACGTCCCCAAGGATTCCATCCATCGTATTTGGAAATATTGATTTTATTATTTTTTTAACTCAATTGATGCGAAAGAAGGCAGACGGGTTGGTCCGATTGATCTCAGATCGAGCTCGGGCCTAAGCAGTGGAATTATTTTGGATCCTAAATCAGCCCGAAATCTGACAAAAATTTCGGATCCAATTTGGCAAGGGAGTGGCAGGGTCGGTCGGGCTCACTTTCAGCCCTCGAGGAAGTGGAAAAGTTATAGCCGCGTTATCTGTTGTTGCTTGGTCCTATCACCCCAATCTATTTTCAATATCCTGTTCCATTGGTTAATGTGGGGTCTGACGTCAGAGATACCGTGGAAGGGAAGAAATGCCAAGTCCTAGCATAATTAATTTTGTTCCACGTGCCATTATTTTTTGATGCACAGAGAGGAGCTTGCACACGGCAATCTTTGCTGGCCGCTCACTCTTTCACACGATGATGTTACGCCGAGACCGCTCAACAAAAAGAGGCCACGAGGAAGAGTAGGATGGTCATGAAAGGAAAATCTGAAGCTTGAGGCAGAAAATTGGTGTTAAGACTCCTTGGAAAAACGCTAGCTAAAAACGTGTATCCACTTCTGAAAAATTGACTTCAGATGCGGCTGACGATTCATGGGAGAAGAAAACAAGATTCCCTGTGGCTTTCAGCAAGCCCTGTGATGTTCGGTTTGGAGCCTCACATTTTCAGGTTGATTTGAATGAACGGATGTGAATTCGTGATGCCTGGCGGATTTCCACGCGGCTGCTTTTCTTTCCAGATCAGGACGTGAGAACTCCCAAAAGTCCATATCAGCTTCCAAAATATTGACTAAAGGCTGGAAACTTAAGACATTACAGGCTACTGGATATGCCAATATCTAACCATTAGCGGTTTATTCTTCTTCTAAGTCTGTACGGTTTGAGCTGTGAAGAATGTTAGGTAATATTTTCTGAGGCCGTACCTGAAGATTGTTAGAACATTCTAATCGACTAACACTTAGCAAACGGACAACTATTCAAAACAATGCTGTTGCCGCTTAGCTGAAACAATATATCTTGGGTGATGCGTCCGGAGTTTTGTTATGTGCGCATGAACATCACACTTACCATGCGGTACGGAGAGATTGATGGAGCTTGCAAGATTTTGTTGCAGGAAGTTAATTGATTATTAAAATATCAAATCAGTATTTGTATGCTTGTTAAACTATCCATATAGGTGTTCAAAACCATTTTTCATATTTCCTTGCTAAGCATGGAAGTATAATTTTGAAATATATTAATTTATTTTTATAAACAATAAATATGTCAAATAAAGTTATTTTTTTAAATATATAATGATCATTATTAGGATAATGACCCGTCACCCATCCTTCTTCTCATATGTGTGTCATATAAGAAAAGTCGCTCCAACTATTGGAATGGTAACATGATATCATAGTAGCTTAAGCTTTGAGAGGCTCTAATCTTTTTTTTTTTTTGTTATTTCAAAGCTTCAACATAAATGCAGAGTTTAGTCCAGAAATATGGAAATAAAAACAACAAAATTTATACCTATAGAAATTGTTATTTCATGAGTATACTAGTTTTTGTTTGACTCTAGTTTTAAATCGTAAAAGAGACAATTTCAAAATAACTTTCAAATAATAACTTGTATTTGTTCATAAAAATATAAAAAATAGGAATAAAAAATCTTCAGCATGAAGAATAGTTTATAGTAGTCCTTTAGAATAATTTTGCTTATTATAAGAACATTTGATTGGCATAACTACTACTTCATTATATCTCCTTCCTAAATGCTATTCATCAAACATAATGCATACTCCAAGCCTTATGCGCACGTTATATGCCTAATCAAATATAGGGCATATTAGTTGTTCTAAGCCTATAATAGCATATAAGCCTTAATTTAGTTGGTTGGCATCCCTTTGCCTCAAAAAAGGGATCTAAGGTGGTCAAAGGGATCCGAGGTCCCATCATATGATAGCTTGATGATGTATGGCGCATCATGCTGGAGCATCATGTAGCAATACTTAGGGTCGTCAGCAAAATTTGAAGTTCCATCATATGGATCTAACTAAGACATCTTAAATTAAGAGGCTAAAGGTTGAGCCATTATTTCTTTAGTTAATAGTGGCTACTTGGAGAATTCGAGCTCATTGAATACGTTTGCCTTCCTTCTTAGATGTGTTCCATAACCACCTTTATCCTCTGGTTCATCTTTTCCTTTTGTCGATCTATCTGACATCAACTAGTTGCGGGGTTCTTTCTATCGATAAGTTCATCCGATTATGACAGTTGATCTTGAGGTTCCTCTTTAAGTTAGCCATCTTCATAGTCACTCCTAGTTCATTGATTTTAGGTTTTGAGGGTCCTCACCATGTTTTGGTTGAGGTTGATAGCTGTCAACAATCTGCTGGATCCTCTAGTTAGCTTCTTGTTGGCCTTTAGAACTAAACCTTTAGGGAAGCAAGTTTTAGACCAAGTTAGTCAACATTTCAACATGCAACAAAAAAGAGTTAAATTGATCCTAAAGCACTAATATTACTAGTAGAGAATTTGGATTGGACAAATCTCCCATAGAATTTTGAGAGCCAACCTAAGTATGTCTTATGTTTAATTGGATGTTGCTCTTGAGTGACACAACTACATGCTCCTATTCGTTTTCTACAGACGACGCCAAGTTATTCACATTCGAATACGATTTCTACATATTAATCGGCAAGGAAGATCATATCAAGGCACTCCCTAACTAATTCATGCATGCTCCTATAAGGAAGAGAAAGGAGGAGAGTACAAAAGGTCCAAAGTTTGTCTCTGAGGGGGACTCTCCATTGCTCAGGTCATCCCTGGAAGAGAAAAAAGAAGGCCTAGAGATCCTTTAGTTGGCTTTCTAGAGCTTTTAAGCTTAAGCTTGGAATTGGTTTACCTAAGAGGTCTGAGGTTATTTTTGTAGGAATTTTGAAAGGATCTCCCTTGGATTGGACCACTCACTAGGGGATGGCTTGGATGACCTTGGATCCCCGATAGAATGGTACCTTTGGTGGAGTCTATTCTGAATAAAGTTACAAATTCCTCTTAGATAAGATGATGAACTCATATTCAAATTGGTCAATGCCTTTGATGGGGTTTAGTCCAAATTAATTAACATCTTTGGTAGAAGTTTCTTTCGATTGAGACTTTCCTCTTTGGGAGGACACATATAGTGATCGACTTGATTATATCATGCTACGTTCTAGTCCACTATGTGTCACCATCAGATAGACTTATCCAGCTTATATCATATCATTATTATTTAGTTGTTGGGATTTTACATTCATGATTTATTATTTTCTAAAAATGGCAAATGATGAGCTAGCAAATGTATTCTAAGGAAATTGTGGAGTTCTTTTGTTCCAAACATGCTGTACATCCCTAATTTTTTTTAAGCTCACACCATGGACTTGGTGAATAGAGTGTTTAAGCCTTTCCTACACCAATATGTAGTAGTGTTCATTAATAACATATTGATGTATTCCAAAAGCAAAGAAGAGCATGAGGAACATCTAAGAGACGTATTGCAAATCTTGAGAGAAAAGAAGCTTTTTGCAAAATTTAAGAAATGTGAATTTTGGTTACATAAAATTGTGTTTCTGGGACACATCATCTCCAAGGATGGAGTCTCAGTAGATCCTAAGAAGATTAAAGCCACAATGGAATGGGGTAGGTTGATAAATGTCATCGAGGTGTAAAGCTTTTTAGGTATGGCAGGGTATTATCAGAGATTCGTTGATGAATTTCCTCGCATAGCAATATCCTTGACACGACTGATTCAGAAGGGAGTCAAATTCGAATAGACCAAAGATTGCAAATAAAGTTTCCAAAAATTAAAGAAAAGATTAGTAACAGTGCCTATCCTTACCATACCATCAGGAAATGGAGGTTTCACTATATATAGTGACGCTTCTAAGAAAGGCTTGGGATGCAAATTGATGCAACATGGTAAGGTAGTGGTTTACGCTTTCAAACAACTAAAACCCTATAAGCAAAGCAGAACTACTCTACCCATGACCTGGAGTTAGCATTTGTAGCTTTTGCTATAAAAATATGGAGGCATTATCTTTATAGAGAACCATGTAAAGTATTTACAAATCACAAGAGTCTAAAATATATTTTCACTTAGAAGAAACTAAATATGAGACAAAGATGGTAGGTTGAATTCTTAAAAGATTATGATCTAATGATTAATTAGCATCTTGGAAGTACTAATGTGGTAGCTAATGCCTTGAGTAGAAAGTCAGTCAATAATATAGCTGCCCTAATCACAACTCAAAACCATATTTTGGAAGATATGAGATAGATGTGGATTGAAGTTTTGTTACAAAATTCAAAAATATAGCTAGCTAATAATCAAGTGCAGCCAATGTTGATTGATATGATTAAAGCCACTCAAGTTAATAATCCTCAATTGGAAAAGATCAAGAGATCAGTAGAGTTAGGGGATCAGTCAAAATTTTGAATGTATGAGGATGATTCCTTAAGATATAAGAATCGGCTATGTGTACCTGCAAATAATGAATTAAAGTATGAGATATTAAAAGAGGTCCATCAAATAGGATATACCATACACCTTAGGGGTACAAAAATGTACAAGGATTTAAAGGAATCATATTGGTGAAATAATGTGAAGGGAGAAATTGCTCAAATCATAGCTCAATGTCTAGTGTGCCAATTAGTGAAAACAAAGCACCAAAGACCAGGTGGGCCATTGCAACCTCTTGATAACCCAATATGGAAGTGGGAGCATATCACTATGAATTTTGTCACTAAACTACCTAAAACTCTGAGTTCAAATAATATGGTCTAGGCAATCGTGGATCGATTAACAAAATCTGCCCATTTTCTACTTATTAGGGTTGGTCTTAGCTTGAAGAGATTAGTACAATTATCATAAAGGAAATTGTAAAGCTTCATGATATTTTGTGACTATAATGTCAAATGGGGACACTCGATTTGTTTCAAAATTTTAGAGAAGCTTACATAAAGCCTTAGGCACTAAACTAAATTTTAGCACAGCATTTCATCCATAAACTAATGGGCAATTGGAAAAAACCATTCAAATATTAGAAGATATGTAAGAGATCTAAAGGGTACATGGTATAATCATTGGTCATTACTAAAATTGCTTAAAATAATAGCTATTAAGCTAGTATTCAGATGGACCCTAGAGGCGCTATATGGAAGAAAATGTCGATCCCCTATTTGTTGGAATGATGTTGTGAGAGAAAACTACTAGGACTTGAACTCATACAACAGATTGTAGAAAAGATTCAACAAAGTAGGAAGCATCTTCTTGTTGTCCAAAGCAAACAAAAGAACTATGTGAATACGAGAAGATGAGAATTGGAGTTTCAAGTGGGTGATCACATATTTCTTAAGGTGTCACATGTTAAAGGAATCATGAGATTTTGAATTAAAGGTAAGCTCGGTCCCAAATATATTGGTTCATTTGAAGTCTTGGAAAAAGTTGGTGAAGTGGCTTACAAAGTTGTGTTGTTGCCTGCAATAGCTGGTGTACATAATATTTTTCATATTTCTATGTTAAGAAAGTATATACCATATCCAACTCATATTGTTGAGCTAAATCCTCCAAGCCTCAATAAGGATTTAACATATGAGAAATGCTTGGTACAGACAGTAGATAGCAAAGATCAAGTTCTACGACATTGTGTTATTCGTTATGTTAAAGTATAATGGAAAAACCACTTTGAGCGAGAAGTCACATAGGAGTTGGAAGATGACATAAAGCAAAAATACTCTCAGCTCTTCAAAAATCTTAGTATGTTAAATTTTAGGGATGAAATTTTAAAAAAGGAGAGGGAGAATGTAAAACCTTGCCCTAGGTCTAGGCTTAATCCAGCCCAAACTAAGGTTTAAAGGAAGTACACTTCTAGGCCTGGTCTACTTAACCGACCTAGAAGCTAAAACCAAAACAAAATGAGACCTAGTTGAACTAGGATCTCACTTCATTCTTCTTTAATGAAGGTGATGGACTTCCAATCAAAGTTGGAGTCCCACCATCCCCTAATTAGAGAGGGAATCATCTAGCTAGTGAGGAGCCGAAGCTCCTCTATAAATCCCATCCCTAGGCATCATGCTTTCAATGTGCAATCGAAGGTTGATGATAAGAGAAGAGGAGGATGTTTGGATCTAAGAGATTGCCAAAGAAGATCCTCAAAGGAGGTATTCTCTTCCTCCTTCCTCTATCTTTTCTTCTTTATCTCTTCTTTGTATGCCTCCACAAGCAATTGGATGGCCATCAAGGGTCAATGCCCTGTTTCATGTATCATTAGTCCAACATCGATTAGACAGCAATCGGTCATGCCAGAGCGGCTGGCGTAGCCAAGATAAAAGGGCGAAAAAAGGATTGCCCGATGATCTTCATAATCCGACAGGCATCAGCCATGAATCATGGAATTGTTCTTCATTGCGCTTTGTCATCCCTTGTTCAATGAAACCTTCAGACGGTGATACACCGCAACCATGAACGGCCATTGATGATGTCACCAACCCAAATAAAGACTTCTACATCCTATCCTCTCAACCTTATCGATGTAGAATCAACCGACAATGGCCGTTAGCAATCACGAATCAAGCCAAAAATGTTTTCCCTATTTCTAGTTTTCTTACACTTAGGCCAACTGATTACTGGTCTCTTTTCTCAATAGTGGCTAGCCTTGTCACCATTGTTGTGATGCCATATTAATACTCCATCTTGGAGAAGAAGTTAAGAAGGGCCTCAAAGAATTTTGTTCCTAGTTATTGAGTGATCATATACTCTGTTTCCTAAAATGATAGAGGGATAGTTATTTTGCTTAGATTCTATCATTCGTCGTACCTCTTTCCTTCCTCATTCTAAGTCTTTCTCTCCTAAGGTAGGACCTAGTTGAGTCCAATTTAAGGCCTAGTATATTGTTATGGATGACCCAGTGATAGATTCCTATGTTGGCCATATTGAACACGTTAAGTCCCTCTATGTTGATTTGATGAACCGCATCATGATTCTTGAGGTTTCTTTCCAATACCACTCCCTTGTTCCTAGAAGGAAATTTTATAGGCTCATAATCTTATTTTGGAGGAAATCTAAGATTATAGAAATAAATTAATATATGCCTATGTGCTGATTTAAGCAAAAAATTATGTGATAAGTCTTGAAAAGGAAACATAGCGTTGATTTACTGAACTACTACTTGGAACTATTAGGTAAGTAATGGTTCACCTCTTTTAGAATTTATATATCATTAATTATGACTAGTTAAAATATCTCATTGTGAATTTTATGGATTTATGAATTGTGAAATATTATACTATAAAATATGATGTTATGAACTTTGGAATAATATACTATCAAATATTATGTTATACACTCTGATATTGGATTGCTATATCCAATGGTGAATTGATATATTATTGATATATTATCATTAATATCAGAGTTGATGAGATGCATATGAACTATGAAAAATATATAAAATTAATATTAAAGATTCTAATTTCAACTATGTTAGATATTTATGGCTGATGGGGGATGTATATTGGCCAGAATCTAGCAGCGAAGGATAAACACTGGTTAATACCTATGGCTGATGGGGGGCATGCAAGAATTTAGATCACACCAGTAGGGGTTAATTATTATTAATATCCATAACATTGAGAGATATATATTGGTCAGGATTCTGCCTGTGAAGGGTGAAGCATTGGCAAGTTGATGATGATTTCAAACAAAATCAGATTTAGATGACATGTAGCATCATGATATGATAAAAACAGAAAACTTGAAAAATATAGATTTATAATTATTATTAAATGCTAACTGTTTAATACATCTACTTATTAAGAATAGATATTTAAATGTTATTATTCTATTTTTTAGTTCAAATAATTATTACTTTCTGGGATATGGAGCTTATTATTGTATTATCATTTTTTTTTAGATTCAGATTAGTAGACGCATGGGGACACTACTAGCAGAGTACACAATTATACGAGGAGCACTAGAGAAATTTAAGATTTTAGTTTTGTTCATATATAGTATTGAAACAATAATTATGTAATTTGAATTTTTGGTTATTGAACTCCATTTGAAAATTTAATCAGATTTCATGAGAAAATATTGCATGCCCATAAGGTTTTCCCTTACGGGTTTGTGGCAGTTTTTGCATCTCTCAGCTCAAGACTTTGGATTTTGATGCAGGCTTAGTAGGTGAGGCCTCTTTGTGTCTGAACTCCATGTATTTAGCCGGACTTCATCTTAAGGAGCAGAGTCATGCTTTCCTAGCCCATACAGGAGTGGTTTTGGACTCCTCGCACAGCTCCGGTTCTTCACACATACGGCGTGTGATTACGATTACAACCATCCACCGAACGCTCCCTCTGTTTACGTAATTCAAGTGCATGAAATTTATAGAAAACTTGCAAGTGTTATTGCCGCCGATCACCCGTTGGTTTTTCTGTTTGTTAGATATCTTTGCTTGGAAGAAGAGGAGGTAAACTTCTGGCCACTTTCATCTGCTGTTGCTTGGTCCAATCACCCGAGTCTTTCTGTGGAGGTTTTTTCAATATCCTGTTCAAGTGGTAAATGTTTGGGCTGATGTCAGAGATGCAGTGGAAGGGAAGAAATACCAAGTTCTACATAATTTTTTTCCACTTACCATTCTTTTCCGGTACCTAGAGAGGAGCTTCGGCACGCCAATCTTTGCTGGTCGCTCACTCATTCACATGATGATGTTAGGCAAAAACGGCTCAACCGAAAGAGGCCACAAGGAAGAGTGTCGAATACTCGGGAAAGGGAAATCTGAAGCTTGTGGAAGAACAAGAAATTTGGGGCATGGATTCCGTGGGAAATAAAAGCTAGCTAAAGGCTTGTATCCACCACGGAAAATTGACTTCAGATTCGGCTGACGATTGATTGGCTGGAGAAGAAAACAAGGTTCTCTTTGGCTTTCGGCAAGCCCTGTGCCGTGAATATTAGGTTTGGAGTCGCACATTTCCAGGTTGATTTGAATGAAAGGATGTGAACGCTTGATGCCTGGCAGATTTCCACGCGGCTACTTTTCTTGTCAAATGATGACGTGAAAACTCCGAAAGTCCACAAGCTTCCGAAATATTGACTAAAGTTTGGAAACAGAGACATTACAGGCTATTGGATATGCCAATATCTGGCTTATTCTTCTTCTTCTAAGCATGTACGGTTTGAGCTACGAAGAAAAGTAAAATTTTAGGCCGTACAATGGCCATGCCTGAAGACTGTTGGAACATTCTAATCGACTAATATTCAGCAAATGGACAACTATACACACACAAATTAAAAAAAAAAAAAAAAAAGGCTGTTGCCACTTAGGTGAAAAAATATTTCTTGGGTAATATGGCCCTTGACTTCTATGCGCGCATAAACATTACTTACCATGCGGCACGGGGAGATTGGTGGAACTTGCAAGATTTTGTTGCAGGAAGTTAATTGATTATTAAAATATCAAAGCAGTATTGTAACGCTTGATAAACCATCCATATCGGTGCTCAAAACCATTTTCATATTTCCTTGATGAGCATGGAAGTATAATTTTAAAATATTTTAGTTTGTTTTAATAAACAAAGATGTCAAATAAAATTGTTATTTTTGATATTTAATGACCATTATTGATAACGACTTGTCACCCGCCATTCTTCTCATAATTGCGTCATCTAAGAAAAGTCTTTCCAACCGTTGGAATGGTAATATGATATTATAATAGCTTAAGCTTTGGGAAGCTTTAATCTTTTTTTCTTGTTATTTCAAAGCTCGCAATGCAGAGTTTGGTTCAGAAATAGTGAAAATGAAAGCAACAAAATTCATACCTATAGAAATAGTTATTTCATGAGCATATTAATTTTTTTTGTTTGACTCTAGTTTTAAATTGTAAAAGATGTGAAAAAAAAGGGAAATAAGAAGTGTCTTTGTGGCGAAGAATAGTTTACAATGTCCCTTCTTAGAATAATTTTGGGTTATGAGTACATTTGATTGACATAACTACTTTTTGGTTACACTTGCTAAATTCTTATTCCAAGCCTTATGCCTATGCCTAATCAGATATAGATCATACTAGTTGTTCTAAGTCTATAATAGCATATAATAAGCCTCAATTTAGCTGGTTGGCATCCCTTTACCTTAAAAAAGGGATCTAAGGTGGTTGATGGAATCCGAGGTCCCATCATATGAAAGCATGATGACATATGGAGCACCATACAGCATTACTTAGGGTGGTCGATAGGATCCAAGGTCCCATTGTATGGATCTAACTAAGACACCTTGAATTTAGGGGGCAAAGACTTGGCCATTACTTCTTTGGTGAATGATGGCTTCTTAGAAAAATCAAGCTCATTGGATACATTTACCCCCTATCTTGGACATGTTTTATGACTACCCCTATCCTCTGGTTCATCTTTTCTAATTGTGAATCTATCTGATATCGACTAGTTGCGGGGTTCTTGGTGCAAATATCCTCATCCAATTATGACAACCGATCTTGAGGCTTCTCTTAGGTTGGTTGCCTTAGCATCCACTCTTAGTTCATTAATTTTAGGGGTCTTAAGTGTAATATCCTGAACTTGGAAGACTTGTAATTTCATTTTAAGCATGTTTTTATTATTATTTTAGTCTTCTGGTTTTAATTATTTGAGTGGAATCTTGAAAAGATGTGAAAGCTAAAATTTAAAGTTATTTTAAGTTTTCTCGCATGATCCTCTTAAAAAGCTGATAAAATCAATTATTTGGGCTTATAATTGAAGTTTTTGTAATGATTTCAATGTCTACTAGTTGCTTTTGATCCTTGGGAGATTGGAATGAAAATTTTGGAGGTTGAAATGCATAAAAAGTGCTTTTGAAAAAGATTTTATAAGAGAAAATGGCTTTTGAGGGGAAAAAAAAAAAAAGAGAGAAGGGAATTTGAGGCTAGAGTCAGCTAACATATGAGGAAATATGTTAGCTGACTCTAGAGTCAACTAACGAAATGAAAAATTTCCATCCGTGAAATTCTTGTGAGCTAACAAGGGTAGTTAGCCGACTCTAGAGTCGGCTAACACCCTTAAACTCACTGTTAAAGGCTTGGAAAAGTTGTTGCCACAGCAGTCGACTATTCAATAGACTACTGTGGAAAAACATTTTGTATATTGCCTGGGAAGGATTTTTTTTTATTTTTCTGGACCAAAGTAGTCGACTACTTTGGAAAAACACTCTGTAAAAGTGGTTTAGAAGAGATTTTTGGCCACAGTAGCCGACTATTTAGTTGACTACTGTGGAAATTTTGTCTGTGGGGTTTGTTTGAAACCAATTTTACTCTTAATCAAAGACTTCCCAGTGGGTCACCTATCGCTCTCACCCAAGCACGCTTTAACTGAGATTTCAGATGGACAAAAATCTTATGTGGAAGTGGTTTGAGGATAATTTCACTCTTATTAGCTAGCATCCATGCTGACTAATAGGTAGGTAACCCCTATTATTTATCTAATAATGGAAATTTGGCCAAGGGCATTAATGAAAATTTGACCAGGGGTAAAAGTGAAATTTGATAAAAAGTCATTTGAGGATTTGATCAAGGGCAAGATAGGAAAGAAAATTGAAGGGGCAAAAATACTTGGTGGAGAAGGGAGCCATGTGGGCTTTGAAAAGCGTGACTTAAGAGTAGAAAGGAGCAAAATGGGAATTTTCAAAAGCATTTAAGTCCACCCATCCCTCCTTAATCCTTAAGCGGCCATATGAAAGGAGAGAAAAAGAGAAAGAAAAGGGAGAGAAAAGAAAGAAAAGAGGAGAGGTTCTGCCAACCATGGAGAAGAAGAAGAGAAGAAGAAAAAGAAAAGAAGAAGAGAGGAAGAAGAGAAGAAGAGGAAGGAAAGGAAAGGAAAAAGGCATGGTGGTTTAGCCCATCTTTGCTAAGGTAAGTCCAAACTTCCCTAAGCTAGAGAATGATGTTAAAAGCTCATGATTTAGAGGTAAATGAGGTGATAGCATGAATATATTGTAAATCTTTGAGTATGTTAGGGATTGAGGAATATTATACTAAGATGCTAAGGCATAGAGCATGCATGCATAGTTTCATGAAACCCTTGGTGCTTGTGACCCTAATAATGCATGTATGATGACTTAGGCCAAAAGATTGGATCAAGGAAGCCAGAACAAGGGAAATAGCATCTATAGTGGTGTGCTATCAGCTAAGGTGAGTGGGTTTCTCATCTAGCTTTGAGAAATGTTTTATGATAGCATAGTGATATTTTCCTATAAATCAGATTATGTTATGCTAAGTATAGTATTTCAAGTAGTTAAATATGGAAAATGAGAATCCAGTTACGATGTATCTTATTCTCAAAGCATATTATGAAACAAAGCATGAGTTTAAGAGCAAAGCATGAGTTTAAAGCATATTCTAAAGCAAAGCATGAGTTTGAAAGCAAAGCATGGGTTTAAAGCATGTTCTAAAGTAAAGCATGGGTTTAAAGCATATTTTAAAGTAAAGCATGAGTTTAAAAGCAAAGCATGAGTTTAAAGTATGTTCTAAAGCAAAGCATGGGTTTAAAGCATATTTTAAAGCAAAGCATGAGTTTAAGAGAAGAAAAGAAAACATGGGCTAGAGCATATTTCAAAGCAAAGTGAGTTTCAGCAAAGCATAAGTTTCAGAAAAAGCATGAGTTTCAGCAAAGCATGAATTTAAGAAAAGAAAAGGAAACATGGGCTAGAGTATGTTTCAAAGCAAAGTATAGAGTTTCATGAAAAGCATTATTTGGATAAAAATACATGTTTCAGTAAAGCATAGAATTTACTTTTCAGATTTATGTTTCAAAGAGATGCATGGGCATGCATGAATATCAATGTTTCAAAGAAAGTATAGCTGGTTGTATATTAGATTATAAACTTATATTGAAGTATTTTTACAGCATAAGCATAAAGAGCATGGGACCATCTATGGGGCTGATCACCTTATAGACTGTGCCATAGCATGAGCATTGCACACACTATTATAGCCGGCACCTCCTTGTGACTCAATCATACTATGATCCCGAGGCCAGGGGGAGTACAAGCTAGATCAGCCCAGTGGGGCAGATTGCAAGCAGCCCAGTGGGGCAAGAATCATAGCTCGGTTAAGAGATAAGTTACTATATAGCCCGAGGGGGCACAGAGACATAGGCCCATGGAGGAGGCAAGAAGGAGGTCCAGGAAAAAGGGGCAAGCTCACACCTGGGGTGAACCGCACATGTGAGGGGTGCCATATGGTGCAGGGATCCTCGGCGCTCAGTACACTCACCCACTGAAAGTACACCTGCAGGAGGGTGACTGTAAGAATGTACCTTAGTGGTAGCACACCCAGCCCATCATCATGAAGTTTTGTAAAAGTGGCATTTCTTATTTAAGTTGCATTATTGGAAGCATAAGCTAACTTATGAGTTTTCTTATTTTATTGAAAAGATTTTTGTATCAACTGTGATATGTTGTATCAGTATGCTTATTGATTTTTAAAATGTGGTTTTCAGTTTTTTCCCATTGTTAGATGGCTATCCAGTCACTAGGACTTAGGTCTCACTCCTCTATTGTTGAAATTTTTGGATTATAGATCAGAGTTAGCAGGTTGGCTCTTGGATGCCTGATTTTGATATGGGCTGCTAGATGTGTATAAATTGGTTGATGACATGGATTTATGTTACTTGGATTGTATATGTATTGATAATGGATATGAATGGATTTGTATAACTATAACCCTATGATGTATTTTGGACTTGGGTGGTTATGAGAAATGACTGTCATTGTGGAATGGATTTATGCATATGGTCTTTATAGCAGTATAGTGATGAAAGTTATATTGCCTGGAATCATATGTTGAATAATATGAAAATCTTATGTTATCTGAGCAGGATGAAATAAATTATGATATGATCTTATGAATAGTATGAATGAATTGAGCAGGTCAAAGTTTTTAGCAGGTTCTGTATTTTTTATGCATGTAACTTATGGCAACTAGATAGGGATCGCTAGAGCTTTATGGTACTTAACATAAAGACTAGTAGATCTCTACCCAATTTTCATAAGAAATCATACCGTCGGGAAGGGGGCCCAACATTAAGGGTCCTCAAGTAGTTTTCGATGAGGTTGGTCACTACCAACAACCTGCTAGACCCTTTGGTCAGCTTCCCATTGGCCTCTAGAACTAAACCCCTAGGGAACTAATTTCTAGACCAAGTTAGGCAATATGTCAACACGTTATAGAAGAGAGTTAAATTGATCCTAAACGACTGTTGTTACTGATAAAGGATCTAAATTGGTCAGATCTCCCAAAGAAATTTGAGCCAACCTAAGCATAGCTTATGCCTGCTTGGATATTACTTGCTCCTTAGTCTTTTCTTTTGAGCGACATGGCTGTGTACTCCTACTCATTTTCTATGGACAATGTTAGTGTACTACTCATTTTCTATGGACAATGTTAGGCTATCAACATTCGAATATGATTTTTACATGCCAACTAACAAGGAAGATCATATTATGGCATTCTCCAACCAATTTGTGTATGCTCTTGCAAGGGAGAGAAAGGAGAAGAATAGATTATATGTCCGAATATTGCCTCTGAAGAAGGACTCTCTAATGCTCAAGTTATCTCAAGAAGAGGAAGAAGAAGGCCTAAAGATCCATTGGCTGGCTTTCTAGGGATTTTAAACTTAAGCTTGGAATTGGTTTACCGAAGAGGTCTGAGACTATTTTTACAAGCATTTTGGAAGAATCTCCCTTTGATTGGACCACTTATTAGGGAATGGTTTGAATGAGCTTATATACTCAAATAAGATGGTGCCTTTAGTGGGGGGTCCTTTTTGAATAAGACTACAAAATTTGTCTGAGATAAGATGATGGACTAGGGCTAGAAGTGGGCCAGGTTAAGTCGGGCCAAACTCTTGCCTAAGCTCAGTCCAAAATTTTTTTTGGATTTCAGATTGAGCCAAGGCTCGAAATTTTTTACTAAACTCAGACCCAAGCCCAACCTGAGCGCAGGCTCGAGCCTAACCTAAAACCCATTGAATCGACCCAAATTAGCTCATTTGGGCCGAAACACTGGGCTAGCCTGATTTTGACCCAATTTTAGCAATTTATTTTATAAAATTATTTGCTCATTTCCTTAAACATATAAGTTATTTGCTTACACTAAATTAAAGCATATATATATAATAGTTGTTTGCTTAGACAATAAATATATGGTTTCAATTATGTATAAACTAAAACTAATAAAGATTCAACCAATCCAATCAAGAGCCTTGTAATCAAACTTGATTCAAGCTTCATAATCAGATCTGGATTGGGCTCAAGTTTGGGCCGAGCTAATCATCTACTAGAGTCTAGCTTGAAATTAATATGGACCTCAATTTTGAGTCTAAGCCCGACCTGAAGTTTAGAAAACCCCGACCCAAGCCCAACCTAAAGCTAGCTTGGCCCAAGCCCACTTCTAGCCCTGTGATGGAATCCTACTCAAATTGGTCAATGACTTTGATAGGACTTATTTTGGATTGAGCAACACCATGGTGGAAGTCTCTTTCAATTAAGACTTTCTTCTTTAAGAGAACATGTATAGCAATCTACTCAACTATATCATGCTACCTTCTTATCCTACCATATGTCACGATCAAGTAAACTTGCCTATCCTATATCACGTTATTATGATTTTGTAGTTGGGATTTTAAATTTATGATTTATTATGTTTCTTAAAATAGCAAATGATGGGTTTGCATATGAATTCTAAGGAAATTGTGGAGTTCTTTTGTTTAAACAAGTTGCATGTCCTTACTTTTTTTAAGCTCACATGGAGAACGTAGTTGTCTTAACTGCAAGTTTTAAATGACAACTACTATTAAGGCTACAAATGAGTCAAATCGACCTGTAACCTAACCCGGTCTCGACCTACTTGGACTCGACCCAATCCATATTTAGAGACCCATGGGTTGGGTCGAATTTGAAAATGGGACTCAATCTAAGTTCTAGATCAAGTTTGGATCTTATATTTTTTGATCCAACCCAATTTATTCTGATCAATAAACTTAATTATATAAATCTTATTTTTCTTTACTATAATTATCTTTTTAAATTCATTGAATTCTAATTTAAACTAATTCTCCTTTTTATCTTGATAACTAAATCTCCTCCTATCTTTTTTCTCTAATTATATCTAAATATTTATATTTTATTATTTATTTTGGTGAATTCTTATTGGTAATATCATTAAGTATATCAATAAATATTTTAAATATCATAATTTATAAACTTAATATTAATCATTTATTTAGATAGAATTAAGAGTTTTTGAATAAAAATTTAAGTTTAAGTTGATTCTTTTTAATTTTATTTAAATTTTTTAATGGATCTATATTTTATTATCAATTACTAGATTTTAGTAACAAAATAATAGTTAAACCTTAACTTAAATGCAATATTTTGGGTTGTACCTGATGGACCCGAATGATCTATTGGGTCCAAAATTCCTTCCATGGACCTGATCTGATCTAACCCGATTAATAAATGGGTTGGTTCAGGTCCAAAATTAAGGTCTGAATATAAAACTATATTAGATCGGAATCAAACATGACCTAACCTATTTGGAGACCTAACTACTATGTGGCATTTGTACAATAGTTTCTTGAATAAAATATGTTTTTTAGAATTCTTTTTTTTTTTTCAAAAAGAGTTTGTACAACATAAAGAAACATTTAGTTGATACTGCTATTACTTTTCTTTATAACCAATAAAAAAAATCAATTAATAGTTATTTAAATAAGAAAAATTAGGGATGTGGAATACACATGAAAAATTTGTAGGATTCGTAGCTTCTTATGCTTGGCACTAAATCAGTGAGTTGTCTCCATCTTTCATTATCAAGGAATGTTCACATATATTCAATACTTTTTTTTTGGGTTAAACTTAGCTCATTACATTTTGATAGTATCGAGATACAATGGTGGGATCCCTGTATACTAGTAGGAATGATGATAAAGTTGATAAGTCAAGAATAAGAGAGATGATATGGCTGAAAAAGAAAGTTTGGACAGCTAGAATAGGACGTTTGCAATAATGGAAAAGAGCATAAAGGATGATAGGGGATTGTCGATGAAGGTCCTCCAATACTTAAGTTGGTGAAGAGAGGGTGTAAGGTGGCCAAGGAAGGACCTTATAGCCTTAAGGTATATGAAGAGAATAATAATGGAGGAAAAGGGAAAAGGAGTCTCTTGCCTTACTTGGTTTTTAAAGCAAAATGGAGCTATAGTGTGGCTAAGGTCTTGCTTATACCCAAATGGACCTTTCTTTCATAAATGATCTGCAGATTTGGTGATGAGATTGCACTGATCATTCGGATCATGGTCATGTGCTTTGCCATGATGAGCTTGATCTTTGAATGGGATAATACGGACTTGTTGAACCTCAGGGTTCAATTGTACATTTTTGATTATAACAAAAATATTGATTGAAAGATTAATGCAATGCTTGAATTTTTGATAATAAGATAGGTACGACTAATAGGTACAAACCAAGACATAAGCAAAAGATTATCTAGCATGTACTTAATAAGGACTCCAGCGGCATGCAAGAAATTGTAATCGATGGAGAAGCAAGGTCAAATCAATATTTAACCAACACAACAAGTCCAAAGGCAAAGCTTTCAATTATAAATTTTATTTTTCTCAAAACATCTATTGTAAAACTTGGTAGGATAATAAGTGTATAAGGCTCAAACCCCTTAAAAATGAATTAAAATAGGTTTTGATCAAAATTAATAAGAAACAATCATAAAAATCTAAAACCATGAATGTGCAGTCGATCGGACCTAAGAACAGTTGATTAGATTTGACTGCAATAAAGAATTCCTAAAAGACAAATCTCTAGAAGGCCTGGCGATTGACCGCTACAGGCTAGGATGGTCAACAGCTGGTTGACTAGCCTTAACTAAAGTGGTCAATAGCTGCAGCTCTGCTAGCTCAATAATCATATTTTCAGATGATTGTCGAAGCCATTTTTGAAGCCCAACAACCATATTTTCTTAGCACTATAAATTGGAGGTTTGTAAATATGAAAAAAATGGGGTGAAATCATTAGAAAATCTTTATGAAAATGGTTTGTCAGCTTAGTGTGCATATTTATTCATTTCTCAAGTTCAGTACTATAATTAAAAATCTACTTTTATTATGAGAATGCATCTATTATTTCTCTTGTAACAAAGAGATTTGGGTTCGTTCTTAGTCCATGAGAAAAGAGTATATAGGTTCATCCTTAGCTTAAGTAAAAAGATTGTAAGGGTTCCTCCTAAGCCTAGGAGTGTGTAAGGATTTGGTCCTCATTCAATGAAAGAGGATTGGTATAGTGAAAATCACAAGAAGAAGTCTTGGATAGTAGATGTAGGTAAGGGATACTAAGCTACTATAAAAATCTAAGCATCCTTTTTTCTTTTTTTTAATTTTTACTTTCTTATATTGGTTCTCATTTACCTTCTCAATAGATATATATTGTTCATGGCTTTTATATTTTATTTGTACTTTATTTTAAATTAGTTAACTTATTTTTAAGCACTTTGTTTTTGAGTTTAAGTTTTTATAAAACCCAATTCACTCCCTCTTTTGGGTTGCTCTAGGCTTAACAAGGTAGTCATGGGCAATACGCTCTTTAGATAGGGGTGGACATGGAGCCTCCAATTGATTTATCAACCATGTTTTTCGATGTCTAGTTTGTCAAGCATGCTACAATTGCCCCTTGATAAAAGATAAGTTGTTACATGCTACTTAGTTAGAGGCTAGTAAGATTTGGTCATTCTAATAATTTTTTATTTAAATATTAAATAATTTTAAATTAACAAAGCAATTAGCGGTGGAAAATCATGTCAACGGGTTGTAAACGAGTCAAGCCAACTTCCAGGTATAATGAGAAATCGATCAACCTAAATCCAATTCATTTATTAATTGGGTCAGAAATCTCAACTTAAACCCAACCTACGCATTAAATGAGTTACATGACACAACCTGCGTAACCCATTTAACTTAGATAACCTGTGTAACCCATATAAGCCATATAACTTATATAACTTGTCTAACCTGTATAAACTATATAAAACCTATATAACCCGTATAACTTGTATAACATGTTTAATATCAATTCACTTATAAAGTAATTATATATTAAAAATTATAACTAAAGTACAAACAAAAATTTTTCTATTAAAGAAGAAAAAAAGAAGAGATAAGCATAAAATCCTTACATAAGCATATAATCATCATCATAAAATAATAATTAATTAAAGAATGATATTAACTTAGATAAATAGGTTTGACAGATCATATCTGGGTTGACAAATTGGTTTACACGAATTGATCTGTTTAATAATTAGATCAATTGTAGGTCAATTTTGGATTATCTGATCAATCCGTGATCCAATTTATTTATTAATCGTGTCTAATAGATCAATTTGTTTATGACCCTAATCTATTTATGCTTAATTCAAATCTACTTACTTCATGTTAGAATTAAGTTATGTTTATAAATTGTATTCAAAATTATCATCTTTAAAAGCAACGATTGTTATGCCATTGTTGGAGAAGTTTTTTTAAAAAACAAAGAATCCAAACAAAAGCTATCCAAAGAGGCTAATTTAAATAATGGTTTGAGAAGTGGGGTATGTTTTCTTGATTTTAGCACCGATGATGGTAGCAACTTTGGGGCAAAGTCGCTGCCCTCAGGCCCTATAAATTATTTTATTTTATCTGAGAAGTGAAACATTTTATTAAAAAAATATAATTTTTTCTTTTTAATATCTTTTTCCTTACCCTAGCAATTAAAAATTATTAATCTGATCTGATAGATCGGTGTAATACATAAAGATATTTATAAAATAATGATAACAAATACAACAAATAAACTTAGAACTTTGAAAATATGAAATAAGTTGTATGAAAGAATCTATTCGAGATAAAAGCAATGATATTAGATGGAAACAGACGGCTAAATGTCCTGGAGCCTCATGTACCAGAAGCTGAAGGATAGATCTAGATTTACTTTTCATAATATAGATTTATTTTTGATAATTTAATAAATGCATACTCACTTTAACAGCATATGTTTTATTTTGAAAATAAAATAAAATAAAATAAAATAAAATAAAATAAAATATATTTAATTAGAAGCGTGAGATCGACTGTTGCATGATGAAATGCCTCACCAGCGGCGCTTTCGGTTGGATTTAATATATTATCACGGATGCAGATGAGAATAACTTCAGTGTTCGAGTGGACCGCTGGGCAGTGTGCTTTTTAGCTCGGAAAGGTGCCTCGCACCCAAGCGTTTGATTCCATCGCAAAGTGGGCGGGCGCCGCCACTACCACTTGATTGCCTTTTGACCGAGTTGTCACGTGCAACGGCTTCTAGAAGGAAAGGGATCAAAACTCTCTCTGTCCTCATAAGTTTTCCGCACGCCTTGCAATTGAAAGGATGGTAGGGCAATCCGCTGATTATCCACGGAGTGTATGATTTTTGAGATTGTTTTTTTTTTTTTTACTTTCATAAAAATAAAAATTATTAATAAAAATATATTTATAAATAAAAATATATATTTTTAGAAAATATATTTTAAAATAATAATAAATAATTTAAAGATTTTTTACTATTTTTTATTAAATAAAAAATAAAAAAATAAAAAATTTGAAGTGAACGATGTTTTCTTTAATTTTTTTGTTTTTTTAAAAAATAATATTTATAGTAAAAATAATAATTTTTATTTTCATCTACTAACACATTTTTTTAGAAATTAGATAGTAGAAAATAAAAATTATTTTTATAAAAATAAAAATAAAAAATAAAAAAAATATTCTCAGAATCCAAATGTAGCCTTCTATTCTTGTTTGGGTATCAAAAAATCTTATCCACCTGAAAATTTCCAACAAGATTTCATTATGTTGTGAAAATAGTTTATTTTTTTGTGAAAGAGATCAGAAAGAGATTCACCCAGTGACATGAGACGGATGAAAGAAAGAAAATTATAATGTAGATTATTTTTGAGAGGTGTGCAGGATTTTAGAATCATATATATGAAATTTAGAACGTTATATAATAAATAAAATTTATTGCCATACTTGTTTATACTATAAGTTGTAAAGATTTCTATAGCTTTGAGAGCATGACTATCTTCTCTTGTGCGTAGCACTGATTTTTTCTCTTCCTTATTTCATCTTATATTATTATTCAATGGGACTTGGCAATCCTCTAATTGTCTTTATACAAGATACTAATTATAGTTGAGGTTGAATAGCATGAGAGTGGGGATCGAGTTATAAAATAAAATAAAAAAAAAATTTGAAGGTTTTTGTTTTTATGGATGAATATCGACCTTTTCTTGAATCTCGAAGGTTTTGGTTTCTAAAGAAAAATTTTAAATTTGAAGGTAAAAAAAAAAAAAAAAGAAAGGAGATTGATGTCCTAATAAAAAAAGGAAAAGTATTCGATAGTCTAAAATGCAACAACACGACTTGAAAGCTTCAAAATTCAATTACTTTTAGTACATGGGTTTGATTTTGATGATTCTTGATCCTATAAATTTGTCTTAATGAGTAAAATAAACATCCTATGATATCTTATTGATTTAATGTATAAATGAATTTTAAAAATACTTTTTTTATCCAAAAATTAAACCTAAAAAAAAAATATAACATTCTTTTGTTCGCACCATGATTATTCAACTGTAAAACTAAACAGAGCTTAGAAGAAGGACAAGAAGAGAGACATTTTCCTTTTATCATGTTAAATTAAATTCTTAAACTACATCCAGTTCCAAAGGGACATATAAAGTAGGAAACTGTTTTTGGAGAGAGGACCGGCATACAATCAAAATCCATTCAAAAGCATAAATTATAATAAAAGAATAAAAATTAGATTTTAAATCTATATATACTTGATCTGATATTATATGTAAAATTTTAAGATCATATAAATGAAATTTAGAACACCATATAATTATTAAAATTTATTGCCACACCTATTTGTGCCACATAAGCTGTAGAGTTTCCCATGGCCTCAAGAACACAATTATCTCCTCCTTTGTAATACCGATTTTTTCTCTCCCTTATCCCATCTATGTTGTCATTCAATGGAACTAGATAACCTTCTAATTCTTTTTACATGTAAGACTAATTAGAGTTAGAATTGAATTAGAATAGGAGTGAGGATTAGGCCATAAAATAAAACAGCTATTAAATTCTTTCATTAAGGAGCCCAAATGATCAGATCTTATACTTTCATACTACATACCCATATATACATAATCAAATTGAGATGAACGAAACTCAATACTTTATGAATCACATACTTTATTTGAACTTATATCAGTTATTTAATCTGAATCACATTCAAAATTCTTTTGTAAAACACAAAAATATGCAATCAATAATAACCCATATGAAGTTTAAAAAATCTTATAAAGTGACTTTATTTTTAGAATTAGTTGCTGCAATCAATGGCCTCCTTTCAGCCACCAGTTTCAATGATATTTTCTAGCAGGGGAGAAACCGGTCCAAAATTTTATTAGACTGATGAAATCTTCCAACATCACGCTAATATATATTTTATAAACAAGAAAATGGGAAGCCAAAGAGAGTCCAATATTTCATTGGAATGATGAAATATAGTTGACAAAAGCAATTAAGACAGCGTATCATGAAAACATGAAACAATTGATTTAGACTTGATATTAATGATAAAATGCCAATCACACTAACACTTCATGATGTCACAAATTAACTCATGATATTGGTTAGTAAATTAAAAATCCTAATGATGTGACATAAAATAAGCATTCAATTGTTTGGTGACATGTGATAGAGGTAGTACTCTCCTACAAGATTAGCTCTATTTGAATTAAGGGTGGAAATAAATGTTGAAATCAGCAACTCGCTTACTTGCCACCTAAGTAAGAAACTCTAAGATTTTCAAATCTTGATGGGATTTATCAAACCTTAGAGGAATTTAACTCTTCCATAAATATAAATAATAGAAATAGAGATGCAACCTTTTCTTATCTTGCCTTCTCATATCTCCATTCAGCTATTTGGACCTCCATCCATCAAGAGCCCTTTGCTTTAGCACGAAAAGTGTTGTATAGTCACTTTTTCTTCCTTGCATCAAACTAGCCTATTTGATTGAATAGAACTTGCTAAAATCTGAAGCCAATTAATTTCTAGCTTCAATACTTAGCATTAGGTGCCTTCCATGATTTTGTCATATGTCAGCAAGAAGAACATTTCAACAAATTCAAAACTTCTTCTCTCTGAATTTCCAAAATCTTTAAAATTTATATATTATTAAAAGCAACAAAAAGATAATTCAGAGCATCTATTATACATCAAATTTATAAGTCCACAACTACTGCTTTGACAACTTCATAGTTAATCTACTCCTATGTCTGGTAATAGTTTCAGTTGGCTGAACTAATTTTCTTTTTTGTGATAAGAGAATTGTCTCCACCCATAAAGAGGATCCCGGACTATTACTCTGAATTCTAATTGATCCTTCTCAAATTCTCAAACAAGTAACCTTGAGAACCATCCAAAAATGTCCTAAAAAGTGGGGCTGACCAGTTGAGAAATTGCAATACACGAGGGGCAACATCTGCATATGTTGTGACTTTCTAAGTCAAGAACCACATCAAATGAATCTGAGGTATATTTGTTTATTCCACACGTGTGCTTAATTCTAGTAACCATTTTTAATAAAATATGGGGACAACATATCAAAGCTTGTTTCTTGCCTAAAAAAGGCAACCCAAGGTGTAACTAGTAGTTCTTAGTGCACTGCTTCCAAGCTTTCGAATAAAAATATAATACCCCAAAAATAGTCCTACATTGGATGAAAAAGAAAAGATTTAAGTACTTATAACTCAAGTTCACCTATTATCAATTAATTAGATCAATAGATGGGCTTTGGGGCGTTACAAATGGTATTAGAGCGATCCATTCAAGTTCACTTGCTTGCCAATTAACTTTCACTCGAGCGATTCATTCAAGTTTGTCTGCTTACCAATTAATTTTCATTTAAGCTTTTAGGACTATCAAACTTAAGTTTTCAGGGCCACTAACGAGTTAATTAGATCAGCAATCTAGTCAGATTAATCTGACAAATAACGCATCGGCAACAGCTTCAACTAATCTACGTCTTGATTTGAGTCCTTGTCCACAAGATTGGGTCTTTTGAAGCTAGATTGATGCATTGAATTAGACATCCGGAACTAAAGTGGTGGTAGAGGGCAATTTGATGCAAATTTATTTGTTCTGATTTATTGTTTATTAAAGTTTGATTCAATTGAGACTTGTTATTTCAGCACTATAGTGCAAATTTTTTTTGTCCACACTAATCTAGACTTCAAAGCTCCTATGCATTCAATTCAAGAGCTTAAATAACACAATTTGTTGTCCCATGTCATGAGGAGGAATCCGAAAATTGGACGTAATGGCAGGTGACATGATGACGCCTAAGCCATTTACTTTGCACAAATTGGATACCTGTACGTAAGACATCAAAAATGTCATGGCACAATTTTTTGAATTATTTGAGCAAATCTTATTAGCTGTTGGTGGAATCCTATTCATAGGAGACTTGGTACCTAGCAGATGGTCCGGCGTGACACTTCCACCAAATTTGAATCAATTGAGTTTTACGTCACATGACTCGTCGTTTTCTATTTGGTCACAGCTGTGATGCATGACTTTTCTTGCATCTTCGTTCCTAAACCTGAAATGGAAAAACTCTAGCATTAGATTTCTTGATTTAATTGATCTCGTATGAGAAATACTTAATATGTTTGCCTCTCATCTTAACGTGCTAGTGTTGGCTTTTTGCTATTTACAATAGGGCATATAATGCATTGTTTTTATCCTACATTTCAACATCTTTTTCCTTCAAAAAATTTACAAGAATATATAAACGTCAAGCAAGTCTATTCTTTCTAGATGGTCATTTTTTACGCTTCTTCTTATTTAAAATGGTTCTCCATGCTTGCTCCACCTCAAGGATTGGACCACATCGCCATTTAACGCTCCATTTGTCCTGATATTACGAAAGCCAAGCCGTGTGTGGTTGAGAAAGTTGAGAACATATCAAGTCAAAATCTTACCGCAGACATCGTTTCCCAACCATATTACCTAACCAAGCCTAATCAACTCATTGGCTCGCGTCTTTTTTTTTTTTTTTTTTGGTTGTTATCTTGCGTTATTTTAATCTCCATCAACCTGCAAGTCTAATAGCAGCTCAATCTCAATTTTATTCGCATTGGTCGTAGAAAGAGTCATAATAAAATATTATTGAAGTGGTCACAATATTTATGAGCCAGTTTCAAGGCAAACGCTAGATTCTGATTAGAAAAGACTGCCGGAAAGAGTTTAGAGATGGGAAATTATCTCATCAAAGATGTATTGTAAGATGACGATAAGCTTCGGTAAGGTCTTACGCAAGCAAGCAAATCAAACTATTTTGGGCGTCGCCTTAAAGCCCATATTGTTTGTAACTTCTAAAACTTCATATCGTTTACCATATCCTAGATTAATTTTTTCCATAGCACTAAAATATAACAAATTTGCACGTGTCAGCTTGAATTAGTCTGCAAGTTTGAATCCCTAAACTACCATTTTGTTTTTGGAAGTGGACCTATTCTAAAATAATTGCTTAAGTTTGTGTGTGTGTGTGTGTTATATATTGTTATATACACACATGGCCATATGTATCAACTTAAACCAAGTTTCATTTTTCACAAGTCAAAAGGCACAACCACACTAGTAGTAGGAATGGTGGCAACCATCCTCCCTAAATCCTAATTTTTCTTCATATAAGTAGCTTTTTTTAAAAAAAAAAAAAAAAATTTGAACCTTTATTATTTGTAGTTTATAAATGTCTCGTATCAATCATGATTTTATAACCTTTCTCACAATATTTCTATCATTTGAGTTATCATGAGGTCAAATGCCTTTGAAAGATGCTTTCTTAACGACTACATTTATTTTAAATTTTTATTTAGTTTTTTCTAAATTTTGTAGGGTCCAAAAGTTGGGACTAGGGGGCTACAATTTATATCATTCTACTATAGAATAGGAAAGGTTTGAGGCTGATGCCAGCCCTGTTGCCTCAAACCTAGCACCTTAGAAACACCAAAATAATTAGCACCTCTCCAAACATAGAAGGAGAATATGATATTCTATTTTCTCTTTCCCATGGGCATAGTATTGGCAGTCCCACCATGTTATATATATGAGATAAAATTGATTAAATTTAAATATAGTCAAGCTTAAATCCAGTTACTTCCTTCATCATTAGATCAATATAGTTCATGAATCCCAGGGATGAAGAAAAGCAAAAAAAGATAGGATACATCAAGATATGTGTAGATCCAAAAATGGGAAAGGTAATTAAATTTTAAATTTAGCTACATTCAAATGTAATCAATTCTATCTCTATATATGTATGTATATATATATGTGTGCATATATGTATATGTATATGTGTGTATATGCAGGCGATGTGAGTCCTTCAATAAAATTTAATTAATATTTTAACAAACTTCACATGCCCAAGTAACATGACCCTGCACAATTATGTTTCACTCTTCTAATTTTGTGAAAGCCCAACACTAATACACTAGATCCCTTTAGATCGTCATAGTTAAGCATGTTTGGATGAAAATGGTACTAGAATGGATAATCTACTAAGAAATACCCGAAATACCTTTTTCATCTTACTTAACTATTATTGCTGTTACAAAAATTATTGTTATTACATTGGTATCATTAGTAACAATCTCAGATTTTATCCAAAATAAAATTAGTTAAGAAGGTATTATTTGTACTCTCTAATTTGTCATAAGTATTCAAGAACTATTAATGCATAATTGATATGAGATTAAACACATATCATTATAGAGTCTTACAAATCTTTTGTAAACGTTTCAAAATCAAATTTCATCTAAGCCCTCTCCACTAACCTTGCAGACATGGCTGTCCTGAATAAATGCTACCACTACCTTAAAACCACCCAAATGCTAGAAGACTTCAGTCAATTTATCCGCCAAATGGTACGAGCAAAAATTAGAGGGAGGACTCGAATAACATACAAAAAGGTGGTCGACTCACGAGATGGCTTGTTGACTCCATTTCAGCACGAGGGGGATTCACATGGCATTTATCAAGCAGCACAATCTCCTACCATTCAAATTACATCCACTACCATGCTTCCCTCTTGACTTACCGGTAACCCATGCACCCAAGAAGCAGTGGCCCCAGCTAAAGAATAGGCCCGACAACCCGATGGACACGGAGCCCTCCACGTTTCCGTCGCAGATCGCGCCAGGAAACGTCCAAAGCTAGTGCGTTTTGCTTGGCTCGCGTTTTGGTTATTATTTTATACACAAACTATATAAAAATAAAAAAAAATTAGGATCCCTTCTCCAAGTGTTGAAAAAAGCTTCGGTCCCGATCAGCCACGTTACGACGACCGGGGCGGGTCATCTCGAAGCACCGTCGACCGCGTTGTCTTGATAAAGTCGCCCGGAGCTGCGGTGAGATTGGAGAGGTGGGACCCACGTGAGTTCACATCGGCGGCCACGCGCTATACCAATGTTACCGAGTTCTATGGGGGAACGTGAAACGTACCGGCCTCGGGCATCTCTTGCCGTCATTGTAGCATTTTTTTGTACGTCCCAGTTGATCTGGTTTTTGTTTATGTTTTCACACTTGCACCCATCCACGGTGACGTAAATGTCATGCGTTGTCATCGTCGGATTGGTTCGCATTGCGTCATGGATGCCGTAGTTGGTTTTTTTTTCTCTTCTAAAAGAAAAGTACAACGTACGGCGCTGAATGGACGCAGTACACACCGAGGGCTTCCGCGGTCGGTTCGGGAGCGCCGAGCGCGCTTGCCGTGCAAAACCAGCGCCCTTGGGCGTCTGGGAAGGGCCCGATCGGTCATCACGTAATTAAATTTGATATTAAGTATTTTTTATTATTATAATTATTTTTATTGGCAGATCAACATTTATTTTTATACTTTTTTTTTAAATAAATATAAATTAGAATGCTCTTCTATTAGTAATACCTCTTTTTGTTTAAAATATATTTGCACATGAGTCGGATGACAGCAATAAAATTTTTTTACAATAAAATAAGTAGTGATAGAAAACTAACATGGCAAGTAAAATAAGTTATTTAAAAAGTAAATTTTTAGAACATATATAGAAAAATTAATCATATAGTTAGATAAAATTTAGATACAGCATCAAGAAAAAAAAATTCATCTCTCTAGCATTCTAAAGTATGAATTTTTATTTTATATTATAGTCTTTATAATTGCACTATACTCATCTAATAGGTTAATATCTAAATCAACATTTACATTTAGCGAAAACTTAAAAGAGATTTACAATTCATGTGCATAGTAGATGATTCAAAGTTTTTGCTGGTTCCAAAAGTGTTATGGGTTTGAATGTTCCAATTTTTTCTAAACCTAAACACTAATCTAATGCTAAGTCATTTGACTGACTCAATATATAGAGCTTTTGCTGGGACCTGGGACAGATCAGCTGTACATAATCAAATAATTAAACAATCTATATTTTAAATCTGTAACATATGGATCATAATTGAATAATTTTCTCATTATGCCAACGCTCACTTTCAAATAATGTCAGCCATATTATCGCATAATGGATTGAAAGATAGTATGTTGCTTAATCTGTATCCATTTTTTTAGCAGATGCTAAAGGATCAAAGTTGGGGGCACGAAAAAAGGTGGGGGGGGGGGTGTGATGGAAAACATTCTACATGTATGTGTCGCCTGTTTAGTTTCACATATCGTTTCCCGGAGTCCTCGTGCCTCCCTTTGAACAAGTTGTTGGACGATAGCATCCACGGCCCAGCCAGGTAAACGTTCAACGAGGTAGGTTTAGAGAGAGAGAGAGAGAGAGAGAGAGAAAGAGAGAGTAGACATTCGAACAGGGAAAAAGTCTTCCGGACCAATTCATTGTGTAGTGCAGGCTCGAGTCCTTCCGCCTCTTCTCTTGGAAACTCGGGCATCTAACCTCGGGCATCCAATCTCAGCTACTAATTTAATAATATTAAATGATATATATATATATAGAGAGAGAGAGAGAGAGAGAGAGAGAGAGGGCGAAAAAAAAAAAAAAAAACGAGAGA
The DNA here is from genome assembly GCA_017589505.3 of Metroxylon sagu. Lineage (NCBI taxonomy): Eukaryota > Viridiplantae > Streptophyta > Magnoliopsida > Arecales > Arecaceae > Metroxylon > Metroxylon sagu. The sequence goes on along the minus strand of JACVBY030000665.1, from coordinate 3,243,359 downwards.
GTAGAAGCTTCCACACGTCCGACAAGCCAACAACCCCCAACCCCCTACCTTTCCTCTTTCCAATATAAGTCCACCCTCCCCTTCCCTCCCCTGCTTCATCCTGCCCCATAGCGGCCTCTGCATCGATCTCCCATTCTCTTGGGTTCTTCCTTTCCTCTGCTTCTTCGTTGGATCCCCGGCCCCCAAGCTCTAGTTTTTATTATTTCCCTGTTAGAGACAACCTCTTCTCCATCCCCCTGTTCTCCGATCCTTGATCCATACTTTTGGAGCCTGGAGCTGCTATTTTGATCCCAAAAATCCAATCAAAATCGCTTTTTCTTTTTTTAATCGGTATCTCTCGGGCCCCGGTAGCAGGGCAGCAGGTTCTGGGCTCAATTTATATCCTCTAGGCTTGTAATTCTAGTCCGAATGGCCATTCCCATGAGGCCGGCTATCTTCTTCCTTCCTCTCTTCCTCTCCTTCTTCCTCCCTTCCTCCGCCCAGAACTGCCTCAACGACACCTTCTCCGGAAACAGACGCTACACCAGCTGCAGCCCCCTCAGCCGCCTCAACGCCACCCTCTACTGGACCTACCACACTGCCAACGGCACCGCCGATATCGCGTACCGGGCGCCGCAGGACTCCTCGGGCTTCGTCGCCTGGGCCATCAACCCCTCCCGCTCCAGCATGATAGGCGCGAATGCGCTCCTCGCCTTCCACAACTCTAGCGGGGCAGTCACTGTGATCTCCTACGTGTTCAACAGCTACGGTCCTTCGGTGCGCGACAGCAACCTTAGCTTCACCGTGTACAGCCGGGCTGCTGAGTATTCCAACGGTGAGTACACCATCTACGCCACGTTGGCCCTTCCCGAGAGCAAAACGACGTTGGACACCGTGTGGCAGGCCGGGACGGTCAGCGGAGGTGTGCCTGTTGGTCACGCAACAACCGGCGATAACGTAAACTCATTGGCAAGCACCAATTTCCTGTCCGGCGAGTCGTCGGCCAGTTCAGGAGGGAATTCAAGACTACACCGCAAGAATGTAAGCAGTGTCGCCTCTCATTCTTACCATCCAAAATAAAAGCCTTTGTTGTGAATTTTTTTATGAGTTCTTTGCTCTGAAGTCTTTTATAATCTTCCTGCTGTCTGGGCTGCGGATCGCTGCATAATTATGGCTTTTTTATCTTTAGTTTGAAGGATTTAGAGCCTGTTGTTATTGCAGTTACGAGTTAGTTAAATACTCTATCTAGATTGATGTTAAGGTAGTGCTTGCACAAATTTTTGCTACCAAAAGTTATAGAGATTTTGCAAACAATTTAATGAACTAGATGGTTTCTTAAGGCATGGCTTTCAGTCTAATTCAACTTTCTTTGGGCTCAGGTGCCATGATGTCTGGTTTTTTTTTGTTGGATTAGATATTTCATTTCCTTACAGTTCATTGGCTTTTGTACTATATTGTCGGTTTTTGGTCATTAATGATTGAATTCTTTGCATAGATGAAGTTGTAATTGGCTTAAGTATATGGATGCATCCTGTTACTTTGATGCCTAACTGACATGATAATTTATTTCCACTAGGCCACTTCTAATCAGTTCATTTCTGCTTGATAATTATTGTTAATGCCTTGCTTAAACTTTTACGTCCAGTTAAGGGGTCTGTCTAATTATTTATGATATGGTAATAAATTACCAGAACCTTGATTTTCTTTTCGGATGTTGATTGCAAGTCTCTGTTATAAGTTCCAATCAACAGATCAATTGACTAACTGTGGCTCTGCATACTATGATTGAATTGGATTGCAGATCCATGGGGTGTTAAATGCTGTGAGTTGGGGTGTTTTGATGCCAATTGGAGCTATCATAGCCAGGTATTTGAAGGTATTTAAGTCAGCTGATCCAGCCTGGTTCTACCTCCATGTGACTTGCCAGTGCTCGGCATACATACTTGGAGTCTCTGGTTGGGGTCTTGGCCTGAAACTCGGCAGTGAGTCTAAGGACATTACATACAACAGTCACCGGGATATTGGAATTGCCCTCTTCTGTCTAGCCACACTTCAGGTATTTTATCTGGAACTAAAATTGAAGGAATGCTTGTCGATGTGTTCTGTGCCGATGCTTTTTGCTTCTATTAAATGATTTTGTTGAATTTATTCTCTGTCGAGTGCCCATACTTTAATCTCAATTTTTGTGACTCATTCGCAGAAGCTGGTAGCGTAAAAGATCTGCAATGAGAATCCAGCATTTCTCTTGGCTGTAGGAAATTCCTACAGCTGGGGTTGTGGATAATTCGATCTCTTCTTGAATACTCCTCATGAAATATACTGGTTTTTCCTATTTACAGAAAATCTAAAAAGAACTTTTTTTTTTTTTTAAAGTATCTGTTATTAGTTCTCTTTTAATAATCCTCCCTTTCAGTCTATGTGATGAGAGGCTTATTTGTCATTGCTATGTTGATATAACCAAACCTTACAAAAGTTATCTATCCAAATTCACATTCATTGCTATAAATCATATCTAACAGATTAACTATCCACTGCCTACCATACATTCTCCCCCGAAATCTTTTATATACACTTAGTTTAGCGATTTATGTACAACAACAATAACAAAATCTTAATCTCAAGCCAGTTGGTAGTAATTTGTACAATTTACACATGGCTGCTCTAAAATTGTTGGGACAAGGATTGAATATTGCAGTAGTTAACTACAGATATGTACACACTTTCTCATGTTACACAAAGAAATTTTTTAATTGACTTATGTTCTGATGAGCAGGTGTTCGCACTGCTTCTGAGACCGAACAAGGACAACAAATACCGCATATACTGGAATGTCTACCACCACGCAGTCGGATACTGTGTCATAATCTTGAGTGTTGTCAACATCTTCAAGGGATTTGATATCTTGGACCCAGCCAAGAAGTGGAAACATGCTTACATTGCTGTCATCGCCACGCTTGGGGGCTTTGCGCTTGTTCTTGAAGCTGTTACGTGGGCCATAGTTTTGAAGAGGAGGTCTAGAAGCTCTGACAAGTCCCACCATGGTGTGAATGGGACAAATGGTTATGGTGGCGGGCAACATCAGGTAGCGTAGAGGTGGTGTGGCTTGTCATATTGGTGTGCTTGGAGATATTATCTTCTGCCATGTCTGGTTCTTGTGCCCATTTGTTGAGGGGGAGATGATTGTCCACATAGCTGTTATTCTTTCTTACTAGATAGGTCAGGCATTTGCTTGCCACTTAGTGGCACATTTTCTTTGTTTCTTTTTGCCACATGTACTTGTTATAGATTGGGGATCTCCATCCCATTTTATTGGGCTTGTTTCTTATATACATCACTAGCTTTTTACATAGAGGATTTTCTTTCTTGCATTTCTTGGTTTTCACTGGATGCCTGCAAGGTGAACCCAAAACATCTCTTCCATTCTTGTTGGGGCTTAATATACTCTTGCTAAGATGAAGGAGCCGAAGTGTGAGAGATTGTGTTAATATGTATTTAATTTCACATCGACTATGTACTAGGAAGAGAAATCTAAATATTATCTCTTGGTTAGTCTTTTTAAGAGAAATTCTGAATTGTTTACAAATAATAATATAATAAATTTTTAGTCTAAAAAGGTTATCGAGGCTTGAATAGAAAAAGTACATGAGATAGGCCTATAATGGTCATGTATTGAGTAAGTTTTGGGCATTTAAATAGAACTATGGGGCTATTTTTAAAGTAAGGTCTCAAGCGGTTTCATTAACGACTAAATTATGTGTTTCTAAGTTGCATAATCTTGCCTTAAAAGTTAGTCTAATTATCAATGATTATGTAATAGCCATGGTATTTGAGTCTAAGAATAGGTTTAGCTCACTAATTATCCTCACATAAGTTTTTTTTTTATTAGTAATTAGTTATGAAAATTATTATGACCGCTATAATGTCATACTAGTTTGGTAGCATGGTGCAATTGGACCTACTTCACATTGATACCAAACTACGTAAATTATAACATGGGAAAAGCTAGTATGTACCACACTGAGTCCTAAACCACCGTAAATGGGGCGCTGTAGAATGATTGCATTGAATCTAGACGTTTATCCAAGTCGTCAGCCCAACCACTCCAGAAGACTTTATGACTACTACCAAAAAGAAGGACTTTGTGCAGGTCGACCGAACGCAAATTTTTCATTGTACGGGAAGTCGACTGCAGTGGTGAGGAAAGCATGAATCTTGGATGGCCATAAACTAAGATTAGACCCCTGAAACTAAGATTAGACCGCAGCATCATGGCCATAAACTAATTAAATCTTGGATGTTTCCGGACTCCTACCTTTGATATTTATTTACCTCAAAAGTACTGACTATTATTAAAGAATGGATTGAGATCGGATGAGCCTATCTGCAATGCTTTAAAGAAGACCCACTTTTGACAGGGTTTGGACTTTGGCTTTCGTTTTACCCCAACCCCAACCACTATATTATTATATGGAACAAAGTAGATCAAGTAATTCTTGGGAACAAATCCGATGTATAAATTTCCATACAGATAAAAATTAAATGCAAGCATTCATGATTTGTTAGCAATTTTATTGCAATGAATGCAGGATTGATATAATGGTTTTTCTTAGTACACGCATTCCTAGAACATTCATGATCCTGAAATCGGTCAACCAGTCCAACAGCACCAACCCCCAACACGCGCCAAAGATCAGATTAAAAGAAAAAAAAAAAAAAAAAAAAGAAGTGTTGGGTTCGGTCAACCTGAGAGAAAAAAAAGGCCTGCGGGCTACGCGGTGGGGTGGGTGGACGGACTTCGATCTTGGATCCAAGTCTTCCATGGTTATCCACAACCCAAAATTTTCTTATGGGTTTTCTCAATTAGAATCGTCAGACCACGCCCGCACTGATTAGTTTGAACATGGAAACTTGTCTCAAGGTTGAACGCAACCAACTTGCAACTCCACTTATTGATGAGACTACGTGTTTCCGCCATTCTCAAGATGTTCTGATAAGTAATTATTATTATATATATATATATATATATATATAATTTTTATAATTTGTTTGGATTTCTTTTAGTTATGATTCTCTCTAAAGCAGATAGTTATAAAATATGATTTATGTAAGACATGTTTTACGGAAAACGGGGCAGATCTCTTCATAAATCTTATTTTTCATAATTTTATGACATGCTAGTTTTGAAAAAATGGTTTTGTTAAATATATTCACATCATTATTTTTATGATTTTATTTATTTTAAATTTTTATTAATTTATTTTAGTAAAGCCCGTCAATCAAGTAATCCCGTGGGATTATTCTGGTGGTTGAGGATACGTGAAGCATCTATCAAGTAGTTTTATTTAGTATTAGATTAGACTTTCTACAACCATGGTAACATCAGCTTCTTTTCCTTGCAGTTTGTTGCTTATTTTAATATTGACTTCTTGGCATTGGAAACACGTTCTGAAGCGAAGACAACTGGTTAATCAGATTTAATTTGATGGAGATGGGTTGGAAACTAAGCAGTCGTAATTAAGATCAAAGCTTGGATAGAAAATGCTATGCGATCAGACTCCTCCACGTGACCTCCACATTCATGACTCTTGCCCATGGAATGAAGGGAACCTTTCAAAAGGCAGCAATTTCCAAATCATTTAATGAAGTACACGCCTCTGGTCATGTAGGGAAAATGACGCTAATGGATACTTTGGACTTATTATAGGGCAGGATCAAAGTGTCATGGGAATCAGAAAACAAACAAATGGACACTAAAGAAGGGTTAAAAAAAAAACACAATAATGCTTGCATCCAGTCTTCGCCATGATCTCACCTACTCTGTATGGTATCTGACCTACTCCACTTGGCCGGCGTTGGACGTGCCACGAACATTGGCCGGACTCCAGCCGCTTGCCACATGGAAATGGGTCTGTTGCAAAAACAAACCCAGAAAAATGACGCAAGCCTGATGCTTCCATCCACGATCGAAGTGTTAGGCGACCAAACCTCGCCCTTCTATACAATAGATTAAAGATAGTAAAAATATTAAGTAGAAATACAGCTAAATAATCTAATATAAACAACCATTCATACAAGCACCATCAAGACAAAGGATGCTAAATTTTTTATATAAAAAACACATAAGAGAGTATTTAATTACTAATAATTTATTTTGATAATTTAAGATTATCATATAAATTACCATGTTTGATAATTTGATATGGTAATTTAGACGATAATATTTGACTACTAGTAATCTAAGATTACCATTTAAAAGATAGATATTTAAAATTACCAAGGTACAAAAATCTCAGATTATGCTCTTCATTTTTATGTAAATATTTAATAATATTTAATCAAATTATATATTTGATAGATACTTAGTAATATTTAAATATTTAATATTAAATATATCATATAATATATTATATTAATATAAAAATTTAAAATTAATATAACATTTATTATTTAAGCACTATTATATATTTATATAATAATATATAAATATTAAATTTAAAATTATTGATATTTATGACCTTTTTGCATATTAAATTACTATATTTAAATAATTTATAATATATAGTTAATTTTGTTGACATTATAAATATTATTTAATATTTAAATAATATAATATATGATATATATATATATATATTATATTTAAAATATTTAAATATATATTATTTATAAAATGACTTTATAGAGAATCTTTGTTTTTTAGTAGAATATTTCGTATTTTAGCAAAAAAAAGACAACTACTTAAAAGATAAAAAAGATTTATAATAAAATATAAATAAAATTTATATTAAATCTTGGACATAGTTAATATAATATATAATATATAAAAAAGATTTATAACAAAAAGATAATACTAAAGATTTATACTATATAGTTAATATAATACATAATCTATATTAAATCTTGCATCCTTGGGAATCTAAATTAACATTACCAAGGCAAACCAAATATGATACTCTTATATTTTTTGATAATCTGAATACTAAGTGTAAGATTATCAGGGATATAAGATTCCTGATAATATTATATTTTATAACTATAATTAATGTTGCCTAAGTGAAAGAATGTTAGAAATTTTTCATAAGTGGGCTACCATTAATTATTATTGTTTTTAAATTTGCAAACTTGGCTGAACAAATTTGGTCCAATGATACAAGAGGAATGAGACTAATATTGATAAATTTATGATCTATATGGCTTGGGCTTGAGCCCATCTCTATTGTGTGATGTGGTTTGTGATTTATGTGGGTCTGAAGTCTAATAGTGACTCATGATCAAAGGGCCTATTAGGGTTTCATTATAAATAGGCTAAGTCTCCTCTTCTTTCTTTATATATTTACGATTAGGTTTTCTCATCAAGAACACCATCTGAAAGAGGAGTAAGAAGAGAAAGATTTAGGGTTCGTTTGATTTACAGGAAGTGATTTTCAGATAGGAATAGAATGTCTAAAAATTAAATTCCGAGGCATAAAATGTTTAAACTATCACGTTTGATTGATCATGGGAAACACACATTTTTCTAAGAAAGAATGAAACTGTTACGTTTGGTTGAACAGTTTTTTTTTTCAGGAAAGTAGTGCAGAATATCAATTAGACCCTTTAGTTCTTAAAACTTTTTTTTGCCATCTAATTTTTTATATGAGGTTATAAATAATGGTCAAGAAATCAAGATACCAAAATTCTGCAACTCCCTAAAGAAACATGCTCCAAAAAAAACATAACAGTAAAAAAAAAAAAATTAGGATCAAAAACCAAATTGACACAACAACAAGTATCAATTTGTAGAAAAGATTTCAACTAATTCTTACCTCGCGTTTCTTCTCTCCTTCTTTCGCCTGCTGATTTGGGAAAAAGGGTATACAACGGAAAAGAAGGGTATGTTGGGAAGAAAAATGAAACACGCTGCAGTAGAAAAGTAAATCTCATGGTACCGATGGGATTTTATTTCCCATAAAATGCAAGAATTTAAATTACGTGGGAACAGAGTATTCCTACGGACGGGCTCTAAAAGCACGAACCAAACATTCTAGTTTGCGGGAAACAAAATTTCACGATCTCTTTTACCATGAACCAAATGAGCCATAAGGAAAAGCATTTTTAATGAGTGCAGTTCTTGCATAAATCATGATGCAAACAGGTAGGGCAATGAAATTTTATTTTATTACTATTTTGGTGTTCTAAAATTTTACATATGTGATCTTATAAATTTCTACCGACATGTTCTAAAGAAGGTGGTTGAATTACAACATGCCATGTTGACACCATTTTAGCATGAGGAATTGTCATGATAGGATGAACCTTGGAGCTTTTACAAAGCAGCAAAATCTCCTCCAATTCAAATTGCTGCAACCCATGTAACCCGCTACAGAAGCATCGGCCCAGCCAAGAAAAGGCCCGCAGGACAAACAGGTAAAGACGAAGCCCTTCGAGTTTCCGTCGTAGGCCGCGCTAGAAGCTAGGAGACGTCCAAAGGTGGTGCGTGCCGTTTGGTTCGGGTTTTGGTCTTATTATTTTATGCACAAACTAGTATAAAAGCAAAGGATCAAAACCCCTCGAAGCGTGGAAGTTGATCAGTTGTCTTGATTTAATTTCCTGGAGGCACGGAAATATGAGACGAGATCGAAGGTGGGACCCGCATGAGTGCTCTTATTTAATAACTTTTAAAATGAATATAATTCTAATTAAATAATTTTTTTTATTATTAAAAAGATTGATTGAGTGTTTTGTATAAATTGTAAGGTTATACTAGATGACAGTACATTGTAATAAAAATTGATGATTATGGGTGTATGTATTTGAAAATGGAAGAGAATGATTAAAAAGCATAAGAATTCGAGAATTAGGTAATGGAATTTAAAAAGAGAGAAACTAATAGCTTTTAAAGATAGAGTGATGAAAAAAAGGTAAATAGAATATAGATAGAGAGATCAATACTATTCGAGAGAAAGATGACTAATAATATTAGAAAAATAGTTATATAGGTGTTAGAAGAGTTAAAAGAAAAATGATCATATGATAAGGAAGCTTGGTAATAAAATGAAAAAGTTCAATTAGCAGCTAAGACTAAAAGAAAGTGTTATAAAAAACTACTGAAATGTATGAATGGAGAAGCATATGAAAATTATAGGATAGTGAAGAAAGATATTAAAAAGATTGTATGGGAGACTAAATGTAAGATATATGAAAAATTACATTACAAGTTAGAAACTAAAGTGAAGAAAAAGATATATGTGGAATTGCAAAAGTAAGAAATAGACAAACTAGAGATACGTTTCAGGTTAAATGCATTAAAGATAATGATCAAAAAGTTTTAATTAAGAATGAAAAGATCAAAAATTTAATAAATTATTAAATAAAAATTATGTAGATATTTAGGATGCCTTATTAACTCCATTGAGGATAAAGTTATGGTGTATACTCATAAGATTAGGATATCTGAGGTAAAAGAAGCTATGAAAAAAATGAAAATAGGAAAGCTGTGGGATGTGATAAGATTTGTATAAAGTTTGAAAATATTTAGGTGATGCTAGAGCAATGTAAGTGATATATTTATTTAATAAGATTTTAAAAACTAAAAAAATACTTAATAAATGGAGAAAGGGCATTATAGTACTAATTTATAAGAATAAATGTGATATTTAAAATTGCTCTAAATTATCATGGTATTGAGCCCATGAGTCATACTATAAAACTTTGAGAGAGAGTAATTAAGCATAGGTTGAGATGTACTATAAAAATATCAGAGAATTAATTTAGTTTTATACTAGGAAACTCAAATATAAAAGCTATTTTCTTTCTTAGAAGACTAATAGAGAAGTATAGAGAAAAGAGACAAAATCTTCGTATGGTTTTTATTGATTTCGAGAAAGCATATGATATAGTCCTCAAAAGATCTTATGATGGGTGCTGAAAAAAAAAAGAGTACATGTTAGATATATTAGCATAATAAAAGATATGTATGATGAAATAGTTACTAGTATAAGAATTATTGGTAGTAATCCTAGTGAATTCCCTATTATAGTGATTTCTAAGCTATCTTATCTTTTTCATTTTTTTCAATCTTGGGATTTATAATACATATGGATTCAAAAATAAAAAAGATGATAGAATGTGACTTAGTTATACATGAATGTAGCTAAGTTCAGCTCATATACCATATTATCGTATCATATAAGTTGACGGTATTCGTTTTAGTTTTTTTATTTATCCTTCTAAAAGATATTATTTATAATAAAATTATAAAATAGATAATATATTTTTTTAATTTTTCAAACACATTTTCCTAAAGAGTAGAAAATAAAAAATAAAAATTATTTTAATAAATAAAAAATAAAAATAAAAAATATTTTCTTCCTTCATTCTTTTTAAACAGAGAGAATAGCAGCCGTCCCTCCTTTCTTGCTTGCCTTGCCCATTCTCCTTCCCTTATTTTTGCTTGGAGTCTGCGAAAATGCAGAGAAACAGCGTTATCACATCGAGAAGATTGACGCGGACTGGGTGCTTCGATTGCAGTCAGCAAGGGCGTTTTCTTCAAGAAGCGGTCAGCCGTGGAATCGGTAGGCAACCCCTACCTTTCCTCTTTCCCATATAAGTTCGCCCTCCCCTCCCCTGCTTCATCCCTACCCCGTAGCGACCTCTACATCCATCTCCCATTCTCTTGGGTTCTTCCTTCCCTCTGATCCCCGGCCCCCAAGCTCTAGTTTTATTATTTTCCTGTTAGAGAAAACCTCTTCTCCATCCCCCTGTTCTCCGATCCTTGATCCATACTTTTGGAGTCTGGAGCTGCTATTTTGATCCCAAAAATCCAATCAAAATCGCTTTTTCTTTTTTTAATCGGTATCTCTCAGGCTCCGGTAGCAGGGCAACAGGTTCTGGGCTCAGTTTATATCCTCTAGGCTTGTAATTCTAGTCCGAATGGCCATTCCCATGAGGCCGGCTATCTTCTTCCTTCCTCTCTTCCTCTCCTTCTTCCTCCCTTCCTCCGCCCAGAACTGCCTCAACGAGACCTTCTCTGAAAACAGACGCTACACCAGCTGCAGCCCCCTCAGCCGCCTCAGCGCCACCCTCTACTGGACCTACCACCCTGCCAACGGCACCGCCAATATCGCCTACCGGGCGCCGCAGGACTCCTCGGGCTTCGTCGCCTGGGCCATCAACCCCTCCGGCTCCGGCATGATAGGCGCGAATGCGCTCCTCGCCTTCCACAACTCTAGCGGGGCAGTCACGGTGATCTCCTACGTGTTCAACAGCTTCAGTCCTTCGGTGCGCGACAGCAACCTTAGCTTCACCGTGTACAGCCGGGCTGCGGAGTATTCCAACGGTAAATACACCATCTACGCCACGGTGGACCTTCCCGGGAACAAAACGACGTTGAACACGGTGTGGCAGGCCGGGACGGTCAGCGGAGGTGTGCCTGTTGGTCACCCAACAAGCGGCGACAACGTAAACTCATTGGAAACCACCAATTTCCTGTCCTAAGCTACGTTCGATGTCATAAAATGGGGTTAATTGTGGGAGAATATGCGAATGTATTTTTAATTTTATGCACTAAATAGAGCCTGTCCTAGGCTAAATAAAGTTTCTTCATTAGTGTTTTTAGATGATATTTTGAACTATTACAACTAGCGTTATAGTGAATCTATAAGCCAACATATACTCGAATTTCGATCTTTATTTTGGAGAAGTTTCTTGGGCTTAAATGGAGGGAGTACATGGTAAACATGCTTGTTTATATTTTGTAATACCCCAATATAGTACCAGCGAGTAAAACTAAAAATTTATAAAAAATAATATAATTAAATTTTTTGATTGAATCTATATTCATGATATCTAGCATCGAGTTATTTTTCTAATGCATTTTGAATCAGTCAAATCGAAATTCAATTGAGAAAGTCACAATCAATTTTATGAACATATATCAATATTAATGAATTTCAAAAAAATTATAAAAATATCATCTCATGGCCTAAACAAATTTAGTTGTATTATAATATGAATTTTTATATTTTAAAACCATGTTAGATAAGTTAGAAGTTAGTTAAGAACTATAAATCTATTTTTTAATATTTATTAGATATTTATCTTTTTTATTTTTTAGAGATCCTATGAAAAGTAGTAAACCTATTAGTTTTAGAATTCTCTATAAATAGAGCTCAATTAAAATCTTTTGGTATCAAAGGTTGAAGGATAACGGTTGATTGAGCCTTTGAGCATCAAATTAGAAAACCAGTTCAATGTATGTGAGTGCTAGTAATTTTAACAATTTTATTTGAAAGATGTAAGTTTTATAAAGGAATTTTAAAGTTTTGTAAAATATTTTATATGCTTATTTACATAAAAATTTGGATTAAATAAGTTTATTGAAATACTCTTATATTTTGAAAATCTATATGTTTGGATTTGTTATATCTATTAAATTATGTTAAACTTTATTTTAAATTTATGATTTGAAAGTGCACAACTAATTTGAAAATTATATATATATATATATATATATATATATATATATATGATAGGTATTAAATATATTTAATAAAATATTTATGAAATAAAAAGATGATTTATCAATTTTGAAAATTTGTTTGTATACGTGGTTTATGGAAAACTTACATCAAGTAAGTTGCTTGTGTTTATGTTATTATATGTGTTTTTGTTAAATTTTGAAAGTTGATATGTATACAAATTTTCGACATAATTGCTAAACTATTTGTTTATGAAGTAAAATGTGATGTATTTATATGTATATGCTATAAACTCATAGTTAAACTACGTAAAAGTGTACCTAGTTTATTGGGGTTTATACGAAGGCTATCTTTAGTTTTGGAATTTCAAAGTATAAAAGACCCTCTCCACAGGGATTATATGTAGCAAAGCGATCCATCTCTATGAGGGTTAAATGTGACAAACTAGTATTGTCATAAGGATTATATGTGACTGCAGTTTTACTGGCTATTGAGTTACTATTATAGATTTTAAACAATAAATTAGAGTTTTGTCAATGTAAAATCATTTTTGAAAGAATAAAAACATATAAAGTATAATGTGAAAGAAAACTGATACTATTCTTTTAAATTTTATGCATTATTTATTATTGCAATTATCTAATGAGTCTACGTAAGTGTAAAGAATGTTTTTGAAAATTCATTGAATATTTTATTATTTTACTAAATGATAAATGTGAATGTTTTGATATATGAATGAATGTTTTATTCTTTGTGCTTACTTTTGATCCCTATAATTATGGCTATAATTACTTACGAAGCACTAACTTGCAAAAGTTTTTAAATCTTTTTATTTCAAAGACCGAGCCGATCATAAGAGAGATTTAAGTAGAAGTTGACTCATGGATTCTTGTTAAAAATATATTAATTAGAGAATTGATGTACTTTTTGATTCAAGAAATATTTAGTATTTTACTTATGATACATCATGAGATACATCCTCAGATTTGGGGTGTAATATGTTTAGTCCTATAATGGCTATGCATTGACTAGGTTTTGGGCACTTAGGCAAAACTAAGGAGATTTTTTTAAGGGTAAGGTCCTAGGTTGTCATATGAAGGATATATTTTTTTAAGGGTGAGGTCTGAGGTTGTTATATGAAGGATTAAATTATGTCTTCATAGGTTGGCTTAGTCATGACTTAAAAGGTTGGGTTAGTCATCAGGGATAATGTAATGACCATGAAATTTGAGTCTGAAAGCAAGTTTAACTCAGCTAATTATCCTCGCATCAGTTTGTTTTCTAAGAATAATTAGTTATGAAAATTATTATCACTGCTATGGTCTGATATCTAGTTTCGTAGCATAGTGCAACTGGACCTATTTGACCTTGATACCGAACTATCTAAATTAAAGCATGGGAAAAACTTGTATCTACCAAACTGACTCCAAAGCAACGTAAATTACACCGTAGAATCTAGATGTTTATACAAGTCCTCGGTCCAACTACTGCAAAAATTTTATGACTTCTACGAAGAAGAAAGGACTTTGTCAAAGAAATTTTTTTCCTTGAACGGGAAGTTGACTGTGTGCCATTGATTCCATACAGGTAAAGAAAGCATGAACAGACTCTTCTAATAGAAATTAACCCTTGAAACTAAGATTAGATTGCAGCATCATGGCCATATAATAATTAAATCTTGAATGTATCCAGGACTCCTACCTTTGATATTTATTTACTGTCTAGTCCTTGATTATTATTAAGGAATGATTGAGATCAGATTATTATTATTATTATTATGTAACCTCTGCCAAGCATTCTTATAAATATTATTATAATAATGAAATAATTATATCTAATATGTATTTGATAATATTTAATATTTTATATTATATTAAACCGTCTGTCAAGTAGTATTTTTTTTGTTTGAATTTTATTTAGTATTAGATGAGACATTTTGCAGCCAAGGTCATATCAGTTTCTCTTTTTGGTGGTTTGTTATTTATTTTTATCTAAACTTCTTAGCATTGGAAACTTTCTAAGGGAGGAAGATTGGTTATTCAGATTTAATTTGATGGAGATGAATAGAAAGCTAACCAGGTGTAATTAAGACCCAAACTTTAATAGAAATTACTATGTGATCAGACTCACCACATGAACTCCATGTACATGACTCTTGCCCTTGGAATTAATCAACAGAACCTTTTAGAAGGCAAAAATTTCTAAATCACTTGGGTAGCATTTGGTTCACAGTAATATACTATTACAAAAAATCTTACATTCCTAGTAATCTTACATTTAGTAATTAAATTCTTAGGAATAAAAGATTACCATATTTGGTTAATAATAACAAAATACGATAATCAGTATAATATATTTTTAAATTTTATTTAAATTTTATTATAAATCTTTTTAATCTTTTAAGTGACATTCTCTTTTTTTTTGTTAAAATATGAAATATTTTGATAAAAATTAAGATCCTTTATAAACTAATTTTAGAAATATTATATATTAAATATTATAAATATTTAATATATATTATATATAATATAATATATATTATGATATTGTTAAATATACTATTATATAATATATATAACATATAATATATAAATATTTAGTAATATATTATATAATAATTTAATATGAGAAAGTCATAAATGCTAATAATTTAAAACTTAATATTTACATATTATTATATAACTACATAATAGTGTTTAAAATATTAAATATTATATTAATATTAAATTTAATATTAATATAAAATATTATATATACATTTAATATTAAACATAAATATAATATTTAAATATTTAAATATTCTATAGTATAAATTAAATATATAATTAGATTAAATATTATTAAATATTTATATGCAAGTTAAGAGTATAATTTAAGATTACAAGACTTTAGTAATCTTAGATACTCACCTTTCAGATGAAAATCGATTATCATGATTTATAGTAATCTTAGATCATTGAAAGTAAAATATTACTACTTAGATTACAATGTCTAATTACTAAATATAGCGATTTATATGGTAATTTTAAATTATCATATAGATTATTATGAACTAAATGGCCCCTTAATGTAGTACACCCCTCTAATCATACATTATTTAGATAGCAGGGAAAATTTCAAAATGGGTGCTTCAGAGCCATTATTGGAGAGGATCAAGATATCATGATGACTGTGAGACCTAGCAAAACTAGACCAAACGTGGTCCACTCAATCGGTTTGAACCAAGTCGAAAAGAAGAAGAAGAAGAAGAAGAAGGGCCAGCGGGTGAACGAAGAAAAGAAGACTTATCAGAGGAACTGAGCCATAAACCTCTTTCAAAATTCAAATAACAGAAAAGATGAGGCTTGGATGCCTCTTCCTCACGAATCCATTGAAGGGAAAGCTGATTTAGAGTTGATTAGAAGGAGAGGGAGAGAGAGTAGTCGTCTTCTTCCTTAGTTTATCCGATATAATTTGGCAACCAATCAAGGCTGATAAGTTCTTCTAGCTTCCTCTTCCTTCCATTCCCAACTTCAAGTGGCTTTGATTGCAACAATGAGCTATTATGTTTGCTAGAAACGTAGATTTTGAAAGGGTTGCTGTGCTTTATTTATTTAGGGAAGAACAAAGTCAGGAAGAGCTAAGTTTCACCGCCTTAAATTTTGATATTTGAAGTGTAGGAAATTATTACTAAGAATCTCATCTATCCTTAATTTTAAAGACAAAAGTTTAACAGAAAAGAGATGTCAATCTTTAATTTTTAGAAATACAGGATTACCATGGGAATATACCCTCTTCCACTCCAAACAGCCTCTTAAGCCATTTTGCGTTAGAGGTGGATTTTTTCTTTCTTTAATTCCTTTTGTAAATACCATCAGAGTACTCTCTCTATGGCGACTAGCTGCGCAAGCTCCAAGTTCATCGTAAAGGGTTGAAACCTACAAAGTTGGTGGCGGAATCCGATGATTAAGAGGATCCTGTCAGCAGCAATTCCAATAACCTCTGGGAGAACAGGCTCAGGAATGAATGGAACGAGTTAGATACCATTGAAGGCTGGATCATTACAACTGATTTGGCCACATTCTCGGATCAGTTTCATCCGGACTGTCATTAAAAACGCGGACAATCTGAGAACATCTTAACGCTATACCTTATCATGCACCTTAAGGTCATCACATTTGAGTGGTGACATCTTATCATGCATTTTTGGCATGAAATCAATGGTTTTGAAGCTGCTAAATTAATTGTGAGGATTTGTTTTTGATCGAAGGGAGGCTTAACTGCTGGAATTTCGTTTTATGAGAAAAACTAGACGTTTACAGTGCATGTTACAGATTTCTGAAGGAGAGAGAGAGCTGAAAAAAAAAAAGAGTTTCAAATATAAGACAGCTGCAGTTAGAAGAGGAATTCGGAAGCAAAACAGCTAGAGAAGGATAAACATTATTCCAAGTTCATTATCCTTCTCCTTTGCCAAAATAATAATAATAATAATAATAATAATAATAATTTAAAAAAAAGCGCTTTGACCAACTCAATCATGCGTTGCGTCTCCCATGACACATGGTAGTTGCAAAGTAGATTATTTGGTCCTTGCCATTTGTATCTCTTTCATCTCATCCTTTTCTAGTGGGCTCTTCTGAAGACTTCTGCTAATTTAATGGGGGAGTTAGGACCTTTAATTGTGCATATATTGTAGGAGGGTGGGGAAGCAGTTGAGGAAGCATTCATTTCTTTATTAGAAGAAAAAAAAAAATCATTAGGAAATTAGAGAAGTGACACTCGGTCGACATCTTGAAGAGCTGTTAGAAGGTGGTTACCTGCTGTAGTACCATCCCAATTCCCAATCCGGGCATTGCGGTTCCACTGACAGTTGCGTAAAACTGTTATTATGATCTGTCCACCATCAAGTTTTTACATCTAGATCCATCAAAATCGCTCCCCAAATTTACAGATATAGTTTGATATTAGTTTCCGGTCGTCCCACTTAATCGCTTAATCGCTTTTGCAATTGTCTTCGCATGATCATTTATAAAAAAAACAACCATCCTGAAGTGCTGCTTAATATCTCATGTATTCTTCTTTTTTAAATCTTCCTGTTAGGATAACAATGGAGGTGTCAGCAATCTTTTTAATGAGAAAAGAAAAAACTTTGGCAGCAGGCTACGCTTTAATTGCTGCTAAAATGCCAATTGATATTTATCGGTAGTGGAAGCATTTTTTGCTCTCAAAATTCACAAAATTGTATAATAATATGTCCACAGTCATATTTCATGGTGAATTATAATTAAATTTCTCTCCTAATTGCTCATCATTTTAGCACTTCTGGCAACCCATGAACAATCACCATCCCGATCCAAGAAAGAATTTCTATATTAGTCACAAGTAATGCTTATTCTGAGACACTGGTGATTGATGGATCACTGGTATGCCTTCTCTCAGCATACTTCGTACTGGTAGATGCTAGAACGCAGACGTTTTAATCCATAAATTACAGCATATATATTTTATCATGTGATATGATATTGAGATTTCCATTTTCCTGTGGAAATTGATATGGAAACATATTATTAAGGCGCAAACAAGAGAGTCTTGGTGATCAACTCTCTTCATTATATTCAAAGCTTCTTGTGGAATGATCACCCATCCTTGTCACATGTCAAATATATTACACTCTAGTTTCTTTAAGCTCCGTATTGCCAACATGAACATCGTCGTCGGCAATAAACTTGCCCCAGAACCAATGTCTCTTCCATACAAGGATCATCTCTTCAATGGGCACATTCCTAGTCTCAGGAAGAAATAAGGCAATGAAAATAGTCATCAGCAGCTCCCACCCCGCAAAGAAGTAGAAGAGGCCAAATTTCATGTGGCATAGCATGCTGAGGAAAAATTGGCCGATGACGAAGGTGAAGAACATGTTGACGGAAACGTTGATGGCTTGACCTGCTGAACGGATCTCCAGAGGGAAAATCTCACTGGGAACCAGCCACCCCAAGGGGCCCCATGACCACGCGAAGGCAGCTACGAAGACGCAGATGAAAAGCACCACAAAGAACGCGTATTCTTTGGATAGCGTTGCTTCCCCAAGGGTCCCAAATTTGATGCCAATCAAAGTCCCAACGATTATCTATGCCAGGAACAAAAAAAAAAAAAAAAAAAAAAAAAGAACAGTTAATCATTTGATCCACAAAAATTAGAACATTTCAAAACTACTCACACTGTTCAAGGACAAATACAATTACCAAGCTATGATTAAAAAATATTATGGATTTATGAATTTAAAAAAAAAAAGAAAAAATGAAATCTATATGGATGTAAGATACGTACTTGGCTTATGAGCATTTGCGTTCCACCTTGCAAGAAGAGTATCCGCCGTCCGAACTTATCAACAGTGGCAATGGATACAAAGGTGGCAAACATATTGACAAGGCCGGTGATAACAGCGGACATAAGGGAGGCATCGTCACCAAAGCCAATTGTTTTGAAGAGCACAGGGGCGTAGAACATGATGACGTTGATGCCGGTCAGTTGCTGGAAGAAGGGGATCAAGATGGACATTGTGAGTTGGGGCCTATACTTCCTCTTCATTATGTTGGACCAAGGATGCTGGATGGTTTTCGCCTCTTCGCTGGCAGCCAGAATATCCTCGTACTCCTCTTGGACGTTGTCAGTGCCACGAACCCTTTGGAGCATGGCTTTGGCTTGCTCATTGTGCCCGCGCTCCACTAGAGAGTTAGGGGTGTCGGGAAGGAACAGTGCGCCAACGGTAATGATGGCAGCAGGCACGGCGGCAAGGCCAAGGCTAACGCGCCACCCCCACCCACCACTAATTTGTGCAGCGCCATAATTAATGAGACTAGCAGCGAGGATGCCAACGGTGATCATGAGCTGAAAGCCGATGTTAAGCATCCCACGGAGCTTGGCTGGAGCCATTTCAGAGAGGTAGAGTGGTACAGACTACATATTTTTCAAAAAAAAAAAAAAAAAGCAGAAAATTAGAAAAGGTAAATATATAAATAAAGATCCTATATCTTATATAACTTTTGTTCTCACCTGATTAGCAAACCCGACACCAACACCAAGTAAAATGCGACCAAGGATGAGCATGAGGACATTCTCAGCTGCGCCATTAATAGCGGAACCTGCAAGGAAGGTGATTCCACCACCAAACATAGACCACTTCCTTCCAAACACTCTTGTCACCGTGGAAGCAAAAAAGGATGCAATCAATGCTGCCAGGTAGAGCGAAGATGTGAACAACGTCAGGAGGTGGCTATCGAACTTGCAATACTGGTTGGTGCTGGCCATCTCCTTTTCCTTCTCCAATACCGAGGGAAAGAACCTCACCAAGAATGATTCCATTGAAGTTACTCCGCCTTTGCATCCAGGATTAAAATGGTAAAATTATTTCAAAACTCTATAAATAAAACTTTAGGCTAGAAAGCGATCAAGCGAATAAAATTAAAAAAAGCTTTTGGATGCCAAAGCTTACCAGAAATCCCAATATCATAGCCAAAGATGAGACCACCACTAGAGGCTACCAGGCAAGCAAAGAAGACAAACGATGTCATCTTCCCTGGGTACTCCTTTGCTGCTCCAGTACTAACAATTCCACCCCCCGCCATTTTTATTAAATTATATGCCTTCCCTTTTACAACAAGAGAGGCGAGGTGAACAAGGCGGAGGATGGTCTGGCTTCTGGCAAAGGAATGAATGGAGTTTCATTGTATTTATAGTGGGGAATGAGGTGGGAAATGGTTCGCGGTTTAGATGGCAAATTCTTTGTTCCGGGGATAATATGATCCACATAATCTCAAAATAAGTAATGATTAGACAAGTTCAACTATCACAGTCTAATTTAAACAATTGGATCCCGAGCCTATCTCCCTATTCAAAAGGATCCTGATAATATTAGTAGACTCCTTAAAATTTTCTAACAACCCATCATTTTTCTTCTCTTATCCACACAATGGTCCTTCATTGGCTTAAAATAGTTAGCTACTATGGCTAATTTTGTTTGTTTCGATATTGTAGAGATCTGCTAATTTTAGTTCTTTATAGTGCGAATTTTCATTTTGAAAAGTGTAAATTTTGTCGGTCTAAAATAAGCATTGCTTCGACGTGAGATACACATTCAAGAAAATTAACAAATAAAATCAAAAATGGTTGGGAGACATGGAGTTGATGGACCATAGAGAGAATACTCCTGAGCTATTTCACTTTGAACCTAGTGGATTGAAGAGGGATACACCTTGATCATACAGTATGGGACTTATTAGGATTGAAGAGATAATAATGCAAATTGTTGTTAGATAGAAAAATGAACAATAGAACATTTTTATTTTGGATACTTACTAAAGTTATCATTACTAGTCTGATCTTTTAGATTACATTATCCGAAACAATTAAGAGAATTTTAAATAGTAAATTTGAAGCTATGTGAAATATTCCTACCTCATTTTATAATATAGTTTGGACATGAACCTACAAATTTGTTCCAAATTATGTATTTTTGCTATTTGGTTGGGAGTGTCCAGGCGAAAAACTATCGACGTCACTTTGGAAGTAACACTATGGGCTTCCACTGGACTTCAAGAATGTAGCATTTCCGTCTATTCAAAGTGCTTTGGCTTGCTGGTACATGCAAATGGTGAAGGTACACATATATTTGTGATCCAGTAATCTCATGAATCATGCAACTCACTCGTCACAAGATGGCTTGTTTCATGAAGATTATTGGATCCGTTGCATGGCCTATGTGGAACGTATTGCAAATTGCCACAAAAGTTAGCACCTGTGGTGCAAACCATTTCCTTTCATTCCATCAACAATAATATTAATATGTGGAATTGAACAATGATTGTAATCAGCCCTGGTTTAGGGGCACTACTAGTATTGTGAGAGCCTATACTAAAAAGTGTTTAGTTCCCATATCGATTATATAGTAGAAAGTTCTTAAATACTTATACGGATCAAGAAGTCCAAATAATATTTTCTGATTAGTCATTTTTAGTGTGGTCTTAAAATATGATAAATAATATCAAAATGAGTCTAGCCTATAGCCAATATGGACTAAGAGATACTACAAAAGGGGTGTACATATTTATAATTGGATTCCATTAGATTTAGATATAGATTTGGATATGAATCCTTAGCTTGGCGAGGATATCAGAGCTTGAATGAGGGGAGCATATAAGAGCTCATGCTAGAAGATGTTTCAATTTTAGGTACTTATATATGATTAAACAGCTCAAATAATACTTTTTAATTAGTATTTTTAGGTGAGATCCTACATTATGACAAAATATTATTGTTATTACTATTATTATGAATCGAGTTTCTGAATAGATCTTACATATTTCTTGACATTTCATTTAGAAAATGTGCAATGGTGTCACGAACTAGCTGGCTCTTGTGTTGGGCTCAGGTCATGACAACCATGCATCCCAATCTACAAGCCTTATAGCATTCCTACATGGCTCAAAGGAAGGTAAACAGGTTGGTGGTTGTCTTGCTAGTTTGGCATGCTACCTTCACGTGTTCCCTTGTTTTCCAACGTGCCTTTTTCAATCCCTTTGTCAGATCCAACTAGTCGTTTTCTCACGAGAGTCCAGTTTGCGAGGTCCTCTCTCGTGTATGTGTATATGCACACACCATAATGACTATCCCCTGCGTTACATGGATTGCTTTTGCCCTTTGTTCCCATAGTTATCAAATAGATCATCTAGACACCAACATAATAATTCTATAATTATATAGAAGATGAAGAGGTAAACTTGAAAAGAAAATTTTCACCATAATGACATGAGGAGTGGCGCTTCATGAAACGTCTGAATGAAGGACTGCATTGAGCTGTTTTATTTTCATCATATGAGAAACTACAAATCCGGTTAAGAAAAAATGCATTTAACTACTTTCCATCATGTGAGAATATGGAGGGACAATTTTGAAAGAAAATTTTTGCTATGAATTGTGCTGCACAGATTGTTGTTACCGATAAAATTTTATGAAACGTGAATAGCATTAAACTACTTGCATGAGAAATCATGGCTTATTTTACTATTTTTACCTTTTATTCTTTCATCATTTCTGTTACTATTTTTACTATTTTATATAGTGATATAACCTTGCATTGCACGGATTGTTTGTACTTTCTGTTTCATTTTTTTTTCAAGCAGATAAACTAAACATCAGCCTAGCATTATATGAAAGATAAATGGGTAAATTTGAAAGGAAACTGCCAAATCAAAACAGCCTGTCATGAAAAGAAGTGAAGTGTCATGAATAGAACAGCATTAAACTTCTTCTTATCCATGAGAAATCATGAATTGGGGATACAAAACGGAAGACTCTGGTTGGACATGTGGCGAGAAGGCTTGCCGCAATCGTACGTTACAGAGAGAGAGAGAGAAGCAGGCAGAGTGAATGGTCATCCATCCGATATACCAGTAATTGATGGGATATCGTGTCCCCTCAACTTCGCTATTTAATTAGTTAATCTAATTACCCCGTCCAAGTCTCCTATTGTCCTTCGTCTCTCTAAATCCCATGTCAAGGATTTTGGGAAGGATACCATAAAAATGATGCCCTTTGTCATACCAGTGACTTTTTAGCAGCTTATTGATCTAGGAATTTGGAAAAAAAATGATCAAATTTATAGATGCTGAAAGATTGCTACTTATAATGATCAAATTTGTTGATGCTGAAAGATTGCTACTTATAAAGATCCTGTGATACTAAGCTAGGCCTGTAAATGGTTAGATTTAAGTTAGGTTTAAGCTTACAAAACAGAAGTCTGGCACAAATTCATGCACCCTAAGAATAGCCCTCAAGAAGCCGTTGTTCTTGTCTTGCATGGATTAAGCAATATTAAGTATCTGAAATAACATGCAAACCATAAAAGATATGAAAAAAAGCAAGTTAGGTCTTGGTTGTGCTTGAGTTGCATATTTAGAAAATTAAATTTTAATGCAAATTAGCATAGAACCCTACCAAGAGTACTGCATATATTTTTTTTTAGCTCATGGATATGCCCTGATCACACCTATTTTTAGGAATAATTTGAATTTGAGTTTAGATTTAGGTAGAAATAATCATGCTCAAATTTAAATGAATTACTATTAAATTGAAATATAAGTACCATGTATCCTTAAACACACTACCAATTTTTTAGAAAATTTTTGAATATTATTTTATTTTTATTATGTTTAATTTAAAAATATATATTTTTAATTTTAAAAATTACATGATCATTAAAAAATTATGATTTCACTATAATGTGTAGATTCAAGAAAAGTGGTTGAAATCCTATTCCAATCAAACAATTTTTCCTCTTTTTCTATGAAAAAAATAGAGGATGCCAGGAAAATAATAAAGCAACATATATCTTGAACCTTCCAAATTGCCCCAAACAAAGAGAAACTAAAAATTTTAGCTTAGAATAGGTTGGTTCAAGTTGGTTTGAGGCATGTTCTATATTAATAATTAGGGTTGGAAGTGGGCTCAGACTAGGTTCGGGCCGGAGTTTTTTGAACTTCAGGTTGGGCCTGGAATCAAAATTGAGGCCCATATTAATTTCGTACCAGGCTTGGATAGATGATTAGCCTGGCCCGAGTCCGAACTCGAGCCCAATCTAGGCTCAATTATGAAGCTTGAATCGGCCCGATTATGAGGCCCTTTGTTCGATTAATTGAGTCTTCATTTAGTTTTAATTTATACAAAATTGAATCCATATATTTATTGTCTAAGCAAACAACCATTTTATATATCCTTTAATTTAGTATAAGCAAATAACCTATATATTTGAACAAATGAACAAATAATTTTATAAAATAAATTATCGAATCGGACTAAAATCAAGCCACCCCAGTTTTTTTTGGTCCAAATGGGCTAATTCGGGTCGGCCCAATGGGCTTGAGCCAGGCTTGGGCCTAAGTTTGGCAAAAGATTCGGACCTTGGTCCAGCCCAAAATCCAAAGAAAAAAAAAATTCAGGCTAGACTTAGGCAAGGGTTTGGCCCAACCTGGCCTAGCCTACTTCCAGCCTTATTGATAAGTTGCCCCATCTCAGTTTCTCATACATTTGGGTTTGCACACCAGCATTTTAGGATGCTTTGGCCATTCGTGATAGAAGTAAAAATGGATGGGCATGCGATAATTCATGCAAAACTTAAAGGCAAAACTTGGAACCACATAAAAAAAAAGGTCTTAGAGAATAATCTCAAGATACTGGACCAGCCTTACACCTACATATGTACATGGAGGATGCATTAAAGTGTTAAACTTGAGAAAGGAGGAAAAGGAAAAGAGAAATGAACTACAAAATGATATAATGTCTTAAGAGGCATCAAGATAAAAGGAAATAAAATGTTAGATTGCTCAAGGGATGGAGAGATGAGAATCAAGAGCTTAGATCCACTCCAGTTTACATGCAAATTGGAGGGGCCAGTTTTTTCCTCACGACTGTCCTACATTAGAGTGAGGGTGTACTAAAGATATATTATTTTTATTCACTTAAGGGTCTGGTTGCTCAAATATGGTGATTTTACTACTATACCCATAGAAGGGTGAGGAAATAGGGATAAAAGTGGAATGAATAATATTGATCTAAATCCATTTTCATATTTGAATCTATCCAAATATAGATATGAATTTGAGCATTTGGCTAATATGTGTATCCATATCCATATTCATCAAAGAAAATTAAATATGGATGTGAATAAATTATTATCTAATCCATATCCAAATATTTGGATCCATTTGTAATCTTATTTAATTTTATATGTCACTCATGAATTTTTAAAGAAAATAATTGATCATATTAATATAATATTTAACTTAATTTATCTTTTACTTAGAAATATCTTTGATTTAATAGACATTCATTTTTGTTTAACTCATTTCCCTTTATGTTATTTTTAATATCTAATTTGTATTAATTTCCATTTAAAATAAATATAAATATAAATTTTTATATCTAATTAATATCTATATTCACATTTGTATTTGTTAACTAAAAATATACATAGATATAGATATATTGATATTCAATCTATATTTGATCTACTTTTGAAAAACACTCCAAGAAATGCTAAGCATCTCTTAGTTTAATATATATATATATATATTAAGGTCTTTGGACTCCACTAGTCTCTAAATCATTAATCTTAATTATTATTTTTATCATATTATTTTAATTCTAATTAGTACTTAACTAGATGGTCTCCATGGGGGTAAAAGTGATATAAAAAGTTGGGTACATGTAGTGCAATGTTGCATGCAGGAGTTAACATACCTCAAAAAGTTGTTGCATGAGCGCACCTAAGAAAGTTGTTTAGTTTCCAATCTAGTATTTATAGGCCTAAGCAATTATTCATCTACACAATGACACATAATTAGTGAACCCTAGGGAATTACTAAATTACTATTTTTTATCATATTTGTTAACATTTGAATCTGATCATCACATGTTAATCGAGGATCAGTTGATAGCTCAGACTAGCATAGCACTTCCTTTAGTAGACCAATGCTTGCTTGTAAGATAAATTAAAAAAAAGAGAGCATAAGGAGCTTGGAGCTTGGAGATTGCTTCTAAGAAAAATCCTTTTATGCTCAAGTTAGCTCAAGCGAATAAGAAAAGGCTTGGAGCTCCTCTGACAAGCTAACTAGTTTAAGAGCCAAGGCTTCGAACCTATTTACTTGTCAAGCTTGGAGTTACTTATGGGCATTTGAGAGAGTCCTAGGAAATGACCCTCTCATTGGTAGATGGCTTTGATGAGCTCAATCCCCATATGAGGTAACAACCATGAAGGTGTTCTTTCTAGGTTGGGCAGTAGACTTTTGCTCAAACTAGACTACAACTTGGATAGAAGATAATCTCAAATAGCTCAGCACACTTGATGGAATCCTTCTTTATTTAGGATTCTCCTTCCTCAATAAGATGTTTACATTGATTTGGTCAGTCACGTCACACTTCATTCTGAATGTCTAGCATATATGGTATTTTAATTAGCATGATGACTTGCTACTAGCCATGTCGATATACCACAACGTGGCCCATATCATTTGCCCTTTACTTTTGAGGATTGAGCTTTGTTTTGTACTTAAATTATGAAAGTAGCTTGGTTTGATCTGGATGACTAATCCTTATTCCTTTTAGCTGCCACAATTCTTTTTATGTCAGAAACTAAATGAGGCTAAGCTCAATATCATATAGACATTGGTCGATCTTGGAATTCCACTGATCCAAAAATTAGTTTGTGGATGATTAGTTTGCCATGTTACTTCAATAGATTAGGATGAGTTTAATAACATTGGTTGGTTGATTTTGAAGTGTTTCGATACTTGCACTAGCATGAATTTTAAAATTGAAGAAAATCACAAAGCTTTATGATGCATGAATCTTAGTGCAAAAATGGTCATCATGGGGAGCTCCTTTAGAATTAAATATTCATTATATAATCTCATAATGGGCTTTTTTAAAATGAGGTGTGTCCATTAATATTTTGATTAAATAAGGTGTCACTATTAAGGTACATTTATAGATGACTACCATATGATAACTCATCATCAACGCTTTGAGCTTTGAGAAAGTAGGCGACTCATTTCCTACACTCTCCCTTCTCTCCTTTGGCTATATAAGAGAGGGAGTGGGGCTCATTTTCTCCACACTCTCTATTTTGCAATCGCTTGATTATTAGCTCCAGTCATTGCTTAGCTTGAATTATTGGTTACCCTATGCTTTTTGATTCCTCAGAGTTCTCCCTTGCCCCTTCATAGTTTTAGGTAAGCCTTAACCTTCTTGTAGGTTTGCTTTTCTGTAAATAAGATATATTCCCATTCTTCTTCCTCTTCAAAAGGGCATCATTTCTCTTGTTACCAAGGAATTAAGTGTACTCAGTGAAGACAACCTAGCAAGGATTCATCAATCATACTTCATCCTTGATTCATTTTGGTCAATAGTCTCTTATTGGGAAGACAAAGCCTTTGATCATATGATAGGTTGGCTTTACCTGTATAAGGATACCCTAAAGGCAAGGCTTAGATTGCCTATTAATAACTTCATAGCCAACTTCCTTACTATGTATTGTATAGCCCCAATCTAACTTATTCCAAATTCTTGGAATTTGATCATAAGTTTCCTGTCTTATACGTCTTAGCTCGAGCTCGCTCTGAGCTATTCCATATTTTGTTTCCCCTTTATTCTCAAATTGTCACTCAAACGAGTAGGGTTGGTAGTCCTTCCATCCACAAATAGAAGAATAGGTATTTTTTTACTTTTCTAGCTGAGGCTTCTAGTCATTTGATATGACTTGGAGGTAATCAATCACAAAGTTGAACCATCTTCCTTGCCTTCATTCAGAGGAAAAGGAGTTATTAGCTCAACTATTTGGGTTGAAGCCTCCTAAAATGTTTGAGTTATCAATTGAAGCCTCCAAAGGCTAGTTTGAGCCCAGCTCCTCCTAGCATTGTAGTTCATTCTCTTTCCAACTATTTTGATTCCTCTGCTAGCCAAACTAATGAATTTCTATTTTGTAGAGATGGTGTAGATTGAAAGTTTGAGACAAACATTAGGTTGGAGGAAGCAGGCCCCTGGGGGTTCATCATTTGGGCCCTCAAAACTAGAGAAAGGGGGCTCCTTAGCCCCTTCAAAGCCCATGGAGAGGGGTTCCTTAGCCCCCTCAAAGCCTGTGGAGGGGTCCTCAATCCCTCCAAAGGCTACTTAGGGGAACCCATCTAAGGCAGTTGATGTAGAGGCAATGACCCATTCGCTAATCCATCCGCCATTGGTGGCTCGACTGGTAAGGAAGTCTCTTCCACTGCAAGGGAGACAACAAGAGCAGCCAAGTCTTCTCCTATTAGCCTTGGCCCTAAGGAGCCTCAAAGTTTCGGTCGACCAATCTCCTCATCCTCTTCAAAGTATGTCCCAGACTACTTTGGCAATTCTAAAAGGGATGGACAGGTTTTTGTCTAGTATGTAAGATTTGCTTGCCGATCCATTTGATTTTGCTCAGCTCTCCATGGAGGTAGGTCCCATCACTTTTGATTTATCTTATTTTAACTTTCTCCATGGCGATGGGTCCCATCTTTTGATTTATCTTATTTTAACTTTCTCCATGGAGATGGGTCCCATCACTTTTGATTTATTTTATTTTAACTATTTTAGCTTAACATGACTAACCATCTTTTGGTTGTTTCCTTGCAAAGCCTTCACCATTTCTATGTCCTGATAGAGTGTTTAGGTGAGAGGAACATGGAACTCGATGAGCTCAACATGGTCATCAAGGATAAGTCTTCCAATCTTTTGATTTGCTAAATGTGGGAGCAGAACTTTGAACGATGCAATCAATGAGTCCACTCTACATCACCAATTATAGTGTCAAATTGATGAGCTATAGTGAGAAGTTGAGGAATGAGATCAAAGTCATGGAGCAAGACTGCTAGGCTTCAGACTTGTCGCATGCACTAGGTGAGAAAGAATAGGAACTCATCAACCTAAAGGAGTAGAGTGAGCTTTGCAAAGAGCTATCTCAAGTCCTAGCTCAGGTGGTGTCTAGATTTAGAGATTAGTGGATTATCAATTAGAAATGAATGAGTATGCTGCCGATTCCTTTTTAGCCAAGTATGAGAAGTGTAAGAAGGAAATTCAAACATCCTACTTGAGTAGGACTGAAAGTGGGCTAGGTGAGATCAGGCCTCATGCCTGCTCAAGCCCAGACTAAAATTTTTTATAGGTTTCAAGTCAAATGGAACCCCAAAAGGTGTTTCAAAACTCATATTTGAGACTGGCTCAAGTTAAGACCCAAGCCCAGCCCGAAAGGCATCAGGCCAACCCAAAACTAGAGCCTAGCCCAAGTAGTACAAAACCCATTGGCCTAAAATTGTCGATTCTAATGAACAAATTAGGGGGAAAAACTCGAGATCTTACAAAGATTACGATTTCTAATGAAGAATGGAAGGAGCTCACCTCCATGGATCCATCAAGGCCATGGATCTAATCTATGGTAGTGATCTAAGGTCAAATATTTGACCAAAAAAAAAGAAAAGAATAAGGTGAAAAGAATCCTTTCCTAAGTCGCTGATATTTGGAGAGGAATGACCTTTTTCTACTTTTCAATCCCTTAGTTATCCATAGCCCTAATCCTAGAGAATATTGAAAGCATCATAGCACTGAATAGTGATGGCAACACCTCTTCTCCCTCTCCTCTTACTCACATTCACCACCATCTCCACTGATAAATTCACCATCGATGACTCTTAAGGGTTGGAACCCTAGTGTCAACTACACAAGTGGGAGAAGAAGCACCTTCCCTTCTACATCAACAACTGGCTTGGTATCCCTCCTCTAATCCCTCTCCTTTCCCGTCAAATCTAAATGAAAAGAGATCTCTTGATAGAACGATGACCCCCTCTTATTGATTTGGTTTTCAATGTTAGTATTCTACTAGTAGGTAGCAGTGAGAGAGCCTAGGTGGCCAGTAGCGGAGGTGAGGGTGGTGATGCAATAGTCATGGAATTTTGTAACTGCACACTAGCTTGGATTCTAGATTGGAGTTTGGAGGAGTTGGCTTGGCCATTAGTGGGGAAGAGGATGCCAGAGCTGAGGACTAAGAGGATGAAGCCAACAAGAAGAGGAACGATCCATCTAGGTTATCAACTGGTTTATCTAGGGCATCATCCATATGAAGCAGGAACCTATTAGTCATGCTCGAATCGATCTCCATTTGCTTCATCTGGGGCATCATTGAAGTCTTAGAAAATTGAATGATTCAAGAAGCAGAAACCCTAGAAATTGGCTAAGGGCTCGGAAGGAAAGAGAGCGATGAGAGAGTGGAGCTCGAAAATAATATAGGAGCGATGAGAGAGATTGGTTATGAGCTTATTTGTTGGGCCTGATTTGGGCTCATAATCGGGCTTGGTTCATACTCATATATGGGCTGCGCTTGAGTCGGCCAATGCTCTATCAGAGTTTGGCCTGAAGTTGATACAAGCCTCAGTTTTGAGCCCAATCCCAACCTAAATATGAGAAAGTATATCCCATAGCTTGGCCCAAAACTAACCTAGGTTGATAGGCCTTGGGCTAGCCTAGGCCCACTCTAGCCCTATACTCAAGCCTCGACCTAAGCCACTTCAATGCTAGCAAGTCGAAGGACGGACTGGCCCTGCAGAAAGTGAGGCTGAGCAAGAAGTTCTAGCACTAGCCGAGGAGAAAAGGCAATTGACCCTTGAAGCCATGGAGATTCCATCCTTAGATGGCAAGGAGAGGAGGGATCACTAGCAGGCAGTATTTTTTCTATCTAGGAGATGCATCATGACGAGTAGTAGACACAACGGTGGCTGCAGCCTGCCCCTTGGGTTGATCCGTCCTTCTTGTAATAATATGACCAACCTTCTACCCAGAAGGCACATCATTTTAGGTAGTGAATACATGCCCAATATGCTGATGGTTGTTCTCTCTGAGCTACTGATGATTTCCTCTTTCAAGTTGTTAGTACATTTAATAGCGTTCGACTTGTAGAAGAGCTCCATTTGATGACAACATCTTGGAAGAGCTTATCCAATCTATGGCCATAATTTTTCTTTCTATTTTGCAGCTCGACTTTAACCAATTTTGTATACAACTTTGTAATTGGTTCTTGAACCAAGGTATTTTAATCCATCTTTTGGTAATGAAATGCAAATGTTCTCTAAATTTTGATTGTTTGTCTCTTTTCTTTCATTCTATGACCATCCTTTTAAACAACATTATAACTTAGTTCATCTTCTATAGGTCAACTCTTTTACTATCAAAGGAAAAAGCCAAGCTATATCATCAATGTCATCAACAGAGGTGTTAAATCACCTTGTCCCTTAGGTCATGAGCTTTTTCAAAATCTCATACCAGCTCATTGCATAGGCAAAGGGATGATCTTATAAGCTGGTCTCCTTAACCATCCTTGTTCCTTAAACAAGCCAACTTGGCTTAAGAGCTAAGGCTTGGGGTTGCTTTTATAGACATATGAAAGAGTCCTAAGAATCGATTCCTTACTAGTAGATGGTTCTAATGAGCTTAATCTTTGAATAAGGTAGTAACCATAGACTTCTTTCTCGATCAGGTGGTAGACTTTTGCTCAAATTGGACTGCGATTTGTATAGGAAAGAATCTCAAATAGGTCGACACACTTGATGAAAACTAGGGGTGACAATTGGTGCTTTCGTATCATATTGAAGTTAAGATATAATAGTATATGAGTTGACACAAACACAATACAATTAGTTAATCATGTCAAAAATCCAAATATGAATACGATACGATTATTACATAAGTAACACGTTACGATACGCATAATCCATTTAATAATAAATAGTATTGGAATGACATGATATGACTTACTTAACACGAATAGGCACGATCCAACCATGCATAACCCACTTAATAAATAAATAGTATTGGATTGACATGATACGACTCACTCAACACGAATAGATACGAGCCACCTGCTTAATACGATCCACTTAATATGTTATCAATTAAATAGGTCCTAAATAGGTTATTTTCGGGTTGATCAATCAACCTATGGTACGATAAGATTATTTTATGTCATATTCGTATCAACACATTTACGATACGAACCTACTTATTTCGTGTTGGGTTTGAGTCGTATGCGCATGTCGTGTTCAATTTTACTATCCCTAATGGAAACCTTCTTTATTTGGAATTCTTCTTTCTTGATAAGATGTTTATTATATTAATATGATCAGCCACATCATCCCTCATTCTAAATGCCTGGTACATAATATTTTGATCAGTATGATAGACGTATTACTTGCCATGGCGACGTGCCAGATCAACTCACTCCACATCAATACCCATAACGTGTACTCACTTCCAAACACATTAGAGATCAAGATAAACAAACCCAACTGTTGACATTATACTGAAGCAAAAACAGAAATTCTCTACTTACGTTTTAGGGAGAGCACCACCATACCGACATAGCCTACCGAATAGCTTCAGCCGAGAACAACCATTTACATAACCTTGCACTTTCTACCGCATAATCATAAATCTTCCTCGTGTGGATAACCCACGGCGCATCTTAATCAAAGTTCATAAGCATTCTTGCCTGTAAAATCTTACTTCTAAGGAGAAGAAAAAGATAATACCTTTCCCTCCCAGCAAATCAGAGTTTGATATCGCTGTGGGATGCTCGTTGGCGCACAAACTCAACAACTGAATAAGACCAAAGAACATAAAACTCGGATCAACAACCGAATAGTTTAACCCTAACAGTGCGTTTGGTGGCCACCTTAGAATCATCCCAGTGATTCTAATTCTAAAATCATCTGAATACAATGATCAAAGATCATCATGTTTGGTATAATATATCACTGATAAGCATGAATCACTGGCAATCTAACATCACCGTATTTGATATGCTATGATAATCCAAGATTACTAACCGTAATATATCAAAATTACTGCTATTATATTTATATTATATTAGTATAATATATATAATATAATATAATATAATATAAGGCAGACTTGGCCACATCCAAATATAATCAAACTCAGATCCGAACACCTCTCCCACCCTTAGACCCACGTAGTTCATGAATTCCAAAGTTGAAAAAAGTGAAAAAAATGGAATGGCTACAGAATCTGTGTGAATCTAAGGGTAGAAAAGGTGATTGGATCCTGAACTTGGCTATATTCAATAGATTACGAAATATAATATATTAAATTATAGAACAAAATATAAATTACTATCATATGGTTTAAGCATTATCAAATTGCATTCATATGGTGTAAAATATTACACTTAACTACCATGTGTTTTAGGTTTTATCATTTTATACATATGTGGTTTTACATTTACACTTAACTACTATGTATCTTAAATATTATCAAGTTACTCCTATATGAAAGTTGGGCACATTAAGTAAAGCTTGAGTAGGCTTAAAACGCATAGGTGGTTAAGCGTAACATTTCAAACTACATAGATATAATTTGATGGTGTTTAAAACTCATAATAGTTGAGTATAAATGTCAAAACAAATGAACATAATTTTATAAAATTTAAAACACATGTTAGTTGAGTATAACAATTCAAACCCTATTAGTATAATTTAATAATGCTTAAACCATAAAATAATAATCTATATTTTACTTTAAATTATATCATATATTATTATATTACTTTGTATTATAATATCATATACATAATATAATATAGTACGATATATTACGTTGTATTATATTATATTATAAATAAAAGATTATTACTATAATATAATGTATTATATTATATTATAGTATAATAATATAATATAAATTATTATTATTATTATTATATATTTATTATAAATAAGAGATATTTTGGTGCATAGATTTTAGTCTAGGATCACCACAAAGGTTAACTTAGAATCACCATCTTTGATAACATTGATATGATCACCATCTTGAGAGGTAATTTATGAGGTGAGGATGATCCTATATTATCGCTACATAAGATTACTTTAGTACAATCAAACAAAGCAATCCCATCACCTTCTTATGAATCATCAATGATCTTAAATGAATTATCCCATACCACACATCACCAGTCACCCTAGGCAAATCATTCCATACCAAACGCCTTCAATTTCCGGATGGATCCAATAGACAACCCCAAGCAATTCAAACTTATCATACATCCAAGCCTAAACTTTGTAAGCTAACCCCTCTCTTTCATAGGTACCACCTATCAGTCAAAGGAGGTTGATAGCGCATCCAACAAATATCAAAAATGAGCCAACAAAACAGAGAGAATTATTTGGTACAGATGTATAAGCATCATCTGCAATAGATAATTTTCACTGCAACCCTATAAGCCAGAATATCCGGTCCACACGTTGTCCATTCAGAGATTCTGTCCAATTCAACCTTACCTTCGATATCAAATATTTCCAGATTGCTCTAACCGAAAGAAAAGCCATTATCAGCAGATTGCCGTGTCTAGGTGAAGCTGCTGGAGAACTCTTGCACTTAGCCGCTACTTTTTGCCCCCTAGAAATAGTCCAGAATACTTTAATAAGAAATAATGAAAACGATGATGAAGCACCTAGAAATTTAGATTCGTTCCAGTATAAAAAGTGACGTAAATGATGATGAAGCAACTGTTGCAACCCTAAACTAGAGGCTGCCTTTCTGATAGACATTCTAATAGGTATATAATTAAAACAACTATATCTGATTTAAAAGGGGGAAAAAGCATCATCTTCTTATTCAAGTTTCTAAGAAGTATCTTCTTTCTGTAGATACAATATAATGGTTTACGCATACCATGCCAGAGACCACAGAACAGTGGCCTCCCAACTTATCTTCTGAATTTGCAATTACAAATTAAAAAAAAAAAAAAAAGTTATAATACAATGGACATCACGATGCAGGGAAACTCTCTTGGTTACAGGGATGCTATCTCTTTGATAACTTGAGATTTGTCCGCCTCAAACTGTTCATCCTCTGCAAAATATGACGATGTAAGCCAAGCCCCACCGAAATAATTTCTAGTATCAGGAAAATTAGCAAGTGAAGCTTCCACGGTGTAACACCATGGAACTGACTCACGAAAACTACATGAAGATTTATCTTGGGAAAAGTTACGATCATTTAAAACCCACAAGAGATTACATGAAAATAGATGGTAAACATTGAGAAAAAAGCACATAGATAGTACAAAGTAATCCAACACTGTACCAAAAAAGAGAGTGACAGTACTTGCAAAATGTTACCTTTGTCTGTCTTAAAGCCACTTAGAAGCCGATGAAGCTTGTTTCTGTTTGTGACAAGTATGCTTACTATCTCCTGTGGCTTATTTTGATTAGCAGCAAATAACTGTAATTTGAAACTTAAGAGTTATTCATAGTTCAGAAAACTTAAAAAGAATGGCATGTCCAGAAAACAAGCAAAGACACTAGCGCTGTACCTTAAATACATGGAATGCCTCTATTTGAATATTCTTACTTGATTCCTGCGATTAAGAATCAAGTCAAATAATAGATAACACAGTAATAATCATGTAACACATGCGCAAACAAGCTAGAGAATAAGACATATTTCTGTACATCATTCAATATTAATGATTTAGAATTGGAACATTGACATATAGATCGCATTGAAAACAATTTTCATGGCAAGCCTTATATCACCTATGTGAGGTCAGTCCAATGATTACTTGTGCAAATCACATCATGACTAATCTCAATATTTTATCAGCACCATTTTATCCCCTAACAGATGCCATAATATAATTACAGTAAAAAATATATAAGGAGTTGGCATCAACATCCAAGTCCCATTCTTGGAACAATAAACATTTCCAGGAGATAATTTCATTCTAAATTCACAGCTAATAAAGCCTTTGATTTCAAAGAATGACCTCCATTTACAAGAAATTTGTCTCAATACCATGAAAATCTCATTGATGAATAATAAAAGACAATTTTATGAAAGAAATAAAATCACATTGTTTTCTTAGCTTAGAAGGTATAGATTGTTGAACATCCTTGGTTATCCAACTTGTCAGAGGATGGCTCAAGTTTATTGTTTTGATTGAAAGACCTTCTGGGGCCACTTCTTTAACAATTCACAATTCAATTCAATGAGGTCACCTGGTTACTTCAATATTCTCTTTGGTGTCCAATGTGACACGTCACTACCAATTACACACACACACACACACTGTATATATGTATATAAACGTGACAGACATATTTACATAGATACACATAATTATGTAAGCACACATGCATGAACAAAGATATTTGTGGATGCATATAGCATGTCACCATGTGTGGCTGTAGATATCACTACATACACATTTTTTTTGTGGAAACATTCAGTCGGGACATTTTGATTGCACTCCTTGAATGAGATCTTGAATCTTTTGCAGCCTATTACATCTCCGTTAGGACTACCATGATCTAATGGATTAAGTATTCATCTCCATGTACCAGGTGTAGTCACTAACCAATTCTGCCGTTTTATCTTCAAAAGGAAAAAAAAAAAAAAAAAAAAAAACTTCAGTAAATTTGTATGTATATGCATGCATGCAGAAATACACAAATGGTGCATAACCCCCCCCTCCAAAAAAAAAAAAAGAAAGAAAGAAAAACAACACGGATGGAACAAGGATTTTTCATATTAAAAAAGAAATAGATATCCTTTTAACATTTCAAGGTAACTATTAACAAATCATGTTACATTAACCAAAAAATTTGACACTACATTGAACAATATAAGAATATCAATGGAAAAAAATATTGGCCATCATTAATTTTTTTAAAAATATTGGATATTCAAAAAATGCTTCATTTATAAGTTCCTAAAACACATATAATTTTAAATTTCAGAAAGCATATAACCAGTTAATATCACTGTTCTCATACTGAGAAAGCCAAAAATGTTCATATAATCAGAGTAAGAAAAAAAGAAATGCAAATGGCATAACATCAAAGTAAATCATATTATAAACGTGCAGAAGAATAGAAATAACTATATAGAACATCTTGTGACCCTATAACAAAATAAATAATTTCACCATGTTATTATGATTTTAACTAGAAGGAGAATAACACATGAATAAAAAAGTTAACCTTTAATTCTTTGCAAAGGAAACTAATTTATAGAGAGAAAGAAATTGACTAATTAAGACCAAGCTTAACTGAACAGTCCCAAACCGAGCAATTTGGGGCAAATCAAACCAAATTGGCCCAGAATCGGGATGGTTCGGCCTTTTGATTTGGTACAAAGGGCGGTATCGGCATACCGAACCGAATCACTTGGTTCAGCCTAATTCAAGGCAGTTCATAAATTAGAGCCTCTTGATCCACCTAACTGATATGCAATCGGTTTGGTACAGTATGCTCCGCACCAAATCATACCAGTCTGGTACCGAAACAGTACGCATTCCCGATACAACGAACCTTATGACAAACTTATCCTTTCTTCTAACATTATACAATTAAAAAATATTAATATATAATACCACAGTATTAATAGCAAGATGAGGAACTAGAAACGAAAATAGAAGTTACCTTTAAATAATTGTAATTGCAAAAGAAGAATGGTCAGAGACCTTTTTGATTGCCATTATCATAAATTAGCAAGATTTTTCTTCTTCCATGATGCAAGAACATCTAACAGACTAAGTCCAATCAGACCCATTATGTCTGTTTGAGCAGCTCATTAGTTATTAAGAGTCTAATCTCTATTTTATACTGCATTATGTCATATGTTTTGTTTTAAGCTACAGCTCATGACCACATTCCTAATCATTTAAGAGTTATGTGACTTGCATGTGACCCTTTTAATAAACTTGGATGATTGAGATTTAATAAGCACTTATGTAATAAAGGGCTGTGATGCTAGGGTTAGTAGAGATCTGATATAAAAAGTCTTTTAAGGGTCTTTGTAAGAACCTGCTGTCCT
The DNA here is from genome assembly GCA_017589505.3 of Metroxylon sagu. Classification (NCBI taxonomy): domain Eukaryota; kingdom Viridiplantae; phylum Streptophyta; class Magnoliopsida; order Arecales; family Arecaceae; genus Metroxylon; species Metroxylon sagu. The sequence continues at coordinate 3,205,491 of JACVBY030000665.1, read as the reverse complement.
AAGAAGAAAATAACAGATTTGAAAATTCCCCAGGGTTTTGGACCTAAAATCCTTTGAACCTGGAATCTTTTCATTCCTATTCACCTTTACATTTTTTCCCCATAATCTCCATTGTTCTTGTTGAAATTCCTTTTATGCAGCATCAAATTGCTATCAGAGCTATGGCTGGACGTGGAAGAAGTAGAGGCGGTAGAGATGAGGTGTACGATTGAAGATTTGTTGTGGACTGTGAAAGCCTTTCAACGATGGGAACGTGTGGAAGCCCCTATGGAGATTCTAGAAGGTGACTGTGAACCTTTGGAGATACCGGAAGGTGGCAACGAGGATGAAGATTTTAAAGAAGAAGAGAAAAATCCCTTCCACGATGTTGGACCTACTAATCAAGCAGTACGAGATGGATTGGAGGAGAGTTTAGTACATGCGCTAGATCTGAATGGATGAGGAATCATGGTAGAAGCCTTTGATTTCAATAGAAAAATGCACGTGGAGGATCATTGGGACTAGGAGGCTACTTTGGAGACTTATTTTGAATGGAGACACATGGCTGAAGATAGAAGGGCATTGTTTGTGAAAATAAAATTGAAGGTTGCTGCACATTAATAGTGGTAGAGTACTGAAGAACAATGTGCATGACGAGGGAAGCCAGAAATTAGCAGATGAGAATACATGAAATCTGAGCTACATAACAATTTTTGCTAGTTGATCACGATGGAGTTATATGAGAAATTCCATTCATTAATACAAAGAGGAATGACCGTTAGGTTGAGGAGTACATATCCAAGTTTAATAATATCTCTATTCGATTTGATTAAACAAAACCAATGAGCAAATGATATCTCATTATCTTGCTAAACTAAATCAATCCATTAGAGATAAGATGGGAGCAGTTATTTGTTCAACATAGAAGATGCTCAACAATATGCCTTTATGGAAGAAAGGCAAGTATGACATTATGGTGCAAGGAGACCTTTGTTAGGCAAAAAAGAAATCCCAGCAGGAATGGTGAAGATAACAAAGAAAATGTAGAAGTAAATAAGAACAAAAAGATTCTAGATGCAAAACCTTTTGAGAAATTTCGAATCTAGTATTTTCTTCATAAGACGACAAAAAGTCCTTACAACGACTCTTAAAGACCTTTTCTCTACCAATTCTAGCATCACAGCCCTTTTATTACATCAGTGCTTATTATACCTCAACCATCGAAGTTCATTAAATAGGTAACATGTAAAGTCATATGACTCTTAAATGACTTGGAACACAATTATGTGGGTTTTGGGAGGGGGGGGGGGGGGGGACCAAGGGGCGACCAAGGGGACTAGTGGAGGCCATGAAACTAACATAGCGGTTAAATTTAACAGATTAGAAAACATGGCACCATAATTCAAAAAAGAATAAGATTCTTTATGCTGAAATTGAAAATGCACTAAACAAAATAGCCATTTTCTAACATAATACAAATGGAAATGGTGAGAAGAGCTAATGAAACAGAAGATCTCTAGCTTATGGTATATCCAGACACAATAATTCTCTAAAATTCAGTTTAAGGCATTTCGAGAAAATTTGGTCCTAAACTTCTAAAGGTCTATCACGCTAATTCTCTGAATTATCCATACAAAAGTTTGTGATGCAACAAATATCTTAAAGAGGGAAAACCCTTGGATATGAGCAAACTAGAAAAATTCAGCAGCAGTTAATGGCATAGTAACAAAATGCACAGCAAGAAGTACAAGGGAAGACAAGATATACCATACCCTGAGAAGATTCATTAAAATCATAAGATTGTCCTTTGAGCTAACATAGCGCACCATAACTGCAGAATTTGATCGATCCAATAACATCTCTCCCAAAAGCTGAAAAAAGAAAAAAAGAAGGGGCTTTAACAAAGATATTGCTCCAAGATGCTCTAACACATAAAAACCATGAAATTCCCTAGCCAGCCCATATAATCACCCTCTTAAAGATATTTAAAAAATTCATTATTATTGCATTAGAAAAAATAGAAGTCACTACACCAACCTAGAATTAGTTAAATACATAATGCAGGCTTTAATGAATAGGTATATCAAGTGTAAAAACCATTTCTTTGGTACCCTAAATATTGAGGCTGAGATTTCAAAATATTTAGGCCTATTTCTCAATATATGTTACCAGTTAGTTTTTACAATAATCAAACCATGAACATCAAATATTTAGTCCTATTTCTCAATATACATTACCAGTTAGTTTCTACAATAATCAAACCATCAACATCAAAGTAATCATACCTTGATAGCTTGCCTTCTTGTTATGTAATTGGGAGACTCCAGTAGCTTTGAGTTAAATTCCTTGAAAAACTGAAAGCCAAAGAAATTATCCACAAGATAAAGAAATAATTTTCTCTAAATGTGACAAGAAATGAAAGCAGAAAAAGAGCACGGGAATAAAGGAGATCCCAGTGCACAAGTCTCCTGCTACAACAAAATGGTTAGATGCATGCAACCTTAACCTTATGTGCAAAGAGGCTATTTCCATGCTCTGTGACATCTAGGTCACAATGGAGCAATTTTACGGTTGCACCAAGGCCTGCCCTCAAAAAAGAGCAGAATCATATAAAAAAAAATAAATTGTCTAAGTTAAAGACAAAGTCCAAATTCTGACAGAACTAGAAGCTTTCAGTTTCATGAATGATCACCTGACCGCTAGTGTTAATATACATAGGTCAATTTTGGTATCTTATCCAAGTAGAATTTGACTTAATATTCAGTTGAAAACATGCATGCTATGGATCAACCATGATCACAAGCCAACCAGTCATAGTCAAGGATCTAGAACATGCAGCAAGTTACCCATTATGATGATCTAAGCCCTCATCCAACTTCTAGGATTGTCAACAAAACATATTGGAGCATCAAAGATATTTGATAGTCCAAATTTAACTATAAAATAATTTTGTTTTTGTTTTAGATATATCATATTAGACAGTAATTCAAGTCTCAGCGGAAGAAAAGCCAAGACAACCGAGACATCTCGTCACAGAAAGATTCCGAGACCATCTCGGCTATCCCATCCCATCTTGTCTCGACCATAATACACTATAGTACTAACTTTAAATAAATCTAATTTATCATAAAGATATAACTTTTAAAATTCAAATATGTTTAAAAATCAAATAAAACATAAAGCTTTATAAATATTTTTTTTAAAAGAAAAAAACATCTTAAGCAAGCATTGGGACGCATGACCAGGGCGAGAATCAAGACAGGACAGGACACAGGGCATCTCATTCTGTGAAAAAACTGGTACATCTTTGTTCTACAAGATTTAAAACCTTCATATTAGATTACTGGACCCTTAAGTTAGTTAACATACAAGTTGTTTGGGTCTCAAGTTACATATCTTTCAATAACTTAAGAGTCTTGGCAGCCAAGTTCTATTTTTACTTCATTCAATTACTTAGGGCTGAACTCATGTGGGTATGGTAAAATAACAGTAATGAATATGCATTGTTGAGAAAGAAAGTGGTTATTTACCTCTTATCCCTCTCTCTTGTCTCCCTCTCACTCCTTCCTTTATATCTATTATATTATTCTCTATCCTAACTCCGTCTATGTATGAAGTTTTTATACATAGTTGGTCCCACTGAATAAAGGAAGAAAGTTGAGTTGTGGCAAATTGACGACTAGCGTAAAACTATAGTCACACCATATAAACATGAATCTAATAGAAAAAATCAATAAAACTAGGGCATTCCCCAAAAGCGACGCGCTACATTAGACCCCGAATGTAATAGAAATGACGAAGATAGCTATGATGCTCCCCAAAAGTGATGCTTCACATTAGTGCCCGAGTGTAATGGACAGTAAAAGTTCCTACACCTTCATGAACAGATGTGGGCAAAGAAGTTAATCCAAGAAAATAAAAATAAAAATAAAATAAAATACGTTTAGCAATTTAGAATATAGGATCATTAACACAAAAATTAATGAAACTAATAGATACAATAATTAAAAGGAGAATTAACATAGCTTGCTTACAGGAGACCAAGTAGATAGGTGAAAAAGCAAAAAAAAATTGATGGTTTTAAATTTTAGTATACAAGTAAAAATAGAAATAAAAATGGAGTAGAAATCAATATAGATAAGAGTTTAAAAGATGAAGTTATAAACATTAAAAGAATAGGAGATAGAATTATTTTGATTAAATTAGTGTTAGATGATGAGTCAATTAATATTATTAGTCCTTATGCTTTTCAAGTAGGTTTAGATAGTGCAACAAAGCAAAATTTTTCAAAAGATATAAATGGATTAATTCAAGATATTCCTATTGGAGAAAAATATTTATCGAAGGAGATTTGAATGGACATGTAGGAAAGTATAATATAGGTTTTGAAAGAGTACATGAAGATTATGAAGATAGAAATGAAGAGGGAAATATCATTTTAGAGTTTGCAATGGTATATGATTTATTATTAGCTAATAGATATTTTAAAAAGAGGAATTCATATTTGATAACTTTTAAAAGTGGATATAAAGCTAATCAAATAGATTTTTTCCTTATAAGAAAGATTGGTCGAGTATTTTGTACAGATTGTAAGGTTATACTACGTGAAAGTCTAACTACATAATATAAATTAATGATTATAGATGTATCTAATAAAAAATGAAGGAGGTATACAAGGTATAAGCATCCAAGGATTAAATGGTAAAATTTGGAAAGAGAGAAATTAATAAGGAAAATATAATATAGATTAAGAGATTAATATCACATGCAAAAAGATGGCTAATAGTATTAAAAAAGTAACTATAAAGGTGTTAGGAGAATCAAAAGAAAAAGGACCTTATGATAAGAAAACTTGATGGTGAAATTAGAAAGTTCAATTAACAGTTAAGGCTAAAAGAAAGTGCTATAATGTAAAAATAGGAAAGCATATGAAAACTATAAGATGGTTATGAAAGAAGTTAAAAAGGTTATATGGGAAGCTACATGTAAGGCATATGAGAAATTATATTATAAGCTAAAAACTAATGATGGAAAGAAAGATATACATAAAATTGCTAAATAGACAGATAAACTAGAGATATATTTTCAATTAAATGCATTAAAGATAGTGATCAAAAATTTTGGTTAAGGATAAAGAGATCAAAGAAAGATGGAGAAGCTACTTTAATAAATTATTAAATGAATATTATGTAGATAATTTAAGATACCTACTAACTTCACTTAGAATAGAGTTATGATGTATACTCATAGAATTAGGACATCTGAAATGAAGAAAGCTATAGGACCTGATAAGATTTATATAAAAGTTTAAAAATATTTAGATAATGCTAGAGTAACTTGAATGATAAATTTATTTAATAAGATTTTAGAAACTAAAAAGATGCCTAATGAATGGAGGAAAAGTATTACGGTACCAATTTATAAGAATAAAGAAGATATTTAAAATGACTCTATTTATCGTGATATCAAACTCATGAGTTATACTATGAAGCTTTGGAAAAGAGTAATTGAACATAGGTTGAGATGTATTAAAAAATATCAAAAAATCAATCTGGTTTTATGCTATAAAGATCAACTATAAAAGTTATTTTTCTCTTTAGGAGATTAATAAAAAAGTATAGAGAAAAGAAATGTTATTTAGAAAAAACATAATGATAAGGTCACTAGAAAAATTTTATGGATGGTAAAAAAGATAGTACCTGTTAGGTATATTAACATACTAAAAAATATGTATGATGAAGCAATTACTACTGTAAGAGCTACTGGTGGTAATACTAACGAATTCCCTATTACAATGGATTTACATCAGCAATCTGCTCTTAGTCCCTATCTTTTTGCTTTAGTTGTACATGAGCTTACTAGACATATTCAGGATAATATTTCATAGTGCATGTTATTTGCAGATGATATAGTACTAGTAGATAAAAGTAAGGCTAGAGTTAATTGTAAATTAGAACTATGATGAAATACATTAGAATATAAAAGTTTTAGATTAAATAAAATAAAAGACTACATGAAATACAATTTTAGTAAAACTAGAAATGAAGATGAATGTAAAGAAAAAATTAAGGATCATGAAGTTACTAAAAATGATCATTTTCGATATTTAAGATCGATTATTCATAAGAAAAGAGAGATTGAGAATGATATTATTCATAAGATTAAAGTAGATTATATGAAATGGAGAAGTGCAACTAGAATATTATGTGATCATAAGTACTTGCCAATTGAAGAAAAAGTTTTATAGAACAATTATAAGACCAACTATACTATATGGCACAAAATATTGTGCAATTAGAAAAATGGACGTATATAAGATGAATGTGATCAAAATGAGAATATTGAGATAGATGCATAGTAATACAAGAAAAGATATGATAAAAAATGAAACCATTCGTAAAAAAGTAAAGGTAGCTCCAATCGAGGATAAATTAAAGGAAGGACGACTTAAATAGCTTGGACATATGCAACGTATACCTAGAGATGTATCTGTGCGAAGGAGTGACTTGATATGTTTAGAAAAAAAAAAAGGTAGAAGTAGACTGAAAATCATATGAAAAGAAATGATAAAGAAAAACATAGAATCTTTGTATCTTACAAAAAATATGACTCAGAATAAAGCTAATTAAAAAAAAAAGATTCATGCAGCCAATCCCAACTAATTTAGGATTAAGACTTTGTTGTTGTTATTGTAATATTTTCTCTATTCTCATGTATCTTTATTTCCATGATTTTCTTCTTGTGTTAGGCCAATCTATGTACAAGTAGGCCACCCCCTAAGTTGTTCAACACGTATAAGTAGGCCATTTATCTTTATTTCCATGATTTTCCTCTATTGTTAGGCCAATCTATGCATAAGTAAGCCATCCCCTAAGTTGTTCTACACTAATTTGGTATCAGAGTTCAAGCATCCTACCTTGTTTTCCCTTTCTTTGGTCTTCTTTCTATTATCTTGTTTCCTTTCCATCATGTTTTCAAATGAGTAGTTACTCCATATCTATTGTACTATTTTCTTACTCTCACTTATCTTTATTTCCATTATTTTCCTCATGTATCAGGCCCATCTAAATAGAAGTAGGCCATCCCATAAGTTGTTCTGCATTAGTTTGGTATCAGAACTAAAGCATCCTACCTTGTTTTCCCTTTCTTTAGTCTTTTTTCATTATCTTCTTTCCTTTCCATCATGTTTTCAAACGAGAAGTTTCAGGATTGATGCATTCCATAGACATGTCAAATATGAGAAGGTGTTTGGGCAGATGCATTATGCTTTGACATCTATCAAGCATGATTTGGAATCAATAAAAGCTATTCTACAAGGCATTGCAAAAACCCAAGGTGTTGGAGAACTTGCAAATGTGGTTTTATCATCTCCAACGCTCAATCATCAGCAAATATTCAAAAAGATTCTTCTAACAACCAAAAATTCAGCAATTCAAAGAATCACAAACAAAAAGCGTCGTAGATGAAGATCTATCCAACAAAAATCCTTATGATTGGAGATTCGTCCATCAAAAATCTTATAAGTGGCAATCATTCACATTAAGACATACCACTAGAAAGCCTAGTTGAACAGATTGAATGCTCAAAGCCTTGAAGATACAGTTATAGTTGATAACATTTTTTATTTATAAATAATATCCATATTTTTTATCATATAAAACAAACATCTAATAACATCCTCTCTCTCTCTCTCTCTCTCTCTCACACACACACACACACACACACACATTTAAGCCCACTTATGAGATTAACATTCTGTTCAGTTACACTATCTTACACAGAAGATAATTGCCTATGACTACTTCAGAAGAAAAGGAGAAAAAAATTCAGAGATGTTTATACAGGCAAGAATAACCACTCCACAGACAAACTTCTGTGATCCTTTTCTTCAAACTGGAGGATAGTGAATTCTGTGCCCACCAAAATTTCAACTACAGACAACATTCCAACATCTTCAATAATGCATGTCCAATGTTCACTAGACAACAATGACTATAGAGGCATATATGGTGAAAAAATGACAACAATGATTATTTTGTACTCTGCTTCATAAAACCAAAATGCTGTCCACCAAGGGCCTTGTTTGGTCCCTAAATAACTTTAGCTAGAATAACTTTATTCAAAAAAGTACTTTGTATCATTATAAAATTATTCGGCCCCTACTCCCCAAATAGTTTTAATCTGGTTAAAGTTAAGTATCAAAAAGATGCTTCGCAATTTCCTAATATCCCCAAGTACTCTTCATTTTGGGGGCTTTATTAAAGTGCACAGAAGAAGTAATTGGCTGGAAGAAACCGAATAAAGCTAAAAAAGTGGACTTTAGTCAGACTTATTCAGGTTTATTCAGGAACCAAACAGTTCTCAGATGAATGAGTTCGCAACAGAAGTGCACCAAACCCACAAAACAAGTACTTACCCAGTCATAATTTTTAGAAAGAAATTCAGCAACAGTTGATTTATGCCTTGTTAAAAGCTCCTGTAATGTAGAAAAAATAATATTAGCACTAATGTTGAAAATATGTAAACAACGAGAAAAGGCATGGTAAAAATTTTGAAAAATAAATCCTTATTAAACATGTGCCAGTTAACTAGAAATCAATATGCTGCATCAGCATAAAAAGAGAATTGCTAGATCAAGGGATGTCAGAAAAGGATAAATCAAAGGACATCTAACACCTTACAAGCTAGAACTCCAAAAATATTAACTTCCCAACATTTTGTACACATATTACAGCCAAAATCTATGAAAAGGTAGTCTGAGTCAAATAAGAGGTCTTGACTAAAATCAGCAGTATGCAAAAGCAGTCTAAAGAAATCAATCTCAAGAACAGATAACGCAAAGATTAAACAAAACTGAAGGGCATAAAAAAAAATGCATACATTACACAAGCATATGCAAGCATGTACATGTCTGTATATCCATGGAAATGATATCATGAATCCTTTTCTCATCGAAATAGGCAGCCCACATAGAACAGAGTGATTAAGCATGTTCTTTTGAAATCCAGCCTGGACAGCAACTCATGTTGTTGCCAGGTCATAGGTCAACAGTTCAACAGCAGGTTGCGAGCCCATCCATTCCCTAAAATCTCCTCCACTCCATCCTATGCCAAAATTTCTCCTCTACCCTCATCTAGCCAAGGTTCCTTGCTCCATCTGCACCACCTAAAATGAAGAACAAAGGAAGATAACTGATGGCCAACCCGGACTTTATTGTCAATAGGACAGGCCTCAAGCTTCGGGGGCCCTCAATCCTCAGCAATGGTTGTGTCAGATAGCAGAGAACATCGACTGTGAGAGAGAGAATGAAATCAAGAAGAAAGGAAGTCCTAGCTATCCCAAAAGGACCCAAGAAAAGAAAATTCAAAATAACAAATCTTGAAACAAAAAATACGAAACAACAATAACAACTAAGAATCACAATGGTAATCTTGTTATGATCAAACCTACATTTGGGTTGTGCAACACCAATAATGAGATCGAGCTGGATAACGGCGATTTTGTTTCATCTTAACTTATAAATCTCCAATGTCTTAAATTGACCCATGCAGGTCATGGCTGTTGACTCAGAGGCACTTTCAATGGTTGAAGTGCTCCAGAGTCCATCAGTTATTCAAACAGGTTGATTGAAATTTTAGGGTTTTATACTAAACCAGACCAAGGTTTTATTGTGAGTGACGGGTCAACACAGTCAACAACCACATAAGAAACAGTGTCAAAGTTTTAGCAATATCAAATTAAGTCAAAAGAGCAGTTTGTCATGAAACCTAAAAGACCAACCAGCAGGACTGAGCATAATGAAGCATTAATAGTATTGAATGACTCAAGTAATGCACAACCATAGAGAAACTTGGACTGAGCTTAAGTGGCTCATTTTTAAATTTTCACTCTAAAGTAGTTCATTTTTCAAAGTTTTGCTGTAACTGCTTGCTTCTTAAGATACTTTCTTAATTTGATTTTAAAGACTTAATTCAAAAAAATTACTTTGTAAGGCCCTATTTTAGGTATATACTTGAGGATTCTTGAAGCCATTAGTATTTTGTTTTGGAAATATGCAAGTCTCCTTCTGTATTGGATTCTACAGCAATCTGAACTTTTTTATGTACGCATTTAGGCATCAATAATGGCATGAATTTAGAATGTTCATCGCACAGGAAAAAGGGCAGGTTTGTCAATTTCCAGGGCCTTCTTGGTTGTTGTGCAGACTGCTTTTAGTTCAAAAAGAATCTCAGAAAATTTTCCATCTTCAATCTGATATATTCGCCAATAACAAATTTAGTGCAGATCAAAATTTTATATTGATCTAGTCACCACTAATATACTCTTCAATGATTGATTTAGATGAAATCTAAATTGAAATCAGATATGATCTGTGCATGTAATCTATTTCTTCTTCTTCTCAACTCTAAAGCTACATTAACTTTGCAACTTCAAAAAAACAACTGCAGAACCTTAATAGACATGCTCAATAACCCTTCTTTCCACCCTTTACTACGTTTGGCAGATGATACTTAAATTTCTGCATAAATCAGACCCAGAAACCAAAATATTAATTTTCAGTTACCAAGAAACCCTCCAAAACCTATAAAGCTTAGAATACCCTTCCTAATGTTCTTCCCCCCCTTTCAAAATACACAAGAGGTCTATTAGGTCTTCCAATGTTGTGTATATATTAATCTTGCATAGTTCTATCATCTTCACAAAATCCGGACATCAAGCCCTAAAATTTACTTGAGCCCTAGAATTTACCTTCTTTCAGACCTATCAATGCTAATACATAATCCTGATCCCTAAAGTTGAAAGCCAACTTACTAGTTTCATCTTGAATTGCTAGGGAACAATCCACCAAAAACCACCTAGACTTTGAAAGAATCTAGAGGATAAGGGAAGATAACACGGTTTAGCATAGACAATTGTAATAACACGGTTTAGCATAGACAATTGTAACTTTCATCTCTAGGGCACAAAATATAATTCATGACATTATATTGAACGAAAGTCCAAACTTATATACATGTGAATCTGCACATTTGATCCATCAAGAAACATATGCATCTCTATGTTATATAAACAGTGTGAATACTTATATTGTGTGGCCCATCATGCATTTTGACACACCAAACCCTATTGCTACAGGTGGGATGGATGAAGTGGAGAGTGCTACTATTATATGATGCGTCTTTCAAGCCTTCGCAAATAAAAAGAAAAGTTCATAAAACAGCAACAAGACCAATAGTACTGTATGGTTTAACATAACAAAATTAGTAGCAATCAGTAAGTATTTGTAAACAAGTAGGAAAAAAGAACCAAAAGATCAATTTTTTCCAAGGTTCACTGCACCAGCACCAAATATGACACTAGTACAGCAAGGTATGACAGCTCCCATATTGAGATGGTCAGAAGCCCATTTTCTCATGCCCAACCATGGTACCACCCAAAACTGGGAGGTATGGGCTAAGACAACACAAAACTAGACAACTGGTTAATTCCACCAGGCACAGGCCAGTATGGCCGCTATGCCATACCAAACCTTAGTACCTCACTAGAATGGTACAGTACATCTGATATGGATCGGTATGTGTTGGGACACCGAACATACATTTTTTATAATGACATAGTATATCATAACAAAAGTTTTTAGATATATTCATTTATATTTAAAACAAGATTACAGTTCAACCAATGGTGAACTTCCATATTATCAACATGATTATGTAATTATTAGGTCATTAAATTTGACCAGACTAATTTAACAATTAAAAAATTATATGAAGCCTTCAGTGTTCCACCTTTCCTACACATCTCCAATGCCAACAAGATCCACAATGTTTATCTAAAAAGGCTAAACAGCACTTTACATGTATGCATTCATGAGATTAGAGCAAAAATTTCAAATGAACTGCCAGAAAATGAAAATAACCCACACTTGTCTGCTTAACATAATAGACAAAGGTCTAGATATACCATGAATATTTCAGTATATACAAAGACCGGAAATGGATCCAAAAATTCAATAAATAAATACTTGCACAGCTACATCAAAATCATTTTTTGTATGTGTGAAAAATCAACAAATTTATATGTATCTTATCTACATGTAATGCAAACAACCCCACTTGGCTGCAGTCTCTGCATAAAGCCTAGCCTGGCTAGCTTCTCCATGTGTGCTGGCTTCTCTATCATTTTCTCACCAGCCCCACTCCATGGGAAAGCTCAAGGTCTGCTTTATGTCATAGGATCATAGCCATCAATACATAAGAACACAGCCATCAATACAACTCTCACATGCATCAAAGATGCCAAATATTGATCAGCACTAACAATCTACCACGTTGCTTGCAGAGCCTGCTCACTTGAAATGACACGTGACCTGCTCACATGAAATGTCATGTGAAGATGTCTGTGTAGCTTCTTTATCTCTTAATAGTATTTAAGCATAGCAAATTACTGATTAATCTCTTTGCATACATGGAGTGATGCTTAAAAGGATTAAAAACCTCTGTTTCATGTAAATTCACAGATCTTCATCCTCTTCATTACATAAGGACAATATTCCACCTCTGCCTTCTTCTCAATTCCAGTTTAGAAAAATACAAACCCACCTCTCGAAAAAATGTGATTAATGTAGTCCATAACTCCTGATATCAAGACCAAACTAATCAAGCTACCCATGAGAAGTCAAATCCATCCGCTCCCACTTTTTCTCTTTCATGTGAAGCACACTTACCCAACTCCCCCAGTGTCCCTGCTAACATAGGCTGATGAACCAGCACCTTCCATCCCAACCAAGCATCTTTTGTGGTGATCATGTGGATCATGTCCAGCAATTATCTTAATTTTCAATGGGGATTCATTCAGTATTAACACATGTAGCTATTGAGATGATTATGTGAATGTGTGAGATTACTAATATCAAATGCATTTATGCTAGCAAAAACAGGAGGGAAAATCAAATGCATAAGGGAAGTCCAGAAAATTAACTAGGGACAACTTCGAATTCTGCAGGAGAGGAACATTGTGAGCAATAACTTGACCTTAAAAGTTGCAGAAGCATCCGATGCTATGTCAAAATTTGGAAGCTGTATGTAATCAAAGAACTTCTTCATGTGCTCAGACTCTAAAATGTACCTGCAAATGAGCAACTTAGAAATCTGATGAAGCAATCCATTGCAACATAAGTGCACAATCATCAATTAATGTGAAGTATATGCCTGAAGGAAATGATATCCTACCTTGAACTAACTCATCTGAAATAGATCCTTGGAAAATAATGGCAAACATCAAGATGCAGAAAATAACACACAGACATTATTGCTCAGACTCTAGATATGAAATCCTTACTATTGAAGCCATGACTAAATTTACCCACATTTTTATACATAATGCCCAAGCAACAAACCTTACAGATTTTTTAAAAAAAGCAATTATAAAAAAGAAGAAAGCATCTGGCAAGTAACTATAAATTCTTTCCAGAGCTAAATCCAAAGGAAAGAAATAAAAAAAGAAAATAACAAATGGAAGAATACATGATGAACAAATATTTGATAATGTATCCATCTATCACAACCATCATCATGATTACCAAACGTTTCATGCATTTGTGTACACATGCATTTGTAAATCCTTTATCTTTCTTTACAACCATAGACTATATAATTTGTCAAAACAAACTTTCTCAAATCCTCCCTTTCTCATTCTCCTCTTTTTAGTTCTTGTATAGAGATCTGAAACCTCTCCATAGTCCATATGGAGAAGAAATACAATCTCAATATGCTCATCACCACACCCTTTTATTGCCATGAGTCCTAAACTTCCAATTATGTACTCGTTGTTGATGGTATTCTCTCAGATGGTACAAACTTGATGCCATTGATACAAGTAGTGAAGCCCTGATGCAATAAGAGGAATTGATAAAATGCTCTGATACCAAAATTGATGCATAGGGGATGCATCGTGATATGTTTTTAAGGCACTAAAGAGATCAAGAGTCTATCTATTACACAATTCAGCACTGCAGAAAATTAATGCACAGAAATTAGATTTTAAACAGCACTAAAGTTATCAAACAAGTGAAGGAAATTTTCTCTAGCTCTAACCAAAGTTAAACAAATCAATGAGAACTGGACATTACTCAAATAAAGTGCAAACATATTCAAGTCAATTAAAACAATCCAATTTTATCGGTTTCAGCAATTCTAGCACTAAGGATACGTGTAGGGGCCTTGATCGCATATCGTAAATATGTAGGGCATAAGAAATATGGCTGATCAACAATCGACAAGGAGAAAAGTAACAAAATGAACTCAAACCTTAACTAGATGGTAGAAGGAACAGGATAAACAAGGAAATCACCAAGGCATTGCCACCACGAGGGAGGATGCAATTGACACCCATCTGCACCCTATGGAGAAAGGTCAACCATAGAAGATAGCGTTAAAGTCTTTGAATCAAGCTCTATATGCCAAGGCCTGCCAACCTACAACCTGGAGAAAGGAACAATGAAGGAAAGAGAGGAACAAGAAGGGGACAGTGGATGATGGAGTCGTACAAGAGAGAACAAAGAGGGATGGCAGATGGTGGCATCGTACAAAAGGGAAAACAAGAGGGAGTAGTTCGTTGGATGGAGGTGCTGCTAGAAAGAGAGCCGCAGCTTCTTAAAGAAAATAACTCCTAAAAACATAAAACCCTAGGTGTCTAAATAGCAATATATTTATAAAAGAGGATAGGTCAAAAAATTCCTAATGATCGACTAGACTAGGTGACTCATAAGTCATCATAATCTAACCATCTAACCAAATAACTTATATTAATTAAATCTAAGGCCCCATCTAATCCTAAGGCTAGATATAATAGATGTAAACTACCCTCACATCTAATTTTAAAACAAAAGAACTAGCCATTCAATCGGTGATTGCCAAACACTAAATAAAGTCCATAAAATTGAAAATAAAACTATAAAATAAATTAAATTAAAAAAGAAATCAGCCCTAATAATCTCTAATAGATATTAGATTGAGATTGGGAAGAACTTGGCTCTGATGAGTAAGCCTCCAATAATCTCTAATAGATATCCTCTCGCCATCAATGCAGATCAACATCATCAATCCATGTATTCTGTGAAACAGGTCGTCCATGCCATCAAACTAGATATCACTGCAGAACTGTACATCTAGTCTGTGTCTCTTGAACATGCAGTACATCCTCAATCAGATCGATGCCCGAGGCAGGATTATCTGCAGGTGTTGCCTTTGGTGCAGAATCTAAATTGTCTGCTGTCAGAGTCGATGCGGACTTTGAATGATGCAAGCTAGCCAGTGTATCTCCAGGCTAAGCAATCAGGTCAGCAATGTTAAATATAGGAGAAATTGACATGCTCGTAGGTAGATTGAGAGGACAAGCATTAGAGTCCAGCCACTTGACTACCCAAAATGGCCCATACTTCTTTTGGCTCAACTTGTTGTATGTGCCAATCGAAAAATGCTTGCCTGAAATAAGCCATCACCCAATCCCCAATGTCAAAAGAGTGCTTCCAACAGTTCTGTTCTGCAGCCTTTTCACACCATGCAATTTCATGCTGAAACTTCTTGTACACACTATGCTGAACCTCTCTAATAAAGGCAATAAGGTCCTTCGCATCAGTGGTATGCGTATCAGGATGTAGGATAAGAGATTGGTCAACAATATGTGACACAAGGTAGCCATAAATAATCTCAAAAGGAGATCTACTAGTGGACCTACTTATTGAACTGTTATATGCAAACTTTGCCTGAGATAACACTAGATCCCACTAAGTTGGTCGCTCACCAACGAAGCATTGAAGCAAATTTCCTAAGCTATGGTTGACAACTTTAGTCTATTCATCTGTCTGTGAATGAAGCACTACTGTACTGCAGTTGTGTACCTCACCTAGAAGAGAAGCGGCAGGTTACCAGAGGATGCAATTTGAGTCCAGAGACCTCAGAGATGTTTTGCATCATTGTGGACAGATAATCTTCTAGCCCATCAACATTGGATGATCTGTACAGGTCAGAAGACCGACTAACCCAGAAGACCCAGACTAATCACTTCCTGTTCTTCTGACTGGATGTGTGAATTGCTTTAACGCACAATACCACACAAACTTTTTCCAGCAACGAAAAATGTTGTGTTAAAATTGTTTAGCTTGTAGTTAGGTTTTACAGTAAGAAAAGTAATGTAATGCCAAATACACATGCAAAATATGCATGCGAAGACCAGGATGATCCTCAACAAGACCTAATGTTAATTTTGTTTTGGTCAGCCAAAAAGTTATAAATCCATCACTTCTTTAACCCAAACACATTTAAATTAGATTGAAAGGAGGTTTCCTGGTGTATATCCATGACTATTTTTGCATATCTATCTACCTTAGTATATCAGTACTCTGCCAATAGGCACACTACATCACATCATGAAGCCAATACTTGAAATTGGCATACCCTGCAATATTTTTGAACATTACTTTGCAAGGAGACAACTTCTTGTCAGGTCTCATTAGCATATCATTTAATAATATGTGAACCCTTTAAGATATGGAGACGTCTTTTTAAAGGCTTTCCACAAATATAAGCCATGTTATGGGAGAGATGAATACTTATAATATAAAATGACGAAACATTGGAAATCATAAAAATCGTAAAGCTCTTAATTGCTGTTTACATTTGCTCTAACTCATGTTATATGTATTAGAGGCACATCACTTTGAAAAGTTATGAACTTACGACTTGCAAGATTGACTACCATCTGAAGCTTAGTCTCTACAAAGCTTGTTTTATTTATATAGAGTTAAAATTTGGATGCTCATGTTAGAACTAGAATTACTGAGGGATCACATATGTTAAGGGCATACAAAGAAATCTTTATTTTCACCAGCTTCTGTCCCAGTAATTCTGAAGAATAGATCTATCAATTATTATCCTTAAAAGATGTGAGCAAGCAGTGATCAAACCAATAAAAAAGAAATGAGCAAATGATAATAACAATTATTTTAGAAAACAACAAGCACATACAAAAGAGTTACTACATAAATATAATGCAACACCTATTTCTCTCCTATCTCATGCCCCCAACTCTCTCAATGTTTCAGTTCTGTGATAATCAAAGACAAAAGAAAACCACATCCTAAACAGCCAGATATGAATATACAGAACATACAACAATGATAAGAGAATAGCGGCCATGCATAACATTTAAGAACTATATATGTGTTGTCCTCTTCCCTTCTTTATAAAATATCATGGCAATCGGCCAACATCATCAACTTGTAGCAAGCAGTTGTTGGGCATACAGTTTTTGACTTTCAAGAAGGAAAAAAACTACTAGACCAATAACATTCATTATAGTTACCTTGCTATACTTTGATGACGAATACACTCCCTCAACATAGCACCATAGTGTAAAGCAATGTCCATGTTCTCGTAACTGTATAACCAATCTGTTAGTTGGTACTGCATTATACAAAATTCTCCTCAATAGTTATAGTTCAAGGGCAGAAAATCCCACAAAGCCTAGATGTTGCATCCCCCAATATAGAAAAATAACATGGAATTGTTGGCATATAGCTATTCATTGCATATAAAATTTGAAAATTTAAAATCTACAGCTATAAAAAATGTTAATGCTGTGCCCCTTTTCCCTGATTTTGAGAATATCTGGAGTCTTATGGCTTTTATGGAAAAGATTTAGTCAAATGAGTTTAAATATTCTGAAAATTAGGGAAAAGGGGCATAACATTAACTTTTTTTATAGCTGCAAGCATCGAGACAGCAAATTGATCGGTAATAGGTTTAAGAAAGGCCTCCTTTAGCTAATCACCGTTAATCTGCATGCTCTATGTTCAGATGGGATATCTTAGAGACATCAGATGTCAGACTATTATAGTTTTTGTTCACTTAAAATTAACCTTTTGGAAGAATTTGAATCTTAATGCCATTTTGTATGCATCATTTTATTATGATACCACATAATGCACAACCCAAGTGTATAATAAAAGATATTGCCAACAGAATTTATTGACTAAAGCTTTTCAAAAAATCCAAAATCACCATCAGCAGCTAAAAAATAGTTTTCTTCAAGATTAAGGAACCAAAACGAAATTAGCTGCAGAAAAAAACTTAGAACAAATTGCCAGTATTCAAGCATAATATTAAGACACTAAACAATGATATTTTTTTTCCTTGAGAATAAAAATGGCTAGCTTGGTACAAAAACAATGGAAAATTTTGTTCCAAGTTGCTATGTCGAGTTTAAAATATAAATCTCACCCAGATACTAAAAGATCCAAAAGATCTTTGTTTGCTTCTAGATAATCAGAAGCAATCAACCGTGAATGAACTTGCTGCCTTTGTAAATTTGCAACAACTTGAGTAGCATCTTTCCGGGCCTGCAAAAGTTGAAAAGAACCATATTTTGGCAACAACTTGACATATGAATGTATACCGATTAGAATAGGATAGCACACAAGCTTTGAAAGAGTTGACCAGATGTAGCACATATCATGGTATTAACCAAGATTATATAATAAGCAAAGTTATACATAAGCCTAGATAACCTGTTGCATTCAATTTGTGACATTATCTGCGTCCATGGCCATTAACATCAAATAAAAACTTTGCACTTACCTCTAGGTTCAACTTTGGCAGGCAAACAATTAGTAGACGTAAGGTGTTTCCATTAAAAAACTCTTGAGTCAACTGTGCACAAGCCTCAGAGACTGGCTCTGCTTCACTGTTGCCATAGAGAATAGATTTCAACTCCCAGATATTCTTGCATAGTTCTGCAATCTGCATTGGTTGAGTTGAATATAAAAATCATAACACACATAAAAATATGTTAACCAATAAGATAAGAATATAGGATTTCCACATAATATTTCTTACTTCCTTTTTCTTTTTTCATGCTTATATGTAACTGAAAAAGAAAAGTAGCCTAAGAAAAAGACAAATAAACCTTAAAAGATAATTATAGGGTTGAATCCATAAATTCTTATGGGGGTCGATAAGCCTTAAAAACATATTATTAGTGCCAGGAAAAGAATCAAAGTTTCTGGATGGACTTGGACCATGATGTGCCATGCCTTGTAGGATTTGGGTTCAAGTCTAAGGTCCATTTTGCTTGATTGGGGACTTATTTGTTACAACTTTATTCTCAGATGGACAGGCCCCTTTCTTTATATGTGAACAGTATTCTAGTTATTCGCCTTTTTTTGGTATGGAATTATGTGGAGGACAGTGAGCAGCCAGATCTAAGTGCTGGTCAGCCCCACTAGGATACTATGACAATGTTCAGTAAACAAAAGATTCTCTTTATTTTTCCTGTTGTGTTATACCCAAAAACCCTAGAAAATGTTATTCTTCAACATAACCAGTGGGAGCAATATTATTACTCCTATTTTACCTTCTTTTTTCCTCCTCTGCTTTTTCCCTATCTTGCTATTTTCCATTGTTCTCTTCATTGGGCATCAACCCCAGTTCTGAACCAGTCCACACAGCCATCCTTCACAGCCATTGCCCACCCTTCTCATTTGGTGATATCTTAATCCCAAAGGATAGCCACTGAACAACTTTAAGAGGCCTTCTTAAACTTGACCAACAAACAGAAGATCAGGCCACCATGCAAAGCAATCAAACCTCACTCTCATAAGCAGCCTAATCACAAAATGGCATTGTCTAGCATATTAGAACCTAGAATTCCAAACCAAGTTCATATTTTCTCAGTGAGAGCCAGTTAGAGAAGGCTGGACTGAGTTATATTTGGGCCCTAAGTCATCTATTTGAATTCTTTCAAGTTAAATTTTGTCAAAGTTGAACCTACTGAAAATAAGGATTAGCTGGTGCATGTTAAGATGAGTATAATAATAAAGACTTGATCCTAAACTAGTTGGGGTTGACTACATGAATTCTTTTTCTCCATTCAGCTCTATTCTGAATGTATGTTAAAATAAGTAGTTCCGAATAATTAGGAATACTGCAATTCATGTATTTTCATGGCTAGCAAGCAATCTGAATCCCTTTAGAACTCCATTTTTAGCAAGACCAGCTTGGTTCTTTACCAATTTTCTGTACTTTTGATCGCTTCTAATGCATTCTATCTCCCTTCTTTCTATTTCTCTCATTATATATTGTTTTAATTTGTATTCTTGTTGTCCACAGAAAACAGTTTGAAAAAAAAATTACAAAAAAATAACAACAAGATGTTATTTGTAACAAGTAGTTGTGTTGATTGGTTAATTGGTCACATTTTATTCATGAAATGGGTTGGATTGATATTATTACAGCAAAATCATTCTATTCGATCTAATAAGTACCTTGTGTCAAAATTGAGAAATCCACGAACCAATCCAATATAATTACTACTGCCCCTCGCTTTCACTCTCTTATCCCCTTTCCCCCTCTTTTTTATAATACCTGCTGCTGTTACAAAGCAGATATACGATGAACATCAGATCTGAACAACTTACGATTTGACCATGTGCAGAAGATTGTTGGTTGCTGTGGATTGTATCAGATCAGCCCGAATCTGATCAACAAAATCCACCTTTGATCTTTGACAAATAAACTTCAATCTTCCAGGGCTACATCACAGTCTTTACAGGGACATGTGTGATCAGCTGTAATCACAGGCCTGGCCAGCAATCTGACACACCCTAACCGGCCCTTCAAACAATTAAGTAAACAAAAAAAGTCTCCTTTGACCAGATTGCAGAGAGATCCCTTGTCTTCATATGTAAACTCTAGATTACATCTGAAGTTCCATCTGATCACTCACTATCAGACCTTTCTATTTGTTAGGCCTGAACATTTTTCACAGCTTTTTGGCGAAATATTAATTCCATCAAGTTTCCAAACTTGGATTGGGATATGAGGGTGTGGTTGATTCACTAATTTGAAACTATTCAGAACTTCTTAGTAACTTATTAGTGATGAGTAATTTTCATTGGATGAACAGAACCAACAACAACCAAGTGAGCTCCAGCCTACAATCATTTATATTTCTTCATCAAGAACAAATAAATAGTTACACAAACAAGAAAGGAGCAAACATGGAAATAAGCATGGACAAATAAATAGTTGCACAAACAAGAAAGGGGAAAATATGGAAATAAGCATCTGAAATATAAGACAATAACAAAAATATTACTCAATACTCCCTTCATTCATTCATGCAAACTGTAATGCAGAAATCATGATCACAGATTAAAACTTCACAATCATAATACCATGAAGTTATCTCATTTACGAAAAGAATGCACTAAATTATCAAGAAAATAAAGTCCCACATCGGAGCAGCTCAAGTTTCGATTTCCGGCGAAAACAGACAAATTAAACCCAATGTCAGCAGAAAAATTCGAAGTTTCCGCTAAAATTCAGCAAATAGTGGCTATGTTAGACGAGATAACAGACGAGACAGAGACAGAGACAGAGACAGAGACATAGACAGGACCGGAGATCGGTACCTTCTCCTCCCGCTTGTTGGTCTCACGGGTGTTCCAATTGAGATCGACGTAGATGAGGAGATCCCGCGTCTGCCGCACAACATCGGCCGGCGTCCGCGGCTTCGACTTGAATAGCCCCTTCATCTTCCCCTTCCCCGCCGGTGGGACGCTTCGGGAGGCAACCCCGCACCGCTGCTATAGGGTTAGGGTTTCGCGCGGAAGCGCCGGAAGTAGAAGAAGCCAACGAGAGAGAAGAGAGGCGAGCTAGCGCTTGAGGCGGAGGGGCACCGGGTTCGACCTCGTCTAGGAGGCCGATGAAGGGGCGGCGATGTCCATCCAAAACGCACGTCCGTTTCTCGACGTGGCCCTCTCCTTTTTTTCACCTCTCTTTTCCTTTGGATGAGCGGCTCACATCAGTCGGCGGTGGGGAATCTTTAAACATAAAACATGAAATTTATCGGATAAAAAATAAGGATAATAATCAAATAATTACAGTACAAAATAATTAGTTATCAATTAACGAGGGGGACGACGAAGGGCACTTGATTTGGGCTGGCTGGCTGCATCGTCTTCTTTATCCGTTAGGATAGGGAAGCTATTTTATTGGCCTTTTGATTTCGCTAACAAGTCGGTTTGGAATGATAAAATTAGCTATTACTATATCTGCGACGGGAAAAATAATTTGGATTGCCAGATAACTATAATGGTTTTTGGGTTTTAAGAATACAATGTAAGAGGAGGTTGCCGTAAAAGATGTTGATAGGTTAACCCAAGTGGTCGGAAGGCAAGTAAAAAGAAACTTCTAGATGGTTGAGCGAGTGCATCACGGAAAAAGAGTAAAAAATGAATTGATAATATTATACCACAAAACCTTATCAGCTTGCACATAGTCCACATCCTTTGATTAGGTAACACGTGGATGGAGATCCTCGATCTCATTCCTATTTTTTTTTTTATTATTATTTTTAAATTATTTTAAAAAAATATACTTTAAAAGTTTAAAAATATTTAAAACGTAGATTTAGCATGGAATCAAAGTGAAGAGTAACTTTCGCCATAAATACTTTAATTTTTTTCGAACCTTCTCCATCGACGTTTGAAGAGCTTATCTATGCTTGGAGGTAAAGTTGTCATCTCTACCTAAGACAATAGCAAGAGAGAGTTGGTCCATAAAATTGTATTGCAAGACTACCTCTACCTCTTTTATGGCTGTGATAATTTGCATATGGGGTGGTGCTCTCTTATTATCACATTGGATCATAGCGATAGTTAGATAATCCAAAATGAAAGATTGGCACTCTCTTGTCTTCCTACCAATAGTTATAGACCTACATAATGCAAGGGGTACATATGAATGGTGATTTAATAAAATAAATTATGAACGATATTATCAAGCATAAATAATTTATCTTTTTTTAAGGCTATCAAAATATGTTTGATCTCTCGTGGTCAAAAAAAATAAAATCATGTCAAAATCTATGACTTTTAATCAATTAAACATAGTTAAAAAATTATTTGAACAAATCAATTTTCAGAATCTAAACAGGGTTACTTCTTAGTCAACCTAATACATACCACAAATTTATAGGAAAAAAAATAATTTAAATACATACTTGCTTTAACCTAGATAGAAAACACCTCACTTCTCTTTCGATTTGCCTGAAATTTATGATTTCAAATGGTGAATTGCAACATAAATTTCAAATAGTGAATTGCAACATATTTGTGGGACTTGGCCCTTTTGGACTAACTCATTTAAAATTACGATGCAATCTGACTAGATTAAATAAAAAAATTATAAATAAATAATATAATTAAAATTTTTGATTTAATTTGTATTCATGATATTTGGTATTAAGTTAGATTTCTAACGCATTTTAAATTACTCATATCGAAATTCAATTAAGAAAGTTATGATCAATTTAATAAACATCTATCGATAATGGCAAACTTTAAATAAATTATGAAAATACCATTGATTGATGTTTTTATTCGAATTTTTATATTTCAAAAATTATGTTGGATAAGTTAGAAGTTAGTATTGAGTCGAAATCTATTTTTAAATATTTAAATTGATATATATCATCCTAGTTTTCTTAAAGAAATTAAAATCTTACAAAAACTGAAAAGTGTATTTGTTTTAGAAGATTAGTATAGTAGGAAACCTATATGCTTTATAAGTCAAAAATTTATTTTTAAACATTTAATGGATATTTTTTCTCTTTAGTTTTCTTAAACGGATCAATATTCTACTAAAACTAGAAAGTTTATTTGTTTTAAAAGATTAATATCTCTCTATAAATAAGGCTCAATTGAGATCCTTTGATATCAAATTAATAGTTTAGAACGATAAAGAAGGTGAAGGTTGATGGAGTCCATGAGTGCTAGAAATTGAGGATTAGTTTCTACTAACTTTATCTAGAGAGGTAAGTAGTGATTGGCCACTTTTAAAAATTATTATATTTTTAAATAAATAAATATTTATCATCATATGATGTTTATTTTATGAATATAATATTTTTGTATATTGACTATGATTGCCATGATTATATTTGATATTGATTATTTATTACTCGTAATGAATTGATAAAGATGAACTAATCATGAATAAGATTTAATAAGGAATGATGAAACTGAAATAAAGATTCTAAACTTGATTATGCTAGATGATTTGGATGCCCTACCAGGGGTTATATGCTGGAAAAAATCATAATCTTAGGGGATATACTCAATTGATACCCTACCAATGGAGCTATATGTTAAAAAAATCTATGATCTTAGGGGATATATTCGATTGATACCTTGCCTACAGGGATTATACACTAATGATATCCATGATCTTGAGGGTTATACCTTAATTGATATCATGCTTATAGAGTTGAAACACTGGTGATATGATTTCAGTATAGCAGGATTAGAGGATATGGCACAATAAGAATTAAGATTAGATGACATAATATAATACAAACTAAGAATGTGATAATTACAGATTATGCCTTTTAATTGATAAACCGTATATATTTATTTACTGCTATAATGTTACATTTTAGAAGGCTAATCATTGTTTACTAAGTTGTGAAGCTCATTGTATTATACTTTTTCTTTTTCTTTTTAAGATATTCTCAGTAGCTACATGGGGATACTATTGGGAGAGTGCCTAAATGTGCGAAAAGAATAAAAAATTTTTTATAAATTAGTTGTTGAGAATTAATATCTTTTTCAGAAAAATAGTTTTGTAGCCAATATTTATTTTATCTGAGAGCACTTTTTTAAGTTTATGATTAAAACTTTTTATTGCTAATTATGATATCATGTTTGATATCTTGCATATTTATAAAAAACTCTTTATGACTATATGATAATTGTCATGGCTCCCAACTCGAATTTCGGGTTCAGAGCGTGACAATATTAGCCTAGCTAAAAGTTTAATTATCGGGGCCTCTCCCCGACACATGCCAACTTATAGAAATTTGGCTAGAGTTCTACTAGTCTTATGGTATGGACCATAAGGCACACATGAATCCTATCAAAATTCCCATAAGTTACGTCCTTAACATATATAATCCTGTCAATAACATTTAACCTGCTCAGTTAAATCACATATGTCATCAAACAACAATAGCTAATTTATTTGATCCTGCTCAGTTTACAAACATCTTATACATACACATCACTATTCATCTCCAGGCCAAGCTTGATATTTACATCATATAATTACAACTTCACAGATATAAATATACATATATCATCATCTCAATCACCACTCTTAATATACAAAAATATACCTTACAATCTTTTTTTTCTTACATCCACCAACTCTCTTCCCAAGCACTCATAACACATACAAAAATTTCGATACTGAAACTAAAATGCTAAGCCCACCTGCTTAGTCTTTGAATACTTTAAACTCAGCTGCTAGCCCCGAAGAATTTTTAACACTGATCTGAAATAAAAATGCGAACACAAGAGGGGTGAGACCTAAGTCCCAGTGACTGGATAACCATCTAACTATGAAAAGAAGTTGAGAATCACTTTATAAGCTCATAAGTATATCAGCGCAACATATCGCAATCGATACATAAATTTTTATAAATGAGATAAGTTAACTTATAAGTTAGCTTATGCTTCCAATAATATAATTTAAATAAAGAATTATCACATTTACAAAATTCCCTGATGATGGGCTGGGTGTGCTACCACTAAGGTACATTCCTACAGTCGCCCTCCTGCAGGTGTACTCTCGGTGGGTGAGTGTACTGAGCGCCGAGGATCCCCGCACCACATGGCACCCCTCACATGTGCGGTTCACCCCAGGTGTGAACTTGCCCCTTTTCCCTGGGCCTCCTAGTTACCCCTCCCCTGGGCTAATATCTCTGAGCCACCTTGGCTCGTATAGTACCCTAGCTCTTTACTGAGCTGTGATTCTTTGCCCCACTGGGCTGCTTGCAATCTGCCCCACTGGGCTGATCTAGCTTGTACTCCCCCCTAGCCTAGGGATCATAGTACGATCGAGTCGCAAGGAGGTGCTAGCTATAATAGTGTGTGCAATGCCCATGCTATGGCACAGTCTACAGGGTGATCAGCCCCATAGATGCCCCAATGCTATTTATGCTGTATGCTGTAAAAATACTCAAGTATAAGTTTATAATCCAATATACCATCAACTATAATTTCTTGAAACATTTCTATTCATGCATGCCCATGCATTACTTTGAAATATAACTCTGAAGGAAAATTTTCATGCTTTACTGAAACATATGTTTTATCCAAGAAATGCTTTTTCATGAAACTCTATACTTTGCTGAAACTCATGCTTTGTCTGAAACTCATATCTTGCTTTAAAACATGCTGTAAATCCATACTTATTCTTTAAACTCATGCCTTGCTTTTAAACATGCTTTACAAACATAATAACATTATAACCGGTTTCTTACTTCCCATATTTGATTTCTGAAGATACTATACTTAGTATAATACACTCATTTTGTAGCAAAGTATCACTATACTATTAGGAAACATTTCACAAGATAGATGAGAAACCCACTCACATGCTATTTCTTCTTTTCCACTGTTGCTATCCCTCTTGAAAAGGTTCCTTTACTTGATTTCCTTGACCTATATTACCACATATAAATTTATTTAGGCGACAGATACCTAGGTTTTTCCATGAAACATGCATGCATGCCCCTTAAATGCATACCAAAATTCTCTACCTTTTTCCTCTATCAAACATAAATCCTCATCATTTTCATAACATGAAATCCTCTCTTATTTCTTTTCCTTTTCTCTCTAACACATGATTTTATCATTTATCTAAAACCTTAGAAGGTTTAGGGTTTACCTTAAGGATGACAAGAAGAGAAGACACCAAGCTTTCTCCCTTTCTCTTCCTCCTTTCTTCTTCTTCTTCTTCTTCCTTTCTTTTTCTTTTTCTTCTTTCTTTCTTCTTCCCCACGGCTAAAATTTTCTCTCCTCTTCCACCGCCCTCTTCTCCCTCACTCTTGATTTTTCTTACGATGGATGAAGGGAAGGAATTAAGGGGTTTTTAAATGCCTTGGCAAATCCCCAATTTACCCTCAAACCAATCTCCAAAATGCCCTTTTAAAGTCCACATGGCATACCTCTTCACCATGCATTTTTACCCTTCTCCACTCATGAAAAAGCCCTTGACAAATTCCCTCTTTACCCTTGGAGAAATTTGCGAATGACGGCAGGATCCTTTTTTCCACTTTACCCTTAATCAAATTTTCAAATGACTTTGGTATCCTTTCCCTTTATACCCCTCACCAATTGTTCAAATGACATTGATAAAATTTCAAAAGTGCCCTTTCATCCATGATAATTTTATGCTTCAAGATTAGGATACTGCTTTGAGATTTGGGATGTTACAACCCTTCCCCCCTAAAAGAAATTTCGTCCTCGAAATTTAGCTATCTTCTAATTAGAATAAATGAGGGTACTTCAATCTCATCTCATCCTCTCTCTCCCATGTAGCTTCCTCCTTCTGGTGATTCTGCCACTGCACTTTAACTAGAGGAATTTTCTTACTACGGAGCTGCTTAACCTCATGGCTCAAGATTTGCACTGGCTCTACTACATAAGATAGATCTTTTTGCAACTCTACTGGCTCTGACTGAATTACATGGGAAAGGTCTGATACATATTTTCGGCACATCGAAACATGGAACACATTATGTATCTGAGAGAGTTCTGATGGCAAGGCTAATCTGTAAGCAAGTGTTCCAACCTTCTCAATGATCTCATAGGGTCCAATGTATCTGGGACTCAACTTTCACTTCTTTCCAAACCTCATTATTCCCTTCCAAGGGGATACCTTCAAAAATACTCTATCTCCTACTTCAAATTTGACTTCTCTATGCTTCTTATCTGCATAGCTTTTCTGTCTATCCTGAGCTGCCTTTAACTTTGCTCTAATAATCTTAACTTGGTCTGCTGTGAGCTGCACTAACTCTGGGCCCAACAGCCTTCTCTCACCTTCCTCATCCCAACACACTGGGGTTCTACATTTTCTTCCATATAAAGCTTCATAAGGTGCCATATCAATGCTAGAATGATAACTATTATTATATGCAAACTCTATCAATGGTAAGTGTTCATCCCAAATTTCCCCGTAAACTCAATGACACATGCTCTCAAAGATATCCTCCGTTGTCCGGATGGTCCTCTCCGACCGCCCATCGCCTTTGGGGGTGAAAAGCTGTACTAAATCTTAGCTTAGTGCCTAAAGCTTTCTGCAACTCTATCCAAAAATGAGAGGAAAACCTTGGATCTCTATCTGATACAATAGATACCGGTACTCGATGTCTACTTACAATTTCATCTACATATAGTTTTGCTAATCTATCCAAGGTAAATGAAATCTGGATAGGAAAAAAGTGAGCAGACTTAGTCAGCCTATCTACTATCACCCAAATAGAATCATTGCCTCTCCTTGTCTTTGGGAGACCTACAACAAAGTCCATAGTAATGTGCTCCCACTTCCATTCTGGCACAAATAATGGTTGCATTTTGCCAGCTGGGCTTTGATGTTCTGCTTTAATTTGCTGGCACACTAAACATTTAGAAACAAACCCAGCTATCTCCTTTTTCATCCCATTCCACCAATAACTTTGTTTAATAGTCCTATACATCTTAGTACTTCCTGGGTGCATTGCATAGGCTGAACTATGGGCTTCCTCCAAAATTTGCTCTCTCAGGGATTCTACTGCTAGCACACATATTCGGCCCTTGAATAATATTATACCATCATCCCTGATTGAAAATTCTGATTGGGATCCATTCTGCACTAGTTCCTTAGCTTTCTATAACTGCGGATCCTTTACCTGAGCCTCCCTTATTTCCTCAAGTATCCTTGGTCTAACTCTGAAATTTGCTAGTAAAGCCCCTGAACTATCTGCTGCCAACTCTGCATCTAACTCCCTTAATTCTATCATCAGAGGTAGCTGCACTGCTCTAATGGAGGCTAGAGTTGCTGTGGACTTTCTACTCAAAGCATCAGCCACTACATTGGCCTTCCCTGGGTGATACTCTATAGTGTAGTCATAATCCTTTATCAATTCAATCCATCTCCTTTGCCTAAGATTCAGTTCTTTTCTGGGTTAGGATATACTTAAGGCTCTTGTGATCAGTAAATATCTGGCATCTCCTCCCATAAAGATAGTGTCTCCATACTTTTAAGGCAAACACTACTGCTGCTAATTCTAAATCATGAGTGGGATAATTCTCTTCATGGGATCTTAGCTGTCTAGAAATGTAAGCAATCACCTTCCCATTCTGCATCAACACACACCCCAACCCTTTAAGAGATGCATCACTATATATCACATAATCATTGCTACTGTCTGGGAGTGTAAGTACTGGAGCTGACGTCAACTTCCCTTTCAATTCATTCATACTTTCCTGACACTCACTGGACCATTCAAATATGGTATTCTTTCTTAGCAGTTTAGTCATGGGTGAGGCTATGATAGAGAAATTTTCTATAAATCTTCTATAATATCCTGCTAAGCCCAAGAAACTCCTCACTTCTGTTTGATTAGTAGGTGCTTCCCAATTCATTATGGCCTTCACTTTTTGGGGATCTACCATAATACCCTGAACTGAAATTACATGCCCCAAAAAGTTTACTTTATCTAGCCAGATTCACTCTTACTCAACTTAGCATACAATTGCTTCTCTCTTAAAATCTGCAACACTGTCCTCAGATGCTGCTCATGTTCTTCTTCATTTCTAGAATAAATTAGGATATCATCAATGAACACTATCACAAATTTATCTAGAAATTTCTGAAACACTTGATTCATCAAACCCATAAAGGCAGCTGGGGCATTAGTCAAACCAAAAGGCATCACTAAAAATTCATAATGACCGTATCTGGTTCTAAAAGCAGTCTTTGGCACATCTTCCTTCTTTATTTTCAATTGATGATACCCAGATCTGAGGTCAATCTTTGAAAACACTACTACCCCCTGAAGCTGATCAAATAGATCATCTATCCTTGGCAATGGATAATTATTTCTAATGGTTACCTTGTTAAGCTGTCTATAATCTATACACAATCTCAAGGTACCATCCTTCTTCTTTACAAACAATACTGGTGCACCCCAAGGAGAAATACTGGGTCTAATAAACCCCTTAGTAAGCAATTCCTGAAGTTGGACCTTTAATTCTTTTAACTCTGCTGGAGCCATTCTATAAGGTGCCCTGGCTATAGGTCTGGCATCTGAGATTAGATCTATACTGAACTCCATCTCTCTATCTGGTGGTACCCCAGGTAATTCCTCAGAAAATACATCTGGAAATTCACATGCTACTGGGATATTCACCAACTCTGGGCCATTACCCTCTACATTCACTACACATGCTAGTAAGGCCTCATACCCCTTTCTCAGCATTCTACCAGCTGTCAAAGCTGAAATCATACATGAGGGTAACACTCTTCTCTCACCTATAAAACAGGCCTTCTTACCATCTGAGGCATGAAACACTACCTCCTTCTTTGAACAATCTACTTTGGCCCCATGCACGGATAGCCAATCCATCCCTAGAATAACATCAAACTCTTTTAGCTCTAATGGGATCAAATCTGCTGCCAGGTCTTGACCCTCAACTGAAATAGCACAGTTTCTATACACTTGATCTGCAATGAAGGGTTTCCCTACTGGCATAGATACTACTAGCTGACTATCCAACTTATTCACTTCTTTATTTAGATGCTTAGTGAAATCTACTGATATGAATGAGTGTGTGGATCCAGAGTCAATTAAAACATAAGCATTATGATCACAGATGGATAGCATACCTGTCACCACATCTGGGATGACCTGAGCTTCCTGTCTGGTCATCGCAAAGACTCTAGCTTCAGCCCTTGGAGCACTAGGGATTGATCCCTGCCGACTGGCACTGGATCCCAACTGACTGGCTGGAGCTAGTACATTACTATCTCCTCTTCGACCGACCGAGACCGCCCCTAAGTGCAACCGATCCCCGAGGGTAGTCACCGCTTCCGTACTCTCCTAGGGCAATCCCTCTTCATGTGATCCATCTGGCCACAGATATAACATCCCCTGAGGCCCTTTCTACACTCCCCAGAATGCATCTTCCCATAGATACTACACTGAGGAACAGTTCTCCCGCTTCCAAAAGAGCAACTCTGGTCTACTCTCTCCCTTGCTATTCTGCTACCCCCAGCCTGAGACACTCCTTCCTCAATTTGTTTCCTCTGGACTGGGCTAGACACTGACATAGATACTGATCCCCTTCCAACTTCTGCAGAAGCTCTATAGTTGGAACTAAATTGTCCTACCCTTTGAGGTTTCTTAAACTGCTGAGTTCCTCCTGCACCTGAAGGAAAATTGGGTGCACTCCTTTTTGACCTCTCTAGTCTTCTACTGAGGAA
Source organism: Metroxylon sagu (assembly GCA_017589505.3). Lineage (NCBI taxonomy): Eukaryota > Viridiplantae > Streptophyta > Magnoliopsida > Arecales > Arecaceae > Metroxylon > Metroxylon sagu. The sequence continues at coordinate 3,174,142 of JACVBY030000665.1, read as the reverse complement.
CTCTTTCTCTATCTCTTCTGCCTTAAGTGCTCCTTGTACCAACTCTGAATAATTACCATAACAATGCATACTGGTCTTAGCCTTTATCTGGAGATTCAGCCCATCTTGAAATAATCTGCTCTTTTCCCTTTCATCCACTACTAGGGCTTCAGCAAAATGGGATAATTCAATAAAAGTAGCTTCATACTCGCCATCGACATCTTCCCCCGGGGTCGTTTAGGAATTCCCTCCTCTTCGATCCCTATACACCTCTGAATAGTATTGGTGATAAAATTTCTTTTTAAAGTCCTCCTAGGTTATTTCTACCCCTTGTGGCTACCTACTGCTGATAGACTTCCACCGCCCGGGCCCCGCTCTAACCGTAAAGGTTGCAATGCTCAACCTTTGCTCCTCGCAGCATTTCATCACCTCAAAGACCCTCTCTATTTTCTCGAAGCCATGCATCACCGAATGGGGTCGTAGTCCCCTGAAACTCTAGAGCCCCCAACTTCCTAGCTCTCTCTACATTTCTTTCTGCCTCAAGATTTTTAGACTGTAAACTGGAACTAGAGGCCACTGCTGCCATGACTGCCTGGGTAATCATCCCCACTAAGTCTGGCACACTCTACCCTGGGGTCTGTGCCAAAGATGGTCCCACTGGCACTGGAGTAGTGGATAGTGAAGGAGACTCATGCAGATGCTCTGGAGGTATACCCATCCTTGCATCATCAGATGGTGGATCACTAGAAGATACTCTACTGGGCTGGACTCCCCTACTCACCCATCTGGGTCTACCCCTACCTCTACCTCTCCCTAAGGACTACTCTCCTTCCTTGCTTGTCCTTGTATTAACCATCCTACAAAACACAATTCATTTAATCAGATTCATCATTCAGACTACACTCAACTATGCTAGACTCATACTTATGCCCTTAAGACCTAATGACTGCACTGATACCAAAAACCTTGTTGGGACCTCTCCCCGACACATGCCAACTTATAGAAATTTGGCTAGAGTTCTACTAGTCTTATGGTATGGACCATAAGGCACACGTGAACTCTATCAAATTCCCATAAGTTACATGCTTAACATATATAATCCTGTCAATAACATTTAACCTGCTCAGTTAAATCACATATGTCATCAAACAACAACAGCTAATTTATTTGATCCTGCTCAGTTTACAAACATCTTATACATACACATCACTTTTCATCTCCAAGCCAAGCTTGATATTTACATCATATAATTACAACTTCACAGATATAAATATACATATATAATCATCTCAATCACCACTCTTAATATACAAAATATACCTTACAATCCCTTTTTACATCCACCAACTCTCTCCCCAAGCACTAATAACACATACAAAAATTTTGGTACTGAAACTAAAATGCTAAGCCCACCTGCTTAGTCTTTGAATACTTTAGACTCAACTGCTAGCCCCGAAGAATTTTTAACACTGATCTAAAATAAAAATGCGAACACAAGAGGGGTGAGACCTAAGTCCCAGTGACTGGATAACCATCTAACTATGAAAAGAAGTTGAGAATCACTTTATAAGCTCATAAGTATCTCAGCGCAACATATCGCAATCGATACATAAATTTTTATAAATGAGATAAGTTAACTTATAAGTTAGCTTATGCTTCCAATAATATAATTTAAATAAAGAATTATCACATTTACAAAATTCCCTGATGATGGGCTGGGTGTGCTACCACTAAGGTACATTCCTACGCCGCCTCCCCGCAGTGTACTCTGTGGGTGAGTGTACTGAGCGCCGAGGATCCCCGCACCACATGGCACCCCTCACATGTGCGGTTCACCCCAGGTGTGAACTTGCCCCTTTTCCCTGGGCCTCCTAGTTACCCCTCCCCTGGGCTAATATCTCTGAGCCACCTTGGCTCGTATAGTACCCTAGCTCTTTACTGAGCTGTGATTCTTTGCCCCACTGGGCTGCTTGCAATCTGCCCCACTGGGCTGATCTAGCTTGTACTCCCCCCTGGCCTAGGGATCATAGTACGATCGAGTCGCAAGGAGGTGCCGGCTATAATAGTGTGTGCAATGCCCATGCTATGGCACAACATGTGGTGATCACCCCATAGATGCCCCAATGCTATTTATGCCGTATGTCGTAAAAATACTCAAGTATAAGTTTATAATCCAATATACCATCAACTATAATTTCTTGAAACATTTCTATTCATGCATGCCCATGCATTACTTTGAAATATAACTCTGAAGGAAAATTTCCATGCTTTACTGAAACATATGTTTTATCCAAGAAATGCTTTTTCATGAAACTCTATACTTTGCTGAAACTCATGCTTTGTCTGAAACTCATATCTTGCTTTAAAACATGCTGTAAATCCATACTTATTCTTTAAACTCATGCCTTGCTTTTAAACATGCTTTACAAACATAATAACATTATAACCGGTTTCTTACTTCCCATATTTGATTTCTGAAGATACTATACTTAGTATAATACACTCATTTTGTAGCAAAGTATCACTATACTATTATGAAACATTTCACAAGATAGATGAGAAACCCACTCACATGCTATTTCTTCTTTTCCACTGTTGCTATCCCTCTTGAAAAGGTTCCTTTACTTGATTTCCTTGACCTATATTACCACATATAAATTTATTTAGGCGACAGATACCTAGGTTTTTCCATGAAACATGCATGCATGCCCCTTAAATGCATACCAAAATTCTCTACCTTTTTCCTCTATCAAACATAAATCCTCATCATTTTCATAATCATGAAATCCTCTCTTATTTCTTTTCCTTTTCTCTCTAACACATGATTTTATCATTTATCTAAAACCTTAGAAGGTTTAGGGTTTACCTTAAGGATGACAAGAAGAGAAGACACCAAGCTTTCTCCCTTTCTCTTCCTCCTTTCTTCTTCTTCTTCTTCCTTTCTTTTTCTTTTTCTTCTTTCTTTCTTCTTCCCCACGGCTGAAATTTTCTCTCCTCTTCCACCGCCCTCTTCTCCCTCACTCTTGATTTTTCTTACGATGGATGAAGGGAAGGAATTAAGGGGTTTTTAAATGCCTTGGCAAATCCCCAATTTACCCTCAAACCAATCTCCAAAATGCCCTTTTAAAGTCCACATGGCATACCTCTTCACCATGCATTTTTACCCTTCTCCACTCATGAAAAAGCCCTTGACAAATTCCCTCTTTACCCTTGGAGAAATTTGCGAATGACGACAGGATCCTTTTTTCCACTTTACCCTTAATCAAATTTTCAAATGACTTTGGTATCCTTTCCCTTTATACCCCTCACCAATTGTTCAAATGACATTGATAAAATTTCAAAAGTGCCCTTTCATCCATGATAATTTTATGCTTCAAGATTAGGATACTGCTTTGAGATTTGGGATGTTACAACCCTTCCCCCCTAAAAGAAATTTTGTCCTCAAAATTTAGCTATCTTCTAATTAGAATAAATGAGGGTACTTCAATCTCATCTCATCCTCTCTCTCCCATGTAGCTTCCTCCTTCTGGTGATTCTGCCACTGCACTTTAACTAGAGGAATTTTCTTACTACGGAGCTGCTTAACCTCATGGCTCAAGATTTGCACTGGCTCTACTACATAAGATAGATCTTTTTGCAACTCTACTGGCTCTGACTAAATTACATGGGAAAGGTCTGATACATATTTTCGGCACATCGAAACATGGAACACATTATGTATCTGAGAGAGTTCTGGTGGCAAGGCTAATCTGTAAGCAAGTGTTCCAACCTTCTCAATGATCTCATAGGGTCCAATGTATCTGGGACTCAACTTTCCCTTCTTTCCAAACCTCATTATTCCCTTCCAAGGGGATACCTTCAAAAATACTCTATCTCCTACTTCAAATTTGACTTCTCTATGCTTCTTATCTGCATAGCTTTTCTGTCTATCCTGAGCTGCCTTTAACTTTGCTCTAATAATCTTAACTTGGTCTGCTGTGAGCTGCACTAACTCTGGGCCCAACAGCCTTCTCTCACCTTCCTCACCCAACACACTGGGGTTCTACATTTTCTTCCATATAAAGCTTCATAAGGTGCCATATCAATGCTAGAATGATAACTATTATTATATGCAAACTCTATCAATGGTAAATGTTCATCCCAGCTTCCTGTAAACTCAATGACACATGCTCTCAGCATATCCTCCAGTGTCTGGATGGTCCTCTCTGACTGCCCATCAGTTTGGGGGTGAAAAGCTGTACTAAATCTTAGCTTAGTGCCTAAAGCTTTCTGCAACTCTATCCAAAAATGAGAGGAAAACCTTGGATCTCTATCTGATACAATAGATACCGGTACTCGATGTCTACTTACAATTTCATCTACATATAGTTTTGCTAATCTATCCAAGGTAAATGAAATCTGGATAGGAAAAAAGTGAGCAGACTTAGTCAGCCTATCTACTATCACCCAAATAGAATCATTGCCTCTCCTTGTCTTTGGGAGACCTACAACAAAGTCCATAGTAATGTGCTCCCACTTCCATTCTGGCACAAATAATGGTTGCATTTTGCCAGCTGGGCTTTGATGTTCTGCTTTAATTTGTCGGCACACTAAACATTTAGAAACAAACCCAGCTATCTCCTTTTTCATCCCATTCCACCAATAACTTTGTTTAATAGTCCTATACATCTTAGTACTTCCTGGGTGCATTGCATAGGCTGAACTATGGGCTTCCTCCAAAATTTGCTCTCTCAGGGATTCTACTGCTAGCACACATATTCGGCCCTTGAATAATATTATACCATCATCCCTGATTGAAAATTTTGATTGGGATCCATTCTGCACTAGTTCCTTAGCTTTCTATAATTGCGGATCCTTTACCTGAGCCTCCCTTATTTCCTCAAGTATCCTTGGTCTAACTCTGAAATTTGCTAGAAAAGCCCCCGAACTATCCGTCGCCAACTCGCATCTAACTCCCTTAATTCTATCATCGTAGGTAGCCGCACCGCTCTAATGGAGGCTAGAGTTGCCGTGGACTTTCTACTCAAAGCATCACCACTACATTGGCCTTCCCCGGGTGATACTCTATAGTATAGTCATAATCCTTTATCAATTCAATCCATCTCCTTTGCCTAAGATTCAGCTTCTTTTCTGGGTTAGGATATACTTAAGGCTCTTGTGATCAGTAAATATCTGGCATCTCCTCCCATAAAGATAGTGTCTCCATACTTTTAAGGCAAACACTACTGCTGCTAATTCTAAATCATGAGTGGGATAATTCTCTTCATGGGATCTTAGCTGTCTAGAAATGTAAGCAATCACCTTCCCATTCTGCATCAACACACACCCCAACCCTTTAAGAGATGCATCACTATATATCACATAATCATTGCTACTGTCTGGGAGTGTAAGTACTGGAGCTGACGTCAACTTCCCTTTCAATTCATTCATACTTTCCTGACACTCACTGGACCATTCAAATATGGTATTCTTTCTTAGCAGTTTAGTCGTGGGTGAGGCTATGATAGAGAAATTTTCTATAAATCTTCTATAATATCCTGCTAAGCCCAAGAAACTCCTCACTTCTGTTTGATTAGTAGGTGCTTCCCAATTCATTATGGCCTTTACTTTTTGGGGATCTACCATAATACCCTGAACTGAAATTACATGCCCCAAAAAGTTTACTTTATCTAGCTAGATTCACTCTTACTCAACTTAGCATACAATTGCTTCTCTCTTAAAATCTGCAAGACTGTCCTCAGATGCTGCTCATGTTCTTCTTCATTTCTAGAATAAATTAGGATATCATCAATGAACACTATCACAAATTTATCTAGAAATTTCTGAAACACTTGATTCATCAAACCCATAAAGGCAGCTGGGGCATTAGTCAAACCAAAAGGCATCACTAAAAATTCATAATGACCGTATCTGGTTCTAAAAGCAGTCTTTGGCACATCTTCCTTCTTTATTTTCAATTGATGATACCCATATCTGAGGTCAATCTTTGAAAACACTGCTGCCCCCTGAAGCTGATCAAATAGATCATCTATCCTTGGCAATGGATAATTATTTCTAATGGTTACCTTGTTAAGCTGTCTATAATCTATACACAATCTCAAGGTACCATCCTTCTTCTTTACAAACAATACTGGTGCACCCCAAGGAGAAATACTGGGTCTAATAAACCCCTTAGTAAGCAATTCCTGAAGTTGGACCTTTAATTCTTTTAACTCTGCTGGAGCCATTCTATAAGGTGCCCTGGCTATAGGTCTGGCATCTGAGATTAGATCTATACTGAACTCCATCTCTCTATCTGGTGGTACCCTGGGTAATTCCTCAGAAAATACATCTGGAAATTCACATGCTACTGGGATATTCACCAACTCTGGGCCATTACCCTCTACATTCACTACACATGCTAGTAAGGCCTCATACCCCTTTCTCAGCATTCTACCAGCTGTCAAAGCTGAAATCATACATGAGGGTAACACTCTTCTCTCACCTATAAAACAGGCCTTCTTACCATCTGAGGCATGAAACACTACCTCCTTCTTTGAACAATCTACTTTGGCCCCATGCACGGATAGCCAATCCATCCCCAGAATAACATCAAACTCTTTTAGCTCTAATGGGATCAAATCTGCTGCCAGGTCTTGACCCTCAACTGAAATAGCACAGTTTCTATACACTTGATCTGCAATGAAGGGTTTCCCTACTGGCATAGATACTACTAGCTGACTATCCAACTTATTCACTTCTTTATTTAGATGCTTAGTGAAATCTACTGATATGAATGAGTGTGTGGATCCAGAGTCAATTAAAACATAAGCATTATGATCACAGATGGATAGCATACCTGTCACCACATCTGGGATGACCTGAGCTTCCTGTCTGGTCATCGCAAAGACTCTAGCTTCAGCCCTTGGAGCACTAGGGATTGATCCCTGCCGACTGGCACTGGATCCCAACTGACTGGCTGGAGCTAGTACATTACTATCTCCTCTTCTGACCGACTGAGACTGCCCCCTAAGTGCAATTGATCCCTGAGGGTAGTCACTGCTCTGTACTCTCCTAGGGCAATCCCTCTTCATGTGATCCATCTGGCCACAGATATAACATCCCCTGAGGCCCTTTCTACACTCCCCAGAATGCATCTTCCCATAGATACTACACTGAGGAACAGTTCTCCCGCTTCCAAAAGAGCAACTCTGGTCTACTCTCTCCCTTGCTATTCTGCTACCCCCAGCCTGAGACACTCCTTCCTGAATTTGTTTCCTCTGGACTGGGCTGGACACTGACATAGATACTGATCCCCTTCCAACTTCTACAGGAGCTCTATAGTTGGAACTAAATTGTCCTACCCTTTGAGGTTTCTTAAACTGCTGAGTTCCTCCTGCACCTGAAGGAAAATTGGGTGCACTCCTTTTTGACCTCTCTAGTCTTCTACTGAGGAACTCTTTCTCTATCTCTTCTGCCTTAAGTGCTCCTTGTACCAACTCTGAATAATTACCATAACAATGCATACTGGTCTTAGCCTTTATCTGGAGATTCAGCCCATCTTGAAATAATCTACTCTTTTCCCTTTCATCCACTACTAGGGCTTCAGCAAAATGGGATAATTCAATAAAAGTAGCTTCATACTCGCCATCGACATCTTCCCCCGGGTCGGTTTAGGAATTCCCTCCTCTTCTCGATCCCTATACACCTCTCGAATAGTATTGTCGATAAAATTTCTTTTTAAAGTCCTCCTGTGTTATTTCTACCCTCGTGGCCGCCTACCGCCGATAGACTTCCACCGCCCGGGCCCCGCCCTCTACCGTAAAGGTTGCAATGCTCAACCTTTGCTCCTCGCAGCATTTCATCACCTCAAAGACCCTCTCTATTTTCTGAAGCCATGCATCAGCCTGAATGGGGTCAGTAGTCCCCTGAAACTCTAGAGCCCCCAACTTCCTAGCTCTCTCTACATTTCTTTCTGCCTCAAGATTTTTAGACTGTAAACTGGAACTAGAGGCCACTGCTGCCATGACTGCCTGGGTAATCATCCCCACTAAGTCTGGCACACTCTGCCCTGGGGTCTGTGCCGAAGATGGTCCCACTGGCACTGGAGTAGTGGATAGTGAAGGAGACTCATGCGCATGCTCCGGGAGGTATACCCATCCTTGCATCATCAGATGGTGGATCACTAGAAGATACTCTACTGGGCTGGACTCCCCTACTCACCCATCTGGGTCTACCCCTACCTCTACCTCTCCCTGAGGACTACTCTCCTTCCTTGCTTGTCCTTGTATTAACCATCCTACAAAACACAATTCATTTAATCAGATTCATCATTCAGACTACACTCAACTATGCTAGACTCATACTTATGCCCTTAAGACCTAATGACTGCTCTGATACCAAAAACCTTGTTGGGACCTCTCCCCGACACATGCCAACTTATAGAAATTTGGCTAGAGTTCTACTAGTCTTATGGTATGGACCATAAGGCACACGTGAACTCTATCAAATTCCCATAAGTTACATGCTTAACATATATAATCCTGTCAATAACATTTAACCTGCTCAGTTAAATCACATATGTCATCAAACAACAACAGCTAATTTATTTGATCCTGCTCAGTTTACAAACATCTTATACATACACATCACTTTTCATCTCCAAGCCAAGCTTGATATTTACATCATATAATTACAACTTCACAGATATAAATATACATATATCATCATCTCAATCACCACTCTTAATATACAAAATATACCTTACAATCCCTTTTTACATCCACCAACTCTCTCCCCAAGCACTAATAACACATACAAAAATTTTGGTACTGAAACTAAAATGCTAAGCCCACCTGCTTAGTCTTTGAATACTTTAGACTCAGCTGCTAGCCCCGAAGAATTTTTAACACTGATCTGAAATAAAAATGCGAACACAAGAGGGGTGAGACCTAAGTCCCAGTGACTGGATAACCATCTAACTATGAAAAGAAGTTGAGAATCACTTTATAAGCTCATAAGTATCTCAGCGCAACATATCGCAATCGATACATAAATTTTTATAAATGAGATAAGTTAACTTATAAGTTAGCTTATGCTTCCAATAATATAATTTAAATAAAGAATTATCACATTTACAAAATTCCCTGATGATGGGCTGGGTGTGCTACCACTAAGGTACATTCCTACAGTCGCCCTCCCCGTGTGTACTCTCGTGGGTGAGTGTCCTGAGCGCCGAGGATCCCCGCACCACATGGCACCCCTCACATGTGCGGTTCACCCCAGGTGTGAACTTGCCCCTTTTCCCTGGGCCTCCTGGTTACCCCTCCCCTGGGCTAATATCTCTGAGCCACCTTGGCTCGTATAGTACCCTAGCTCTTTACTGAGCTGTGATTCTTTGCCCCACTGGGCTGATCTAGCTTGTACTCCCCCTTGGCCTAGGGATCATAGTACGATTGAGTCGCAAGGAGGTGCCGGCTATAATAGTGTGTGCAATGCCCATGCTATGGCACGCCTATACGTGGTGATCAGCCCCATAGATGCCCCAATGCTATTTATGCTGTATGCTGTAAAAATACTCAAGTATAAGTTTATAATCCAATATACCATCAACTATAATTTCTTGAAACATTTCTATTCATGCATGCCCATGCATTACTTTGAAATATAACTCTGAAGGAAAATTTTCATGCTTTACTGAAACATATGTTTTATCCAAGAAATGCTTTTTTTCATGAAACTCTATACTTTCAATAAACTCATGCTTTGTCTGAAACTCATATCTTGCTTTAAAACATGCTGTAAATCCATACTTATTCTTTAAACTCATGCCTTGCTTTTAAACATGCTTTACAAACATAATAACATTATAACCGGTTTCTTACTTCCCATATTTGATTTCTGAAGATACTATACTTAGTATAATACACTCATTTTGTAGCAAAGTATCACTATACTATTATGAAACATTTCACGAGATAGATGAGAAACCCACTCACATGCTATTTCTTCTTTTCCACAGTTGCTATCCCTCTTGAAAAGGTTCCTTTACTTGATTTCCTTGACCTATATTACCACATATAAATTTATTTAGGCGACAGATACCTAGGTTTTTCCATGAAACATGCATGCATGCCCCTTAAATGCATACCAAAATTCTCTACCTTTTTCCTCTATCAAACATAAATCCTCATCATTTTCATAACATGAAATCCTCTCTTATTTCTTTTTCTTTTCTCTCTAACACATGATTTTATCATTTATCTAAAACCTTAGAAGGTTTAGGGTTTACCTTAAGGATGATAAGAACAGAAGACACCAAGCTTTCTCCCTTTCTCTTCCTCCTTTCTTCTTCTTCCTTTCTTTTTCTTTTTTCTTCTTTCTTTTTTCTTCCCCACGGCTAAAATTTTCTCTCTTCTTTCACCGCCCTCTTCTCCCTCACTCTTGATTTTTTTTACGATGGATGAAGGGAAGGATTAAGGGGTTTTTAAATGCCTTGGCAAATCCCCAATTTACCCTCAAACAAATCTCCAAAATGCCCTTTTAAAGTCCACATGGCATACCTCTTCACCATGCATTTTTACCCTTCTCCACTCATGAAAAAGCCCTTGACAAATTCCCTCTTTACCCTTGGAGAAATTTGCGAAATGACGGCAGGATCCTTTTTTTCCCACTTTACCCTTAATCAACTTTTTAAATGATTTTGGTATCCTTTCCCTTTATACCTCTCACCAATTGTTCAAATGACATTGATAAAATTTCAAAAGTGCCCTTTCATTCATGATAAATTTTATGCTTAAAGATTAGGATACTGCTTTGAGATTCGGGATGTTACACCTAATCCATGCATTAAGTGGTCAAAAAAAATATATTATTTTATATTATTTAAATAATTTCAACTTTTGGCTACTTGATGCAAAGGCTAGAGGTCTTTAAATCATATAAAATTTTATTTTTAAATATTTTAAAGATAATAGTAGGCTTCCGTCATCAAATCTTGACATAACCTGATCTGAATAGAGATCCATTTAAGTATAGCTAAGTCAAACTCTCTCTCTCTCTCTCTCTCTTTCTGTGTGTGTGTGTGTGTGTTGCGCGCATGCGCTTTATTCTTTGCTTATGTTTGGCAGAATAAAGAAGCTGCAGGCATTAATCTACTTTTGATGATTGTGCAACCTTAGTGAATCTTGGATAAGACTTTGTTATGCCCAATTTTGTCCTGCTGCTAACATCATATGGTTTCTCATGGATTTATTTTATCAAATTCTGTCATTTCAGTGGGGCATTCCTTGAGGATGCTATGGTTGTCTCTTGTGGACATTCATTTGGTGGCCACATGTTGAAGAAAGTTACAGAAATGGTATGTATGGATCCTTCTCAGTCATTCTTCATGCAGGCTCTGAATGATCAGTATATGAAGTACACATACAATTCTAGTAATTGAACTAAAATAGCTATTTCTTAGTGTAGCGTCCCACCTCCGATAGGTAATAGAAAATAGCTAGCCAGATAACATAACACTTATATGGGAGAAAAGGTGAGAGTAAAACTGAATGCTGCGAACTCGGGAAAATAATGAGTTCTCATTTTAAGTGGACTAAAGTTTGCAGGCTAGTAATTATTCTCCTTTAAACTGCAAATTTTTGAGAACAATCAGTATAGGTTTATGGTAGCAGCAATGACGTGAGAGAAAAAAAGAAAAATCCTGTGGGTTGGGAAACAGTGACAATGTCTGAATTTTAAGAGGATTCTAGGCTGAAAGATTCAGGGCTAGTTATTGGCTTTATCTGGAAGTGCCTCTGCAATTTGGGAAAAAAGTCATTAGTGGTATTCCAGTCACTACTGCCCAGGGTATAATCTGCAACTTTGGTATTGTTATAATGGCTAACCAGCTAACTTCACTCTGTATTGCTATGGGTGCTATTTTTGTTTAGCAATTTTCTAATATAGATTCAGAAATTCAGGTCCTGTTGGCTTCTGTAGTAAAACAATTGTTTAATATCTTCTGATTTCTTTGTTCAGTGGAACATATTATCTGGATAAAGAAATAACTAATAAATCTCTTTTGCTATCTTTGCTGATCAGGCTAGATGTACCCTATGTAATGCAGAAATAGATCCTGGGTCCCTGGTCCCTAATTTTGGTACATGATGATTTTGTGCAAGATTTTTCCAGTAAAGCTTGATCCTTGTATATTTCTGCCTAATTGTCAACTTATTGTAGTCATCTTATTTTCTTACAGCTTTGAGAGCTGCAGCTACAGCTGTGAAGATGGAGGATGACAGGAGACTCTTCCATAATGCTGCTCTCCGAAAACGCAGGAAAGAAGCAGGCGAACAGATGGATGCCCAGAAGAGACTAGGCAAAGTACGTATCTAAGAATCTGTTGCAAGAGGCTGAATTTGATGGCTGAAATTCTGCTATTGTTATTTTTTTAATTTATTTTGTAAAATTGTCAGGAAAATGGTGAGGTGTCTGCTGATGGTGATGGCCCTAGACCACTAAAAGGAGTTCAATATCCATTTGCAGTAAATGAGAGAGTGTTGATCAAGGTAATTTTTTTTTTGTTACAAGCCTATCATCATAAAGTTATTATTTGTACTTTAGTATGGACTTTTGAAGAAAAAAATTGCTGACAATGCAAAGTATACAGGGAAACAGGAGGACCCCTGACAAATTTGTTGGAAGGGAAGCAGTGATCACATCCCAATGCTTGAATGGCTGGTAAGTTTGCAGGGTCTTTATAGTTTTGAGAATATTATGTCTTAAGTTGAAAAATTAGCGGTCTCTAAATGATATACCTAATTATCAATTTACTTGCAGGTATCTCCTCAAGATCCTTGACAGTGGAGAAAGCGTACGCCTGCAATACCGCTCTCTCCAGAAACCCCCGTGCTCTGAAGCAGATGACAGGGCACAGCCACAACCATTGCCTCAGAGCAACGGTTGACAGAATCTTACCGATGCTTTTATTGCATCCTCTTCCTGCTTCGGACATGTGGTTCCTCTCCTTGGTCAGTTACTGTACATTTTTTTGGCAGGCCCCTCTGTACATGCTTTTCTTTTGAAGGTATTCTGCCAGAGGGATAAAGAGAAAAAAGGAAAAAAAAAGCAGCAGCACAATCCCTCAAATCTTGTAAAAATCAAAAGCCACATTTGCTGAGCTCCTGTTACTGGCAAATGATGGTCCATTTACCCGTCTTTGGTGCCTTGCACCTGCTGCGGTGTGCAACAGATATATTGGACGAATGAAAGTTAATACTCATTGTGATATGCAAAACCCTGTCAAATGAGCAGTAATGATGATGCTGAACAGCATGTTGGCTTGAAGAAATGATCGTTTCTAGTTAAAATATAATCTGTTGTTCATTGTTGTTTTGGTTGTCTTGTTGATGTGCCTTGGTGCCCACTGAATTCAACTCGGGGTTTGCAGTGAGGTATCTCCAAGATAATTCAACCGTAGCCAAAATCACTACTGCGCTGCTTAAAATGAAGTTTTGTAAATTTTTGTTACACCATGAACCCACCCAGATGTGACTTACCAAGCCTTCAGTTATGATTCTTTGCACCATCATCGGCGGGCTCTTAATCGGCTTTGGTCGACAATATTGATTGGTGTAGACCCCATCCTGGTCTGAAGGTTGTAGCAGCGATCTCTAGCATTTTTTTTTTTTTTTTGTTGTCTTATCTTTTTCTGATTTAAAGGATCAGTAAAGACCATTGCGTTCGCTGTGGTGTACAGTGCCTTTTATGTCAGAGCACCAGGTTCGGTCAGAACTCTGCAATTAAGCATGTTTGGGTGAGATAATTTATGTGAAGCATCCCATGACATGGTACTGGATGGGTGAACCATTTCATTTCTCTAGTTTCTAAGGTGCTCTTCTTTCCGGCAATCTGATATCAAACATAGAATCAGATGCCTTAAAAGCGCTTTCCATCGTTCATCCATTCTTCAAATGCTGCATTCAGAAGGAATCGCTCGCACGCTCCCAGCTATATCCGGGGATCTAATGATCAGTAGCTAAGCTTGTCTAAGATTCCAGATTGGTACCCAAGCCAAATCCTGCCATGGATTGGCTCAACTACATGGTCAGAGACACGTCATGTAGTGATTCTTAGTTTATGGTGGAGCATGGGACAGACGTAGCAATGATTTGCTAATCAGAACAGCTGCCGTGATCGCTCATCCATAAAATAATCAAAAGCGACCGCCATCCGAAGACTGCAACTATTTTTATTTTATCATGCACATGCCACACTTAATGATCTTCTTATATGTCCCATACCAAGAAAATAAATATCCTGTCGCGTTCCTGAAAGACATTTTCTCTACCAAGTGCGATGATTTTTATGATTTCTCTACCCAAGCATTTGTCGCTTTAACACCTACCATGCTGAGCTAAAAATTTTAAATTTGAAAACCCATGGTATTATACATTATAAAAGTTAAAATATCACATCGTTGGAGATGAAAGCTTGTTAGCGTGTTTATGCGCCTGCGGCTCAATTATGAAAGCTTGTTACCTGCGTGTATATATATATATATATATATATACGTACGTATATATCTATAGTCCTTCCTTTGTTTTGTTATGTAAATATCAGTATTAATATATTTCTTCATTATTAAAATTTATTATTGATGTGTAACAAAATTTTAATTATTAAAGTCTTCTATTTATTATAATTTGCTACATTAAATAATCTAATTTAAGTTTTAAAAAAATGTTTAACAATGTCATTATTAATAATAAGCATGGATATTTAGCTTATGTAGAATTCTCCTTCAAATAATGAAAGTAGATTTTGCTTAACAATCATCAAATATTATTACTTAATGGGTGACAAAAATTTGGTTATAGAAGTTTCCTACTTATTATAAATCGTTGCATTATTATATTGTATTCCTAGAATAATTGAAAAAAAGGAAAAAAAAAAAATACTTACATGTTGTATAAAGTATATGTTAATATATATTTAAAATAAAGATTTAGTTTGTACTGAGTTTTTATTCATCATACGGATGCCAGTATTCATGTACTTGATCATTGTTAAAGTTTTTTTTTAGTTAACATACCATTAAATATATTTAGTTAGTATCAATTATCAAAGTTCATTATGTGATGCGAAATAAAAATTTAACTATTAAATTTTTCTATTTTATTATTATTTATTATATTATTATATTGTATTTTTATAATAGTTAGGAAAAAAAAAATCATGCCTATAACTCCATAGAAGATTGATATTAATGGCAAAAGTTTTTACATGTAGTCTCATACAAAACTTTATTTGCCTTGATACTAAGGAATGCAATTTTGTGCTTAGTTATTATTAAAGTTTATTATTACTTGATTTGTAATTAAAGTCGGCGGATCCCGAACGCTTCTCTCGGTGAGGTCCGATGCTCATTGTAGACCCGGGCACGGCCCACATGATGCCGTGTTGTAGAGAATGTGCATGGTACGCTTGAAGTATGCTCACTTGAGAACGGATAGAATCAGATGCCCATTTGACGAGGGTATCATTTCCGGAGTTAAATGCTCGTTTGATCCGGCTGTCCCACGTCAAGATGTACAGCAGCATTTCAGCAAACGATAGGCGGGCACATGTTGGATTTGGTCGGGAAAACAGCTGGCCAGCGTTTTTTCTAATTGTTTTTTTTTTATATAACCCCGTCGGCACGATTGCTCCGACAGGAGTAAGACAAAGACTCGCAAGCCCCTCAGATCTCGATCAGTCCTAGAGTACGAGAGGCCTCCTTTCTCCTCTCCCCGAAGAAACGAAGGAATGGACGTTGCCATGGGCTCGCCGCCCTCTTCCTCCTCCTCCTCCTCCTCCTCCGGCGGCGACGATAGGAACGGCGGCAGCGGTCGGAGGAAGGAAGATTTGGGGTGGATAGAATGGGCGAGAGGTTGGTTTGGTATCGTTGGTGAGTTTCTTTTCCAGAGGATCGCCGCCAGCCATTTGGAGAACCCTTTGCCTCTCCCACCTCTAGATGGGATCACTTGCATCGTTACCGGCGCCACCAGTGGAATCGGCCTCGAGATCGCCAGGTGCACTTCGTATTCTTCTTCTAAAGATTCCTCTTTTCCTCCTTTATGTTTGGAAATTTTAATGGCAACTAGTTAAGTGGGTTTGGGTTTCTTCCACTGTATTACGGTTTATTATGAACTAGGGTTATAGATTTCTTCCAGATGCTGGTAGTAGTCAAACGTGACTGTGCTTCGCATTTATGTTCAAGTTTTCTTGCAAACTTCATTTCACATTTCTTGTTTTACAAATAATATAGTCAGAGAATGGGAGAATTCAAGTGTGCATATCTAAGGATTATAGCGAGCTTCTTTTCTTCTTCTTCTTGTTCTTTTTACGTTTGAGTGTTGGAATAATTACTTGATCGACTAGGTTATTCTCATGTTGGTTTCATTTGAGAATGCCTTAGTTTTGCTCTGTATTTTAGGGCCCTACTAACAACTGGTAACTCCAATTGAGTTTATACAGAACCCCTTGTCTCCTATCTTTTTCAGTATGTTCTTCGTCATGGCCTTTTATTGTTGGTGTTAATAATGGAATGTCCGTGGACTGGAACAGGCAACTTGCACAGTCAGGAGCGCATGTTGTAATGGCTGTTAGAAAAACAAAACTTGCTCATGAGCTGATCCAGAGGTGGCAGAATGAAAAAGCTGGAATGGGGCTACCGCTTAATGCTGAGGTAGTGCTAATACACCTGCTAGCTGATGGTGCGCTGTAGTTGGATAGAACGTTTTTTTTATCTTTTTTGCTGTTCAATTAAGCCCTATTTTGAGTTCTTTCTTGGATATTTCTAAGGATTTATAAATCACCAGGCTTTTGGTGTTCCATCTGAATCTGAAAAACATTGTGCCACATAATCTGCTCTGATCTAAGTTTTATGAAACAAACACAACTTTATGGGTCACCTTTGGTGAAACATATAGATATTTTTTGCTTCTTGTGCTTTTTACTGAAAGATAGGTCATTAGTGATCTGCAAAAAGGGGGCTTCAGCACATGTGCTATTATGATAGAATGATTTGTAGTAGTATATGGCACAGGACTATAGGAGGAAAAAAGCTTTGGGCTTCAAAAATTAAATGCATATGGGCTTATCAATCCAGGATGGTTGTTTGTTATAGACTATGTATATAGACCATGTAGATGTTTTACTACTGTAAAGGGACCTGACATGATCAACTAGTAGTGAAAAATACATTACAAGATAATCCTAGCAAGATATACTTTGAAGCTTCTTTCGTTTTACTTCTATTGAAAGGCAATATATAATGAATATATAAGAAGTGGAGTAGAAAAGTGTTGCTTCCTAATTTCTTTCTAAGAAGTTAAGCAGGAAAGAATAACGGACAGGAAAGTGAAAGAGGTGAAGAAAACCATGTAGAAAAATCAAAATAAATGCATGATAATCAAGTTTGATTCTCTAGGTAGTTGCAAGCCTGTTAAAGATGGTGCAACCTTTAGGACAGAGACAAAAGGTGGATAGTTATTTCTATAGGTTTATGTTCACAAGTTCTGTAGGAAAGTTCTTTTTTCCCCTGAATCTAGATTATCAAAAGAACTGCCTTAGTAATTCTATTAGTACATCCAAGTTCCACAACTCTGGTTAAAGTAGGCCCTTTTGCAAGAACAATAAGCTGAAGCCAAACATCTCTGGTGAATAACTAATTTAAGATTTAAGATGTGCTTTTATATTTGAGGATCTCCTCATTGTAAGCACTCAAGTTTTGAGCACTTGTTAGAAGCCCAGCCACACTCGTTTTTTGATTACTTTGTGGAGTTGCAAGTTGAATGACTAGGGAATTGAGATTCTGTCTCTAGTTACTTCAGTAAAAGGGTGGTGCTCTAACTAAGGATAAGGGACTTGTCCAGGTTGAATAGTGGTCAAGGGAGCTTGTACAAGTCCCACATGGGCAAAAGGCAAGGAGAAGAAGAATCCTAAACATGTGAGATTGCGATTTTATGTTCTTGTCTCTCTACATCAATTCCACATTACTTCCTAATGCTGAAAATGATTGCACCACATATTTAGCATTTTTTTAACTTCATCTTCTGAATGGTTATCCATTTAATACACACACACACACACACACACACACACACAGAGAGAGAGAGAGAGAGAGAGAGAGAGAGAGAGAGAGAGAGAGAGAGAGAGAGAGAGAGAGACGTGTTAAGTTCAAAGATATGACCAGATTAGTTAATTATGATATACGAGTTTTAATATTCTTGTTTATTATGATACTATGGGTGCTCTTCCACTACATAATATGAGTGCAATTGTTGGCTGCTTAAATTTTAGTTAAATTAACAATCTACGTTGCTGTGTAAATACAAGGAAGAGAGGCACGAGCTCTTACATGCTGTGGCAATTCTAATTAAAACTTAGACATCTATCTTATTTGGTTTAGGTAGAATTCTTACATCATGCAAATTAAAAAAATGACTTTGTTCTTTCTTGTGTTTGGATTTACATACATCTAAATATAGAGTGCATGTCATGCAGTAGAAGTTTATATGTGATTGTATCAACAGCCTTTTTACACCAACAAAACAATATCTGTGGAAATGTAAAGTTATCTTGACATATGCTGTCGTCAATTGAGTGATAATTGCTCCCTCTTATCTGCTTCAATGTGTATTCAACTCATGCAATCTGGTCACTTGTTGACATTGTTCAAATTTCTTGCTCTTGTCAAGGTGATGGAGCTTGATCTGCTCTCCCTCGACTCTGTTGTACAATTTGCTGAAGCTTGGAATGCTCGTCTTGGACCATTGCATGCATTGATCAACAATGCTGGCATTTTCACTATAGGAGGTTTGTATGGGTCACATCATCATTTTATTTATTATATTTGACTTTGTATTGTGGCTTTTAATTATATTATATTGCTAGTTTTCTAGCGAGCTGCATGCCTTCTGGTTTTGTTTTATTTTATTTTTTAAATCCTGCTGTAGCTTTTGCAATGTAAGTGGATGTCACCTTTTCAATTCCACACACACACACACACACACACACACACACACACATTGTCGAATGTCTATTTCTTTCCATAAAACCAGCTTTTATTGCCCTGAGGATACTCGCAGAATTTTCCAGAATCTAAGTAATTTTGAAAAAGACTGCTAAAACTTCTGAGCAAACTGCATATGATGTTTCTAGGCAGCATTCCCTTTATTAATTTCCCTAATAATATTTATCTGTGGTTTTGTTTTCCCTGACTTCTCTAATCAATGGCATGTGGTTAGAGATGTTGCTTCTTGCGTTGATGGAATAAGATTCTCTCGTGTAATAAAGTTCCAATGCCTGGTGGGCTATTTTGTTGATGAGGGTGTATATGGTTGGATTTGTTTGTTTGACCAAAATTTCCATTTATGCTGCATTCTTTAATGCATTTCACTGTTAGTGCGATGGATCTTTTTTCCATTTCCAGATTGAAGACTGACACTATTGTTATCATTGAATGTTAAATTGACCAGTAATTTCACTATTGTTATCCACATGCTTTAACAAGAAATGTTAAATTGACCAGTAATTTTACTTCTGGCAGTTTCTATTTAGAAAACTATTTTAACAGCTTCTATGTTGTTTTGTGCACAATGGATTGCTAGATAGTCATTTGGGTCATCATCCGTAAATTAGATCCTCTTACTTATTCCTGTTTTACTTTTAATAGAGGTATCTGCAAAGTATGCATAATCAATTATATTATTAATAACAGAAAAAAAAATTGTTATTTTTACCTGTTTTGTGCCAATTATAATAGAATGCTTACTTATGTGATTACTTCAACCTAGCCAATTATTCTTATCACTTTTTATTTAGAGCCTCAACGTTTTTCAAAGGATGGGTATGAACAGCACATGCAAGTGAATCATCTGGCCCCAACATTACTGTCCATGTTGCTTTTGCCATCTCTTCTTCGTGGCTCTCCCAGCAGAATCATCAATGTTAATTCCATTGTAAGTTATCTGTAATTAATTCTCTTTTAAAGTACTGATACATTCAGGTGCATTCTCTTGGTATCTTATAAAAATCATCTCGCCCATATTATCTTTGGTCGATTTGTGAATTATGATATAAGTTCACTGATGAAAATCAAGAATCCAGTGATTTTTTTTATAAAAAATTTTGTGCTACCATGAAATTTCCTTAAGCTATAAAGAACAACACCCACTTCAAAATTATCCAAAGGATGTATACAGCTGATCCCTCCCTCCCTCCCCCTCTCTTTCCTTTGTGTTTGTGTGCGCGTGCATGTGCGCGTGCTATGTGGCAATCTATATATTCAGTAGATACTTTGGACAAGTGGTGAACCGATGTACCTTTATCTGAGCCATATCCTAAGTACTCATCTCAAGATATCATTCAATATAGTAGTAACTTATCCAACTCCAGCTGTGCTCCCTTTCTGTACCATCTTTTGGTAGCTCTAACTCCTCTCCTACAACTCTGTTTTTCTTTTTCTTCTTCCTCATCATCCTCATTTAATTGAATCACATACACACTCTTAGAATCTCTTGATTGTCTCCATAACCTTGTCTCCTCAGATCATCCATTCATGTAGATGTTATGTAGGCATATTTGCAATTGAACTATTATGGTTAATTGGATAATGCTCTCCCACCATTGATAATTGATGGGGAACAAAACCAAAGAAAAGATACAAGAACCAAGGCTAAGGTGGTCATCCAGACATCTGCCATTAATCCCAAATTCTCCTCTGCTCACTCTCCACATCTCCTTATTTCTCCATCTCTACAATAGATTTACTATCATCCATTTCCAATCTCTATGCTGCATAGCATAAACCCTATCACCATCGGGTGCCACTACATCACTCTTTTCCTACTTTAGTTATGATCCCCTCCATCCCTGCCATTCACCATCAGCTCTCAAAATCTTGTCACCATCCATTATCTACATGTTCTCCATTGTTATTTGGCTGCAAATCATCTTGATGTCATCTCTGTTCTCTCTTTTATATGGTCACCTACCATTACCCCCCTCCTCTAACAAGTTTATCTAACACCTCCATTCTCCATAAGCTTACTTTCCTCACCTCATGATTAATCCTACTATTAACCTGTCCAATCTTACCTCCATTTCCACCACTGCAGGTCCACAACTGCCATCCCATCCACCTCGCATAAAGCTCTGTTACACAGCATTTGCTCCTTGAGAGAACAAGAAGTTTATATGAAGGATGAGCTGGCCAGCTGGCTAGTTGATTTTCTCCTATTACCCTTGTATTTTGGCCACAGATGGAGAAAAAGGATTTAAAGAGCTGATCTGAACTAGTTTGGGATTAAGGCTTTGTTATTGTTGTTGTACCCTTATATTTTGACCATAACACCTGTCTAACAATTTCTTTCTCTTTGCCTGCATCTCGCTCCCATTGCCTTGTCTCCTTGGTACTGCCACCGCACTGTCTTTGCCACATCTCCAAGGTCTTCATCACTACTTCTTCCATCTTGTATCGTACCTTGATCTTCCCTCTTTTCTTTCATGTGAGGCCCAAATGTCAGAAAGAGAAGAAAGCAAATGTGATGGAAACAAGAAAGCAGGAGGTGTTCTAGCATGCTGGCCCCTCATCACCTGCTGATTTCTGTTTATCCATAGCTGCTGATTTCTATTTCACTTCCATCACAATACCCGCACTTCTCCATCACGAGGCTTAATCCCATATTTACTGAACCAACTACCATCCAGCATCAACCACCATTAGAATCCTAAATTCATTTCTAAGATCAGAATCAGGCTCTTCATATATGCATTGCAATCAAGCTCTTAGATTTTATTATGGCAAACTTGTGGTGGTCCATGAACAGATTATTATCATTCATCTTGTTAAGCTTCACATGTTGGTAGTTGAGATCGAGTGTTTCAAAGCAATGAATCCATGATGTCCACACCTAATTTCTGTCCTCCGTTTGCTTCATCCCACGAGTTCAGATACAAGCTTGTCCTTTTCTCCTGTTGCAAACTGATGATGCTCAACTATGTGATTTCCTTCTCTTTAAAAATCCCATTTCAATTACTCATTGGTTTATTACCAAGACTCCACATTTTGCCATATCAGTTTTGAGATACATGGTGAGGATTTGTCTTCATTCAATTGAATTCTCAAGAGTTTATGTTAATGAACCTTTAGGTTTGCTTCCATCAACTTTGACACACTTGATTTTCTGCTCTCTGCCATCATGCACTACTTAGCTTTTATTATTGTAGTCTCCATTATAATACTGATATATGCGTAAAAAAGACAAATGGGGAAAAGTGATAGCAGATGATAACATTAACAGCATCAATAAATTATATCATCACTAAATACTTCGTTGGATAAATAAGTCGTATGGTGATTATAATTGATTTTCTCTTTTCAGAAAGAATTCTTCTTTAAAAATGTTGCTTATCTGAAGATAATTCGGAAACCATCTGACCAATGAAAATTTGATGAAGAATTGGAGAAACTTTCATACATTTGGAATAAAAAATATGTACTATATGGGATTTAGTTGTATTTAACTATTTATTGTCTGCTTTTTTCCTGGTAGATGCATTCTGTGGGCTTTGTTGATACAGAAGATATGAATTTGACTTCTGGGAAAAGAAAATATTCAAGTTGTCTGGCATATTCAAATAGCAAGCTGGCACAGGTTTGATAAAATTCCTCTGATCATGATTGTGGAATTTGTCTCTGTAAAAATGATACGAAATTCCTTTCATGCAACTTTCTTTGTTGGGGTCTTAGGTTTGTTAATATCATCTTACATTTTCGTTGTCTTTTGCCTACTACATGATCAACTGTCAAAGCTGCATTTTGCATCTTTATGAAGAGTTTGTGATCTTGAGGTGAAAATTATGTTTCCATCTCAGATAAAATTTAGCAGCATCCTTCACAAGCAAATACCTGCAGAAGCTGGCATCAGTGTTGTCTGCGTTTCTCCTGGAATTGTGCACACTAATGTTGTGAGTCCACCTGTACCATTTTATTCCGATTATTGTAGTTCCATTGCCCATTGTTCTTGAAGGCATTATTGTGATGTTTCTGACATAGGCTTCCTTAGTAAACTTGGGTATGAACTTGAAGAATCTTTTGTTTTCATATGAAGGCATTTTCTATGAAAAGGTGGCCATAAATCCATGTAGGTATACTTGTCATGTATAGGAGACCAATGTATGGAAAGAATAGCTAGAAATATTTGGAGCACCTCACTTTCTGTTGTATAATTTTGCTGACACGGAAAACTGCTTAATCAACCTAGCCAATGACTTTGGTTCCTCGATGTTTAGAACTATATATTTGGCTCCCTTAGGGCAGCAGCCAAAGATACCTATGCAATGTTAAGGATTGCTTGCCTTTATAGGCATTATTGGATGACTTCTTGTTCCCATTTGAAGTTGTCTAAAATACTTTGGAGTGTTGTGGGTTCTGTCCTTCTTTGCTGCATATTTCATGCTAGCTAATATCTTACACAATGTGCAGGCCAGAGATCTACCTAAGATTGTTGTAACAGGTTATCATCTAATTCCCTACTTCATCTTCGATGCCCAGGAAGGTAACAGTCCTGTCCTCTATGGCAGAATGGTAATCCATATCGCTATTTGTTGTTCATCTCAGCTCAAGATGAAATGAAGAGACTTTCTTGGCATCTACTGCAGGTTCCAGAAGCGCTCTCTTTGCAGCCACTGATCCTCAGGTCCCAGAGTACTGTGGGGTTTTGAAGGCTGATGAGTGGCCTGTTTGTGCCTGCATCTCACATGATTGCCGTCCAATGAATGCGTCTGAAGAAGCACACAATCTAGCAACCTCTCATGAGGTCTGGGAGAAGACCCTAGACATGATTGGTCTCCCTTCCAATGCTTTGGAGAAGCTTATTGAAGGAGAGGAGGTCCAATGCCGTTATGGGTCAAACAGAGAATAAGATGTCATGGGTCCAACAGAGAATAAGATGTCTGTCTTCAAATCGAGACCGTATCAGAGAACTTTTCCTCTCTGCAAATCTGATGGATATATTTAGTCTTATCAGTTAGAGAAATCTAATGCTTCTTAGTTTGACATCGACTTACATTTGCTTCACATAGGGACACACCTATATGTCGCAGCTCCAGGAGATGTATTTCCAGTGTAGCCTCTGTTTTTAAAGCTTGTACACTCTCAGCCAGCAACCTGTTTCATGCCACGCTACTGGAAAAACAATATTTAGCGATGTTCAAGGCATCATGGCATCATGACTTTAGTTGCATCAGGGATGGATATCGACTCAAGGCAAATTATTATGTTAATCTTTACGATTGTCATTCTGTTAACCTGCGAAGCTTTTAATGACCTTAACCATGGTGGTTAGAAAGCTCCGTAACGCAAGAAGCGGCCTGGCTGCAGGCACTGGCTCCTACTGTTTAAAGTGTGATATTTCGTCTGACAGGGGGTGGCAACCAAAATTCATGGGATATTTGTACTGTTCCACTCTCATACCGCAGCGTGGCGGCCTGCCGGGCCTATTCTAACTTGGTGATTTTTACCATATTTACAGATAATTTCGTGTGTGTGGTTTGTGTATTGGTTCCGACACTTGGCTTGCCGGAAATGGTTGAAGTTGAGATTCAATTTCTACAATTTAAATCCCTATGTAACATAAATGCGGCGGTTCGCAAAATTGATCCTATCATCTCCCAATGCAATAACAAATCTTTCCCAGATCCATGTCTGGCACGTACTCCCTCAAAAGCAACGGCAAACAGAACATTTATTCGATATTATGGTAATGATATGAGGCGGAGACAGACCACCGTACTCCTCTGTGTACGAAACGCGAGGTGCTAGGGAGCTTAACTTTGATTTGAGAAAAGAATCTTAACAGGTTGATGTTTATTTTGTTATTGTTGTTGAGCCTGAACAAATGCGTCCGGACTCAGATACTCTGCGTGGAATAGAGGTCAAAGGACGGGCCTTTAGGCTATCTTATGTTGAGCAGCTGGAGCCCCTAAGCTCTCGATCCCATCTCTCCTGTTCGTACTTTTGGTCCTATCCCATATATGCTGTTCCGAAGGGTATAACGAAGTTTTATCCTAGAATTATAAATCTGAATGATTTATCCCACCAAAACAGTTATCTTTATTTAAATCATGTCCCGTTACTATTTTATCTCTTGTTTTATCTTTTAAATTACATAATATCTGACTATTATTTTTATTATTATTATTTAAATATAATTATTAAATTATCTGCTGAAACCTGCCTCACACCAAACAAAGATGGAATCATTTTTGCTTTATCCAATTTATTATTTTATCTTACATCAGACATGAGGAGTATATTTTAATCTTACCCTTTTATCTCCCCTTTGACTGCCAGGAAAGCCGCAATCTATTCTCATGGTCGTGTTGACTGTAAGGAGCGGAGCAAATCACTCTCTTATCCAAAATTTAGAAGCAAAAAAAAATTTGTGTCCTCCCACCCACTTCGTTTCCCTCGTCCAGCCCTCCTCCCTCTTCTCAATTGACTGCGAGGTACCGTGCGAAGAAAAGCAACGAGAACGTAGGAACGAAATGGCTTTGAGAGATACGCTTATCTGGCCGAAATATCGGCTTCCGAATCCGTTCCATTCCGCCCGGAACGGCCGAAATGCCAGCCGGAGCCTTGTGGTGAGAGCTATCGCTGCCGACCCTCGGACTCGTCGTCAGCGGCGTCCCCAGAACGTGGAGGGAGAATTCTTCGTTGGTGAGAACCAAAAATTTTTACTTCTTTTTTTTTTTTAACCTACAATCAGAACTGTGATGGTTGTGATTGATTTTTTTTTTTTAAAAAAAGATTGATTCTTATTCATCTACTGCAGATCACCGGTGTATTGATTGCGATGCCTGCCGTTGGATGGCTTCGGTAAGTGTCTTCACCTGCTTGAGTTGGTTGCAATGTTTGCGTTTGGAAAAAAAAAATGTAAGAATAGTTGGAAGGCTGAGAATCCCTTGTTGTTGTAATATGTTTGATTCTGAAGGAAATCTTCACTCGGATCGATGAACAATCTGCAGTGATTAAGCAGCCGAGCTGCGAGGAGGAAAGGATCAAGGCTCTGCAGGTGATCAAATGTTACTAGTGTAATTACACTAAGGGTCTGTTTGGATGGAGGGAGTGAGGAAGAGGGGAGGGGAAAGAAGGAGAGTAATAAAATCTCCTGTTTGGGAGGGAGAGAAAATAAGGAAGGGGAGTCCATTCCTCCTCAAAAAAATCTAAAATTTTTTAATCCGGATAAGGAGGGAAAGGAAAACATTTTATAATTTTTATCTATCTTTCTAATTCTATTCATGCAAATTAGTTTGAACTCTTTTTATACTAAAAAAATATATTTGTGACTTTATAAATATTACTTTTTCCTCAACACCATGTGTTGGTTTAACTCCTGCAGTAAAAGTTCTAGAAACTGTATCGTCTTTTTTGTGGTCAAAATTAGAAATTGTATCCTCAGATATTTGCTTAGTTTTCAGTTTTCTTAGATTTTGGTAACTAAATTTAAATTAAATCCTCTGCTGAGCTTCTATGAATTAAGCTCATGAAGATTGTGTTATCTTCCATAATATTCAGTGATTTAGACTCTTGCAAGGAGATCTAGATCCTTTTAGTAGAGAACAGACTGGACACTTGAGGCTGTTCATTTATCATCGCATAAAATGCAGCAAGATATATCAACCAAGGATGATGCACTTGTGTAAGTAGTAACATTTTTTTCTTGGATCCTTCTATTCTATTGCAGGCACTGCTTTCCTGTCCAACAAGCTCCATACACACTGAGAAACCTACAAAGAAGATACTAGAAGTGCAGCAAATGTTTCCTCTTCCAGTAGATGAGCAGACACTTCCGGTAAATTGCTTCTAATTTCATTTTTTTTTTTTCTTTTTTGTCAACTTATTGGTTTCAGACTATGCAGTTATTTGAATTTTTAATCTATATGGTGTGCTTAATTTGCTCATAATCTACAAGTCCTGTTGCCAAGCAATTAGGATTGCAATGCCACAGGCCTACCTAATCCTGACTGGCAGCTTTGGTATTATACCCAAATTCAGATAGGTCCATTGCAGATCAAGGCCATTCCCAAGATTGTACATTAATAAACAGCTCAAGATCAGGCCTGGATGCAGTAGAGAATTGCCTCTGCAGATTTATCATGCACATGGCTTATTTTCCTGCTAGATTAGAATAAAAACCAGAAAATGCCAGTCTAACATAAGTATATACATGGATGCTTTATGTGGTATTGAAAATTGCCTTTACTCCCATGCTATCTTAGCACCTCTCAAGTCCACATTGTACAGAAATGGCAATTGGAGCATTTTCTTCTTTGGATGTAAAGATGGAGCAAATGTTGCTTGAAAATATTCTTGCATCATTTTTATAATCACAATATCAAATATATCTCATTCCAGTTATTAAACTGAAGTTTCCCTTCTTTACTGTCAAGATATATGTGTTTGGAAAATGCAGCTTGTACCTTCCTGCAACTTTTATCAATCAACACACACTTTAACCTCTTATAAATTCGAATGATAATAATGTAATGACCTATAGGAAAGTGGGTCAAAGTGTGTCAGATGTTGCCTCCATATTTTGCTCTGTTATTTTCCTTTTGATTATGGGATATCATGTTAAGTCAAGAATTTAATACTTCAGAACTTACTCATAGTTTCTGATTCCAGGGTGTTTACCATTGCGGTTTTCATTCTGAGTCATCTTATGGAGCAACTTCTTATCTCATCACTCACCCTGGAGGGAACATAATTGTTGACAGGTAAATTCTAATGTCATTGGGTAACCCAGGATATAGGGAGACATGCAACAGTTGTTGGAGTAGGAAAGGATCTTTTCACGCACAGCAGAAATTGAATCTAACACGTGCGTGCGCACACGCACACACACATTAGAAGCTAAAACTTGTATTTATTTAATATTCAAAGCTCATAAATAAGAAGTACAGAATATACTCAATAAAAGAAAGAAAAATATAGCAAGAAAACAATATAACTAGAGCTCCGATTTTAAATCTTGAAGAACTCTTTTTTGTCCCGGAAGGAAGAAGGTAAAAAAAAAAATCCTTTTGAAGTTTCATGTGATTTGGGAGAATGTGCCTTGGCGTAGTGGTAAGATTGCTTCATTATAACATAAGATCATGGGTTCAACATTCAGAAATAACCCTCTTGTGTGCAGGGGTAAGGCTACATAACCCTCTGCAGACCATCCTTTTTTAAAGTTTCACATGATTTAGAAGTTTTAAGATTAAATTGCTACCACGCAATTTGATTCCCATTTAAATGCAATTTGTACACTTGTATGGTTAATACAATATAATAAGACATCATGACTGTTATATACCATTGAGCCTGATATTTATGCAAAGGCTAGCATTTAGAATGATATGATAAAACTAATTTGTGTACTGTGCAACCTACCACAACCAACCATTTCAGGAACAGATTCACTTGGATGCATCTATCAGTCCATTGCCTCATAAATGTCAGTTGAAGTATTGTGATATTGTATAGTTTAGACTAATTGTCTTCCTATTTCTTCTTTTTCTCATTTTTGAACTTTGGAAAGTGTGTCACCCCAACTGATGCCTAGGCTGCGTTGTTGTTATACTTTTTTTTTCCAAAAAATAAAAGAACTTCTGACCGTGGGTTTAAGAAGCCAAAATCATAAAACATTCCATTCTTATGGCTAATAAGCTGATCGTAGGGCATCACTATTTGCAGCCCAAGATTTACGAAGGTATTGGTGCATAAAATCGAGATGCTTGGAGGAGCGCGCTACATGTTTTTGACTCATAAGTATGATAATAGAAGCCTAACAATATTTTCTTTTAATAACAGTTATTTACTCCTTGGTAGCAGGGAAGCTTACTAGCCAATTATCTTGAACAGGGATGATGTAGGAGATCATGAAAAGTGGGCCAAGAGACTGAGATGTGAAAGAATTCTCCATTCAGAAGATGTATGACCGAAGCTTTATCATCTTCATTTCACGTTGTCAATATTTGTTAAATAGTCAATATTTGCTAAATTCCTGGGCATGAGAACATCAAATTGTGATTTGTATTTAAGCTACTATTTAGAATAAGGGAAGCACAACCTTTTTTGGTGATGCAGGAGGCCGGTGATGTTTGATTCAAATATATAGACAGAAAAATAATGGAAAACCTCGAGGAGGAAGAATGAAAACAAGAAAAAAAAAAGCTTGAAAAAGTAGAAATGAAAGACCATTATAATGAATAAATCGAGGCTTTTTGTAACATCGGGCATGAGATACCCCAAAAATATTTTCAGAATAATGAAGATCACCCTATTGATTTACTTTGGGATATAGACATTAATCTTCAATTCTAGTAAAGATTTGCTTGCTATTATATGGTAAATCCGGGAAATGTAGTTATTAAAGTATAACTGGCTACAAGTTCAGTTTAGGCAAGTTAGAAATCACAGAAGATCAAGGAGGAAGTGTTATTATCATAGGTATCATGTAGGGTAGGAAGTATGGTATATCGTATCGATGTGTACTATCTCATATCAGGTATACCATACTGTGTTGGTACCAAACTCGGACTTAATATCGGTGCATATGGTGTTTCAGTATATTGAACTGATCCATGTATTTAGCATACAGACTCTATGATACTGGTATAGGATCTGGTATCAAGATTGTGAACCTTGGTTGAAAGAGTAAGCTTCCTTGGAAGAGAAGTTTACAACTCTAAAATATTAACTCATACATAAAAGAGTATTAACAACACATGCTTCCTCCCAGACATCTTTATCTTCTCTCTATATCCTCAACAGTTGTTTCTACTACATGCAAAATGGAGCAAGAAAAAGTGCAGTACCATCTAGGATATTTAGAATGGTTGTCATGAGTGCCATTAGCATGTAGGTTTACCTATGAAAAGTAATAGAATCTTCTTTTGTTTAAAAGAGCTTTAGTTTTCTCCCCTGACAGTCAGGGCATGGGCAAAACTCAGAAATTTTGTGACATGTTTCTTTGAGTTACATGGAGAACAATTCAGGTTGGATTTGAAGCCATACATGATTTGTTGAATGTGAAGCCTCCATGTGCTGCCTTCAGAATAAGTCCCTTCTTCATGCTGTATCTGCATAGAATCACTGTAGATACAAAGAAGCTAGAATGGATACAAAAGATTGAGCAAATGCAATATGAAACCAATTTATATGATCTTCATGTTTCATGCTATTCATGTACCTGACTACTATCAATTGCATGGCTTGTACGTGGTTTCATTTGTTTATGTTTCTGGATATAGAACAGTTAGAAATCATAAATCTTCAAAAAAAAAGTGCTTCACATGCCTGCACAGAATTTCAGCAGTTTAGTTGACTAATTGCTTGGATATGTTAAATAAAATCATGGAATGCATAAGTTCTCAATCTAATTACTAATAATTTTCTTATTGTTGCCAACTTAGGTTTTTAATGTTTGAACTTTTATTTTCTAATGATTTAGTTTTCTGACTTGCCAATATTCTGCAATTGCATCAGGTGGAGGCTCATACTGCAGATGTGGAGATGCAGCTCTATGGAGATGGTCCATGGAGCATTGGTACTGATTTTGAGCTCATCCACACTCCAGGCCATACTGAAGTAAGAACAAGATTTTGATTTTCAGACAGTAAACAGATGTTGCAAAGGATAAAAGGATTGATTAGTTGAGAAATCCAGACTTTTATTGCAAATTGATATTCTTTTTTCTTTTACTTGAAGAGAAGATAGTGATTGCATCAAGGAAGCAATAAATCTACAAACAAGTGCCAAATAAATGAGGCATCAATGCACACCAAAATTAGGGTTTGATTTAGCAAAGAACAGGAAACTATTGCTTGTCCATATTTGGAGGATCTTGACCAAACCTTCCAAACCCCTTAGAGAAACACGCTATTGGAAATTCTGTTAGAATAGAAATACAACTTTATTGTCAAGGATGTGCATGTCAACACATAAACAGGCTGAAATGCATATTGCAGATATGGTTGTTCATTTTAATACCATTTAGGGGCTGCGTGGGATTTATGATGCAGAGAAACAATGTTTAGGATATACTAATTGAAGTTGGCTACATTTGTTCATGGATACGCTATTAAATTTCATGATATGTCTTTCTAATTTGTTTGTGTCATAGTCAAAATTCATTGAGAGTCACAGAGCTGTTCCAAATTGATTAGATATTCATGTGGAATGTGGCTGTGATTATGTACACAAAAAGTTGTGATGATTAAATATTTACATGCTCATGTCTTTCCTAAATCAATGCATCGATGTCCAAACATATGGATTTGTTGTGTGATATCCATGTGGATCTTATTACGTCCTCTTGAAATATAAAGTGTGAAGTTTAAGCCTGACAATGTGCCCTCATAAGTCAACATTTTAAGCTGTGCTGAGCCTAATTGTTACCATTGCTCCTTAAGATTGCTGCTTGCCCAATCTTATTGGCAGGGTTCAGTCTGCTTGTACTACAAGCCACTAAAGGTTCTGTTCACTGGAGACCATCTTGCCAAATCTCAAGACTCTGAGCTGACTTTTCATGAGATATATAACAGGCAATCAGGTAGAGCTACTGGACTTCATTATTTTGTCATATCTCTCTCTTACACTCTCTCTAAAGGTTGATATGTGAATTGGCAGTTAGCTTGCAACTGAAGAGTATCAGGAAGTTGTTAGAGCTGGACTTCCATTGGATTCTACCTGGTGGGTATTCTCCTCTTGTTTAGAGCTTTAGTTAGCATCTTTGGAGACTGAGACCTTTCTAGATTTTGTTAAATTCCAACATGATCTTGAATATGAAATGTAATAACGGAAGACCACAACAAGCTTTTGCATGATTTCTATAAAAAGCTACATGCTTCCTTTTCTCCTTTGCTGCTTATCTTTTCAACTTATACACATTTGGTTTTTATTAGCTGAGATGAGTTTCTTCCAGGTCATGGGCGGAGGATTAAGTTTAGCGACGACCAAGAGAAGAATTCAGTTTTGGAAGCTTTCTTGACCAGTAAAGAACCAAAGTATGCATGACAGGTAAAGCTCTTTTTATACAATGTGCATGGGTAAATTGATCTATATGGAAGGCAAATATAGGACGATGACATACAGCGGTTGTAAGAGTTGTTTAAGCTGTCAGAATAATGGACCTTTTCCTGAATAAGTCTTCAAGTACATGTTCCATGCATGAGCAACAAATGACACACGTATGTCATATTGATTTCCCAGAAGTTTGAGTATATATGCTGTGCAAATTTGAGACTTTCCATGCTCTGAACTGAAGGACAATCCTGCTAAACAGGAAATGATACTTTCGAATGATGTGCCATAAGGTACCAGGTAATTTTGCAATGCCAGATGTGTACCCAAAATTATGCGTACAAGCATGTACAAACTGATTTGTTTAAAAGATTGATAAATTGTCCAACCTAAATCCTGGTCGAGTGCATAGCAATACTGAATATGGTAGGATCGGATGTGTTCAGAAACATTTCAACCAGGAATGTCTTTCATTCCTCAGAAACTAACCAGTCTCATTGATTTCTTCAAGAGCTGCTTGCTTGCGGGTAGGTGCTCAGGTCTGCAATATCTCGAAGAAGAGTAGCACAAAGAACAGGGTCTTTTTTTCGAAGTTCACTGCAGATGACAATGTTCGTATTGCTGAGAATGATAATGATGCATATTGAAAAGGCCAGTCCACCTTACATTAGTCTTGTTGAAGTGATTAAATGTTTACACTTATAACAGAAGATTTAGTCAAGGGTTCATCTTGTTGCTGTATATCTCTGTTACCCCCACCGTCAAGTATTCTTATATTGGAATCAGGATATTACTGCTTCTCCAGCAGAATCCACAACCCAGCAGCCTTTTTAGCCTCTTAAGCCTACTTAACATTTCTCAAAATGATTTGCACTCTATATACCTCCTCTATAATGGTTTGCATTTCATGCTATAATTTCACTTAAATGCATTTTGCTCTTTTCCGGTGCCTTCTGAGTCCCATGATTCAGTTGGTTGCACAAAGGTGCCTGAAAAATAACAAGGACGCTTGCTTTCTAACATTAGGCTCTATCTGGGGGAAAAACTTTATCACTAGATCGAGGGCACCAAATTTATTACATCTAAAGAAGAATGTTCATTTATCACTTTAACTAGCAAACCATGCTACCTAGCATGGCTTCTAAACCAATGATAACCACATAAGGACCCAGCTGTTTACCAAGACACGAAACTCAAATAGAACCTGGAAGTAAAATCAAGTACAACACTTAAAACTTGTAAACGCATTAACTTATGTTGTTCCTATAGAGATTAATGATACCTGTTCATTTACTCGGCAGACTTGGGGTACCATTAGCATCCCACCACAATTGATTGAGTACAGTTGGATGACATTATTTCAGGATTTTCTTCACTGTATTAGCTTACTGATGGTTTGTCATTTCACCATCAATTAAGAGGTGATGCACGATTATGTTATAGAAACATTCCCTGCTTATAACATAGTAGGATTGAGAAGGCATGCAAAGATTGAATCAAGTGACAATTACCACTTACATTTATGAATACTTGAAATATTCTATAATTATGGCAATAAAAAACCATAAAAAAGATTAAAAAAAAATTGTGCTTTTTTGTTGAGGGTATAACATCCTGTCTCTGATTCAGACACTTCACGTGGACATGCAAGAACTACAGGGGAACCATGGGCTTCTGATTGAGATTGCCTTGTCAATATATCTCCTTGATTAATAAGCCCAACATACTGAAAACGAAGTGCCTTTTTTCTTATAAAAGCACTGAATATTAATTCTTGATTTTTCCATCATTTGTAAATCCACTCATTCGAACGACCGCCAGACTCGTCCATATCTATGAAAATGCTTACTGCCTGTGAAGATCAACAAGTGAAAAGTTTTATGAACAATAGAGATTAAAATTAAATCAAGAACTCTCAGCATGTCTCCACCAAAAAGGACCATAGAAACAGAAATTTAATGCTTGTTTGTTCAACAGCTGACAGAAGTGATGCATGGAAACATTGCAAAAACTAAGAAAATTATTTATAATATATCAAGGTACACCACAGTTTTAACAATAAATTGTACAAAGAGAAAGGCAATTGATTCTTATGGATGAACCATAACCAAACCAGCCTTCTCCCACCTAACTTGGTTCATCTTTGAAATGGACATCATCACAAACACAAATATCAAATTTGGAACCATTTTATAGGTTGACATGCATTCTAAAACTAGCTGTGGACCTTTTTGATCTTGGATGAGGAACAGCAGTGACAGAGCCAGTGTCAAGGGAAAAGACCCATGCATTCTAAAGCTAGTCAACCTTTTTGATCTGGGATGGGGACCAGAATTGACAGAGCCAGTGTCAAGGGAAAAGATTACAGCCACATATTTTGGTGGCACTGGACACTTGTCAGAGCCTACAGCAAAACATATCCTCGTATCCTGTCATTATATATGTGCTGTGATGGAAGACAAATACTAATTTAAAAATGATCTCCATTCATTTCATAGGACATGCATACCAAACAAGGTTTGATGGCTATGACATCAGATTGAGTCATGGTGATTTTGGATATATTCACAGCTTAAGTTTGAAATATAGGAAAATTAAAACCTGTTATGAATGTGCTAAAAAAAAATATCCTCAAAATAATGCATACAGATAATGAGCAATCAATAAAATTTCTCTTCTCGAAAAGCTATCAATAAAGCACCTTCAAATATGAGCGATCACAGCAAATCTTCAATAAAATTACAACCTAACAGGAAAGACAACAATATATTTTAAATTGCTGCAGCTGATCATAAAATTGAGGAATTATATTCATGATTGTGAACTCAAACATGCCAGGTTTGAAATTAATACTTCTTAAGTAGAAAAATTTCTTCCATGTACTTGATGATGCATTGCAAGCAGAAACAGGGGGGGAAATAATGGGGCAGCTTGAAGATATACTTTTCCTATTCGGGGCCGTTCCTTCAATTTTGCAAGACTATTTCGAATGTGTGAGACAGCTCCCCAGCATTTCAGTGTGTTTGCTACATCATCAAGCCTCAGCAGGTACTCTTCTTCAGTCAAGGGAAAGGATCTCTAGAACAGATTTGAGAAAAAATATGTGTGTGAGAGAGAGATAGAGAGGAGGAGGGGGGGGCGCATTACCATAGATCTATAGCATCTATGAAGCCAGTAGCAAGTTTATGAAACAGTTATCCTTTTGCAACATAGGTAAGTTCTTGAATGTGAAAGAACTAATAAATCATCCAAAAGGCACTAAAAATAAAGCAAAAATCAATTTATGATATATATGTGTGTTATCTTGGAAAGCAGAAGTGACCATCTATGTTTCAATTCAGGTGGTCCTCATCAGATGTACCTCCTGGTTTAAAAGTTACATGTGCTTGACCACATGGTGTAGCACAACCAGTCAATGTCCCGGTCATTTAGGAGTGGTGCATGCATTGCAACTTAAAATCATTTTTTCAAAACTATTGATGACAATTTAATATCCAGTATGTTCTGCCAGGAGAAGTCCCCTGAAACCAAAATTCTGATCACATCGCAACAATCAGAGAGAGAGAGAGAGAGAGAGAGAGAGAGAGATCTACAACATAGAGAATTTGTCAGCTAAGAAGATTGCATACAGTGCATAACACAAATACATACTTTAAGTTCTAAACAATTACAATAATTCATGAATGAAATACAGAAATCAGTAAAGATCCTTCAATAACTTTCCCATCCAGAATCTTTATTAACTAAAATAGAGCAAAGAGCAAAACATTGGATGATATTATTGTTTGTTTCGTCATATCATTCGTGATACTTATTATGTTCCCACCAGAATGAGATAAAGGTATATGATCCTAGTCAGTGGCAAATTAATGAGACAACCATAGTTATGTCCTATCATTTTTCTAAATGCATAGTTACATAGATTGCATAAATTGTATTCTTTCATCAGCCTCCAATATATTGTGGAAACAGGTTATATTTTGTTTGAATTCCTTTAGATTCTAATAAAAAGATCAGAAAATGCTCACTGCAGCAGCAAAATAAGCACATGTTGCAGTACAACAGAAAACTGGTGTGGCAGGCAAAACAACATATCATAGCAGGCATATAGGGCTGCATAAGCACGATTTGAACAACTTACCATCATTTAATCCAACCATATTAGAGGAATGGTTAGATATAATATTTTTGAACAATAATAATCCATTTGGCAACACATGCCATGAAAACAAGCCAGTCCACATCTAAATGACACATTATTTTCCAAGGTTTTTGTGCTGTTGCAGGCCATTACACGTTGTAACTAAATGATGCTTAAATAAATAAATAGCATGGTCTCCAACAATACAGTTACCTGCTCCATATATTTCCACATGACATTCATCGCCAACAAGTTTCTTCCCATGAATTCCTGTGCCACATAAGGAAATTTCACAATGTAATAATACACAGGGAAAGGAGAAAGTTCCTAATTAAATCAAATTGTTTGAATGAAAAGATTTATTTACATTAATTATGAAACTAGAAATATCAGGTCCATCTAAATTGAGGATAAACAGGAGTTGGAGCCATTTATTGGCACCCATTTCCCCTGCAGAGAGGTCCCAGGATTGAACCAGAATGGTGGCATTTCCCATCAAATTTCTCTGAGAATATCAGCAGTTTGAATCCACTTCTAAGCAGGCTTTTGGTTCCAAGGACAAACAGCCAAGTGTGAGCTAGACGAAGGAAAAAAATTAAAGTCAACGAAAGAGGCTTGGAGGCAGATTTCCTAAAAGGAGTGGTTCTTGCATATGTGCCTTATCCCTCTCCCCGGTGACTGTGTAACAGAGCCACTACCTACTTAGTGTGGAGGTGAACCAAGGGTGGAAAGGAAGGTCATCGATTTAGCTATCCACCTGGGGCCCATTCCTCACTCTACTCTTGCTTCCCCCCTTGAAAACCAGGCCCCTCAACGTCAAATCTTAAAGCATTGAAAATAAAGCATTCAGGCCTTTTAACACTATAAACTTTTGTAGTTTCTATGGCAGAAGAATTTGAGAATGGGGAAGCTACAATTAACCCAAAAAACCAGTGTTGAAAATCACAATTGATGATGCCAAGAATGCTGAATGGTGAAAATTTATGATGAATGCCATAGCATAGAACATATGCGGAACTATGAATTCTATAATGACTAGAAGAGTAATGCTGATTGAAGAAAAGGAGAACATTAAAAAACAATAATCAAGAAATCATCTAAGAGTCAAAGGGGAAATTTTATCAAAATTGTCAGCCTTGCATTTGGGGTAAAGCACATAATAATATTTAGTTGATGTACAAATGATACTGTGAAAAAATGCAATATATCTGAATAATTGAAGTAGCGAGCTCCAAAAATGTGTCTTTTTTTAGGAGGGAATAAAAAAACCTCCAACAAAGTATAAAAGTAGTTCTTAGAATATTCAGACTCATGATCCACACTACAACATTTACTTCACAGCACATATCTCAGATGTTTCAACCAAAACTTGTTATATTACAGGTGGCAATTTTATCCAGCAGGGTAAGAACCCAATATCAAGAAACAACAAGCAAGCAATCCATAATCAATCCATCCTTCCCATGTGTTTTTCTCCAATCCAAACTTATTACCAAAATGAATTTGATATCTGGTATTTTAGCGCCTAATCTGGTTGCTAAGGTAGACATGATGGGTTGAACAAGCAATAGAAGTTGATATTTCCATAAAACTTGAAAATAACATTGCTAAAGAAAGAATCATGATTTAGAATAATCTCAGTATGCATGATGTCATTATATGTGGGCACGATACAGAACAAAGTAGCTGGTCTTAAAAGAGGAATATATTGCTGGTAAAGTGAAAATCATGAGAACAACAACAACAACAACAAAGCTTTAATCCCAAACTAGTTGGGATCGTCTACATGAATCCTTTTCCTCTATTCTACTCGATTTTGAATTATATTTTCTATTAGATGCAAAGAATTAAAATCTTTCTTTATCTCTTTCATCCATGTAATTTTTGGTTTATCTCTACTTCTTTTTCCTTTTACATGTATCAAATCCCTCCTTCGCATCGATGCATCTTTAGGTTTATGTTGCAAATGACTAAACTATCTAAGTCATCCTTTCCTCTGTTTGTCTTCAATTGATGCTACTTTCATCTTTTTACTAAAATCATAGGAAGAACAAAGCTTACAAAATGCACACAAGAAAAACTGGAATCTTAAGGAAAGCCTTTATGCCATAACTTGTCAGGATTTAGTGTGACCACTAAACAAAAAGCATGCATGTGCATACATGTATGTCTATATAGAATTCACAATTTGCAATTATAAATGGTACAGGATAGATATTGCTAAACCAAGTTCAACTGGTTTGATGCACCATCCCAGTGGCCATTTGATGATGCACATGGTTAACCACTCAACTAATTAACTCAACAAAGTGCCATGATATCCTATGATCTTTCAAGACCATGCAATCAAGTGGAGAGTTAAATATGATTCACAGTAATGCCTTCCAGCAGGTAATAATGATGGCAGGCATACATTATCAACGATAAGTGACTATAACTTTTGTCTTATATGTAATCTCCACCATCAAGTCTATAATTTATAGCATAAGCCATGAATAAGAAACATACCTTCTTTATTAGTTGCACATCATATGATCTGCCATACTTTTTCCTGATAAGAGTTGCAAGATCTATGCCACTAAAAGTTGAATCATCTTTTCCAACAATTCTTTCCAAATCTTCACGAGATAACCCACCACTCACCTGTAGAGCATATTTAAGATATTATTACTGTTGCTTAAATGCACTAAAGATTAAACCACATCATGAGCAAAATATATTGCTCTATGAATGTGACATGCTCTAGAGACTGTTGAAGATCAAAAGCTGTTCCATTCCTCCAGCAAATAATAAAAGTTAAACATGAGGAAACAGAAATGAGAAATAATAAGCATAATGGATTACTGAATGTTTCAAATCTCAATGGCATCAAAATAATAAGCACAACTTCACCAGTATAATCCTTTGAAGTACCTCTTCTTCTTCACTCTCCTTGTCTTGACTTTCATCTCCAGAACTGCTTGATTCGCCATCGTCACTGACTGCTCTAACAAAAACCAGCCTACGTTGTGCGGTTCTTTTATGGTAACTGGCAAAGCATTGATCCTGAGCAGGCAATGCTCGTCCATGAGGGAACTCTAGACTCAAAAACCTCAAGCATTGTACCTTAACTGATCTGCTCTTTAAAGAACTCTGGTAGGTTTGCCATGGTAAATTTCCAGGGTAGCTTGACAGGACACTCGTCATGTCCTGCAAGCAAACCACTCATCATTCCACAAAGAAATCACAAATAATATCGTAAAGACTTTGTTTGCTTATCACTATGACCTCCAGGATTATCAGGGTATTATTAAGAAATCCATCCTAATTCAGCAAAGAAAACTATTGATAATTCAAAGCAAAGCTATGGCAATAAACGTCCAAACAAAACAAACAAAAATTCCAGCCTGTTAGCTAATGATGATGGTATAGACAGATCAAAGTTGAAAAAGTTTAATAAAGATTCACATGTGAATCAATAGTAATAGATTGAATTTAATGCAATATACCGCATCAAACAATAAAAATAATATCAGCCAAAAAGACAGGTTGGATCCTCAATATTTATTCAGATGGATGCAAAAGCTCTTGAAGAGTTGTTGAACATATTTCTTTCATTGCTGAAACGTACAAAAATAACATCTAAAGCACGGATCTGAGAGAACGTGACGCTAGCCCCACGAGTTCGATTATTTTATGCCATTCAATAAAGCAAAAGGCCACTTGTGGGGAGGTCCAATCATTCACAGAAAGACCAGGACAAGAATTTAAAGGACTTTCCATTCATCAGACGGTTAAAACCTAAACCATCTCATGATTTCCTACAAGGTTGAAATCATGTTGAAAACTAATTAGGTGATGGAAGGGGCATAAATTCATCGATTCAAAATAGAAATTCAAGTTACTTGATTCACTGAAGTAAAGTCGGCCAAACACGTATCTTCGATTAAATTCAACATACTTTCATATTAGACTCTGCTACTGGTTAACAGGTAAGCAAATAAGTGATTCAAAAGAAAGAATTCAGACTCGAATTCAAGAAGAAGATCCGAAATTCAAAGCATAACAGCAAGGAGTTCAATAAAACCAAGAATATATCAACCTTTGTACAACTTAAAGCAAAAGAAAAGTAAAGAGGAGAGGGAGAAAGGTGGGACCTTTAAGAGAGCATATAAATATCGAGGGCAAGAGGATTATCACTAACGCCCGAAACCCTAACTGGAAGCCGAGATGGCGAGGACGGGAGTTGGCGTCGGGATAAAGCACGAGGGCCTCATTTCTCCTCGGCGATTAATCGGGACCCCACGCACGAGTTTTTCTTTTTTTTTTTTTTTTTTTTGAAATTTCCAGAAATGGAACAACGGGTGGCTGGGAGGCCAGCCAGCGGCGCGAATGTTTCCCGGGGACGGTCCGCTGTCCCTCCGGAATGTTTTTGCGTGCACGCGTTGTTGGCTCCTTGCTTCACGAAACCAGGATGGGGATGCATCTTGAAGCGTAGAAGTTCCTCTCACGTGCAACTCAGCGACGCCAACCGGTTGGCGTTTCTTTTTCTTTTTTTTTTTTCGTTTTGGTCCCCCAATAATAATAATAATAATAATAATAATAATAATAAAACAGGACTTGTCGGTTTGGGATTAACCCACATAATATAAGGCAACTGGCAAATTATCAAATATAATCGGCAAGTTAATTCGTGACAATATTTGGAGTTAATGATGCCGCTCTGAACCCAACCAACCATCAGTTGCGCCCACTTTTTCCGCCTCTCCCCCTTATCATACGGATAGCAAGTCCACAATTAGAGTGACAGACTTTGCATTACACTGACTAATAAAATGAGATTTTTTTTGTCCTATAACATGCATCGAAGGCTAATTATGTTACTCCACATATGACCGTGATAGAGTTTTATTACAATGTCAAGCACATCAGAGCTTGGGCTGAGAAGCTTTTTAGATAGTCTTTTGGATCCAAAACCAGTTACTGTCAGCTGTGAACGCAAACAGGTTCTTTTGGATCCAAGAACCTACAGTGGGGAAAAGACTACAAGGCTATGACATAATCTAAGTTGCTTCACACCACAGCAACAATAGATACGATGATCTGATCTAAAGACGAAACTGGCGGTGATCACAGTTAATGAGCTAGAAATTTGGCACCAGCAAGGTGGCGCAAATCTATGAACTAATTGTTGCTGTAATAAATGATATTGTAAATAAAACAAAAGGCATCTAAGCTAAATTTTCAGCAATGCAGTAGCTTGAAAAAGGTATCATCTAAACAAAAGTGGCTGCATGCTTGTCACCATAGACCCTGTAAGAGTTTAAACTTTCTGAATGGTGCTCTGATAAAAGGTTTGCTTCTGCCCAAAGATTCCATCACATTAAGCAGTAGAGCTGAAAGACGGCGTGCCATATTGGGTTTTGAAATACTAAAACAAGCACAATCCTTGAAAGTTCACAAATGTGTCAAAATGTCAAGTGACCATTTTACACTGCCACAAAATAACCGCATCAGAAGCGGACCACTTGTGCTGCCATCAGAGAAGGATCAGCAAAAAGATGCGGTTGCTGCATTTTGAGTGCCTATGCGTTGGGAGGCCAAAGCTTGGTGTCTTGCGTGGTATCCACAACAGCAGGAGGCAGCCATTGCCACATGGCCACACCAGGCAACGCAGTAAAGGGGGCAGCTTTGTTCGTCAGGGTCCGACCATGTGGAGCAAATGCAGCAGAGGCAGCTGCAGGATGGAATGCAACAGGCTGTGGCATAAATCCTGCTGGAGGTGCACTCATGGCCTTAACTCGTTGCTCTAATCTCTCCTTATCTGCCTTCAACCTCATCTTCTCACTTCGGAGCTCATTCTTCTCCACCTGAAACACCATAAAAGATGCACGCACAAAATTGTTGTAAAACGACCAGCTCTACAATCTGTCCAAAGAAACCAGAACTTATTATGCATTTCAAAATGAATTGATCATCTTTTCCATGAAAGAATCTGATTTTTCATATATTAACACATATTCCTTGTCTTTTGAAGACCTACCTCATATGCCACGGGCCATATACTAGTTAAGTTTCTTTATTGCTAAAACATTGTCTTGAATTTAATTAGGTTTTGTTATTCATATATCAACAGAATCAAATAAGGATGTTTAAACTGGTAATATCATGGTTGACAATAAGGGCATCTGTAACCTTTGAGTTGACTTACAAGCATATTGACTTTTCTGGAAAGAAATTATTCAACATTAAGTCTACCACTTGTTCAGTGGTGGAAGCAACATTATTGGCTATATATATATTCTAATGGATGACCAATTCGGTGCCTCCACCCCTTTTCTTATGTCATTCCCCTAACCTGTATGTGGAAGAAAACAGGGCAAACTCAACAACTGTATTTCATCACAAGAAAAACATATGATAATATATTCTCACGAAATTTAAGTTGATTATGACAAGTTGCATGATGTCCATATAAGGAGAATAAAGCACAATTGCAGGGTAAGACCTTTAGATCTTTAATTGTCTCTTCAAGCTTTTCAATTGATTCCTTAACCTGTTGTGCTTCACTTCTTAACCGTACCAATAAGCGAGCTGCATCACTTAGAATATTGGTTTTGTCAAACTTAGGAGGCCTACCAGGATCAAGGATGGAACTCAATTCCAAAAACCTAAAATGTGAAAAATGAAAGTTAATTAGACAACAATAAGTGAGAATCACATGATGAATGAGGTAGAAAACCTATTCATTAACTAAATTTTTAGCCCTTTTACATTTTTGTCAGTATGATTGACCAAATACCTATCATTTAGCCTATCACGCCGCATTTTCTCACGGCAAGCTTTAGATTTGGGGCCTGCACATGATGCATCTCTTACCCTGCAAAATTTAGAGGATGTCAGTTTATTCTATACTCTAATTCAAACTAGAAATTTGAAAAAGGTTCCTGGCCCTTAATTAATACCAAATAGAATAGTGCAAAGTGGATCAAAATTTGGATCAAAATAGATGGTGCGAAATGTTTATAAATATAAGCAACAAAAATATGATGTGCTTGTGCAATTTTGAGAAAGCAAAAATATAAATATATATAGGATGGATGCTATACTTTAAGATATGATCAAAAGGTGATGAGAATGCTTTCTATCAAGATTAAGATTAAAAAAAATAAGCTTTATTATAGAGGTTGGTCATGAATTATGCAAGTTAAAATTTGATTTTCTGTGCATCACAAAACAATGT
This sequence comes from Metroxylon sagu, assembly GCA_017589505.3. NCBI lineage: Eukaryota > Viridiplantae > Streptophyta > Magnoliopsida > Arecales > Arecaceae > Metroxylon > Metroxylon sagu. The sequence continues at coordinate 3,130,720 of JACVBY030000665.1, read as the reverse complement.
CACAGAATGCAAAAATCACTACCTTTTATCATGACATACCACCAAAGCTTTCTGACTGCTCAAAGCTCTTAGTTTTTAACTTACTGAGACATTTACCTAGTACTTTTTCTTGTTCCCCTCAAAAAGTAGAAAAAATTCAAAATCTCTTCAATAAGTTTCTGACTTCCCCTCTTTTTTGGGTTAGCATAAATTTGTTATTCATGTCACCTATTCAATAACATGACTTAAACTAAATCTTTTGTCCTAAGTGGTACTTGGTTGAAAGATCAAACACTAATTATGAGTGCACACAACATAAGTTTTTCTCTATTGTTAAATAACATTCACAGCCTTGGATAAAATATGAAGTTAATGAGATTGGCTTGCTCCCTCTTTAAAAACCGCAAAAATCGTCACTTATAAAATCTCCCTCACACCATATTAAAGATAATTGTAAAGAAACCTACAAATGGATTCATGTAGATCACAAAGTTATCACTTCTTAAGGAACAAACCAAGATAGGTGAAATATTGAATAGGTAATACAACATATGATGCAGAGGAAAAAAATATTGGGTTCTGGCAGAAAGCAGACCACACAACCGATATAAAAGGAGCCAAACGAGCAGAATGATTAACTAAAAATACTAGTACTTAAATCTAAACCAACAAGTTCTCAAGTTTTTCTTTTCCTTTTTTTTTTTTTTTTTTTGATAAATAACCCTATAAGTACTTAACTAGTAGATATGTGTCATGTTGCCCTTGATTCTCTTCGTGATTGCCAATAAATCCATTTTTATGCGTCCATCTTTTCCCTTCTCAAACCAACCAAACAGATCATCTCTCTTCATTGTGAATTTTCCTACCAATTACTTGAGTAAAAACATTGCGTCAATGAAAACAACAAGTACAATTAACAATTCGCATTTACTACCAAAATAAAATCAATCAATTCAGTAACTTCAAATATTCTTCAATTGCACAAATTCACTTGAAAATCAGGATAATTCCGTTTTGAATGCTTAATACATCAATCATATAATATCAAAATCAATTAAAAATCGTACCTTTTTCTCGAGCTAGTCTGCTCAAGGCTGCCAACATCTCTGTAGGCCTCTTCAATCTCCACTCTGACGCAATTTTCATCAAAAACATTAAATCAGCAAACCGAAACCACATAAACTACCTGACTAACATCATATGAAACTCCAATTTTCCAAGAATCTCGGGGCGAACTCCAATCAAACGAGTAGAGCACGACCAATTGCCTCAACAATCTTTGTCTCCCGGGCATGATCGGTGACCGATCTCTTCGACTCCTCAGAACAAGGCAATGCACTGAACCAACCCCAAAACAGAACGTAAAGAACTCAAAAAAGATTGGATTCTCGTACCCTGCGGTTGGAGCCATATTGCAGAAACTCTCGAGCGCGCACCGCAGCTCGCCATCCGACCCTCCACCATCGATCCAGTAGTCGTCGATCGCATTGGAACCCATCGCGGATCGAGACCCTCCGCTGCCTTCTTCACCAAATCCGCGCAAGAAGAAGGCGAATTCCCGGGCCCCGACCGTCCGCCGCCGCACTTCCCGCGAGGAAACGGCCACGGAATCCCAAGAACTCGGGACAAACCAAGGTTTGGGTTTGGGATGGGGTCAGGGTGAGGGTTTTGGAGATTGGGGGAGAGGACGCAGAGGGAGGAACGGGGAAACAACGGAGAAGAGGAATCGAGCGGTTTTTTTCTTTTGTTCTTTTTTCCCGGGTTCCGGCTCGGAACGACCGAGAGTTAAAAAAAATAAAGGATGAAGACGCTTCGAGCCCGCAGCGGCCAAACGCGAACACGCTGGCGAAGAACGAGTCTAATACATGTACCAAAATTTTTGTATAGACCAAATATAACCGTCCGATGGAGAGTTATGGCGACCATCTCGAAGATCCTGGCCGTTATTTTGCCGTCCAACGGCACAAGCACCGGAGACGTCGCATTCGCGTCGGGATTCGTTAACCGATCGAGTGGCCGCCTCGTGGGGGCGCCGACGTCACCGCACGACCGCGAGTCGGTGGCCATCGCCGTCTTCGGGTTTCTTTTGCTACCGATTTGGCTCTTTTGGGACCCAACAGCAGCACCCAATCTTCTCCATGCCACACGGCATAAGATGATTTGCTGAACTCAAGCGCTGCGCCAATGCGCGCATCAGACGTGGCAACGGATATCGTTTGGTACTAAGGCGGGGCGAGGGAGAGTCCTTTTCGTCAAAGATGCCCTTAGAGTTTTACGAGAACGCGCAAGTGGAGCAAATGGTAGCGTGGAAGGCTAGCAGCGTGAAGAAGGGAATACAGGGATTGAGCTCTGTCCGTATCGTATCATACAGAGATTTATTAGAGAGAGGGATTGGAAAAGGGAGTTATAAGTTAAAACAGAGGAATTCGGCATCATTTAAAAGACGAGACGTAGCGGCTTAGCACGTGGAAGGGGAGGGGAGAATGAGTGTGGCACGGGGTATATTTTGGGCACCACCAACCACCCACTCTACTGCTAGCTAACGCCCTAGTGATGAGCTTTTCGGCTTCACTTCACTTCACTTCACTCTCCTGTTATTCGCCGATTTGTTTTAGTTAAAAGGGATTCCATCGCTGGGTCCACCTGCTTGGCTCCTGCTGGCAAATGGAGATTTATTATATATCGGTTATCGTACCGGACAAGTTCTAGCACAAAATATGGTCTTAAGAATTATAATTTTTATTTATAATTATGAAATAAACTGGTCGTACAATAGTACTATACTTGTTGTTTTATGCATATAAAATATATCTTAATATGTTGATAAATCATGAATGGATGCAGAGATTATATATCATGGTATATATCATAGCAGGACAAATCACCACATGGCAGTACTTCAAAACCTGCAACAAAGAAAGAAAGAAAGAAAGAAAAGAAACATAATGATAAAAGAAAGATAACTGCTATGTTGGGTTGAGCAACTTGTACTGCAAATGGTGCAAGTCTCCATCTAAATTCTAGGTAAAAACCGCGTTGGAAAAGGTATTGCATGGTCTTGCAGCATTCATATTAAAATACTAGATGGAAGCCACTAGAGAGAAAAGAAGATCCAAGTAGCTTTGTGCAATGCAAGCCATGGTTGGCATAGTTAAATAATTTGAACTTGTTTGCAACGATGGAATGCTGTTGGAGTGATGTCTAGAATAGTTTTTGGATAGACATGGCTTTTTGCACCGCGGTAACAGCCTTTGGGATGCTGAATGTGGGTCTCTCGTCAGGAACGATGGGGAGGCAGAAAAGGCCAAGGGAATAAAAACCCAGCCCCAGCTATTAAAGTCAAGGCTCTGGCATTGTCTTTCAAAACTCAAAAATAATCATTCCGGGAGCACTATGTTGCCACTAGCAGCAGACTTCAATCACTACAGAAGAATCAGATGCAAAAGCACTAAGAAAAGATATTGATGAGAACATAAGCCATAAACAGTAAGAATAGAAGAATGAGGGAATTGCTAGCATATGAAATTGAAAAGTTATGCAATGCAATGTCGGAGACAATCCGGTTCAAGATGCCCATAACAACTGGCACAATATGCCACTTAAACTAGACATTACTCCAGCTTCATGAACGATTCCAAGTCTTGGAACTTTTCTGAGACAGATCATGAACTTTTCTGAGAGAAACCTGCCATTAGAATCAGAAACGTCAAAATGAAGGTCTTGGACAACATGCCATGTATCATTCATTCATACTATAAAATCCAGCGATCTCATGGATGGAAACAGCATTTCAAACAATGATGATATTTGAGCAAAATTTTCCTTATATTTCTTACATTGATGTGAAGGAATGCCTCTGTAGCAATGACTTCCGCAATCAAAAGAGATATTTATAACCATTCCAGAAAAATAAGATCTTTTCATCAACATTGCCTTGCCTCGTATATGGCAGTACAGAAGAAGCTCTTTTTAACTCATGTCCTCACCAACTTTGACTTTAACCTTTCTCTACCTCAGTGGCTCTCTTCAACCAGGCTCCTATATGATACTGTTCATCCATTTCACTCAGCATCTGATGAGCCTCCTTGTACTTGGGTAGCTGATACGAACTCTTCAGTACTAGAATCTCCGTTATGCACAATAAGAAAACTTGTTTCGGTTTTTGATGGCCTATAAGTATAACGCTTCAAGTTTACCTGTTGGTCTAATTAACACTATTAGCGGAGCGAGTAAGCTTTTTTTTTTTTTTTTTTAATGCCCATCAACTTTCGCACATAAGTATAACTGTCGGTCCAATTAATCTCATTAGCAAGCTGAAATAACATGGCTAAAAAAATCAAGTGGAAATTAATGAATAGTAAGTGAACTTGAGTAAGCACATAATATTTTATTTTATATTATCCAATATAAAATTATTTTTGAGGTATTACGGTAAGAATTCAATTAGTAGAAAATATATAACCACAGAAATTAGTATAATAATCATAGAACATGCAAGGAAAAAATCTCTGCTGGAGGCTGTGCATTGCTGTTCCACACCCCTAAAACACCAGACCAAACTTCCCTGGCTTTCAAATTACTCAATTCTCCTGCAACGTGGGAGGGCTCAGGCCACTTCAGTTACTACATGAGATTCAGTGTGCTGAATGTACTGCACAATGCAAAATTACATTTTCTAACCAGAAATGGAGCACTTCATGCAGAAACTTGACTTGATCCAACTATTATTTTCATCATAAATTGCTAGAAAAGTAAAAGCAACATCATGGTTAGCTGGTCCTGATGATTGCGAGTGCCTAAAAATGCAACCTACCAATATGAAGCACTGTTCATCAAATATAATCACTTTGAATTCACCAGACCACCTTGGGAAAATAATGGGCTTGGCCTCGAAATCAACAGGCTCTAATATCAGAAGCGAGTGTTCTCGCAGACATATATTTAAAGTCTTCTAGGATTATTTTTTTTTTTTTTTTGCCCATGGTTCTAATTACTTTGAATCTAACCATAAAACAGATGGCATATAAATTTAAGCACGGGATTGAGCCCGAACTCTCTCAAGCCAAGGCCAAAATTTGCCCGGAAAGCAGCTCAATCAACTCGATGGCATAGGGCTTGGATGCGAGCCTGTGGAAGCGTAGAACTACTCGTTTGGTGGGCTTTGCTGGGCCTTTTTGGGCGTAAACAAGTCTGGTTGGCGTTGGAGCCTGGCTGCATCCCAGGTTTCCGTGATCGCTCTCTTGACGCGCTTCTCGCAGGCAAGCATTACTCGCTGGTCAGAGGCATCGTTAACAAACTCTGTACCAGGTCAAAGATTTTCCATCCAACCAAGTCCTCAGCAATGCGCCCAAAACCACTCCCACGCCTCCATTATCTCCACGTTTCCCTCCCTCTCTCCAACCAACCCCACTCCCCTCTTCTTCTACTAACACCCACATCCTCTGCCTCTCTTATTTCTCCTCATTTCTCTCCGGTCACCAAACCAGGAAACTTCGTTAGCTGAGCTGAGAAAGATGGCTCTCTTGATGAGCTTCGCCAGGCTCCTCCTCCTCCTCACCCTCCTCTTCTCCACGAAAACTTCCAATGCCTTCGACTTCGAGGTTGGCGATGACGAGGGTTGGACCATTCCTCCTTCCAGAAACACACAGTTCTACAACCACTGGGCCTCCAGGAACAGGTTTCAGGTTGGCGACACCATACGTAAGTCTCGCACTCAATCCTGCATTCCATCCTTCCTCTCCCTTAACAATCCAAAGAACAACTTTCAGAATTCTTGTTTGCTTTGCTTTCTCTTGTGCTGTAAACAACTAGATTTCATCTACAAGAAGGGTTCTGTGATGGAGGTGAGTGCAGAGGACTACGAGCACTGCAGGTCGTCGCACCCTCTCTTCTTTTCAAACAATGGGGACACGGAGTTCAAGCTCGATCACTCGGGGTTGTTGTACTTCATCAGTGGGGTGGCAGGTCACTGCGAGAGAGGCCAGAAGATGATCATAAAGGTGCTGAGCCATCCGGGTTCGGAAGGGCCAAGTGCGTCGTCATCCAGCAGCAACCAGACGGGAAGCTCGACTTCTCCTGAATCATCCGACTCGAGTAGTGCAGATGTGGTTGCAGCCAGCGTTCTCGAAGTCATTATGTTATTATTCGGCTTGCTCTTCTTTTAGATTCTGGTGACAAATTTGCATGGCAGTGTTTCAGGCGTTCTGGTAGTAGTTTAAGGTTACTGTGTTAGTTGTTGTTATTCTACTTGTGGTGATAGGTTCTGGCTTGGAATTCATAGGAAGACACTTTTGTGGCTTTTGCCTTCCGACTATGCTGAAGTGAATGCCTAGGATTTTATTTCTTCTTGTTAGTAGTCTGGTATAATTTTGTTTTTCGTTTTTCTTTTCTTTGCTGTGGGTTTATTCCAGCAATGATTTTTTAGCCATGCCATAACTTTCAGGAGAATTAATGGTCTTTGATACTTGAAAGATGAGTGAACTCGAGGTAATTACTCAAAGAGCAATCTAAGTGAACAGCGAAAGTATGAGGAGTGCTCAGCCTAGTCACCCACTGAAATACTTCTATTGTCCATCACATGACCACCTACTTCCTGCCTTCTCTGCAAACTTCACTCACTACAAAAAAAAGATTTTGCAATGCAAAGAAAAAGCTGTTTTCTATAATGCTTCGTTCCAGTCCTCAGAACTAAAACCTGTTCACCCATTCTCGGACCATTGCAGTCTTTTTTTTCTTCCAAACTTCATACCTTGTGATATCGAATATATTCATTTTTTGCAAGTTTTACCTCCTGAGTAAACTAGCCTTATCAGAAGATGATTGCGAACTAAACATAACAAAACGGACTGCTGGGAAACATCACGAAAAGCCAAGTGAAAACGGCGCACCATGCACGATGCATCTCGAAGCAAACATATGCTGCAGGACCTAAAAATCAACAAGTCTCCATTTGCTCACCCGAGGAACCTTAAGAAACCTCATGTTTGGGAGGTCAGAGACTTAAGAGGAGGCAGTCCTCCTAAGTCGGGGCTTGGAGAGGGTCAGGGTTCACATGAGACAGAGGTAGAGTGGAGACTGGTGGTTGCCATGAGATCAAGGAGAGGCGGAGAAGAAAGGAAGAAGAAATGGCGAGAGAATTTCACATTGGCTCTGAACAACTAAACGTCAAAATGACTACAAAAATACATGTAAGTCATTACGAGTTCCGCAAAAGATTTCCACAGACTGAAGTAACCAAAGTCAGACACCTACGCGGATATTTGGTGATTTATCGATTCCTGAATTACCAAGTCTCGTAAAGTTATCACGCATTCTGATTCTATTTTTATATACGCCGAAAATTATTCACAGGTCTTAAATAAACACACAGGTTAGCGAACCCTTTCTACCAGGTTGATGCATTGTCTGCAACAGTCTCCTCTTTGTACTCGACTGCATAAGCCTACAAGTTCTATAATTTACTGGCCCCCAATTTATTAGACTAATTGAATTCATCCGAAGTTGTTGACTATAGAAAAATTATTTATAGAAAAAATATATATCTACGTGTCACTGGGGCATCATTTTTATTTTTTTATTTTTAGAAATAGAAAAAAAAATTTTGTTTCTTATTTTTTAAAAATATAAATATATGTAAAATAGTTAGTTATTAAGACAACAATAGTAGCGGTAGAGATGGTAGAGACTATGGTATATATGATGATAACGACAGCAATGTGATGAAAGTGATAATTAAGGATGGCTTATGGAAATGATGATAATAGTGGTGGAGATAATGATAATAATGGCAGTAGTATAGACTGAAGGGATGGTAGCTGAGATGATATTAATAGTAGTGATAAAAATATGTATTTAAAAATATCAAAAAAAAGTAAAAATCTCTTTCTTTTATTTTCTCTACAAATAATGAAAAAAAAAAAAAGCATTATCATCTTATATCAGGTGATATTTAGGGTCTCTCATCTTCTTGTTGGCCATTCCTAATGGAAAATATTATATTATATTTTTATATTAATTACTTGCATCAATATGAAATGTGGCACTCATAAATAGCCCAACTCTCTCATGAATCACGCGGATCTTCTTGTCATGTGTCTTGACGCCGGTAAGACTAATGACATTCATATATCATAGAGTCTATAAAGGGAGTTTCAAAGCCAATATCAAAATGAATTTCAAAATTTAAACATGAATTTTATTTGGATTCCTGTTCTCCTATTTAAATAGCATTTCAAGGACGAAAGACAAAATTTGTTCCTCAGAAGAAAAATCATCTTACAGTGTTTGCTCACAATGGCACAAATTTTTATTATAATGGTAGTCGGGAGTGAACTTTTAAGATGTTTGTAAGTCAATGCGCCAATAGCTAGATTGACTGCGATGGAGTAATATAATGATGTGTCATTTCTGACCAGCCTAACAAGTAAAGGATAACCATGGATTTCAATAAAAGTATCTACCATTCGTCCCTCGGATTTACGTTTTCCTTGAAAGACTCCTATTGAAAAACTTTACTTACTTGAGAACCCTCGCATTTTATAGTGCTTAAACTCCATTTTATGGTTCAATAAAACATTTGTATGAAGCAAAATGCATTATTGTTTATTGTCAGGCTAGGATAGTTGTGACGAAGGCTTTGACTAGTGTGATATATCTTCCCCGGAAAAGAGCTAGAATCATAGTTTCTTGCCTTATTTTGAATGATTTTCTTTCTTATTTTGAATGATTTTCTTTCTATGTCTACAAGATATTATTATTATGAACTGTAACCTCCGGATAGGAAAGAAAATATTATATATTTATAACTCAAGTTCACTTGCTATTCATTAACTTTCATTCAAATTTTTGGGCCATATGGTTTTGGATCGCTAATTGAATTAATTGGGCCAGTAGGTAGGCTTAAGGCGTTTCATGAACATATTAGGATCCCTTTGTTTAAAAGCATATCATTAATTTTATTACCAGAAACTTACAAGACAAACACAGAAGTTGACAATTGCCTTTCCTATGGCCATGTATAAAATTTAGGAGAAGTTGTCAAGCGGTTCTTTTATTGACCATACCTTGATAAAAACTCTTTGTTGATTGAAATAGTTATCTTATTAATATACATAGTTATTGAGAGATAAAAAGGTTTAAGTACTTATAATTTGAGTTTACGTGCTACTAATTAACTTTCATTCGAGTTTTTAGGGCTATATGATTTCGGCCCATAAGTTAATTAGAGCAGCAGGTGGGCTTGAAGCGTAACAAATAGTATCAGAGCCATTCGAGTGTGCGGAAAGGACTACCTATGGAACGGTGATAAAGTCGCATCATGACGTGGAGCTACCCTTATATTTAAAAATAGTAAAAAAAAAGATTTAAGTGTTTATAAGTTAAGTTCGCTTCTATTCAAATTTTTAGAGACATATGATTTTAGCCTACAAGTTAATTGAACTAGTAGATGGGCTTAGAGCGTTACAAAGCAACGTGTAGTTGGTTAATAGGATTATACCCTATTACTCGGTCACTGAAGGGCTGATTATTGAGTTATGCTAAAATTCATCTTTATATGTCACTTAAAAGCAATTGTATTTTTCATCACCATGTATAAAATTTGGCTTTTGTTGCTATGCTCTTGGCTTGTGGGTAGGCTGGCGCCGTAAATTTTAAGAAGGCTTTGAGAGGTTGAATGGTGGCCAACTGGATTGAAGCCCTGTTTATTTTTAAAAAAATATTATAAAAGCACCATAGTTAAACCCATACAATGTATGTTTATCCGCTACTAAAAAAAACAATCACCGTTTAGCAAAGAAAACGGCAGCCTTTCGCTCACTAAACTCATTTTGTATTTTTTATCCATTTTTTCTTTCTTCGACGAAGCTTCGTTTTAAAAAGCCATCCCCGGCATCTAATGCTCATGCTTGGCTGGAGATCATGCTTGGCTGGAAATCGGTACCTATCCGCAACTCCGAGGCCCTCAATTAAAGCCAAAATTTATTTCGAGAGGTTCTCTAGAATTCGAGATCTTCTCTAGAATTCTCTGATATTTATGACGAGTCGATTATATAAACAGAATGAGGGGCCAGGAGAATGCAATCGCCCTGGAATCCCTATGGCTATGGCGAGAGCAGTCGACGCGGCGCTGGCCGCTTATAGGGACTACCAGGAGGCGTTGGTGGGGCTTGCCGATGCCCGGAAGGCCGCCGACGGGCGGCCAAATCCTGACATCGACGCCCTTGACGCAGACGTCAAACGGCGGCGGGAGACCTTTGTGGCGGCGTACCAGGAAGCCATGTTGAAGATCGAACAGGTGAATGGGCTCATCGATGATATTATGGATGATGGGAACTGGTCGTTGGTGTCGGTGACGGATGACGATGATGACGATGATGACATGGGCGTCCTCTCAGGTGATGATGTTGACATGGGTCCGAAGGAGGCTGACGACGCTGCGGCTGCCATGGCTGACAAGATGGTGCCGCCGCCGGAGGACAAGAAGAATGAGTGATGTCCGCGAGAGGTGGTGAGTTTGATGTCGTCCGTGTGAGAGATGTCATGAAACTGATATCAATAAAAGTGAATAAATTTTCTTTTTTTTGGCAGTTGTTGAGTATGTTCGTCATGGCATGTTCTTTTGCTTGAAGAGTGACATGGCATCGTTGAGATTTTTTTTTTTTTTTTTTAAAGGGTGGCCAGAAAGACCACTCAGAGATTTTATCAAGGGAGAAAACGAAGAGAGAGCATACAATAGACAGGAAAAAAATTATGAGACGCTTAAAAAAATAAAAAAATCTAGGGGCTCGATTTTATAGATAGTAGAAACAATAGTTTTAAAAGAGTTAAAAAAAAAAAAAAAAGTACTAATTTCAGAGATGAATCACTCAGAGACAGAGCCTCAACAGAAATATATAAGTTAGCCAGATAGTCCTTCAGGATAACCAATGTCTAATTGTCAGCAGTAAATGGCCGGATGAAGTTAGTAGAAACCAATGTTTGCTAAACGATGGATTCAGCGATGGATGCAGCCTGAAGGCAAAGGGAAGCACAGATATATGAAAGAAAGAATGAAGTATCCTAATTAGATCAGGCATTTGATCTTTCCCCAGGCGCACACAACTTCCAGCAGGTGCCCGGAGTTGCAGAGAGATGCCCAGTAGTTGCTTGGTTCGGATCTTGTTAAAAGGTAAATTTAGGGACCATTTCACGTTGCTCCCATCTTGTGTTTCAAAGATCAAGAAAAAAAAAAAAAAAAAGAGCTAGACTGAGCAACCCATGCAATCTCCTATGTTTTCAATTCACTGGTAAAAAGTTTCTCGAAGCAAATATATACACTATATAAAACAACAATCTCCATGTAATATTTTACTTGTTTGTATAAAATAAAAATACAAAAAGAATAACAATTTCAGATAAGCTCTCAGATTTTGAATTTTTCGATTAGCTTATTAGGGAAAAAAAAAAAAAAAAAAAACTATGTCACACTATACCATCTATTGTTTCGTTCTTTGTTCAAAGAAGCGTTGATATATTGCTTTAATTGCTCTTTATCACGTCGCATAGCGAAAAAGACTGTATTCTGTGATCATTATCATTATGGTTGATTGTTATCAGGGAAAAATAATAATAATACTGCACTACCATGTTCATTGTTTCTATTCCCATTATCTTAACTTTAGAGATTGAGGTTTCGTAAGTCTATTCGAGTTGGTGAACTCAATTTTAAGACATGCATCCAAATAAGGTGATGAGTTATAATATCCATCTCTAATAAAACAATCACTTAACTGCTCATAAATTGCATTGCTTTAAGTCGGCAACAAACTACCTGGCCAAGTTAAAAGATTGATGCTTCTAATGATAATGACGAATATAAATGCATGTGCTAGAGTAGATGCATAACCCATTGTTTCAAATACTTAGTGATTGCGTGATAATCCTCATGTCAATGGCAATGCTAGCAATTCTATATTTCAAATATTACAAGAAACTTGGGATAGGAGAGGCATCATGGGCTTATATATATATATATCTTTTCTTCTTTTTTTTTTTTTAATGATTGAATAAAAAGTCATTAAATATCTCTTTTTGAAACTTTTTTGTTTTCTTTTATTTAAAAATTATTAAGACAATCTTGGTCGTCCTAATTAAAACATCTCAGCTTTACTATATTATGCTAGGTATATACCCCGTGCAATGTATGGTCGCTATAATTTAAATTTTTAAAAATAGAATTCATACCTATATGATATACCTTTTCTATTTTCTTTTAACTTTTAAATTGAATAAAAATTATCAAATATCTTTTCTTGGAAGCGTACATATATGATTTTACTTTTCTGCCCTCTTTTATTAAAAGTTACCAAATCTTTGATTAAAATATCCTAATTAGATTAAATTTTAAAAAAAGTACAAAAAATCCATGACAATATTAAAGTCGAAGAGCACCGTCAACAATGCTGTTTTATTTTTAAGGTGGGCAAGTTATCTGCCCATTAATGCTAATTTATAGTACTCTTAAAAGTAAATTAATTTAGCTTTTGATTGTCCTCTCATGGAATTAAATCATTACCACTTTAATTTAAATAACAATCTAATTCAAAGATTAATGTCATTATGAAAAACAAATTGACCTTATCTTTGCGAACCTTCTAATTTCCTGGCAATCTATAGCCGTTCAATGAATGCATAATTTATTACCATTAAAAGCTATGTATTTGGCTATCAATTCTAAATCATATCATTCTACCCCAACTAAGATTTTTGCAATATATAATATTTATCCCTTTTGAGAGGTTTTATTTAAATTGGTGCCGGTGTCATGCCCTTCTTGTTTTTAGTTTATCTTCTTCTACTAAATATATGCCCATGCAATGCACAGGCTAGTCTGATTTACATTTTAAAATAAAAAATTAAATAGACAAGAAAAAGAAAGAAAAAAAAATAGAGAAGATAGTGTAACACTTTTCTCGATTATAGTAGAAAATAAAAAGGGCTGAAATAAGATCTATTAATTTTTTTTTAGCATAGCTCATTTATAGTATTATTAGTTGAAAATGTATAAGAAAAAAATATATATATAAAGAAAAGCATCAAAGAAGGTATAATACATGGCAACAAGAGATTAAACCTTCTCACATTTACTGCATTACTAGGTATATGCCCATGCGATAGAAACTATTATAATTAACAAAAAATAAATTTATATATTTTTAATTTTATATTATTAAATTCAAATGGTAAAATTAAAATTTTAAATTTTAAATTTAGGAAAAGATAAATAGAATGTATATTACTTTTACTTATTTTTAATTTTTTAAAAAAATTAAATTAGTTTAAAACTATAGATTAAAACTATAGAAGAAATATTTTTGAGTTTAAAACTATAGAAGAAATATTTTTGAGTTTTTAAAAAATAATAAAAAATATATTTGAAATAAAATAAAATTCTTTATGATAGATATGTGATTATTATGAAAATTGCTACTATAATCCTAAGAAAGCTTCTTACTATAGTATCATCCTTGGATAATATTTTGATTTCATGGTTAAATAATATTCACAAACATTAGTATAATTAGTAAAATAAAATCATAAATTTATATTTTTTAAATTTATTTTATTAATTTTTAAATTATAAAATTTTTATTTTTAAAATAAAAATAAAAGATAAGATAAAGAGAATATATGCATTAGATTAAATCATTTTTAAACTTTATAAAAATAATTAATTAGAAATTATAGATTAAGAAATAGATGAAATTTTTTAAGTATTTTAAAAAAGAATAAAATATAATTGAAATTAAATAAAATTTTTTATAGTAGAGATGTGATTATTATAAAGTTTGATATTGTAGTTCTAAAAAAGCTTCTTAGTATAGTGTTCTCTTTAGCTAATATTTTGATTTCACATTGTATAAAAGAAAAAGAGTTAATTTTCAAACCATTTCATTATCTATCATTTATTTATCATACTTTTCTTTACTATTTATTTTGTTTTCAAATTACTAAGTACAATTCAATATTTAAATATTATTTTAATATTAAATATATATTTAATAATATATAAAAATATAAAAATATTTAAATATAAATTATTAGGAGCATAGGCCTAGCTTTCTTATTTATCAAGCGGGAGAAAAATTTTAATTATAGGGATCTATTTTTTATAAAATAAAAAAGAAAAGAAAAAGAAAAAAGATGAGTTGAGATAAAAAATGATAAATTTTGACCCATCATAAAATATAACAAAAAAAATGAAAAACTAAAAAAAAGCCATATGTTCATTATAAAATGAAAGTGAAAATAAAAAAAAAGAAAAAAAAGATTCAAACATGAGTTGAAATAGAAAAGAAAAATTATGACTCATTATAAAATGAAAGTAAAAAATAAAAAGGTATAAAACAAAAGAGAAAATAAAAAAAATATACATGAGTTGAAATTTAAAAGAAAAATTATCACTCATTATAAAATAAAAGCAAAAAAAAGGAAAAGTTGCAAAATAAAAAAGAAAGAATGAAAAAAAAAAAAAAGCTAAATGTTCACTATGAAATGAAAGTGAAAAAGTGATTAAAAAAAAAAAAGCCAAATGCTCACCATAAAATGAAAGCAAAAAAATAAAAGGTGATAAATAAAAGTGAAAAAATAATAATAAAAAAAAAGATTCAAACATTCATCATAAAATGAAAGCAATTTTTTTTAAAAAAAAGCCAAACATTGAGTATAAAATGAAAGTGAAAAAAAGAAATAAAAAGAAATAAAAAATAAAAACTTATAAAATAGAAGTAAAAATGGAAGAAAAAAAAAAAAAAAAAAAACCAAACCTCCGTAATAAAATGGAAGTAAATAAATGGAGAAAAAAAAAGTTAAAAGGTATAAAATAAAAGCGAAAAAGTATAAAATGAAAGTATCACACCCCTCTGATGCGAAGTGTGGAAGGAAAACCAAAATTTTTTTTCTGAGTTTCCCCCTTCACGATGTGCGGCAATAGTGGTTCCTTCCTCTAGTTAGCCTATTGGCTTCTTGGCTGTACAACGAGTTAGCCAAACTCCTTCAATCCAAGCAACCAGTACACACCCACACAGGAATGTGAGGTTAAGGGAAATGATGTATTGATTGAACGCAAGAATGCATGCAGAAAAGCTCTTCTCAAAGGAATTCAGCCCCTTGGAGCACACACCCCTCTAGAGCACGTACCCCTCTAGAGTTTCCTCAAACTCTAGAGTACTCTTACAAAGGACTTCGCACTTGCTTTTGCTGGACATCTAAATCTTGGACTGGTTTCCTTGCCGCTAAGCTTTTCTTCTTTTTTTTTATTATTATTATTCTTGGGCCTCGGCGGGAAGGATGAAGGATTATCACCAGCTCAGCACTAACGCATGGGGCACGACTATGCATTGCCGAGGGCGTGGTACGATTTGTCAGGCGTGGGATTTATCGCGCTAAACTAGTTTGTGCTGGATTCAGCAAGCGCAAGCATTCGGATGGGTAGCCGGCTCATTATTGCACGGCAACAGTAGACCGAGGCGGCAGGTGCAGGCGCGCATCAGGCCGAGCAATGCGCGGAAGGTGCGTGCATCAAGCTGGGGCCACGTGCCGCAGGTGCGCATCAATGGCCGCGCGCGGAGCAGCGCAGGCAGCGCGCGCATGGCCAAAGCTTTCCATGTTGAGCCGACGCATGGGTGCGCAGGAGGAGCGTACATGGCTGAAGTCGATTGAATGGTAATGCCATATTAAAGTGCAGTTGAGAGCTGCGACAAACTTGATTTGAGTGGTTGAGCAGCTGAACTAACTTCGGTTAAGAAGTGATTACAATAAACCCATGGCGCATGGATCGATTGACGGCCAAAAAGCTTCCGGTAGGAGCCAAGTGGCATGCAAAGAAGTAGCTAGCTGGAGGCTAACTTGGAGCACACGGTTAGACGGTTGTGGCCGAGCCATGTGGAGCGCGCGTTTTGGCCCACTATGTTGATCGGTTGCAACAATCAGCTGTTGTTAGGCCTGCCCAACCGCCTAATAGCCAGGAGCGGCCGAGGAGCGTGCAAGGGTTGGCTGAATCTATAAATAGACACCAACGGTTGAGGCCCAAGAAAAAAAAAAAAAAAAAAAAAAAAAAAGAGAGGATCGCCTAACAGTAAGGAACTAGTCGACGTTCAGCAAAAGGGGAGTGTGTAGACCTTTGTGAGAGTGTTATAGAGTTTGGGGAAACTCTAGATTAGGGATGTTGGAAAAAAATGATTGTAAAACCATCATAAATATAATTTTAGGTTGAATGAGAAATTAACTGATAAAACTTAATTCTTGAAAGTTTCGAATGGTTCGTTCGAATGGAATCCTAATGTCTCATACTTATTGCTTTGAATTAATATCCTGGTTAACTTCTCTCTATTTTTATTTCAAACCGATTAACCTGCCTCTTTTATGCCTATATAAGGAGGCTGTCTTCTTTGTCAAACACGGAAAGTTAACATCGAAAAGAAAAAATTAATTACATTCATAAGTTTTCAAGTGTCTTTGAGTTTTTGTGTGTTGTCTATTTTTCGTGAGTATCTTCTAGTGATAGAGTGAAGGCATCGTTTGAGTTTGCCGGAGTCAACGTGGTAGTGCCCTTATTTGACTCGATAGTCGTTGTATCCTGGAAAGCAGTTGCTCACGTTTCCTCATGCACTAAGCACCATTGACGTAGAGGGAGTAAATTTGCTTTAAGGAAAGCGTGATTTCACGTGCCTCAGCTTTCAGTTTCTACTTCATAATAATTTTATTTTGAGGTTGTAATCGTATTTGTTGTTTTCATTTGTTCTTCTTCTCAATATACTAATATTCTTAAAGCAGATTTTTCTTTAGAAGACGAACAAGTTGGAGAAAGAAAACAGTTTGAAATATAAAACTTAGTTAAGGCATATAGTCTTGTTTTATTCTAAACTTGATTCTAATTTGTGAATCTTTGAGTTTTTCAGATATGGCTAAAAACATGAACGTTGTCCCAGTTGTAAGCACTAACGAGACGCCATTGCCGTTCCCCCAAGTGCATGCTCCGGTCCCAACCCAATCGTTGCCTGTGACGGTTTTTGTGCACCATAATGACAAGCCCAAAAATTTTAGTGGGCTGAATTTCAAAACATGGCAGCAAAAGATGTTTTTCTATTTGACAACTCTGAATCTTTTAAGATTCTTGAGAGAGGATCCTTCTATTATTAGAGAGGATGAAGTTGATGCTCAAGCCTTTAACGCGGTTGAGGCTTGGAAGCACTCTGACTTTTTATGCCGCAATTATATTTTGAACGATTTGTCTGATGCACTATATAATATTTATAGTGTGAAGAAAACCGCTAAGGAATTGTGGGAGTCTTTGGACTACAAATACAAATCTAAAGATGCGGGGGCTAAGAAGTTCTTAGTCGGATAATTCTTGAACTTCAACATGGTGGACAATAAAACCGTTATAAGTCAAGTGCAAGAACTTCAATTAATCATTCATGAAATTCATGCTGAGGGAATGGTCTTGAGTGAGTCTTTCCAAGTGGCTGCTATTATCGAGAAGCTACCCCCTGCATGGAAAGACTTCAAGAACTACTTGAAGCACAAGAGAAAGGAGATGAGTGTTGAAGATCTCATTCTCAGGCTTCGCATTGAGGAGGACAACAAAGGTATGGATAAGCGGTCCTCGGATTCACATGCTGTCAACGCCAATATGGTGGAGCACGAAAAAGGCTTCAAGAACAAGAAGCTTAAGCCGAGACCTAAGTCGGCTTCTAAATTGGGACCTAAAAGAGGAGTGTCCATGAAGCCGGAATTCCAAGGGAAGTGCTTCAATTGCAACAAGACAGGACACAAGTCGGCAGATTGCAAAGCACTGAAAAGGGACAAGGGAAAAGAGATAAGAGAGGCCAATGCTGTGGATGCCATTTCACAGGTGTCTGACATGAGTTTCTCTAGTGTAGTCTCTGAAGTTAACTTATTGAACTTAAATTCGAAGGAATGGTGGCTTAACACTGGAGCCACACGACATGTCTGTGCGAACAAGTCTGCTTTCTCTAATTTGGTTTCATCAGAATCTGGGGAGAAATTATACATGGGCAATTCGGCCACCACTGAAATCAAGAGCTAAGGAACAGTGTATCTAAAGATGACCTCTGGGAAAGAGATTAAGCTAAAGAATGTGCTGTACGTGCCTGATATTCGAAAGAATCTAATTTCTGAAACACTGTTGAGTGTTAATGGATTCAAAATGATTTTTGAGTCTCAGAAAATTGTTCTGTCCTAACAAGGTGTTCCAATTGGGAAAGGGTATGTAAAAGAAGGAATGTGAAAAATGAATGTAATGGTTGTAAAGCCAAAGAATGCTAGTACCTCTTCTGTTTACTTGCTTGAGTCCTCTGCTTTATGGCATGGTAGACTAGGACATGTTAATTATGATACATTACGTAGATTAATTAACTTGAATCACATACCTGCATTTCATACAGATTTCAAACATAAGTGTGAAACTTGTGTGGAGACAAAATTAACTAGATCATCATTCAAAATAGTTGAAGAAATACTGAACCTCTTGATTTAATTCACAGTGATGTTTGTGATTTAAAATTTATTCAAACTAGAGGTGAAAATAAATATTTTGTTACTTTCATTGATGATAGTACAAAATATTGTTATGTATATTTACTTAAAAGTAAAGATGAGGCTATAGAGAAATTTGCTCTCTATAAGCATGAGGTGGAAAATTAACTTAATAGAAAAATTAAGATGGTAAGAAGTGACCGTGGTGGTGAATATGTAGAACCATTTGGTGAATTTTGTGCACAATATGGAATTATTCACGAGGTCACACCACCTTATTCTCCTCAATCAAATGAAGTGACAGAATGAAAAAATCGCACTCTAAAAGATATGATGAATGCCATGTTGATAAGTTCTGATTTGCCACAAAACATGTGGGGTGAAGCTATTTTGTCGGCTTACTACCTTTTAAATAAGGTCCTTAAAAAGAAATAAGAAAGGATGCCCTATGAGTTGTGGAAAGGGAGAAAACCTTCCTACAAACATTTGAAAGTGTGGGGGTGTCTAGCCAAGGTAATAGTGCCTTGGCCAAAGAAAATAAAATTAGGTCCAAAAACGGTTGATAGTATTCTCATTGGCTATGCACAAAATAGCAATGCATATCGTTTCCTTGTGTATGAATCCAAAAGCCCTGAAATTCATAAGAATACGATAATGGAATCTAGGAATGCATCGTTCTTTGAACATGTGTTTCCTTGCAAATCCAATAGGGATGAACCAAGTTCATCGAAATGAACTTTTGATGAGAACAGTCAGAACCAAGAACAAGATGATAAAGATGAAGAGGTTCAAGTGGAACCTAGACGAAGCAAAAGAGCAAGAGTAGAGAAATCTTTTGGACCAGATTTTTTAATCTACATGCTTGAGACTGAACCTCAAGCTTATAGAGAAGCTATAAGTTTTACAGAGGGTCCTCTCTGGAAAGAGGCAATAACGAGTGAAATCGATTCCATCATGCAAAATCACACTTGGGAACTGGTAGATCTCCCTCCTGGATGCAAACCATTAGGATCAAAGTGGATTTTTAAATGAAAAATGAAGGCAGATGGAACGATTGATAAGTATAAGGCCAGACTTGTAATTAAAGGTTACAAACAAGTAGAAGGCCATGACTATTTTGATACATATTCTCCCGAGAATAAATTCTATAAGAATGATTTTGGCAATTACTGCATTGCGAAATCTGGAGGTCCATCAAATGGATGTGAAAACAACCTTTCTTAATGGAGATCTTGAAGAAGAAATCTACATGGAACAACCTAAGGGTTGTGTAGCTTTAGGACAAGAAAAGAAAGTCTATAAATTGGTAAAGTCCTTGCATGGACTAAAGCAAGCGCCAAAACAGTGGCACGAAAAATTTGATAATGTCATGATGACAAATGGTTTTAAAATCAATGAGTGTGACAAGTGTGTTTATGTTAAAACTACAGAAGAGGGTTACATAATTCTCTGTCTATATGTGGACGATATTCTCATTGTAGGTAGCAACGACCGAATGGTAAAAGCTACCAAGAACATGTTAAACTCAAGGTTTGACATGAAGGATATGAGACTAGCTGATGTAATTTTGGGAATGAAGATTACAAGAACGTCCGATGGTCTCATATTAAGTCAATCACACTATGTGGACAAGATTCTTGACAAATTTAACAAAGATGATTCTGGCATTTCTAAAACTCCTATTGATATAAGTCAACATCTGTCCAAGAATAGAGGAGAAAGTGTTGCTCAGGTAGAGTTTGCACGAGCGATAGGCAGTCTAATGTATTTAATGAGTTGTACAAGACTGGACATAGCCTACACTTTGAGTTACTTGAGTCGTTTCATGAGTAATCCAAGCCATAAACATTGGAAAGCAGTTGTCAGAGTACTTAGGTACTTAAAGTATACTCGTGATTATGGGTTGCATTACACCAAAGATCCAGCTGTTCTTGAAGGTTATACTGATGCAAGTTGGATATCTGATATATAAGACTCAAAAGCTACTAGTGGATATGTATTCACATTAGCTGGTGCAGCTATTTCATGGAAATCTTTCAAGCAAACTGTAATAACCAGATCCACGATGGAAGCTGAGTTTGTAGCTTTGGATAAATATGGCGAAGAAGCTGAATGGCTACATAATTTCTTGGAGGACATTCCTAAATGGAAAAAACCTGTGCCACCAATATGTATATATTGTAATAATCAATATACAATTGGTAGAGCACAAAATGTAATGTATAATGGTAAGTTAAGACATATACGTCGTCGACATAATACCGTTAGACAACTGATCTCAACAGGAGTTATCACTATTAACTATGTGAGGTCAAAGGATAACATTGCGGATCCGCTAACTAAAGGGTTAAATAAAGATCAAGTTGAAAAGACATCAAAAGGAATGGGACTTAAGCCCAAGGATTAATAAGGTTGATATGAAGGAAAACCCAACCTAGTTGACTGGAGATCCCAAGATTTAGGTTCAATGGGATAACCTAATTATAGAGACCGAGTAGGATCACTGTGGGGGTCAACCCTACCCATTCGTATGATGGAACAGTGATGCCCATAGGAAAAGGTTAAGTTATGAGCTTTTAATGATTCTTATGCATCGAAATCCGAGTAGAATAATGCGGGTTACTCTTAGATAAGAAATCACCTATGTGAGAGAGAAGTGGGGCCGCTTCGAAGAAGAATTGTGCGAGCTTAATTCTCTAAAAACTCTTGCAGAATCAGGCAGATGTTCACGGCCACAAATGAACATAACCATGAGAACCGAAATTATACCAGGAAGATATCTGTGTGAGATGTATCATCATTTACATAAATGGTAAAGCAGTTCAAGGACATCGCATCTATTGAACAGCCAGTAAAGTAAATATATTCTCACGAGGGAAGGTTCAAAGGTTAATGCCTACTTATCCTGTGCAGGTATCAACCGCAGAATTCTATTACTACATCGTGTTGAGTCATGTCATCAATCAATTTCATTCATGTGGGGGATTATTGGAAAAAAATGGTTGTAAAACCATCATAAATGCAATTTTAGGTTGAATGAGAAATTAATTGATGACACTTAATTCTTGAAACTTAATTCTTGAAAGTTTTGAATGGTTTGTTTCGAATGGAATCCTAATGTCTCATACTTATTGCTTTGAATTAATACCCTAGTTAACCTCCCTCTATAATACCGGGTGCATTAGTGACGTTTAATTTCAAGCCGATTAATCTGCCTCTTTTGTACCTATATAAGGAGGCTATCTTCTTTGTCAAACATGGAAAGTTAACACCGAAAAGAAAAAATTAATTACATTCATAAGTTTTCAAGTGACTTTGAGTTTTTGTGTGTTGTCTATTTTTCGTGAGTATCTTCTAGTGATAGAGTGAAGGCATCATTCGAGTTCGCCGGAGTCAATGTGGTAGTGCCCTTATTTAACTCGATAATCGTTGTATCCTGGAAAGCAGTTGCTCACGTTTCCTTAAGCACCATTGACGTAGAGGGAGCAAATTTGCTTTAAGGAAAGCGTGATTTCACGTGCCTCACCTTTCAGTTTTTGCTTCATAATAATTTCATTTTGAGGTTGTAATCGTATTTGTTATTTTCATTTGTTCTTTTTCTCAATATACTAATAATGGAAACTCTAGAGTGCTATAGAGTTTGGGGAAGGGGAGCGTGTAGTCCTTTGTGAGAGGAGCGTGTAGTCCTTTGTGAGAGTGCTATAGAGTTTGGGGAAACTTTAGAGGGGTGTGTGCTCTATTTGTAAGGGACTGAATTTCTTTTAGAGGAGTTTCTTTACATGTATTCTTGTGTTCACTCAATACATCAGCATTTTCCTTAACCTCACGCTCTTGTGTGGGTATGTACTGGTTGCTTGGATTGAAGGAGTTTGGCTAAGGCATTGTGCAGCCAAGAACCCAATCAGACACGCAGCTTGATCCTATTCTAAGGTGTGTGAGAAGGCTGGCTAGAGGAAGGGAACCTCTAATGCTACACACCATAAAGGAAAAAATTCAAAAAAAAATTTTTGATTTTCCTTTCGCACTTCACAGGGGTGTGACAGTGGTATCAGAGCTGTTAAGCTAATATCAGAGTTCTTGGTAAGACCAAGACCCTCTTATGTTTGCATTTTTGTCTTCTAACTGTGCATCATGACATTAGTGGACAGAGTCACCCATCTTGATAAGATAGTGGGCAACCATGGTGGAGAGGAGATTTCGGGCTTGATCTCCACATGCGCTGAGCACCATGAGAGGATAGTAACCTTGCAAACTTCCCAAGCTGATTTGATTCATGATTTGGAAGCACGCTTCGAGCACCAACATGATGAACACTTAGAGCTTGTAACTCGCATGGCTGATCAAATGTGAGCATTGAAAGATGAGATCATCTTGCTGAAATGGGTTATCATCAATGGTCCGGCAACTTCATCCAATCATGAGCAAGCATCTAAGGTGAAGGTTCTTGAACCCAAGGTCTTTAGTAGAAGCTGCAATGCTAAAGAACTGGAAAACTTCATTTGGGATCTTGAGAACTACTTCAAGGCAGTGAAAGTACCTGAGTGTGATCAAGTAAGTTTGGCTACAATGTTTCTTGGTAATGATGCTAAGTTATGGTGGAGGACCCATGTAGCCAATGACTTGAGCATGGGGCGGCTGCATGTGGAAACTTGGGAGGCTTTGAAGAAGGAACTTTGGGACCAATTCCTTCTTTGCAACACTAGTTGGCTTGCAAGGGATGCATTAAAGAAGCTTCGGCAAACCGGCACAACATATGAGTATGTCAAGGAATTCAGTTCTTTAATGCTTGACATTACTAACATGTTCGAAGAGGACAAGTTGTTCAATTTTCTTTTCGGTCTTCAACCGTGGGTGCAAGCCGAGCTTCAACACCAAGGAGTGAAGGACCTTTAGTTATGCGGCAGCAGAAGCACTTGTAGATTTCCGCATTCCACATCCAGGTGGTGGGCAAAGGAGAAGCCCAAGTCGATTGATGCAAAGGCAGCTAAGAATCAGACGTGGAAGGACAAGAAAACCCAAGGCAACAAGAGTAAAAAAGGGTCATCAGCAGTCAAGCCCAAACTGCAACAGTAGCAGACCAAGAAGGCATCGTAAGGTTGTTTCATTTGTGGAGAGCTCCATCATGCAAGAAATTGCTCAAAGAAACAAATCCTCAATGCTTTAATCACCCAAAATTTAGAGAAACCAACCATGGATGACGCAAGCACTTCAAGGGTAAGCCCTCTTCAACTTGTTAATGCAATTGCAGCTAAAAAGGTACCGCCACTCTACACCGGGCTGATGTACACAAATGTGAAAGTCAATGGAGTGAATGTGCATGCCATATTGGATACCGGTGCAACAAACAATTTCTTGTCTCAAAGGGAGGCTGAAAGGCTGAAATTGAAGATGTCCAACAGTCCAAGCAAGATCAAAGCGATCAACTTAGGAGCTATGCCTGTCCATGGATCCGCCGAGATCACTTTTGGAGGTAGGAGCTTGGAGAGGTACTTGCACACTTATGATTATCCAATTAGATGATTTTGAGAATGAAGTTGTTTATTGTTGCTAAGGTTAGCTCGATGCCTCACCTTAGAGGTATCTTCATTGGGGATGAGGTAGTCCCTTGCTTCGTGAGGACTAAAGCAAACATCCCACACGTGAGCAAAGACAAAGGGGTGTTAATCTCAGTCAAGCAAGTTGTTAGGGGTTTAAAACAAGGTGACGAGACTTACCTTGCTACGATTAGAGAGGTACAATCTGAATTTTAGCAGGATACTCCGGTGGAAGTGCAGAAGTTACTTCTAGAATTTAGCGATACCTTGCCAAATAAATTACCCCGAGAACTTCCACTAAGAAGAGCTGTAAACTATTAGATTGAGCTACTACTGGGGGCGATACCACCAGCAAGGGCCCCTTATCGCATGGCACCAGTGGAGTTTGTAGAGCTAAAGCGGCAACTTGATGAGTTACAAGCGGCAAGTTTGATCCAATCGTCCAAGGCACCGTTTGGAGCACCTATACTGTTTCAAAGGAAGTGTGATGGATCACTTTGTATGCATGTGGACTATCAAGCCTTAAACAAGGTAACAGTGAAGAATCGTTACCCCAAACCAAAATGACCTTTTTGATAAATTGACGAAAGCATCCTACTTCACCAAGCTAGACTTAGAGGTCAGACTATTGGCAAGTCCGCATTGCTGAAGGAGATGAAACCAAGATGGCATGCATGATAAGGTATGGCTCATTTGAGTTCTTGGTCATGCCAATTGGGTTGACCAATGCACCTGCGACATTTTGTAACTTGATGAATGATATTCTCTATCCTTTTCTAGATAAATTTGTAGTAGTTCATTTAGATGACATTATAATCTTTAGTAACACTTTACATGATCATCTAGAACATCCGTATCTTGCATTTACATCCTTAAGACATAATAAGCTTTACATCAAGAAGGAGAAGTGCCAATTTTGTCAGATGGAGGTCCCTTTCTTGGAACATCGCATCAGCCAAGGCCGAATCTATATGGAGGAGGACAAGGTGAAAGCGATTCTGGACTGGCCAATTCCCGATAAAATGGGCGAGCTACGAGCTTTCTTGGGGTTTGCAAACTATTACAGAAAATTTATCAAGGGCTACTCTAAAATTGTAAGTCCACTCACTGATTTGTTAAAGAAAGATAAAGCATGGAGTTGGACCAAAGAATGCTAAGTTGCATTTGAGGAGTTAGAAGACAGCAATTGCCACCGAACTAGTGCTCAGTTACCGGACCTTGGGTAGCCTTTTGAGGTACATTTAGATGCTTCTAACACTGCTATTGGAGGTGTCTTAGTGCAGGATGGACATCCAGTGGCATTTGAAAGCCGCAAATTGAATGAAACTGAGCAAAGGTATATGGTGCATGAGAAAGAAATGACGGTTGTGGTCGATTATTTGGACAAGTGGCATCATTATTTGCTAGAGATACGCTTCTTGGTCATCACTAACAACATGGCGAACACTTATTTCACTATCCAAAAGAAGCTCACCCCGAAGCAAGCTAAATGGCAAGAGTACCTCGTCGAGTTTGATTTTGAATAGATGCACCATTCAGGCCGGCAAAATCAAGTCACTGATGCTTTAAGTCAAAAGCAAGCGGAGGGTTTTGTTGCTACTTTGACAACCTTCCAAGGTGACTTCCTGACTTGACTTAAAGATCTTCTCTAACAACCTAGAATATGCAAAGTTGTTACAAGTAGTGTAGTCTGGAGAGATATGCAAATATTGGGCTGATGATAGCCTTCTTTATGCGTGAGGAGTTATTTGTGAGGAAAGGTAGTGGTCTTCGGCAAGCCCTTCTAAAGGAAAGTGATAACCCGCAATGGATGGGCCATCCAGTGGTAGGGTGCATGATGGCTCTACCATCTCGGTCCTACTATTGGCCAAGGATGGAGGACGACATCGAGTTGTTTGTGAAGACATGCCACATATACCAGATGGACAAAACTGAAAGGAGGAAAGATGTTGGACTTCTTCAACCACTTCTCATTTCAGAGAAGCCATGGGTTTCTTTATCCATGGATTTCATCATCGGCTTTCCAGAGGTGCAGGGAATGAAGTCAGTATTCGTGGTTGCGGACCACTTCTTCAAGTATGCAGTCTTTATGTCAGCACCTTACCCTTGTCTAGTAGATAGAGCAGCAGAACTCTTCTTCAGTAACATTATTAAGAACTTTGGCATTCCAGTCAAAATAGTGAGCAATAGGGACCCAGATTTATAGGTAAATTCTGGACCTATTTATTCAAGTTAGTGGGCTTAGAATTGTAGTTTTCTACAATTTATCATCCACAAACTGATGGCCAAACCGAGTGTATTAATGGCTTTTTGGAGGAGTATCTTTGCCACTATGTTTCCACGAGCCAATGCAATTAGCTTGAGTTTTTGGAGGTGGCACAGTTCAGCTACAACCAACACAAATCATCTTTAGCCGGATTGAGTCTAGCAGAGCTAAGTATGGGGTTTCAGCCCTTATTTCCATTATAAGTGGCACTTTAACAAGATATGGGACCGTGTCTAGTTGCTTACCGTATGGCCCGTGATAGGATCAAACTCATCGAGGATACCAAGGAGAGTCTCTCAAAAGCCATTCACCGAATGAAGAAATATGCGAATAAAAAGAGAAGGCCCTTGGAATTTCAAGTTGAAGATTGCGCGCTGCTGTTGGCAGGAGGCGCACGCATAAGGTCAAGCGAAGCACAGGAAGTGTGCATCAGGCCAAGACCACGCGTAGAGCAGTGCACGCATGGCCAATGCTTCCTCAAGTTGAGTCGACGTGTGGGTGCGCAGGAAGAGCATACATGGCTGGAGTCGGTTGGATGGTTGTGCCATGTTGGAGTGCAGTTAAGAGCTACAACAAACTTGGTTGAGCAGTTGAGTAGCTGAACTAACTTCGATTAGGGAGTGGCTTTTGAGAAGGCCCTCTTGTGGCGTGATCTTCAATAGCACCCGATCACCCACTTGGAACTCCAAGGGCCTTCTTTTTTTATCCGCATATTTCTTCATTCAGCGGATGGCTTTTGAGAGACTCTTCTTGGCATCCTCGATGAGTTCGTCCTATCATGAGCCATGCGGTAAGCAGCTGGACACAGTCCTATATCTTGTTGAAGTGCCCCTTGTAATGAAGATAATGGCTGAAACCCCATACTCAGCTGAGAAAATAAGAGAACCAAATATGCAAATTTAGGGAGTTGAATCATAGTCAGCACTATGAAAGCTTACTATGATGCTACTATACCAATTTAAACTATAAAAAGTTTTGAAAAGAAATACCATCTCAGCTGAGAAAAATTTGCTATTAAATACTATTTAATTTAAGCATCCACATGGCAAGAGAAGGACAAACCTTCTTGACATTACTATAATAAATTAGATATATTAAATTAGTTTTTTCTTCTTCATGCTCAGCCTCAATCTTTATTTTCTTTTTTCCATATTATTATTTCCCACAATTAATATGAAGAGAGCTGTGATGATTTCAGGATGAGGATTTGTTGTTAAACTTTTTTTGTTTTTTGTTTTTTGGGCTTTTTTAGGTTGCTACCGTCTAGTCATTCTAATATTTTATGCTTGTGGCTCCTTGAAAATTTATAGGATATGTGTTATGACAAAAGGCACGAAAGGGATAAGAAATCAATGACAAAAGTAGAAAGTGAAACTAAATAAGTAAGCAAACATAAGAATATATATGGTTCAACCCATTTGCCTACATCCACAGATGAAGAAGAGCAAAAAATTTTACTATTAAGAATATTTAGAGATTATAAAGATTGTTCCCACCAAACTCTAAAATTACAAGTATTGTTTTCTTACTAGAAACTCTCTTACAAATCTCTAAACCCACTTATACTTGATAGGAGCCTTTCTTGAACTCTCACTGTAATGCCCTATATTACTAAGGAACCTTGGCGTTAGGGCCCTGAGATCTAAAACTAAGATAGAACCACCTTGAAAGCCAAGGTTTTCTAAGATTAGAGTCTCACACATATATGAAAACATGTCCTACTTTATCTTATGAAAACTAAGACTATATGAATTATGACCGAAGTCCTACATAGATATGAAAATATATCTTTCTTGAGCTAAAGAATTCTAAGACAAACTTTAATATATCTCTACTTTGGCTTGAATTCTCAAGCAATACTGAAAAAATAGTTAAAATCTCTCTCCACTTTCTCTACCTACCTCAAAGGATATAACTTAAGCACTACATATACCAATTAAATCCAAGCAATACATTTGATCCTTAACCAAATGGATAATACTTTGATAATAGACAATCGCTACATCTTGGCTGAGCTCACAAATAAAGCTCTCAATCAATTGAACTTAACCAAATAAGATTCTCATCCAGTTGAGCTTACCAAATAAGTCTTGCAATCAATTGAGCTCTACTAAATAAAGCTCCCAACTAATTAAGCTTTCACCAAATAAGCCTCTCGACTTATTAAGCTTACAAAGTAAGACTGTCTACTAATTGAGCTCACTAAAAAAAGGCTCTCAACCAACTGAGTTTATCAAATATGCCTCTCAATTGATTAAAACTCACCAAATAAGGCTTTTTAACTAACTCAGCTCATCAAATTAGCTTTTCAACTAAACTCATTAAGATATCCTTTTAATTAAATGGACCTACCAAATAGGCTTCTCGATCAATAAACTTACTAAACAAGCTTTTTAACTAATTAAGCTCATCAAAATAGCTTTTTTGAAATAATTAGTCTATCTATTCTAAAGTTATTCCAACTCTATCTCAAACTTATTTTAGACTAGAATATCATACTTCCAAAATGGGACTAAAACTTTCTTTCTTCCTTTTTTTTTTCTTATTTTTTTTCCTTCTTCCTCATCCTGTACAACAGCCGATCACCAAACCTCACCAATTGCCTCTCACTAGCCTTCTTTTTTCTTCTTCTTCTTCTTCCCCCTTTTCCATGCTTGGTGGCTGCACAGGTTTGAAGCTTCCAGTCATGGTTATCTTCTCCTTTGCAGTAGGTGGCTCAGGATGCCCCCATGGCCCTATCATTCTCCGATGGAGCACCTAGGGACTAATGATGAAAGAAGGCTATGAATTCTCTCTTCTCCTCTATGTCATGCTCGGTTGGGTGCCACCTCTACTGACTCGTCGAAGAGACCCACCTCACCAACAGATGCCACCTCAATACGAAAACAATATCCCGCTCCTCAATGTCACCAGTGATGGTTCCCCTACCTTGTCTGGCCTCACCGCTGCTGTAATTACCTACCAAGATAAGGGATCTGTTGCTAAATCATGTAGCGACTTTCTTCCTTGACTATCCATTGAGCTGTGTCTTCTTCGGCTTCAACTTAGATGCTCCACCTCCTTTTCTGATGTGGCAACAAGGAGCCTAGGCCTCAACTCTGTCAAACGGCCTCAAGGGCAGTGCTCTACTCTGAATCCATTGCTTTACTTTAGGATCAGTGCATCTACTTCAAGATTTGTGCTGCTTTAAGATCCATGCAACTACTGCAGCATGCACTTCCTTGAGATCCATGCCTCTTCTCTGCACGTATCAGGCTCTGATACCACTTGTTATAACAAAAGATACATAGAGAATAAGAGATCAATGACAAAACTAAAGAGTGAAACCAAATAAGAGAATAAATACAAAGGAGCGGCACTTGATACAGTCCTTGTAGTTGTATGCCAGAGTTTGATGAAAAATAGTCCTTGTAATATTGATACTTGATACAAAATACATATATCTGAGTTGCACTACTTTTTGATGAAGAATATGCTTTAGTATTACAATCACTTGGAAGAAAATCATACCACTAACATGATTCTTTTCTTATCATTTCTGTTAATTGAGTTAATTTAGACAAAAAATAGTGCATAGCCCATGAATGTTTAACTAGCAAGCAGGTTAGTTTATTAATATTGAAAAAAAAAAAAGCAAACGCGTTTGATGGAATTAATCATGCGTTCAAAGTGATCTTGTAGTTGTATGTCCTGCTTCGTTATATTAACATGAGAGTACACAGCGGTAACACTGCCTGCCGCTTTCATTCATTTCATATTGCTTATCATTTATGCTAAATGCATTTTATTAGGAAAGGCTATTTCATGCTTTATAATCTCTTTTAATATATTTTAGTTTCAAAGATGATGGAGAGCATGTTCAATTTTGTTCTAATACAAAAATGTAGGTGCATTTTTGTATGCATATTTAATAAACATAAATTTTGAGATATTAGAGAAAATCAATATTATTATATGTAATTTGATAATCATAAAGAAATAATAAACCATTTATATTTAAATGGTGCTTTAACATATCGTCTCATCCACCTGTCCTTGTAGGTTTATCAAATATTTAAATTGTAAGCCTGATGTGATGGTGTGAAAGGTTGAAATGGAAAAAAAATTTTAGACTGATTAGTGAAGATATAAAATATATATAAAATACATCATTCACCGTTCCTCTTCATCACCTCATTTATTGGGGCCACTTATAGAGAAGAACAATGAGCAATATATTTTTTGCTAATCTTTTTTGTAAGAAATGATATTAAGTTTTATGCCATGTTCAATCATATGCATTGTTGTTTGTTATTTTGCTTAAAGAAGAACCATAGTTCAATTTCTATTTTGTGTGAAATTAAGTTTTAGATTTTTTTGGTAGATTATTCTTGTCATTATCATTGATGATTATTGGAAAAAAATGAGTGCCATATCATTACATGAGTCTCTCTTTGAGATCATGGCATGGAATAAATAGCCCAAAGCACTACTTACCCTGACTATGTGGGATAAGGAATAGTATGGTAACATTTTATAATTCATATGGTAAATATATAAGACATGGCTCTGATAATAGTACTCAGTGAAGCATGCACGGGCCTCTTTTGAATCATGCCAATAGTCCTGCCACATTATAGTCATTTGTTTTAATCATTCTTATATTTAACATATCCATCTATCTATGATGAAAAAATAGTAATCAAATTTCACTGCTCATGTATTATATTCATTTTACTTGATAACAAAATAATTTTACAAAAGTTGGTGATTGAGATTTATTATAAATAATGATTATAAATGTCTGTCCAAATTATCCTTTTACGTAATGCTTATAATATATGTGTGGTTATCATAGTAATAAACGAACTAGTTAGTAAATATTAAAATATTCTAAAATAGCTATCTCATGAAAAAAATAATACTAAAAGCCAAGTTCTTGGTGACCATCTAATAATTCTCTTATCACCAAGGAAATTAATACTTGTGTCCTTGTTAAATACTAGAAGAATGTAGGTCATGAGGTGCTAGATAGCTTACTAATAAAATATCTCGGTAGTTGTATCAAAGACCTCATAATTTGTTCTGCCTTTTCAAGATAGGAGAGGGATGAGAGGTAACATGGATGGCAACCTTGTTTCATAGCTCGAAATGCTTGCATACTTTTTTAAGATGGGTTTAATCCTCCACTCTTCGTCCTTCCCTTCATGACATTAAGCATTTAGGTATTGTTACTCGGTTTCAAAATCACTGACATAAGGGACTAGACGAATCAATCTACTGATTTTTTTAGGTGAGGTGCGCTTCTAGAGATCTGGAGTCTTAGATTTGGTCATCCAACTTTTACTCAAATTTTATTCTTCTTACAAATGCTAATGCATGCAGATTTCCTATACTATAATGGGTTTATATGCATCTACCAAAAATGAAAAATATTTATTAGTCCATTTTTCAATCGTTACACCTTTCATCTATCTGTAAGCTAGAATAATTTTGGAAGTGAAGAAAATGCAAAGTGTGTAGTAATAAAATGAATCGGAGTTGTTCTCAAATGACATAATCCTCCATGCAATAGACACGGATTAGTACTAATATTAGCACCTAGTTTATAGAGAGAAAACAAGAATCACCATCATAACCATTTTATTTAAATTTTCGTATAGATTGTGTTTTGTTTTCTCCTTATGAACTTTATGTTGGACTATTTGGGTACAATGACATACAACGGGAAGCTCTGAGAGTTGCGAAGATGGTGTCAGCATCAGTTGAGAGTAGGAACCAGAGGATTCTGTTAGGAATGTCTTTCTTGGAACAACGGACTCTCAAATCTTCTCCAGTCTTTCTCTCAATTACTTCAATACGGTAGCAAGTCATGTTTACATATAAAATCTCCTTTTGCTCCAGCATAAAAAAGAATGGTTTTCATCCTTTGAAAATGATTGAGAGCGACCATAATTTCAAACTGTTTAGATTTTATATACTTTTTTTAAGGCCATAATATTAACTATACTATCAATTTTAATAAATTTCATGTTATGAAACATTATAAATATAAACACGAAGGATTAAAACTATAGCATTTGAAAGTTTGAGGTGCTTATTATATATTCCTTCTCGAACTTAGAAGAGCTGTGGTTTAATTTATTTAAGGTAAATTTAGATTTTAAATCTTGATTATTATGATTATTTTAGTTGATGATTAAATGCTATGTTCCTCTTTGACGAATAGCTTTACACTTACGGCTAGCATGTGCTACATCCTGTGATAAAGGATAGTGAATTAATAATGATGAATTTATGATTAATAATTATACTCACAGTAATCAATTTGTTATTGAAGTAAGTTATCATGTCATGCCAATTTATTCATCACTATGTTCATATTCAATGTCTCACTAACATAATGCTTGATTGATAGCCAAAATTTTAAACCTCTCATGAATTAGATGAGAGAAATAATAGTCTATACGGTGATGTATCATGATATTTCCACAACATATAAGGTTTGGAAAATTATAAAGCATGCATTTGAAGCAAAGTAAGGTGTAATTCAGCTTTTAATTAAAAAAGAATTATATAAATATTCTAAAATCTGTTTCCTAGCTAAATATATTTAAAGAGGTATCCATACACTTCACACTTGCATACTACACTTGAAAATCAATAAAAAGTCTGAGTAAATAACCATCATACAACCCTTTGTTTTTTTAATTATTTCTTAGAACAATAAGATGTGAGTGACATGAGAAACAATAATCATTAAATTCACTGCTCAATTTATGTTGAGAACAAATCAAACAATTTATACAAAGAGAAATATAAATGCACGACCCCAAGTTAGATGTTGTTGATGAATGAATGTAAACAAATGAAGGATGAGGACAAAGTAGCCTTATGTTGTTTATGAGGAAATTGATATTTTTTTTTTTATGTTTTGGGGTTATCATGAGAATGAATTTGTTTATGGTAGCGATTTATAGGTTTCCTGAGAAAAAGCAATTATACATTTATAGGTAAATGAACAATATATTTATTTCTAAATTCAAAGAGGGTGGCACCATCGTTTAGCCAATTTGTTGCTTTTTCTACTGATGAAGATGAGCAGGGGACTGGTGGATGCTCCTTTACAGGTGATGATTTTGAGAAGGCTAGCCTCGTTATGCTTGGACTCGCCATGTAGTCATAAGTAGATGGGCATTGGCATTCATAAACAGTCACAAAACATAAAATGTTTGCCTAACTTAACTTAAGTGGATCAAAACAGTCCAGCTTATCAAAAATTTGAAGTGAGAAATTTCTGTCTGTTACCATGATCTTAAATATAATATAATAGATAACATTATGTATTCATATAAGCTTTGAAAATTATTTTACTTCCAAGTCAATGCTAAACATCAATTTGCATAGTTTTTTTTCTTTTTCTTTTTCTTCCTGAATAACTTCAGAGGAGGAAAGGAGGAGAAAAATAGATTTTTTTTATTTTTTTTCTGTCATGCAATACCTCACATCTCACAGTAATGGGATGAGGAAACCATTTCTAGTTGTTTTACAAAAAATATACTTCTTACTTAGCACCATGGTGCACAATCAATCCTCCCATCCAGTACTGGGATAAAATTGAATATACTAAAAATATTAAATTAATTCTAACAGTGTTGAATTTCTTCAACATATTTTTTCTGCTATGGTATGGTACAATATAATGTATAGATTAAAAAATAAATAAAGATTAGATTAAGAACATTTTCAATGATTCCTCAATTGATTTAGAAAATAGAATATGAATTTGTAAAACCCCTGTCATAAAACCCAGAATGAACTTCATATTTAAGACATAAACTCTTCCAAGAAATGAAAATGGCAGTTGTCAATTGGCAACAGGTTGTCAATTTACAAATTAAATTTGGCAAATTGTATGCTATTATCACTGGAAGCACTCCAAGTAGAGGGTTCATTCCTCTTCTATTTTTTTTAACCAAATTCTAGATGGTTTATTGTCCAATTTTTTCAATCGTACATTAATAAAAAGGATTAAATCAATGCTGGAACGCTATAGAAATCTTGCACGAATCATAGAGCTGATGAGAAACTTCCCCAATTTATTCTTAAATGGCATGCAAAGCTCGCACAAGAAATCACAAAAGTAACGTGGTTTCTTTGATCTGAAACACCAAAGTCGTGATCTTCGCACGTGTAAGAGATTTCTATCTGGCTCCGAAGAGAAGCATACGGCAGAGTGTGCACACGTGCCGTCGGCTTTTCTCTTGAACTTTCTCGGTCGGCACATGCGAGGCATAGAAAGCATAGAAAGCTTGTCCACTAACTTGATTGAGAAAGGAACCTAATTGGCCTTCTATTCTATCCAAAAACAGTGGACAATGGCCACATATCTCCTTCAACGAAGGAATCACTCGATCAAATTCTCTTCCATTCCTTCAATTATTCATAAAAGATCCAAGCAAAAACGTCCTCGAAAGCAGCCCCTCAAACATCCTTAAAAGTAAAGTTTACCTGAACCTAAAGAAAAGCAACTTAAGTTTAAGAAAGATTTTTTTAAAAAAAAAAACTTCTTCACTTTTAAGCCAAGAGTTTTTGTGGGTGAAGTTAATGTTGATGTTTGTAGAATTCGATCAGTTAGTTTTCGATGCTAAAATTTGGCCTGGAATTGGGGATCCGTATCTTTGAAGCAGCCGCGGACTTCAAAAATGTTATATTACTCGCAAACCATCTATAAATGATGAAGCGTGCGACGAGAAATTATATCATCGCAATCGCCTTCATATATAGAATTGAAGCCCAACGTAACAGCCCTAGAATCGCATTGCGGATGGAGAGCATGGTGGACGCGATGAGCAGCGCGTACGACGACTTCGTGGCGGCGGCGGCGGGGGTCATCGAGGCCAAGGAGACCGCCGGAGGACGGCGGACGGCGGCGACGGAGGTGGCGCTGGAGAACTTCAGGCGGAGGTGGGAGATGTTCAGGGTGGCGTGCGATCGGGCGGAGGAGATCGTGGAGGAGGCGAGGCGGAGGGCCGCGCCGGAGTACGTGGTGGACCTGGCGGGCGGGATGGCGCCAGCGGCGGCCGGGGAGGCGGGGACGATTTCGCCGTTTAGCCTGCCCCAACTGGAGCAGGTGCTCCATGTGGTCCACTCGATGGCCGCGGATCTCCAGCAAGGGTCCACCGGCGACGCCGCTCCCTCCGCCGCCGTCCCACCGTCCGATGCCGCGCCGCCATCTAAAGTGGAGGATCGATAGGTGATTCCGTTCATTTCTTGAAATCAAGTTTTTCCTTTTTTTTTCACATTACCAAGAATCCAATGTAGTCTTTTTTTTCTTTATCTTGTTCTTCTTTCTTTCTCTCCCACTCAAGAAAGAAGAATTAGGAAAAAGTTTTATTTGACCGTTTGAATGTTGGAAATTCTTCTACTGTGAAATATGGTGATCCATATTCATCGCCTCCAGACTGAGTGTGGTTTAACCATGGAGAATGCTACAATGTTCCAGCGTCAGTCATAGAGACGGCTCTCTCCTCACGAGCCTTTGTTAACATTAAACTTATGGAAGTTATTATTCTTTAGGTTGTTCAAAAAATGCAACTTATGAATTAAATTCTTTAAGTTAACATTAAACTTATGGAAGTTATTATTCTTTAGGTTGTTCAAAAAATGCAACTTATGAATTAAATTCTTTAAGTTAACATTAAACTTATGGAAGTTATTATTCTTTAGGTTGTTCAAAAATGCAACTTATGAATTAAATTCTTTAAGTTAACATTAAACTTATGGAAGTTATTATTCTTTAGGTTGTTCAAAAATGAATCAAAACAAATGAATGATAAGACAAAGCAGACAAAGCAGACAAAGCAGCATTACATGTAACGCCAACAAATCATCATGTGACCGAATAGGTAGATATTTTCTTGAATATATTAAGTTAGTAGACAAGTACTAAAATATTTGTTATATATATTTTATGATGAACTCTTCCTAAAAAAAAAATCAAAGACTTTGCTGATTGCCTGACAGTGCTCTGACAGACAGTGGTCAGACAGCCAGGGACACTTTGATCAGTTTATATATTATTTAAGTGCTAAGAGAATGACGGGCCAGAAGCCGCCTGCGAAATTGCTGGAAAAAGGCTCCGCGTGCTGGCACCAAGGGGTAGGGGTAGGGGTGGGGTGGGCAAACGGGAAGGCTACCGTTCATCGGATAGCCCAGAATTGTCCATTGGCCATATCCAGTGAAAAGAAGAACGAAGTCTTAAGAAGTAATTAATCAACTTTAAAATAGTCGCACTTTGACCTATAAAATAATAATGGAGAAGGAAGGAACAGCAAGGGTACAACAAAATAATGGATGGGTGTCTCTGTCGAAGTTCCTCACATATTGCACGTGTCCTGGTACAAATGGAACTAATGACTTGCATTAAAAATAGTATTCGAGTCTCTTAAAATAATGTGAAAGAGACTGCAGCAGGCACTGCTTCTGTGCTTGAAAAGGAGAACTCACCTGCAACTTTAATCACATTTTGGAAGTCCGAATACTGTCGCTGCACTAAATACCGAGAGAGAATACCCCACAGAGAACGAGAGGAGGTGCAGGAGCCGCCATGGATTTTAAGTCATAACCAGTTGATACTGATATCCTATTGAATTTTCTGAACACTGCACGACCCACTCTGTCCCACCACAGCAGGAGCCTTTACTGTTTTCATTTTCATGGATGTCATCTCTGGAAAAGAGTGACATCAAGAGCCAATAATTTCTTCCATGGCTGACATATTATTCTGACTTACTATTCCAGGGTATGTCTAAGCCAAATGAACTCTTTCCCGACCAAGGTGATTTTTCTGGCATTTTGTTCCGCAGATAACATGAAATGCATGCATTTAATGATTTTTCTGAAGTTATAGGTTGGGCATTGGTTTTTGCCAAAGCCAATCACATTGTCCAGACCTTTTGTTAGTTGTTCCTGAACTCACAAGCTTCTTAATTATGCTCTGGTAGCATTTTATTTTTACAGGCCACCGATAGAAACTCAACTTGCCCCCTATAGAAGACAGAATATGAAACGTATAAGATAGAGAGGATCCATTCATGGTTGATCACATGAAACCATTGATGGAAAAATTGCCAACACTAATAATATTAGATAGTTCAAAGTCACAGCAATCTCAGCACCATCTGACCATATATCTGTCACACTACTATTCATAGTGTACAGGGGGCATCCAATAGACAAGACATCAGAGCACATAGCAGAGAAATTATGAACTTCTTCTCTAAGATGATTGTTCTTAGCAAAGATCATCATCCAGCTAGTAAGTTCCCAGAAGGACCAGCTTGACTGCTTTGCTAAGATTTTGATTCAGTGTCATGCCCGTTGCTCTGTTTATTGCGTTTAGGTACATGCTCCAGAGAGAAATTAGGATGAAGAATTTACAGCAATAAGATTCTCTTGAAGTTTAGCAACTCGAGCCTGTCAGATTGAACTTATGTAAGCACACTACTCTAGTAAAGAATTAGTAAAGCATGTAAGATCTTGAAACCTAGTTCTTGTTAGAAAGTCTTGATCTATTTTTCAAAAACAAAGGATGGAGAACATTAAAACCTTGAAAGTTTTAGAGCGACGAATAGATGGATCAAGCTGCAAGGCAGTTGAATAAGCCTTTTCTGCAGCATCCCATTCTCCCATTGCCAAGAATGCATCGCCTTGGCATATATAAGCCTACATGATCATACAAGTAAGCATCATCTGTAATTTATCCCCAAACTTAAATTCAATGTAAGAAATACAAGATGCACAAGCGGGAAAGTTATTTTCAGATTAAAAGACTTTTTTTTTAGCTTTCAACCTAAACAACAGGTTAATGGAAATATCCTTTTGACACGGCCAGAGTGTGAGAGTTATCTGTAGGCACACCAAAATGATGCTTCCCCTGGTACAGAAGCCAGGAGTGCTTGAACAACACAGTAGGATTATTATTTGTTGTTTTGGCTATTTGAATAAAATTCAACCATAGAGATGAAATCAATTTCATTCTTCCCTTAAACTAGAAAGCAAATGTATATTATTGCATTGCATCGCATGCTCAATGGTACTGTTGTTGTGTAAAGCATGCAAGATTGAATAAAATCCCACAATTCACAATTTTTTCCTTCCATAAGGTTGACTATAAAAGAATTTTACCTTTCCTTTAATAAACTATTGAATTTTATAAATTTTAAGGTTTTTTACAGGCTTGCTGCTCAAAAGACAAATAAAAGGATATCCAATATGTAGGGTCAGAGGCATGGAAAATCACATAGATGGACACTCTGTTTAGAAATGAAAAGTGCAATGTCAATATGCCATGCATTTAAACACCCATCGTAAAGAATTCTAACGTACTTAGCCAAAAATTATGCAAAAAGACCATACGCAGAATTCACCTTGATCAAGCATTCGTCTCATAATCCAAATATCCTTTTCTCAAGCTCAGAAAATGAGTTGAAGTTCCAAGTGGCCAGAAAGCAACCATGTAAAAGGCAACCAGCATGCCTCTTTGCATCTAGTTAGGTTATCCAATCACAATAAGTGGAGAAGCCCACTTAAGAAAGGGACTATAATACTAATGTTGGGTGCAAGCACACTCAACCTAAATGGCAAAATGGCTAAAAATGGGCTTGTTTCAAACTCAAACTGAACAGCGAAAGGACCAATAATAAAACTAAATGGAAAAAAAAAGGGGCCAAAATGAGATGTGTTTAGTTAAGTAGATAGATTGATGAAAGGCCCTTATCCTAAATTAGGGTGCAAGGAAACTCAAACCAAATGGCAAAAAGGCCAAAAATGAGTGTGTTTGAAACTCTTCAATGACAAAATGGCCAAAACTAAAACTAAATGGCAAAAAGGACAAAAATGAATGAGTGTGTTTACTAGATTGAGGTCAGGCAAACCAAAGCAAATAATCCACCAAATGGCACAGTCAATCGTTAAGAAGCAAGTTGCTAGATTTAGATAGATCTGCTTAGAAGCATTCTACAATCAGGGATGGTCAGATTGCGTCTTATCCTAAGCAAAAAATTCCTATTCTGGTAACTACTAATTAGATTTGCATGTCATGTACACAAACTCTCCTCCTTTAATAACCGTAGATTGGGAAAAAAGCAAATCCTAAGCAAAACTGTCAAACCCACTGATACCATAGCTAATAAAATAGTCACCAGCTCACAAGACCACAAAGGCCTAACTATAACATTTTCATTGCAGAACTTTGTAGTGTGACTAGATCTCTATTAAACCCTTGATGGCAGCATGTTCAGCATTTAGTAATTCATCACTGCACCTATTTAGAATGGAATAAATAGTTATTCAATGATAATTGATACTATCTTTCTCAAGTATGCTTCACCATTTTTGTATATTAACTTTCATTTTCTTTAGTTTCTCATGTTCTGGAGTGTCCTCATATTTACTTCCATACTGAAGAACTAACATTACTTTTCTGCCTTTGGGCCAATTGGGCTGAAAGACAGCCAAGACATTTTGGCTCACAATAGGAAAAATACATTCTAAAACTGAACTCTGAATACATAGTAAAAGGACCGAAAGGCTCAGCATAAAACTAAATAAACATCTGCAAACTCATTTTAGAAATTTTACTGAGCATGAAAGTTTTAAGGTGAATGTCTGAAACTTCTGCTTTCGGTTTCATGGTGGGAATGCATATTTCCTAAGATTCTTCGTGATAAGATGAAGGGAACAGGAAAAGGAAAAAAGTTGAACCACATTGAATTTTTTTCCCTCTTCTTGGGGTTAAAGAATTGCATTTCAAAGTTATCCAATTACACATTTGTTTTTCGCATTTTGTTTCCAAACTATTAACATATTTATGCTGAAACTCCTGCTACAGAATTTGAAATAAATTAATACTATCTCACTAGAATTGATTGTTTCATATGCCATAAGCTCCATTCAATGTATCATGTAATATGTTGAATTGATAATTTTAAGGTTTCCTTTCAAACAATGCTTAATATATATATATATATTAGCAGCTAAGTCCTGAACTAATTTGCTATGAGACCAGATTGTTTATACGTTTGACAATTTACTGCTACATAATTATTCAAACTTCCACACTATTATATCATGTTTCAATCAGTACCTGAGGATAGTTGGGAGCTATCCTAGATGCTTCATTGGCATCATCAAGTGCACCAGCATTGTCACCCATGGCTAATCTTGCAGAAGACCTGAATACCACCATGGAAAAATGAAGGGGGAATTCTCTCAGTTCTCATGACAGCATAACTATTCCAGTATAATCCAATATTAGAGCAACCAGAAAGAATTGTTCTTTTAGGAATAAATCATCAAAAACCTACTAAAGTATAGTAATCAAACAATGCCATTATCTTGTTCTGATTCTAGTGAACACAAAACCTGCTTTTGTGTATAAAATGCAAACCTCCAGAAGGCTCCAGACCAATGGCCTGCAACAACAAATCACATGGTGGCTCCCCAATTAGTTATTCTTATTTTTCTTATTCTTTATTCTAATTAATCCGAATGTAAAACCAGCACTATTATTTGTTCATAAAGATCGCTTTTTTATACATGTATGCAGGTTACTATAGAGAATTATACCTGAGAGAGAAGGGCTTCGGCCTCAGCGGCGTTCCCCTCGTCAATCTCGCTTTCTCCCTTCTTCCTGAGGCTAAGCGCCTCCAGATTCTTCTGGGGGTCAAAGGCGGGGCCGCAAAGATTGGCCAG
This sequence comes from Metroxylon sagu, assembly GCA_017589505.3. Classification (NCBI taxonomy): domain Eukaryota; kingdom Viridiplantae; phylum Streptophyta; class Magnoliopsida; order Arecales; family Arecaceae; genus Metroxylon; species Metroxylon sagu. The sequence goes on along the minus strand of JACVBY030000665.1, from coordinate 3,089,668 downwards.
GAGTTGGGCGGCGCGGGCGGCGGTGCCGCAGTGGCCGACCAGGGCGCCGGCGGGGAGGACGGCAAGGTTGGGCCCAGCGCCACATCGGCCCAGGCACCCGCAGGAGATGACGGCGACCCCCGGCGGAGCAAGGGCAGAGAGCACCGCCAGCGTCTCCCTGGACCCCTGCCGCCCGCAGCTCCGGTTCACACACACCCTTATCTCCACCTCCTCCTTCGCCACCGCCACCATCGCCACCGCCTTCCGCCGCCGCCGCCGCCGCCATGAGGACGGCGATGCGGTGTGGAAACCGTAGCTGCTTAGACTCACCGCCATGCCCCAGCCTGGTCAGCCATGGGCTAAGGAGAGGACGCTTATCTCTGGCGTCCTATCTTACTATTGACCGCATAGGAAATTTTTTGCGGGCTATAGCACATCCGAATATCGGGTTAACGGAGCGAATATTTGGATCCGCTTTCGGACAAAATATACCGGCTTCGGTTGCCCGTTCCGTTTCCGTTTCCCTACTCCGTGCTCTGGTTCTCCGCAGCGTTCCATCTCGGAAAAACGGGGTTTGGCTCTAGGGTCCGTTTCAGGTATTTGCGCCACAAGTCTCCCCTTCTGGCCCTCCTCCTGGATCCCTTCTCGCCGCCCTTCGCCGCCTTCGACTGTATCCCTACGGGTGCCGGAATCCTCGTCTCGGGGTCTCTCCTCCTCCAGGCAACGTCAGCGAAGAGTGGTGACTCCTTGCATTCTCTCTGGGGAAAAATTTGTACTTATTTTGAGAGATGAAGATATCAATGAAAGATTTCTTTTTAGAGTTTAAAACTCTCGAGAAATATTTGCTTCCGGTTCCCTTCCGATCCATTTTATTCCAATTATATATCGATATATTCTCTTGAATGTTACTCGTTTTCCTTCCTTGCCATATGACTCTCGTCTAATAGTGCTGATTTTTTTATTTTTATTTTTTGATGGAATTGTCTTAAAGTATCGAATGTGTGGGAGATAATGGAAATTGTGCTGAGCTATGACGTGCCTCAATCTAAGTTATGCTTCTATAGTGTTTGATGATATGATTAGCATGGAGAATGCCATCTTTCTTCTACTCTTAATTGTAAGTAAGAAGTTTAATTTGGAACTGAGGGGACGAGTGCTCGGGTTAGATGGAAAACAAAAATGTTTTCTTTCTCTTTCTATTCGCTTAATTTGGTAAGGGATTTGAACAAACTTGTTTTGATAGTGATTAGGTAGCTCTGCTGGAGTGAATTGTCAAGAAGGATCCACAAAGCGAGTTTACATAATTGTGATTTGGAAAAAATCATATATTATGTTGATCAATGATGAGAAAAAGGTAATTGCAAATTTGAAACTATAGAGGAGAGCTTGGAAATCTTAAAACCAATTAAAATATGTGAAATGAAATTCTAGTGCTAATTCCGAGGGGAAATATAGGCTGTAATATCTTCTACTCTACGTTATTCAAGTTAGCTTTGTGGTAGCTACAGTGCCATCTATTCCCCTTACTGGCCAATCTATCCATCAAAGCATGCTTCTTCAACACTGTCTGCCAACAATACAACATGGCCTACAAATCCTTCCTGTTTTCAGTTGTCCCCCTCAGTTTGTTTCATGATGCTTGCTTGATCCCATGACACATGGTGGTAGCTTTGACCATTCTTACCAGGATGCTTCTTTGACGCTGTGACCCACACTCTACTTACATATCTTTCCTTTTTAACAGAATTCTTATTATTTCAGAACCATGGAAGGAGCACGCATTCCTCTGAAAGGATGGCAGCAGGCAGCTGTTGCTGTTGGCTCAGCTCTCGGTGCCTTAATGGACCCCAGAAGAGCAGATCTAATTGCTGCTCTTGGAGAGACCACAGGAAAGCCAGCTTTTCAACGGGTGCTTGAGAGGATGAAGAAGAGCACTGAAGGCAGAGTAAGCCAATCATATGATTGTAGCTTCTCTATTCATAGTTCAACTTTAATTTGCTTATATATGTTTTTGTTTGTACATGGCCCTTGTTATCTTTGACTGTTCGTATTGCATATGCTTACACTAAAAAACAATATCACCTTCTCTCTTTAAATTTCAATTTTGTAGTTCTTGTATGTTTATCAAGTGATTATTCATGATCTTATTTTTCTTGGTTTAGGAAGTTCTTTCGGAGCGACCCCGTGTTATATCTGCACAGGTTTCACATGCATGGGACATGCCTGAGGACACATTTGGTTCAGCATATGCAAGGTTCATGGGATCAAGGAACTTCTCTCCAGATGACCGCCCACCTGTTCGATTCATGGACACAGAAGAACTGGCATATGTGGCTACACGAGCTCGCGAGGTGCATGATTTCTGGCATGTTCTATTTGGCCTGCCTACAAACTTGATTGGGGAATCTGCCTTGAAGGTGGTGGAGTTTGAACAAATGCTTCTTCCCATGTGTCTGCTGTCAGTTTTTGGAGGTTCAGCAAGGTTTAGTGAGAAGCAAAGGGCTCTCTTCTTCCGACATTACTTTCCATGGGCCACCCAAGCTGGTCTGAGGTGCACAGATCTTATGTGCATCTATTATGAGAAGCACTTTCATGAGAACTTAGATGATGTGCGAAAGAAGTGGGGTATAATCTCTTGTCCAGATCCAAAATTGAAAAACTAAGTTGTCCATTAAATTTTTGCCTGTATGGCCTTGATTTTGCGTACCTGTTCATCGGCCACTTGATAGCCAAGGAATTCTAGCAAGCAGGACTGCTGTTTTATCCAGATACTTGTTACAGTGATACGCATGTTAAAATGTAACAGCAATTGAAAAACTAGTGTGAAGTTGCGGGTATTGTTGGACCATGATTGTTTAAATATTCCCATTATGAAAGGATGATTTCCATTGCACTGAGTTCCTTCTCTTATTTATACTATACGAATTGTTCATGAGTTGCTGCTTCATGTAGCATTGTAATTTAAGTTCTTCAAATGTCATGAGAAGTTGATGATTATGTTGTCTAAAATTGCAGCAGAGAACAGTAATTTGAAATGCATGGAAATGTAGAAAGTGTATGGTAGCTCTCTCTTTGTTTTTTTTTGTTTTTTTGAATACAGATTATTTACCTTCCTCACTGCCAAACAGTAGGTCTCTTTTTTTTTGAATACAGATTATTTACCTTCCTCACTGCCAAGGGGATGGAGGTGGAACAAATGTATTAGAGAGAGAATCAAATGGCAGAAGGGTTCAGATCTGGGCTTCTCAAAAGACAACACTTCTTTTTGTGATCTGTTTTCCTGCAAGTACATTGAGTTGCTGGATTTCTCGAAAGAAGTTTCGCTCTTGAGAATCATTTATCGTTTCTTAGTTATTAGTTGCTGTTTTAAAACGGAGTTCTGCCTGTCTTCAGAAAAAAAGAAAACGAAAATGGAGTGCCATCTGTACAAAGACAAGAAGAGAGGAAAAATAAAAAGAAGTGAGGGGATAGAGAAACAGAAGTAATCAATCCACAGCAGCAAGAAAAAGGGTCACAGGAGAGCAAAAAGGATTCCAGAAAGAGTTCAGGTAGAGAACAGCTTCTCCTAGTGCGAAGAGTGTGAAGTTCCGAGGACAAACCAATCCTTGAATAGAGAGAGTTGTATTAATCAAAGCATTGCCTTGGCTTCTTTCCGAGGAAAATCATTAAATTCAGAAAAATCTTTGAATTCCTTTCTTTCCCTATTGTCCAATACAGAGCGAAGACCAGTTGATCCTGTGGTGGCATTTTCTCTGTCTGGATCCCTCTTTCTTGCCATAAGGCCCACAATCATGGGAGGGAGGCTGATCTACCTTTAATACCCAGCACCGAGAGGAAGTCCTATCATGGATATTTAATGGAAGGGCAAGTTAGTAGAAAATGGCTAATGATTTCGTTGTCACAGACACACAAGGAACAGCCAGAAGCTAACAACCAAACCTTTCCCAACCAAATGCTAGAACAAGGGGCGTTTCTCAGCTGCAGCCTACAGAGAGCAGAGTAGTGAGGACAAAAAATACTTCCTCTGCTTAGGGAGGAATATAAGGATTTGATAGTAAAAGCCACTGCAGTTTCACGTTCCAATGGGTTGATCACAACCAGATGCTTCAAGCATGAGAACCATCTGGTGAAAAACAAAGTCAAACCTGGATCAGAATTCAGGTCATGTGAAATTGAATGATTTTTCTCTTACTTTTTTATTTAAGAATAGGACAGGAAGAAACGTGGCAGAATAGGGTGAGGGTGGGACTCAAATCCATGTCATGAATACCAACACACAATGACTTTACCAGCTGCACAAGTTAGCGCTCTCAAACAAAGCAACTGCGCATACCCAAAATTTGATAACTGATGATTTAACACATTGACTAGTTGAAGGCCTTTCATTTGAGGAGCAATTGAAAGTCTAAATTGGCAAAACTAAAGTACTGAGATTTTTATAAATTAATATTGAGATACAAGATGCCAATTGGGCACAAAAAAACATAACAGCTCACTCATAAATACATCCTAGTAACGCTCAAATGTTCACCCACTAGCTGTAGTGCACAACACACAACGCATTGGAGACCCACCATCGTCATCATTATCATAATTACTATTAGATACATTGCCCATGGAGACTGAGCCATCCTGGAGACAAGGGACATGATATGCATGACAACAAAAGAATACAACAACATTGACATTTTGAATGGAGAAAGGATCAAAACACAAGCAACACCTCCCATTGCCCCTTGTTCTGGATTTAACTACCATCGTTTTTGCTGCTGCTACTCTCTCAATTGTCAGAGCAGAAGCCGCATTTTCTCTCTTCTCACGAGTTTCTTCTTCTATACTGCCCAGGTAAATGGCATGGCGAGCCTCTTTGTAATACTTGATCAAAAGGTTGACACAGTCAGCCTGTACCAATTTTTTAGCTAACCAGACATATGAGAAAAATGAAGGAAAGAAACCATGGTCAAGCCAAGTAAAAAAGCAGAGAATAAAGTTGCACCTTGAGGATATCATTGCATCCATGTCTAAGAGAGGTTTCTGTTCGATAATCAGTGATGATTTTGACAAGGCGATCTCTTAACCTGTAACAATCCAGTAGAACAGAAATGATTACTTTTTCAAAGGAAAGTGAATGAAAAAAAAAAAAAAAAGGAGAGGCGCCAAAAAAACTTTCAAACAGGTGTACCCATTGTTCATACAGGTGCTGGTATGAGAGGGGAAGGGGGGCGAATTTAACCTCCCATACAGCAGCAATTTACAAAGATAGATAGGGAAAATTTTAGAAGAGCATCAAACTTTATCAGAGGCAAAAACTTCCCAAGGAAAATATCAAGGAAAAAGATATCAAGACAAGTTAAAACAGTTGAATCTAATACAAAAAATAATAAAATTTGATGCCCACCGCGGTATCTCTAATCCATTGGGCACCATGCTGACAATATACAGAGGATCAAGATTACCAACAGTGTGCTCCAGCAACATTCCAACCTGCCAGTTATTGAAAACAGTAAGTACTCTGATACATCCTGCAGGTTGAGACGAGATGATGGTGTAACTTCAGAGTTCAAATTAGTTTTGTTCCTTTCATGTACCATTTCAGGCTTATGAAGACATTGCTTGATCAACTCCTCCCATAGATCATCATCATGCTGTGTACTTACAAAATCCACAGCCTGCATGAGTCATGTTTTTCATTTATTTTTAGCTAATCCAATATTGGCAAATGCAGTTGTGCAAAAAAAAAGTGCTCCAACAAAAGGGCAAATGTCTTTGGAAAATGAAGATGACCGGATGCGCATACCTCCACTATATCTTCCAAGTTATTTATGTAAACTGCAAGCGCTCTTTTGGCATTTCCCATCCTTGCAAGGATGAATGCCTGCTCTCTTAGAAGACCTTTCTTAACACAAATTTCATATGCCTGAGAGGTAATGATAAGTCACTTTATGGTTTTCTAAAACAAATAAATTATAATAGCGCAAGTAACTAGTTGATGTCCGAACCTTCTCTAGCTTATAATGATGACTGCTATGAAGAAATGGGAGTAGCATCCCTGGCTCATAGTCACCATAAAGCTCTACCTGCAGACAAGTGAATGAAATATTATCTGCACAAAGAATAAAAATCGAAGCATAAAATAAAGACGTTTAGCTTTATGACATAAAAAAAAAATATGGGTGCATAAATCACTGGTGATTGTGATTCTACATCAGAACAAATTTTCTCATCTCACAGCATAAAAACTCAATTAATTAGTAGATAAAAAATCAAGAATTACAAAGTCAAACTCAAACAAAGAGAACCACTGACTTGGAAACTACGCTCCGGGATTTCATTAATTATCCATTAAACTACACGACTAATGCAAAATTAGTGGAAGCAAAGGTGGTCTCTAGACACAGTATTCAACAGGGAGTTGCTTAGTCAAAGCTAGAATGCCTGGAGATTGAGAAACAAAACGGGACTCTTCATACATTACAAAAAGCATGAGATTCAGTTGCATCTGCTGCCTAAAACATTCATCTTTCATCAATCTAATTCAGTCAAGCAGCAACCTTATTTACTGATGGTGATGGTAAATAAGGATAGATGTTCTCTGATTACAAGACGCACGTTTGATAGTCAAACTGTTTTCAGTTTCTAAAGCAAATAGTAGAGCACCTATGGTTATGGTAGAAATGGTGGCAGCGGCCATGGCAGCATGGGAGTGGCAATGGTTGTAGCAGTGACTGGGGGGTCATTGGCAATAGTTGATCAATGGATCTAGTGGTGGTCAGTGGCAGTTGTGGTTGCAGTGGCAGGTTGATGATTGTGAACAGCAATGACAAAAGGCTGGTGGCAAGATGAGGGAAGTAGTGATCATCATGGCTGTAGTAGTAGTGGTAGTGGTGAAGTTGCAGCAGTGGTTGTAGCTTTGCAAACAGAGCAGAAAATTGGAAGTAAACTATTTCTGGAATTTATGGAAAATTGTAAAAATGTTCTGTAGAATTGGAGGGGGGGAACTACTTCATGAAACATGTTTGAACCTGGAGTTAGTGATTTGCTGTTATTAAAAACAGAAAAAAGCAAACATTTGCATTTCCAGGTGCACCCTTTTTTTCTGATTCCCTGTAAAGCAATGACTTCTAAAACACTTTACTGACACAGTTCATGTAAAACACATGTTTTTACATTAATAGTTCCATAAATCACCAAATCTTGCTCGCTAAGCAACTTCTTTCATGATTTATGCACCTAAAAGATGGATTAAAAAGGAAAAATTGACCTGGCACGTAACAAATGATGCGTTCAAAATTTTGGCTAGAAAGAAACAACCTTCATGTTGCTCTAAAATAAACATATCATATAACTTTTCATGCCGTCTTTCAAGAAACAATTATCAAAAATAGTCCACCTTGTCAAGCCTCTATAAGTTGTGGATATAATAACAAGCAACTATTCCCTGACCAAAAAGATCCCTAAGCCTTGACCCTTCTGAAGGCAGTTATGTAACAAGAAAAACTTGAGTTAGCAAATTCTATCACTAATATTGCACCCAAAACCTAAGATTGATAATTTGCTCGACTTTAGTCTTCATAGCATCCCCTTGCCTACTTTCATTGAAACCATAGCTACTGAGCATTCAAGTTGCAGACATTAAGAACAAAGGGATCTTCCACAAACAAAATAACTTCTCTGAGAAATATATCCTCAACACTTCAGTGGTTTTTGTCTAATATGCAATGTAGAAATTAGGATGTTTCTCTATAAACTATCCTGCCCACAACCAAGAAGCCATGATTAGCTAGAGATTGAATCACCTCTTTCCCAAAGGACTACAGTGCAATGTCCCATAATACCAAAATTAGTTAGCAGACAATATTCAGGATGGCTAACTGCTTCAGTTATAGAATTAGAAGATGTGTCCTCAAATGCCACATAGAACCCTAATCACTTAGTATATCACAAGGTTGACCTCCAGATTAACACAGGCATAGAGAACCACAAAACATCCTTAGAAGGAAACAAGTAGTATGACACATATTTGAAGAAAGGTAAAACGTCAGTTGCATGAAGTTGAAGACTAACACCTTGTGGAACTGAGTGAACTGACTTATTTGAACCCTTCTGCCTTGTGTCATGAATTCACCACTAAGCATTTCTATATAAAGAAAATAAATGAGGAACATTACTAATTTTCATGTGCTTGTCCTACAAAAGCAATAATAGTTTTTGATGATCTTAAATATCAACAAGCATGTTGTCCCTCCATTGCCAAAACAACAGGGAGACTTAAGTCTCTATCATGCATCCCATACAGAAAAAGCAATAACCCTTAGAGAGGCCATTAGTTAGCAAGAATTAGCAAGGCCCATAACTTAGATAATATAATTGACATCAAAGCCCACCCATTTAATCATAAAGGACTCCAATAGAGTCAATTACACTCCATATTTGAGTTAGTTTGCAACTTTCATTGAACCTAGAATGCTTCAGCTAGTGAACAGGTACTTACTAGACATCAAAGCACCATCTTGTATTTTCTTGAACGCTAGAGTAACCCTTGTACTTAAGAAACAATATTTAGGGGACATGTTAAGTTTCGCTGACAAGCAGGCTGCCACCTAGTGATACCAATGTTTCTCATAATTCTTTAAATACACTCAGTATCTCACTCTCTACAATATCAATGTACACCTCCAAGATCCTGTTATGAAGTTCCTGTGTTCTCTTTATTTTCTAATTCAGAAGAAAAAGATTGGATGTGTAAGACAGCTATACTAGAAGGAAATAGATGGCTCCTTTTGAATTTTTAAGAATCAGCAGAAAAGTTGAAATGTTGCAGAGGACCACGCAAAAAAAAAAAAAAAAAAAAAAAGAAAAATTACCTGCAAATCATGGAATTCTTTCCCCGCTTCAGAGTCAATGTTAAACAGTGAATGCAGGTATAAATGCAAGAAAAATCTAGTATCACACTTTTTACTGGCATGCAACAGTTGTCCAACAACTTCAGAAGGGGATATGATATCACGGTATTGGATCAATAGAGACACAGCTCTTTTACTGTCCAGTATCATCAGCTGGACTACCTGTAGAATGGATGAGAACAGCTAATAAATAGCATGCATACAGTTACTAAACAAATCACAAGAACTTTCAAGGAAAGAATGTTGAGTGGCACAATGTTAATTATCACATTGATGTGTATGTCATAAGGTAAGCTTCCATTTTATTTAACCGAGCAGGAAAAAGGCCAACAAGCTGAGGGTTCAATAACATCAACTAGCCCTGCAAGATAATGAAAGACTGAAAGGACACTGAAACTTGAAAAAAAGCATTCTAAGGATTCATGTTCCTGAAATAGTAAATTCCTTTTTTTCTGAAGTTTATATGTATGTAATGTAATGTAATGTATGTAATGTATGTAATTAATGTATGTAATAATTAATTAATTAATGTATGTATGTAATGTATGTACGTATGGTATGTATGTATGTATGTTATGTTATGTATGTAATGTATGTATGTAATATATGTATGTATGGTATGGTATGTATGTATGTTATGTATGTATGTATGTTATGTATGTTATGTTATGTTTGTATGTTATGTATGTATGTATGCATGCATGTATGTATAAAAGAATAGTTCACTAATTTGACAGCCCAAACTGAACAAAGCCATAATATTTATCATGTTCTATTATTTCTACAGTGCATGCAAATTGTAATATAATAGATGTCCATGATTTCTAATAGAGATTTTACATTAAAATGTTCATCTGCAGTTGATGGCATAAGATGATACTGGTGGGGCAGTGCTGCATCTCACTAAACTCTCAAATCTCTTTCTTTACATAACCAACTATCTTAAGTATCTGGACAATGATAAGATCGAAAAAAACAAAAATATAACAGCCAGGAATATCCCAACTATTTGTGATTAACCTAAGAACCCAGTCATAATGGGGATTTAGCACAAGGTTGTGCCACTGTAGCTGTTCTTAAGCAATTTGTCTTTAACATTGTGGCTGTTTCCCATCCTGAACTTCAAAAAATTCACAACATATCCATCTGAATATCTCATTATCTACCCATCAATCTTTTCTTCCATGGATCCCCCCTGCTACTCAACATTCTGAATCATCTAGCACCATGGACTTCAATGTGATAATATAAATTTTTCTCTGTCATCACATCATTCATCAATCACATAAAATCTAGGGTCACATCTATACTTCATAAACACAGATTTACAAAGATATCATAACTTATCTTTCTATTCCTTTGCGATATAATCCAAGATAAAAATCCAATCACACACAGTCTCTTTGTCATCAATTTTGACAAGAACCTTAATTTCATTTTGAGTTTCAATTTTCATTTTAGTGATTTTAAGCACTTATCCTCCAAGGTTCCTCCATAATTCCAAGTACATCTTCCTGAAAGGCCAAACTTTCCCCTCAAAAAAGGGCCATAACTTTAGCAGTTTGAACATTAATGAAAAATAAGTTTACTGCAACATAAAAATCTTACTAACTCACATATATTTACCATTCTTCATATGGACAGAAAAAGCAAACACCAATTTTTCATTGGCAAGAAGCAGGGGTTTCAAGTACTTAGTGTTCATGATTATGCCACTAGACTTATTTCCTTTTAAAATTATCTTAGACAAATCAATCATTACGCTCCACTCCACTTACCATTTAAAACAGTGCTCTATGACTTTCCAAAATGTCTTCTCAATAGAGAAAGCCTACATTGTGAGACCATAAGTTCAACTCCTAAGGCTACATTCATAAATTTGATTATTACCTTACTCTAATTGACACCAGAAAATTGCAACATTGGAATGCCATATCTTATTGATGCACTGTACAAAATGCATATCTTAATGATGCACAGTACAAAATGCATATGGATAATGTTTCAACACCATGAAAGAGGAAATATAATAAAAAGGCTGATTTTAAGCATAGGAGCTGAAAAAAGCAAATTAAGTCTTAACCAATTTTATATTAAATGCAGCATATAGATAGTTTTTTTGTTCCTTTAATCATTACAAAATATCAACTCTAAGTAAAATAATATAGTTGCATAAACAAATTTGGCCTCGGAGCATAGGTTACAACACAAAATAACATATAAATGAAATATTACTCCAAAATATCAAAAAAGGAACTGATTTCACAACAGAATCTTGCATTGAATCAAGCAAGACTAAAGGCATACCTTATCATTAATGGCATCATGCAAGCTATGTTTTTCAACATAGTCAAATATATCAGGCTTCATCAGCTGAAAAATAAATAGAACGGCAATCAGTTATTGCAAGATATTGCAAGATAACACATGATCATGAAAGAATGCCAATATTTTTTTTATATCCAAGGATTTGAGTTCCACACAATACTAGTACCAGCATGCTATCAGTACTGTAACATGCTGACTCATGGTACTGGACCTCATGTTTGTTGCACCACCACAACATACCCACAAGGTATAGGGACAGAGACTTCACACCTTGGTTATATCAATTTCAATGCACAAAAATATAGAATAAAACACTTACATCAGCATATAATGAAAAAGCCTTCTCATACTGAGTATCTATTGTGTACAGTTCAGCTAATGCCTGTTGAAAGAAAAAAAGCTGAGTCACAGAGAAGCAGCCAATATAAGAACAAGACACCTAGTTTAATATTAAAAATAAACTAAAAAAACCTCTTTTAGTGAATCAGTCATGGAGGAGGTATTAAGCTGAGGTTCAATAGCAGATATGACAGTTGATGTCGAATATAATGTAGCTGGCCATGATTTAACAGTCGACAAGAGAAGCTGGTGAAAAGATGGATTAGTTGCTAAAGCAACGAGAGCAACCTGCACAAAACATGTAATTAAGATCACAATGACCTAAATTGACAGATAATAGCAACCATAGAACAGAAAACAAAGTTTGCATATACATGTGACCTGATCAACAGACCTCATAAACAGTATCACGCAGTCGAGGATTTTCTGTAGGCATGTAAGGAACCAAAACAGGCAGCTGGCGGAGATGAGCAAAGTGGAAAACCCATCTATCAAAGAAAAGACCTGATTATGATTCAGAATTATAAATGTATAACATTAATGTGTAAGACATTTTCAAACCTCTCCCAAGCTGAAGCAGATCCACGGAGTAACTTAGGGCACAAAGAAGCAGCTTCTGCATATTTTCTTTCGACAATTAAGTGATCAAGGTATCTCGATCCCACCTGACAAGTAAGGCATTTTTGATAAAACTGTCACAATGGATTGTACATAGGGTCTTAACATATGAACAGTGCAAACCATATGACATACCACAGTAAGAGGGAAGAAAACTTCACACTTGAACATTTGAAAAATGACTTGAGGGAATTGAATGCATATTGCATATGAAAACATCAACTCATAGCTTGTCAAAGTAGGCATGCAGTGTTGAAGGAAAAGGCTTGGTAAAAAAGGATGAATGCCAAAGAAAAATGTCATGTCACTATAACTTGCAATAGAATGACTTTTTCCAGCACTTATGAATAAATATTATTATTATTATATGCATATGTTTTGACTGCAATATATAATAGTTTACAAGTTAAGGTTAACAATATGCATGACACATATGCCAACCATTAACATTTTCAAAGATCTAGCCATTGAGACGTACAATTGCATGAGTCTAGTTAGGTTTAAGCATTAAAAGGTACCATAATTCACAGTACTTTATTTATATACATGCTTGGCTTCAATTTCTAAGGATATTGATGCCATGTGACAATTAACCAGTCCTCTTTGATGACCTATAAAATATATTTAGAAAGCTAAAATAGCTCATGCAACTGAATAACACTATAAGCCTACCATTCATGCTACAACCAAATTCAAAACTCATCCACATAAAAGGTGATAAAATTTGCCTTAGCATAACATGAAGTCATGAATGCAATTCCTTCACGTAGAGAGAAGGTATTCATTCCAGTCTTTTAGCATACAAAAGCATAACAATGTCACATTAGCCAGTTGTAACAGAATAAGAGGAAAAATAAAAGTGTAAAGCAATAATTAAATTGCTGAGGTAGTGTACCTCATCAAGAAGCTCAGTCCGTCCTTGTCTTGCTTCAACTGCAGCTAATGCCTTTTCATGCCAACCATGTTGAAGAAGCCAAGATATATGATCTTCAGCATCTCTAATAATTAATGCACAAAACCTTTTTTAACACCAAGTTTGCAGCTTTATAAAGTTATAATCAAAACATGAACTTATCATGCTAGAAAATGATATTTAAAGCAGGACAACTGCTCAATATTACAAACACCCTAAACTCAAAAATATTTTTAAGTAAAACACATTTTGCTAGAAATTAACAGGTTTCTCAGTTATTATACATCTCTCTCTCTCTCTCTCTCTCTCTCTCTGACATTCAGAAAGAAAGTCTAACCACGATGTAGTTTCAAGGCAACATAAGAATTGTAACTAGATTTTAACAATGAGGTTTACTACTGGGAATCCGTAAGAAGCGATCACTGTCATTGCTTTGCAAGACAACTATTCATAGATGCTCTCGTCACTAGATAAACAAGAAGAGTGATATCTATTGTCATAGGAGTCCACATGCAAGCCCCTCACAGACTTCTACACAATCTAGAAAGTGTCAAATGCCTCTACCCAGCTGTAAATAAGCTCAAACAAGTTGTCCTAACAGGTTCTAGTATTTCTGTCACATCAAATGTGAGATTTACAAAAGGCTATCTTTACTCCACTCCTTTCACATAATGCTCCTCCAGTAACAACAGAATCCTACTGAATGGTGAAACATCAATATCAGACAAGTTGTGGGTTTCTAAAAATAATTTGGGATGGTGTTTGGTGATGGGCTAGTATAGTCATGCACACATGGGGTATGATGTGAGCCACATTCCCATGTTTTCTTGAATAACAAAAGTTATGTTCAATCAATCACAACCTTTCCTACAACCGGCTCCAGTTCTGTGAAGATATATCATGGTTTGTTAGCCAAAAAGTGGATCCATGACTCCACCAAGAAACATGTCCCATAAGAAACCTCCTGCATTTTTTACCCCTTCTCTTTGCTAGCACACTCACCTTCATGGGGCCAAAGTTACTTAGATTCTCAGAATATTAAGAAAATAAATTGAAAACATAATTATAGAAAGAAATCCTACCCTCTCCATCATCCCCCCTCTCTTTTCCCACCTCCTCCACTTCTACCATTGCCCGACAACAGCTCTACTAAATGTTGCTTCAAATATGTCAGACTGTGGTTTGTCTGATCTACTTGAACAGCTTCGGCATGTGGCACACATAGTAAGCAAGGCCATCAGTGAAAACCTCCAATAAACCATAACTACCTATATCTTCTCTTCAGCCTCTTTGTAGAAGTTCTTTTGAGTGATGTCAACAGAACTGATAATTTCACCAAGTGGTGTTCTACCACTAGCTTCTTCATTTTCCCTCCCCTACCCTCCCTCTTATTAAAATTAAAAACCATGATATTGAGAAGAGTTTCAACTTCAATTCTAGGAATATTTTGATCACTCATGCTACAACAAATGGTTATCTCCACCCTCACTCTGACACCTTAACTCTTCTTTATTATGATAAAATATTTCGACACCAATTGCTATTTTAGCTGACACTTCATAATTTACTCAATTGAATGAATCCAATTTACTAGAAACTTGCACTCCTTTTCACATGAGATTGATACAAATATGCTGATAGACAAATACTCATTTCCATAATCCTAAATTCATATTGTCAAAGAAGGTTTCGTAGTTTTTAGCATATGCTGTTTGACATTTTTGTTCACATAGGCTATATAATCAAGTTTTTTATACATTTTTCACACCAGGGTCTCAGGCTATTAGGCTGCTATTCTCCATCTGTGGGTTGATTGCAGCACTACAAATCAAGCAGCAATCCTTCTATTTTCACTTTTGAATTCCATTTGTGGTTACAAATTTCTTATTCTGTGGCTTCACCACAGCCTACTTCAACATCCATTTCATCAAAAAGTTAAAGTCACATACAACAATAATTGATTATCCCTTATCATTTAGATATCAGTGGTAGAAAATGTGATGCAACAAAATCTAGTAATTTAGTATAATCATGGGTATGATTTATGTAAGGGCATGAATACATCATGTGAATTTATGCATTTAGTGTAAAATTTTTCCAACTACATATTCTAGTAAAGATTAGGATATTTTCCTAAAGAAAGAAACAAAGAGTGTACTGAACTCTCAAATTCAGCAACATTTATGCAGCATAAAAGCCACATGTTACCGAAATAGCATGTGTGAGTGTATGCTGCTTACTAAATCGTCACAAACCTAGGCCTCGCAATCACAACATCTTTGGGAGATACAATATAATATGAAGGTTCATCACCAGAAGCCCACTGGCCACCTGCATAGCTGCTTCCTATATTCAAATACACAAGAAATTTAAGTTAGCGCTGCTGGCAAGAGCAATTACAATCTCATGATGAAGGCCTTATTTTATGAGTGATATGAGAAATCGAATACCTGTAAAAGGGGCATGCGCAAGGGCATAATCCTTTGCCTTATAATGCTCATAGCCATGCACAGGTAGAGCATCTGTTGTAAGTTCATCATTTTTCCATGTGACAATATGTACTTCTGGTCTCTGTGCGGTTCCCTGCATTAAAGTTTTCTGCGTGTTCAGGATGACAAATCTAATTGTTCTCTGTAAGTGTCTTTGCATTTCATAATGACTAAATGAATCTTTTAATAAGAGCATAAAAAATAATAAAATAAACCTTTAGGAAGTAGTATGCTACCAAACAATCTCCAAATACAATTTCTGATGGAACAGCAGCAGAGCAGTTAAGGAAATTTATAACCGATCTAAATAAGATCCGCATGTATACATAGAACAAGATTGGAGGTATGAACATTGTATATCCATATTTTGCATGCATAATTTATAACTTCATGCAACGGCCTGGAGTCTGTAGCTATTGTATTTAGTTGTTCTTAATTCTTATCGTGGCATTATGATAGAAATGGCCAAGGGAGGCCAGATTAACTATTTTTGTTTGTAGTTCTCCAGCGAATGATAGCTGATATTGATTTTTTTTCCCTCAGCCATTGCTGTCTTGACAAAAATTATGGGATAGGTTAGGTTCGCAAACACATATTCAGAGTTGTATGAAAGGCAAGGAAGCAAGCAACCACGAAGTAGTTTGTAAAAAAATAATATATTATAAAAATATGCAAATGTACTTGGTGGTTATCTGAAAGAATAATAAAACAGAAGAGTAGGTTGAAGAGATATGACTGAATTATGACAGATTCGATGAAATATCAAAGTACCTTTTACCAAGAAGAGGATAAGAGAAAGCCAAACAAGGGGAAAATAGACAAAAGATTCTGATAAGTAAGTTGGATCCCAGTCTCAGTGATAGTTTAGGAGCTGGATAACCATTGGAATGTTCAAATTGACGTGTTTCAGGTTTCACAATTGGGATTTTACATATTTGAGGCACCATTTGTGAACTATTGAATCAACCTAATATATTGCAAATCAAAATATAACATAGGGTCTAGTTTGTTTCATATACCTTGGGACTCATTTCATTTTTTGGAGGCTTTAAAGGCTCTCCTTTTTAAGTCAATGTGATAGAAACATAAGCACATTCTTCCTGATGCACATGGAGGTCAAGTATGTGCATTGCTACATGCGACCAAGATTGCAGCAAATGACAAGCAGCTTAATTAGATTGTTACTACCATACTAAAGGACTTTGACATTTTATAGGACAAAGATGATACAAATGATATGCTGATCCAGAGTGCGACAGAATTAGCAATGGAGAATGCAGTGAACTCTGAAGAGCTCCCCTATTTCCGGTCACCATTCACAACAATGTCAATGATGACAATAATAGTAATGAGTTTCAGAAGCTGATGATAGATCCACTGCAATGGCAAGGACATGGGAATGCCATATGTGGTAAAATTTCTTTGGTAAGTTATACAACTACCCTAAAGGATCACAAAGCAGGATATCCTGTTCAAGCAATGACAAAGGTGATAACAATGACGGGACTATTAGAGATAGTGGTGGTATTATAAAGTCTCAACAAGGCCTGGAAATGTCCACTAAGGAGGCTGGTTTTGGCCCTTGCAACTATGAAGGTATTCAAGTTTCTTGGATCAGTTCCAACAGTCCTACACCCTTTCACCAAAAGCTAGACATACCTTACCAGAGACTCAGGAAAAAATAAAAGAGAAAGTCCTACAATGATCAAGAGAGCCATTCAAGAAAAATATGAAGACAGACCATTGATATGGCCAGATCCATTTGACATTTTATATTTTAAATGCACTGTTCAGTTTGCAGATGTCCAATAGACTAATCATTGATATGGCCGGATTTATTTGACATTTAATAGTTTAAAAATACATTGTTCAGTTTGCAGTAATCTGTTACTTATTTAATGTGCCCTTCCATCATTCAAGTTCAGTGCTTGCAGTTTACCTAGTAAATTTCAAACAAGACCAATAGCTTGGAAATGAGAAGCTCCCAGAAAATACCAAAACTGGCCGGATCAGGATCAGGAATTATTTGTTTGCTACACTTCTTAATCTATGGTAATTCTGCTATTTTAGTTGACAATATGGTACTCCATAGAGATCATATACGTAATTTATCAAGATAAAAATGAAATCAGCTACAATTTGAAATGACAAATCCACCAGATTAATCATTTTCAACTATTCAAGGGTGCTACTAGTACCTAGCTGTAATTTTTGACCCAGCTAAAGCTTAACGCAAATAACAAGATTGGGCCTCTGCAGAGATGCACTTTTTCCAAGTGAAAAGATGCTCCCAAAACAGAGAAGCAACATGAGGGCATAACAGAATGTAAACTCACACTATCCAACCACTTAGAATATTAAATCATACATGAATCTCAGTGTGTTGTTGATGTAACATCATAAAGCCACAATGTGGTGAAAGATAGGGCAGTATCTAATTTTAACAAATTTGAGCAAATTATAATAGTAGGCTTGTATTCCTCAGTCTCAGGATCATTCTTTTAAATTTATAGGAAATTACCTGGCGTGATGAAATAGTGCTACTAAAATCTCTCTCTCTGTCCTCATCAGGAATGTAGGCTAGTATAACTAAAGCATCACCATAAGGCGCAATACCAGATATGTGGTAGTTAGTCTGAAAAGATGCCACAATATCCACGTACTTTCTATTTGATATGGACATATTCTTTTGCATTCCATTGGCTCCATGAGGCAGGTTGGTTCTAATAGCTGCAATCTTTACAGATGTTCCCCAGCCGATTACCAAGAGAGTGTCATCCTAAATAGGTTAAAGCAGTTGTTACCACATAATACAGCAATTCTACAGATTTAATAGATAAGATAAAGAAGAGAATGGAGCAAAAAACTGTTATGAACTTTGTACTTAATTATTCCTACAAGAAAAGAACATAGACATCTCATAATAATGTAGCAGAAAAGGATTAAGAGAAGAACCGCGTATATTCTTATTGCTAAAAGCAACAATAATTTATTACCCCTCAAGAAAGCCTACATTTGATGAAGTAAAGAGAACTTCTCTTTTGGAACTTGCAGTGTGAGTTCTTTAATTCGGACTTGAAAAATAATAGAAAAGAGATGCTACCTAATATATTGTTTCTCAAAATTTTTCTGCATGGTATTATAACTTTCAGATACTCTAGGGGTCCAATGAGAAATACAGAACCAATTTACATCAATCTTCACATGCTAGTTGAGATTTTAACAGAAAGCTAGTTCTGACCCAAATTATCAACAATGCATACTAATTTAAAATAGACCAATGGACTATATTTCAGAAATCTAGTCTTGAGTTAGTTTCAGCCAAACTTATAATTACTCAAAATTCCATGTTATTTGTAACCTATAACCTTTCAAAAACTTTCATACCAGAATTAATGACCAGAATTTTGCATCTGATCTATATACCATGCAGCAATATATTATGTTGAAGCTTACATCAACTCCATATATCTAATAAGTCCAAATGTTGAGCCTAATAAAATGAACTTCATGTTTCACTTTTTCACATGAAGTGCCTGAATTGGACTGCATGAGAATGCAGACAGTTAATATGGTTACCACTGACCTGCCAAACTAGGTGTGGAAGTAAAAGCTCAGGCCGTGGGCTTCCTCGTGGCCTCTCAATAAATATGATTCGTTGATTGTTTGCCATGTCATAAACCTTCACCCCTGCATCATTTGCCCAAACAATAAGACTTGTCCTCCACTTCACAGCATGTATTGGACCTTCACCATCATGTAGAACCTAAAAAAGGAAAAGTTAAATTGTACAATAAACATAATATTACTGGACACTAAAATTCTAAAATTACCATATTTCCTGTAATAGGAACTTTAGAAAACCAGACAAACCTGTTTGCTGTAGCCTAGCCAGTTCCTTGAATTTAAAAAAAGTTGACCAGCTAAACCACCAGCAACAAATCTTCTTGAGGAATTTCTTGAATAATCAGGATCAAGAGCTATCGTTTTCATCGGGCGATGATACTCAAATTTTAATCTTTCATCACTAAAGAGACCGTTTATAACCAAAGATCCATCATCTGAGCAGCTGCCAATATGCTCGCCTTCTACATCAAAGCAAAGGTCATTGACAGTGGCAGTATGAGCAGCAAGTTCTTTAACCTGAAAAAAGAAAACAAGTTGTGGACTCCAATAAATAACACAATACTTATGAAAAACAAGGCACAATGGCAGAAGACAAGGTAACCATTAAGTTCAACTTTTACAGCAAATGATAGGAAGTGCCCTCGAAGGAAACAAGGCTATGAACAGTGTGAAACCATAATTATTCTCTGCCCTTTATTTTCAGGACTTCTCCAAAACATTTTACTGCCAATAAATGTTGCTTCCATTTGTACAAAACAAAACATTCTTATGTTATCACACATCTAAATTGATTTCAAAGCTGGAAAAAATCCATAACGTATACATGTTCATGAAAACTTTTGAACAAATCCAGTGACAATCTTTTGCAAATTTCTAAAGAATACTAAAAGCAGTAAAGCGCATCCTACAACATATTTCTTTTTTCTGGGAAAAAAAAAATTGTTTCATATACACAAAGGACAAATAAATGCAAAGAAAAAGAACAAAGACAAGTGACAAAAAAATATCTTGATAAAAATTTATTACCCTTCAGGCTTCAATAGCTTATGAATTTCTCTTTCCAAAGACTAAGGGTCTGTTTGGACATCCAGAAAATCTTATTGGTTCACAAGATCTTCCTGGGAAGGTTCTCTGTTGAAAATATGGTGAAAGGAGATGGTAAAAAGGGGAGCTCTTATATCTACTTTCAGGAATTGTTTTATCCTAAAAGTCTCAGATTAGCTGTGTTCTCAGTTGCCTTTATCTTTCTAAACCCCTTCATTTTTGCTCTCTTTCATCATAATTCTAAAATAAGATCATGCTGCTGGGATCTTCTTGAAGTAATAAGATCTCTCACCATCCAATCAAGCCATAAATGCCATATTAACAAGCCTCTCTGTATTCAAGAGCCTAAGATAGGATGGTCAATCTAAGTTTGAGCCCTAAGAGGGATCTCCTTAACTATCAAAATCAGGGAATGTCTATGGCTGAGTCTGGTCAGGGCATTTACAATTTTGGATAGGCACAACCTCATAGCCTGGCCCAGAATAGTATGAAACTAGGTCCAAGAGTCAGCTTCTTGGCATCCTTATTTTTAGGTTGTAAAATTGTTAGCTCGATTGGTAGAGTTTGTGAAAGTCAGAGCAAAGACAAGTACTAAAGAAAACAACAAATATAGATGTAATAGCAAGAATGATGAGCTCTTAAACAGCAAAAGAGAAAAAGGAGAGGAAATTAAAGAAGCATCTAAGAAGCATTTCTGTAAATTAATGACCATCATATTTATTTTGAACTAAGGTAGGTCTCGGTAAACTGGTGGAAAAAGGGGTATATCTTCATTATTGAAGAAATAGCGTTCAAAACAAGAAAGACGCCTAAACAAGTATAGAACACAATTCTTATGACCCTAAGATTGCCTAAGCTCAACATATGACTAAATCAAAACTTTATATCCACATGACTAGTGAACATAAGATCCAAAAACATGGGAAAACAATCCTGAAACACACTTATTGTTGGTCTTCATCTCTCAATAACCAATCCTAACCTACTGTCCAGAAAATCAAACTAATAAAACATGTCTACTTTCGCTTAAACACTTGTTTCAAACTGCAATCAATGCATAATATATATGTGTGTGCACGCACGCATGTGTGTGTGCACATGTATATATGCCTACATGCATGCATGCATGTATATGTATATCATATATGTATATACTATACACACACACAAACAATAACTCCATTATGAAAATAAAAAGGACTTTGCAAAAAAAAAAAAAGCAAAGAACGTATTTGTAACAAGTACATTGAGGGCCAAAGATGGGCTTCTATGAAGTTTTTTTTTAAGAAAAAAAAAAAAAAAGATCTTTATGAACCAGTTATATTACATGTAAGCATTTTTTCAGCAGATAATTCTCAACAAGTCAAGTTTACAAATCATGGTGTTGTCTAGTTCACTTATATGTGTAATGAGTTGCCTACACCACTGAATTTATGAAGCTTAGGAAACAGTTCTAAAACGATATAATGGGCCCTCCATCTTGGTGCCATAATGAGTTCTAGTTGTAAAATAATTATGGATGAATCGCCATCAATTTAATGTGTTTTTGCATTTTTTTTTTTTTTTTGTTTGTAAAAAACTTCATGATAGCTTCGACCATAAATGCACCATTACAGCAAAGTTCCTGTATCATAACCCTATCAATATTTTTGCTTCACGGAGCTATCCTTGGTGGTTTCCGTCTAATCCAAAATCATACCAACATATAGAAAAACTGCTGAACATGCATATGTTGTAAACATGAGCAGACAACTCACAATTGGATGTTCTTCTCAGTAGAAGTAGTTGTAAGCAATATCAAAATCTATGTCTGTATATGGGGCAGATTTGGCAATTAGAAGCACCAAAAGGGTCGGAAGACTTAACCCTAAGTACTAGATTGAAGTTTGGAAACCTACAAACAGTTGATGAATTGTAATACTTAATAATCGAAGTCAACATGTTAATATCATTGTCCAAGATTTTGGGTTCATCATACAACCAGCAAAGATTTCAACCATCTCAACGTACTGCATTAGCATCTATAAACAGACTGGCATGTACTTTCCGCAAAAGCAAAGAGTCTTTTGCCATTCAAATCGCCTAACTGCAACTTAAAAAGCTTCATGATCACCGGCTTAATAAAACATTAGTGTTGTGCTGAAAACTGATCTCGCGATCATTATGAAACAAGATTGCAAACGGATTCGAATTTTGATCGCCAACAAACTTCTTTAGCTAATTTCTCCAGCTAGGTTTTGCAACCAAGAATTATTCCAATCAAAAACATCACCAAAGAATTAAAAAAGGGAATTTCAGAAGGAGAGAGAAAAAAAGATAACCTGATTGCCCTGGAAATCAAGTATATGGACGGTGCCATCATGGGTTCCCAGCGCGATCATCCGCTCCGAGATGGCGATGGAGGACGCGGCATCGGTCGAGAGGAGAGACGGCACGCTCCCTCCCAATCTCTGGTACTTGAGCCTCGGCTCCTCCTCCTCCTCCTCCTCCTCCTCTTCTTCCCCAACCTCCTCCTCTTCCTCCTCCTCGCCGTCTTCCTCTCTCTCGTCGTCTCCGTCGACGCCGTTCTCCGAGGGGTGGTCGGAGGCCATGATCGCCGGCGAGATCTGGGGGCGAGTTTCCGAGCGGCGTGCGGCTCTGTTTCGCTTTCCTCTTTTGGACTTTAGCTCTTCAATCCTTATAAATGGGGAGCTCAGTACATTTGTCGTTTCAAACGTTCGTTGATTCTTTTGATGGACCCAAACGTGGCAAGAGATCGAAGCCCTTCGTTTCCATCCGTCCATTTCTTTAATTAGTACTTTAGCGGACGTCGGTTTCTGGTGTTATCGTAAAATTTTCTTGCTAAGCCGGTGGAAATGGCTCCAGCTCAGCAAGACTAATTAGATTTTATTAATGTAAAAATATATTTTAGGGCAAAAAAAAAATAAAAAAGAAAACTCAAACATAAGAGGTAATATCTGGGATGATCTCTAGTGTTTTTTTTAAAAAAAAATTAAAATTAAAATAATAATTACTAGCTATTATAACAATCCCTGACCTTCTTTATGATGTTATATTATTTATATATAATAATAAAAAAAATAATAGCTATTATAATGAGTTATTTAGTATCAACATAGTCCACTGTGGTGCAATTAACCATTATTTTTTTGACATTTGCACTGATCTGCCATTCATAAAAAAAATACTTGCCAAAAATTTTTAAAAACTGCTATGTAAATTAAGTAAATAATGATTAGACAAAATATAAATGTTAATTTTCATTCTATTAAAATATTATTATAGCAGCCATTGTGTATTAGATAACTCTAAATTATATAGAATATAGGATAAATAATAGATATTATAAGATGCCATGGTAGAATCACTCTGTTACTGAAACCAAGTGAAGGATCAAGTGCCACGTTATCCAGCAAAGGTGCATGAGGGAACATTTTAATAATCGGTAAAACGTTTCAAACGCTAAGATGCCACGAATGTCATCCACTGGAATAAACTTTGATAATCCGAGTGGAGTGGAGTGGAGCGGAGTTTCGTATGAGCTTCCTCGGCCTTTGGGGCAAAAAGTTGTACCACCTTACTCCAGTCGAGCACTTTCTGGTGTACTTTGGATAATATAGTGGAGTGATCTTCTGATTAACAAAATATATAAATGCCATGGTCGCCTCCACCCAACGCCAACCATGCAGCGTAGGAGGCACTCCACTCCTTTGCCTTCGCCATGGTTTGGTTTGCCCAGGACCAAGCACGCCAAGAAGCCAAGACAAAGGTGAACGGTGGATGAGTCTGACAAATGACGATTGAACACTTCAACCTGCTCCTCTCTTGCCCTTGCACTCTGTTCATTTGGCCCCGCTTCCTGGAGGAGAAGATCCATCTTCTCTCCCAATCTCTCCCTTCTTCTTAAATCCCTCTCTTGTATATTCTTCTACCTTGTAAATGTTGTTCTTATTAGTAAAGACGGGATCTTTCCCTATTTATCATCAGAAAATATATATATATATATATATATATATTCCTGTAACTGGTTCTAATAATCTGCCTTCATTTTTTTTTTTTTTTTTCCGTCATCAGTAGGATAACCTGTGAACTGACATCCAAATTGATTTCCAAGTGCGTCTGCATGGTTATAACCATATGAGGATGCCACGAGTGATTAAGACAGGAGAAAATTATAAAAATGAATTAACACAGGCGGCAACAACAGGCAACTATATATAAAAGATCTGCAAAAGGTATCATTAACCTGGTTCTATTGCCAACTTTCGTATGTTTGCTAGTACTGCTAACTCCATTGGCCGCATTGCTGTGAAATATATCAAACTTCTGCACGAGCAGGTCGTTTAACACCTTAGCAACATAAGAACGACACACCTTAGCTACATGACAACAACAGTAATTCATGTCTTTGCAATCATGTATTCATTCTGTAAATACAGAACAACTGATGAAAACAACAATAAAATCTTAATCTCAAACTAGTTAAAGCCAACTACATAAATTTTATTTTTTTTCTTCTTTCTGCTTGATCTTAAGACATATCTTTCATAAAATGCAAATTTTTTTTTTTTCAATCTATCTTTATCTTTTTTTTTTCCTTTTACATGAATCAAATCGCTCATTCGTACGGTTGCATCTCTTGATGTAAATTGCATATGTCTAAACTATTTAAATCATTTTTCATTCAATTTATTCTTATTTGATGCTATCTTCATCTTTTTTATAAATGACTTTATTTCTTAATATAATTTTTCTTATATTACCATTCATCCATCTCAACATTTCCATTTCAACCATATTTATCTCGTATGCATATAATTTTCTAACTATTTAACATTTCATACCACAAAGCATAGCCAATCTTATAATTATCTTATAAAATTTTTTTTCAAGATACTCTACAATCACATAATATTTCAATTGCACTCCTTTACTTCATTCAATCTACTTTAATCTTATAAGCAACATTATCCTTAATTTCTTTTTTTTATGAATAATTGATTCTAAAATTAAAAATGATCATTTTTAAAAACTTTCTGACCCTTAATTTTATCTATATTTATCTCTATTTTTAATTATACTAAAATTACATCTCATATATTCTATTTTTACTCTACTTAACTTAAAACCTTGAGATTTTAATGCATTTCTCTATAATTCTAACTTACAATTAACTTCAACCTTAGTTCCATCCACTAATACCATACCATCTATAAATAGCATACACTATGAAGTATCATCCAATGCATTATAAAATATCATTTTAAATATATCTAGTAAGATCATTCATAACTAAAGCAAAAATGTAAGAACTACAAATAAATCTCTGATGCAAACAAAGTATAATAGAAAATTTACTAGTATCATCATCGATAATTTTAAAACTAATAATTATTTCAGCATATATATCTTTTACTATATTAATATATCTAACGATTTTTTTTTTTTTTTTCTAACACCAACCATAAGATTTACAAAACAACAGATAGAAAAAAGATCTAATTAAGCTCTATTAGAATTTCACATTATTTAAAAGAAGAAACAAAAGATAGAAGCAACATCACCAACAAGATCCAACATGATAACTTGGCAAGGAAAAAAAAAAAAAAAATCCTATATGAGACATGAGGTGAACAACCAAGTTTCCGCAACAATAGTCCATTATAAAACTGATGAGTGTCATCTCTTTGGTAGTGCTTTAACTTCCAATGCATTTAGCCATGCAAAAAAACTGATAATTTGGCTCCTCTTCTCTGACATCATCAAGTCTGAGTGCTCTCCAAGACATCATACTCTAGCTGTTCTCATGACATTTTAATCATCTCTGTTAAAAACCTTGTTGAAAACCTACAGCTGCAGGATGAATCACTTCAAGCCAACAGATGCCATTAGATCCTCATACTCTGCATCTGGCTCTGGTTTTCTCAACTTCATAGGATCGCCTCTCTGATTTGTCGGTGCTGATGAAATTGATGTTGGTGAGAAGGGATCATAGATTTGATTCCCTCCAGGACCTGAAGAGATTTTACCAGCCATGAAACCAGGAGAGCCACCACTTAATTGTTGGTTTGGAATCATAAGACTGCTGGGTCTGTTTGCTGGAGGCAACGGATTCTGATGTGGCTGCATAAAATGAATTGGATGGGCAGACGTCTTACTGGGCAGATTGGATGGTTCAGGTGCTGTTGAAAAGTTTGATGGATCCATTTGAGTTGCTGGAACCAATGGTGGGGCAGGATTTGCACCTGGAAATACTGGAAGCCTTGGCACTTGTCGGATGAGGGCTGGATTCACAGAGAAGGGGGCAACAGATGATGGTGCTGGTGGAATGGGAGCTTGAGATGGCCCTGTTTGATTAGCAGCCAGAGATGCAGAAAATCCTTGAGTGCTAGCTGGGGGAGTTGGATTTGGCATAGCTGGCCGGAAAGATGGTGCTTGAGGCGGAGCAAGTCGAACAGAAGTCTGGGTTACAGACTTAATATCGTGCCCTGAAGTAGTTGGAGAAGCAGGAACTTGAGCTCTGACAGGTTGAAAGGTAAAATCACCAGACACCGGGCGGGGGGGCCTTGGAGCTGCAATGGATGTAGCATTGACTGTAGATGTTGCTGGTGTTACATGAGTGAAACCAGGCATGCTCCCAGAACTAGAAACAGGTGTTGCAGGCGGTGGCTGTGGTGATGGCATTGGTGGCTGAGCTGGTCTTGGCACTTGTCCAGGAGCTGCTGATGGAAGAGGAAAAGGTGGCCGTGCCATTACTGGCGGCATAGATTGGGACGGAGCTAATGCTTGAGCCAAAACAGGGGCAGATGTGCTAACTAATGCAGCAGTTTGAGGAACATAAGGTGGAGGGCCAAGCATGGGAGACGGTGCAGACCCTGGCATAGGTGATGGTCTTGGCGCTGGTGAAGGAATTGGTGGAGGTATTGAAGCTGATGCAGGAATAGATGCATGTAATGGCGCTCCAGAAGTAGGAGGAACCATTGCTAGTGTTGAAACGGGTCCACTATGGGGAGGCATTGAAGAAAAATGTGGTAGAGCAGAAGGCCGGGAAGGAAACACAGCTGGGGGGGCAAAATTTGCTGGTGGAGGTCTATTGGTGACACTTGTAGGGATATTTGGTTGGGAAAGTACGGAAGCAGCTGCTGGAGGCCAACTGGCTACATTAGAAGGCATATTTGGTGCAGGAGACGCTGAAGAAATGGGCATTGCAGAAACAGCTGGCCGAGGCCTCATTGGTGGAGTCATCGAGGGAGGAGCCATCTGAGATGGCCTTCGAGTTGGAACAAATGGAGGTGCAGTGGGCCATCCAGAACTTCCAGGAGGAGCGGGTGATGCTAATGGCCTGTTGGGAAGTTGGACTGCAGGAGTGATGGATACAGACTCTGGATTCACAAGCACAGCTGGTCTTGGTACTGGCATTGTTCCAGACGGCATTGATTGAGAAGCAGCGAATGGAGGCGCAGTGGAACCAGGCTGGGATTGCATAACAGTATACACTGCAGGGGACTGCTGAGCTGGCATGGGAAGGCTTTGAGGTGGGCTAGCCTGGTTCGGTGGCTGTGGCATAGCTTGAGTAGGTAACTGAGGTCTAGAGGCAACAGCTGATGAGGACCTCAGAGTTGAGCCAAAGGGAGGGGTTTGTCCAATGAATGGACCAACACTATAAGGACCACAAGGAGATTGAGGAAAGTGAATGGAATTGTTGGGCAAAGGAAGCATTAATCCAGAGAGTGGACCTGTAGTATTAAATGAGGCAACTGGATACCAAGGTGCGGGATATGGCTGGTACTGTGGTAAAGTAGGCTGAGTCGTCATCAGCATTGGCTGTGGAATACCCTGATTGACATCAGCCACAGGCGTCATCATATAAACAGAAGCTGTCTCGTTCTGATCTCCAGCAACAGAGGTGGAATTTGTTGAAGCAACTGCCGAGCTACCCTGAGAACATGAAAATAAATTGAAAATCTTTACAATATAAAGTCTTCAAAATTGTGAAACTCACAGATACAGGAGTAAGCAGCAGCTCAATCAGTGCAACAGCAGCATCAACTTTCTCGTAAGTGTCTGCAGAGACATTTACATACAGCTCCTCATAAGCACCCTCGCCTTCAGGTAGGTCTGACTGAGTTATTTCACACTGACCAAGGACATATCAACCATAAGGACATTGATTTGATTTGCATATAAACATAGCAGGAAGGCCATAGAAGTGATGGGAAAAACAAATTTTTAGAAGCATATATTTCGGTTGAATGTTCTGCCTCCAAGTAGATGCAAGCTTCCTAAGCCAACGAGATATATTTATATCCATTCCATGCTTTAGATTGCTCAGCGTCCCTCATTTACAGAACAATTTTTGCAGGGCAAGGAAAATGAAGATCCAAATAAGCATGAGTGAATGAAGATAATGCTTAAAGATTCTTGTGTGTTTTTTTTTAGGAAAGTGCATCTTCTAGACATTTTCAAAATCGGTCATACAACCATTGAAAACCTCCAAAATGTAATGCAAAATTTCCCAACTTTAAGCATTGTTCCAGCAAGTGGGACAAAGTTTAGCATGTGCCCAGATAAGCAACAAAGCAGGAGCATGTTCATATTAGCCTTTCTTGTGCATCTTGCTTTAGAAATAATCTTATATATATGGCTTACCTTCTCTCCTGTATCCTTTTTTGTTCCATATACCCATATTTTAGCTCCTGTTTCCTAGCATACATGAAAGACGTCAAGTATTAGAACCAAGAAGAAATACTATACGAGAGAATTTTGTCATGTGTTGGTTCTCTAAGTGCCATGAAAAAGCACAAGTACTGCTGGGAAGTAGTCCCTACCTCTTCCAACTGCTTCTGTGTACTGCTTTCAGGCCCCAATAGTAGTCCAATAAAATTGTATCCTGGATATGCTTTAATCTGCAAAAGTAATTAAATAAAATGGAATCAAATAAGACAGAGATATATCCAGATTAGGTTTGTCTCATGCTGAGTTGAGGTTGTCAAATTGCCCAGCTAGTGACAAGACAAACGCTTTGCCTGGCTGCAGACAGTCCTCTGTATCCCAACAAAATGTAGGAAAGGACAGACACTCATACCATCATTAATTTAAAGTGATAGTAGATGCGTTAACTCTTGCACTGTTACATCACCTTCTTTCTGCTAGTAATTTAGATGCCGAAATTTTATATTTACATAAAAAATAAAATTTAAGCTAAACTTAAAATAAATACAAAAACAAGCATGATCCCATCATTTTCAGGTTAATCATATGGATTGTCCTTTGCCATTGCTCAGACTAAGGTTAATTACCCCCCTAGAAAGTGTCTTATGGTTTATAAGCTCACCAACCTTTTTTTCAGGCTTTTGGGACCATCCCTCATCATAGAACCCTTTAACCAAACTCCAGCTTCCATCCTTAATGAACCAATAATATGTAGAATCATAGATGTTATGCATTTCCGATCTGCCTTCATTTACTGCTATTGTTCTGCATGCTAATATTCTTTTAATCTGCTCATTCAAATTCTACCCTTCCTAGTTCTACAATGACCACACTACATGGCAAAATCTCTGTGATCATAATGATGTTAGTCAAAATTTTACAATGATACTAGTTCCAAGTTTGCTACTTAAGCCGATGCCAGAGCAAAAGTAGATGAACTAATGCTACATTCTCATTTATATACTAACACTAATGCAATTCTCTACAAACACTTGCTTAATTCCATCTGTTCAGCCTTTAAGTTTCTTAAGTCCAAGAGATCTTAGAAGGTTGCTCCCTAGTTGAATCATCTTCAAATGCCACAATCATTACTGTAAATTTTTCTTCCTTAACCAGTCCTCTTTTTGGTTTTATGCTGGTCCATCTTTTGCCTAAAGCTGCCTTTACCAGGACATCAGCACAAAATTGCAAAAAGTTGATATCAGATTTAGAGTCAATCAAAAAATAAGAGCATTCTCAGAATCTGATGTAGTAGTCTTTGATCCACAAAGCTGACTCGATATAAATGAAATAAAGATTATAGATCAAGGTAGTGTTTTTACTCTGATATTTGTGCAGGTCAAAAGTAGAAAAATATTTTCTATGCAAATCTAGTGTGAAAATTAAGAGCTAAAAAAGCATGATGACGCAAACATTGAACATGGCCCAAAAAAGTTATTTGCGTCACCAAGCAAAGGACACCATGGAATATGTGCATTGTGGATTTCTTTTTTCTGAAATTTTGGATAGTTATGCAGCAAAGAGGCTTGACGTTTCTACTTTGCCAATGGAGGTTGATAAATGTTTAGAGAAGTGGCTCAACTGAAAGTCTATGGGAGAACCTAGAAGCACGTAAACAACGTGACATGGTGCATCCATCAACCTTTTTTTTTTTTGTGGGGGGGGGGGCGCTGTAAGTACAATTCTATTAAAAGCATAAAATGTAATTACCGATCAAAATATTTTATTCATGCATAAAATCTGTAACTGATCTATAACCCTGTGACCAAAGAGAATAGCTTGGAGTCAAACACAACAGTGAATCTACTTAGAAAAGTAAGCAATATAAAGCAAGGAATAGTGCACCATTATCATACTTACAGGAATAGGAACTTTCGCATCTTTCAGCAATGGCTTATAATCTGCTGGAGCTTTGTAGCTAGGATTTAGGCATAATATTTCACCTGAAAGCAAAGCATAATCAGAGAATAATAAAGAAAATTTAAGATTTCTTTTTAAAACAAAACGGAGCAAGATTAGTTATGAACAACTAAAACAATAAATTAATTTTGAAAAATTTTTACCAATAACTTCTCGTCTTTCCAACTCCAAAAGCTCAAGCTTCTGGGACTGCAGAGTCCAGAGGTAAACACTTAACCAATTGGGAATCACAATAGAAAACAAATAGATGTGACTTTCTATCATCAACAAATGAATCATCAGAGACTGTCCTGTACAGATGATTCAAAGCATGGTAAAATTGACCAAGACAAGACGTATGGAAAAAACATTCACCGCTACAGTGGTACATCAAATACAATAACACTAACTCATTGTAAACCTGGTGGCTAGCAGAATCACGGTCTGAAGCCTGCTTTGGTGACTGGGAACCTTCATCATCTCCAATCTCCAGAGTTCCGGATTTCAGTTGTTGGATGATTTGCTCCAGCCGAGCCTGCTCAGTCAGTAAAATCATTTAATGCTGCCTGGAATTGGAAGCTTCCTATGTGAGATACTCACAAGGGAAGTGTTGGCATCTTATTGCCCAGAGGGAATGCGAACTCTCCCATTGACACAGGTGAAGGAAGTGTCTTCCTTCCCATGAACCAGAGTAATGCTTGTTATTAGTTAACATATTCAAGTCTCAACAAAACAGGATAAAGAAATTGCACACATGTCTCTGACTTTCTGTTCGTATCTTAAACTGCACGGTGTTATAGAATATAAACTAGTAAATGAAACTTAATAATCGTAAGACGTACCAAAGAGCTTAATATTGAACAACTGATATCAGTGGCAATATAACATAAGATGGAAAAAAGATATTTCTTAGTCGTATTGCCCACCTGATATGCTAAAGCTCTTCCTTTTCTGACAGCGGCATCTAGTGTTGGATCAGTACCCCATTTAGTTTTCCTCTGAGCTTGTTTAGTACTTTCTTCTTTGACAGTATTGCCAGCTTCTACTTTTCCACCACCTCGGAATATGGGAACCAATGACCCAGACAACTTATTTTTTGGTATGACAAATCCAGATTTTGCCCCAAATATGGAGACCTTAGGAGTGCTTGTTGAAACTGTAGATGAAGTGGGCATTGAAGCGGTAGACTGCAGAAGGCGAGGATTGACAGAAGATGACGGATTGACTTTTGTAGCCATCTCTTATCTGACTTTGAGTTTCCCTTGTGATAATAAACACAAAAAATACTGCAATAGAAATATAGCATATAGAAAATAAATTCAAAAATGTCCAGACTTCAAAATAAAACAGAAGGCCACTGCCAGATGATGTCAAGTATAATATGTTTGAAAAACTAAAGCATTAATAGCAGATTCTTGTTCCTACATGAAGAAATCTTAATTGACCACAAGAATACTTAAACCAGCTCATTTCACGAACTCTTTGGCCTGAACAGCAAGGTCCAGAACTATGATATAGCATATAGTCATTTGAACCCCTATCAAGTTCACTTCTAAAACTAAAATGATAATGCAAAAGAAAAACAATTTATTAACAGCATGACTTTGAAACACAAGCTTTCTTGATATCACATTAGGTGACCTCATTTTGTTCTATATACACTACATAAAAATAGCGAAACCTAGTATTAGCATGACCCATGCTAGGGAATGGGTCCTATCATATCGATGCCAGTAAGGTTCACGGACAAGATAATCTCACCATCACATGGTATAACATTGTGTCCAGTACCATGTGTCAGTATAGAGGCAACACTATACCAGACCTGTGAGATACCAGTCCAGGACCCAATATCAAGACATGAAACATTACCTAAGATTCAATGGGAAAAACATTGTCGCTGAGGTCATTCACTTCCTTTCCAAGCAAATTAACATATACTAGAACTACAAGAAAAAGGATTCAGAATAAAGCCCTGCTTTGACTGTAAGTCCCCATTTTTTTTTTTTCTTGGAGGGAGGGGGCTGTGGAAGCATCCCCTATATATGAGTTGTCACAGTTTAGATTATCATAACGGTGGCAACTATGTATGTCAAAACAAGTTTTCTGTTGGAGGTGCTTCTGATCATTTTCACGGATAGATTGAATCAAAAATATACCATGAAATGGTATATATAAAAGTATCACATTTAATATATTCAGCACCAATATTCTTTTTTTGAGGGAAAATTCAGCACCAATATTCTTACTTTTATATAAAAGTTTCTAGCATAAGTGTTTGATCAGCTACTTTATTGTTTTTTCAGAATAGTTAAAACCTGGTTGCTAGGGTGGAAAGCAGATGCTTGATGAGAAGATGATCTCTTCATTTTATTCAATGGAGATGATAACAATAAGAGAACATGTGAAGATGGAAGGTCCTGAAGAGAATGAGGTCTAACTTGGATGATGAAATCTATGAAATCCTATCAGATCAACGATACTAATCACGTGCCTTTTTTGCAACAAAGATTGAAATCTTTTAGAATACAAGCAAAATGCAGGATACTCTCAACATAATTAGTTATATATGATAAAGGACAAAAGGTATATCATGATCTAATTGTCAGGTGCATTTTTCAAAAACAAAATGCATGTTGCCATGCACTTGACATTTGGCTGCTGCTTGAGCTGAAGTCCTTAAGTTTCTTTTGTTACCTCTTAGTTCTATTGTTCCTTCTAGCTACTATTATTTGCATGTCTAATCTCCGATCCAATATACTTACTTCACTAATCAAAACAGGGTCAATGTACTTAATGCAGAGATGAATCCTTCATTCCCTTTATATTAACTGCATTCCCTAAATAGGTAGATAAGTTAGATTGCTTTGACCTATTAAAATTCTATAGGTAAAAATACTTCGAATAAAAGGAACATGTCCCTCAAGGAACTGAACATTGACTGCATTGTGGCATACAAAGATGCAAAACAGACATTCTAAGTTTTATAATCTACCTCAGTTAATCTATTAAATGGTAAAAATAAGCTAGTGTAAACATCTGCTAGAACAGACCATATAACTAGGTCTCAATTGCAGAAATAATAATGGTAAAAATATCTTGTTCTGATATCTAAGCCGAAGGCCATGCCATTAAACACAACTAATATTTTTAAAACTGGCACTACAATTGAAGAGAAATTCTCTGGCCTCTTAAATGTCATTCACATGGTGACGAAGCACATTGGAATCTTCATCGAATGAGATAGTAATGAACAAGTAGAGCAATATGTTCCAAGAGGTTTTGATAATGTTTTTTCCTTCAATCAAAAATCCCATGTACCAAAAGAAATGTCAAATGAAATATTGAGATGACATTTAGGTATGGTAAACGACTTGAACGACTCAAGTTTTGCTCGGGCTCAACTCAGAAAAGGCTTGGTTTAGGCTCCGTTTGAAGGGAAATGAACCAAGCTTGAACTAGCAATCTAGGCTCCATCAAGATCAAGTCCATTAGGCACAAAAAATATATGCTAGATATAAGTTTAGATAGTGGTTGTCGGATAGGAGATCCAATGGTCCACTAAATATTTATTTAATTTTTTGAATTCATCAAATGTTAATTTAAATTTGAACGAAGCTGGAAACTAAGCTTAAATCAAGTTTGAATCAAGCTTCAATTCAAGCTTGAGTTGATTTCTCACTCAATTTAGGATTCTGAGCTAATCTAATAGGCTCGCATTTGGCACGGTTCAAAATTAAGCTTGAACCAGCTTGGAATAATGATAAACAAATAAAGCTTGACCTCAACTTTCCAGATCAAAATTAATTTCAAATCCCATTTGATCAAGCTCAGCATTACAACCCTAGTGGTGGCCCAAATTGATCTAAAGAGAACCTCTTTTTTGCAAAGGAAGATTGATAGAATAACAGAAAACATGTGTTTAAGTTCTTGGCCACTTGCAACTCCGACAGACCCTATTTCTACCCTAAAATTTGCTTTGAACCCTTTTCTTTTTTTTCCTACCATACTGCTATGATCTTTCTTGGAAGTGACTCTCAAGCAGATATGGATAATTCCATCTTAATTCAATATTAAAGCAAGAAAACAAATCTGCATGTCCGTTTTTCTCTTCCTTATGAGAAAAGGCCTTCTCAGAATTAGCGGTGCATGATAAATTCAAGAATTTTAGGGGATTTAAAGCTGGAAGTCTTTTCCTAAGAGTAACTTGATGGTTCATTAGGTTTGCAGTCATTCACTATAATTATAAAAGCAATACCGAGCCCCACAAAATTTTCGTTTTAAGTCTTTCCTTGTTTAGTTCCTACCGTCAACAGAACTGCTTTGTTGACGCTTTAATTAAAACATCAAACACCATTTCACTGATCAGAAGCGCTATATAATAAAATTATAGATAAAATTACTCTTCCCATCCACATGGATAGGAGATAGTCAATGGCCAAATGATCCGCCATTTTTTTCTTCAAACCATTACACGAACCACCAAATAAAAAATTAAAATATATATTCGCAAATTAGTAATCCAAAACTCAATTCACATAAACTCCAGTGAACTATACCTGGAGACTTCCCCTTTAAACCCTAAAAGCACAGCAAAATCACAGGACAAACACCGTAGAATTCCTCGAAGGTTCAAAAAAAAGGAGCAAACACCCATTAAGTTTATATATTTTCGATTAGAAATCCTCTTATTCGGTCGTAAAGCATCAAGAACCAAGAACATATCTAAGAAAATATTATTCTAAAAGATTAGAAATATCGTAGAAGAACAAGAATTAAATCAAATGGAACAAATTAGGGGGAAAAAAAAAATCTTTTGCTTACGTCGAGCGCGTGCCGCCGATCGGAAGGCGGAAATCCCTCGAAGCCCACCGGCGGTGGGGGAGAGTCGAGAAGTATGGAGCTCCGGAGAAGAACACCGAACAATCTAGGGCAGCAAGCGGGTCGGGTCTACTAGGTCCGACCCGTTCTCCTTATGATTCGGAGGCGGATCCGTCACTATTAGTACATGGCACGTGTTCGCACCGGCATTCTGTGCGTGTTTTCGCACGTATGGAGTGACCTGCACAACTTCTTTTTTTTTGACTGCAATTGGAGGTAGAACCCAAAGCTTTTATTAAGACAAAATATTTACAGAAAAGGAATGTGCGAGAAGGGGACAAGAAGAGCAAGAAGAGATGATGATATTTTTTCCAAGGCGAGGGAAATATTTCCATGGAGGACAGGAGCCAAAGTGGATTTCCAAGAAAAAACTCTTAGAGTTTTTCTTTTTTCAAATGTTGCCTGAAAGAATTAATTGATCACATGCTAATCTAGAGAGAGATAGCAAAAAATTATGAGAGCAAAAGAAGGGCAATCCACTCTATAGATCAGTAAAAACTTAACCCTTTATGTTTTGCTATCCTCTCTTTATGACAGCAAATCTTTGAGGCATGCTCTCTTGCAAATGTGAACCAAGAGGGCGTATCCTTTTTCAACACCATACCTAGCATGGTTTAGGTCTTCTTTTAACCTAAGTTTTTTTGATTAAACTATATTTTTGGCTTCGAACTTAGAGAAATGCGTCACTTTAATCTCTAAATTTCAAAATGTTACAAAATTAATCCTAAACTTCATTTTTTTGTTTCTCTTTGATCCCTACTATTAAAAAAGGATAACGCTGTGAGGAACTTACCTACGTGGCATTTGATGTATTCTCATCTCATCGCTACCTCCTCATCCCACTTCTTCTGTATGCATTCTGGCACTCATCAATGGTAAGATCCGACAACAAGAAAAACAAGAGAGAGGGAAAAAAAAAAAGAAAGCCGAGGTGAGGGGTTGCGAGGAGAGAGAAGGTGAAGGGCCACCAAAGGGGGGGAAGGATGGAAGGAGGGGCCGCCGATGGGTGGAGGAGAGGGGCCGACGCGATGCGGGGTAGAAAGAATGGCCGGGGAAAGGAGGGGGTGGCGATGATGCGGAGGACACGTGAAAATGCCACATCGATGAGTTTCTGAGAGCGTTACTCTATTTTAGTGGTAGTAGCTAAAGAGAAACAAAAAATTATGTTAAGAATCAATTTTGCAGCTTTTTAAAGTTAAGAAAGTAAAGTGATACATCCCCCTAAGTTTGAGGATCAAAAATGTAGTTTATCAATTTTTTTATGTTAAAAAAAAATAAATTATCATAAATAATGTACATCATCTACAAATGCTAAAAATATAGCATAATTAAAAATATACCATTTTACTTGTTAATAATTATTAATTCTAACCAGTAATCAAATCATTTCGCCTAGTAACTAGAGATTCTAAACTAAATTTTTTTAAGGTATATCCTCAAAAATTTGAACCTTAGATGTAGTGCAAGTACTTAAACCCTGTCTGCAGAGAAATATTACATTATAGAGCCACACGATGCACGAAAAGCATGAAGTTAAGATTTTTATTATAATTATTATTTTATGACAAAATTTACTTCCCCATAAGTCAAGACAAAGCATTGCATTGTTCATCCTTACAACTCCGTACTTGTAGATGATTTGAAATCCACGAGCAATTATTTTGGCATTTTAACATTCTGTTCAAGTACCGTCTATTGAGTTAAATATTTAATTTTGAAAGATATCGACAAATGAAACCATATACCATATGATAATCAATGAGATCTTGTCTCCAAACTTTTTTTTTTTTTTTTTTAATTCTAAGTATAACCACAAGCCACTTGGATACATTAATCTTCTCTCTCCTAACTTTTTTTGCTCTCTCCTGGCCTTTTTGCTGTCACATGGAGGATTGATGGGCTCCTCCCAAGGCTTTGCCGTGCATGAGGTAAGGGAGTAATAAAAAACCCTGTATTTTATTCATCTCAACAGGAAACTTGTTTCTTACCAAGGAACCAAGGGTTAGATTCCTAACTTTTTGCTTAAATTATTTTTAAATTTATAAGAACCATAAAACTAGCTATTTTTATGATACAAAATATTAAACAATTAAAAAATTATACATATATAAAATAAATATAATTAAAATAAAAAATATTAAAATGAATTTATGATAATATAAGAAAAGATAAAATAAAAAATAAAATTATTTATAAAAAGTTTAAAGAAGTATAATTATGAATATAGAGAAAAGAATGAATTATATGATTTGAACATATGCAATGTTAATGTGAACTTAAAGGTATAATTATATGAAGAAATAATTTAATACATGTAAAAGAAGAAAGAGATTGAAGTATATTAAAAATTATTAAAAAGAAAATGATAAGAAAATTTTAAAATCTTTATATTTTATAGAAAATATAGCTTAAAATTAAGATAAATTTAAAGTTTTATTGTTGTTATTGATGATGGTGGTAGCGTGAGAGTTGGCAATAACATCCTAGAGAAGCATTTAAGTGGTAGTAATTTGAGTCACTTTGTAAGAAAATTTCCCACCCCCCCCCTCATGCATTTCATATGTGATAAAAAAACTAAACGAGGTGTGAGCCCTTCTCCTTTCACTTCAAGGACGCAGTTAAAACCAAAACGGTCGAACAGGCAAGATTAGTTCCAGGACTGTGGTTAGATT
Source organism: Metroxylon sagu (assembly GCA_017589505.3). Lineage (NCBI taxonomy): Eukaryota > Viridiplantae > Streptophyta > Magnoliopsida > Arecales > Arecaceae > Metroxylon > Metroxylon sagu. Next base: position 3,051,264 of record JACVBY030000665.1, on the reverse strand, counting down.
CTTAGACCACCTGGCCTACTGAGTTCTAGTACTTGGTATGAGCTAGCCTGTCCTAACAAGCTCCTGTTGGAGATTTTTTTTTTTTTTTTTTTTTTCAGTGTCAGAGGACAAGAGGTGGCCCATGTTAGATGGCATAATGTTGTGGTAAGCTGCTGGCAGGTGATCAATTTAAAGGACACCTATTGCCAACCAACTGCATGCACTGGGTGGCTGAGGTGAAAAGATTCAGCTGTGCATGACCTGCAAGTATGTCTTAACATCCATCCACTGCAGGCACGCAAATACAAGGCTAAAATCCAAAGTGACACTGCGGCCTTAGGGCCCATTGGGCCAGCCATATCATCCTTAGATTTTAGAGGAAAAAATAAATAAATTTCTTGCCAGCACCATGTTCATCATCCTACTAACTCTGCGTGTGATTGATGAAGATTGGTGCATATATCATGCTAGATGAAGCAATGAAACGTTGGCATGTGGTGTAGTGATATGATTGAGGCATTATAATATTTTCCATTTTATCGGACAGGACCAGATGGTTCACGTGAAGAAGTCGGAGATGAGTATGATGGAGGTTTTGAATTATAGATCTTGGAACCTCAATGAGGCCAAGAATCTGATTTGTTTTACCAGTTCACTTTGGAGGCAAGGTTATTTGGCCATACATGCTCAAAGCTAAACAATAAAGGTTCTCAAACTACTTTCACTCCAAAATTATTTTAATCCTTAATATTTTACATTGTTACAGCTGAGTCCTTTGTGTTTCAAGAATACGGTATTTCTAAACTTGAGCTCTACGTGTTTACATCAGCTATTCTATCGATTTTAATTACTATCATGCAGCAAGACACATGACGAGCTAAATTATTCTTAGTGGGAGTTCGAACTCGATCTCAGCTTATGCTTTGTATTGTTCAAGTTCGGTCTCTTTGGACCAAAAGTCTGTCAAAACTCTGGCTTATGCTTAGGCCTAGTTATGAATACTCGATCTCGGCTTGTTTCATGACTGATTAAGCTCAAGCTAATGTGTTACTTATCAATGTCAAGCTCTTCAGGATAAAGATCAAGCCGAGCTGAGCTTGCTACGGGTAACTTCCATTATTTACAGGACAATGGTCCACAAGGCCGAACTTCCATTATTTATCCAGATCAGTGGAGCAAGTAGAATAATATCGATGCAAAAATGAAGGAATATATCGATTGGAATAATTCAGCCTCCTTTATCGAAAAAGACTTCTGGGCGGTAGAAAGTGTCTTGATTACAGGACTTATAACATTCAGTTTTGATGATTTCACTGAAGAAGACTGAAGCTGGGAGCCATCTACAGACACGATTATTAACCCAATTCCCGACTTTATCCGGCCTCTATACGTTTGGATGCTAGCGCCGTATGACCGTTGGGCTTTCATCACAGTAGCGGGCAAGTTAAGGGAAGAGTGCGAGTCGTAGAAGCTGTGAAGGACCAAAAGATTGCACAGGCCACGGCTGGCGGTTGATGATGATGATGATATTTTGTAGCATAATCTCTGGCCCCTCTGGTGCCGTGGCCCTGCGACAAGTTGTTGCGTTGCGCTGTGTGCAAGCGTCTTTCAGGACGCTGACTTAGTCCTACGCTTGTTGGATGCTTTGGCCTGGCCTGGCCTCTGGCGTGCACGCAAGCAAAGGTTTGTCCGCTACACCTTTTCAATGGGTTCACTATTTACTGTCTATTTTGTCCGATTTCCGCCAACTTCTAGCCTGTTGGAATTGAAAATATCCGATCCTATAGCCATTATTGGTGATTTAAACCCTGCTCAAGAGAAGCAGCATGGTGAAGGCCGCCATCTCCACCTTATCTCAACAAAGAATTAATATACCCTTATTTTTTATTGATATATATTTTTCTTCTATTTGCATCTAAGGAGGTGATTTGCATTCACGATAATTTTAGATTACTAATGATCCTCGCAGCCGATAAACCTATGTTTCAATGATTAAAAAGCTTTAGATATATATATGAACCTGAGTTCACTGACCATGTAATATCAAAACTATTGTTGATATATCTTACTGTTACCATGATAATTTATTATTTTAATATTAATTATAACTATAATCTTTAGATTAAGCATTCTATTTATTTTTTATTATATTATATTATCAAAATATAATCTTATATATTAAGCTAGTATATTTCATAAATCAAAGGCATTCTTTATTTCTAAATCTCAGTTCGAGATCATTGTGCAGAGATGATCTTAAATACTTGTCCTTAAGGATGGGTATAAGTTAGGTGATGATTTTAGAGATGAAAATGATTTAGAATTACTACTGCATAGGATTATTAAGAAGCAATCAAATGTGGTGATCTCATCACCTTCGCTTGAATCACCAATAATTCTAAGTGGATTCACACTAATCCTAGGTATATCACTTTATACTAAATATCCTCTTAAAAGTAAAGAGAACTATATTAGTTTGGACATGTCACAAGGAAAAAAACTAAAATACATTAACAAAGGGTAAATATTTGACATATATAAGAACCACTTTCATCGCTGCTTTCATATTCGTACATGATGATGGGTAGGATAAGTGACAGGGCTTACCTATAGGAGATAGGGCTTACCTATCACCCACGTGGCTCTAATGTACTGCACCAATCCTCGACTATCATAAACGAATGATGATCTCAATGAAAAATGGAGTGGCAATGAAAAGTACCACTCAGAGATATTTTATTATTTGACGTGAAATTGAAGATTATTGATGTTAGGCTCATTGAGCTAGATATATTAAGTAGCTATTTTTACTTTATTACAAAATATTAGGAAAGGCACCGCATTGCAAAGGCTTAAGATTTTAACTTTGGATTATAGACAAAGACATGCTAGGTTTTACTTCAACAATGCTAATATAACCTAGGAACCATACAAAATAGATATGGCACTATCTTTGCACTGAAATCAAACCTACCACTAGCCAAAAGAGCAATGTAAATATGCCACATAAGTTGATTTTTCTAGATTTCTTTTCAATTCTGATTTTGAAATTTGACTTGGATTCGGTCTAGATTTTTTTGGGCAAGAATGGTCTATTCTTTTTTTTTTTTTCCAAGAGATTAGGCAATTTCAATGGATTGAAATGAACTAGGTTGGATAATAATAATAATAAAAAGACTTGCTTTTCAATTTTCTTTTAAAAATAAATCAAATTCAATGCATAACTTGTTGCATTGGGCTAAATTTTATCAAATTTAGCTAGGAATCTTTGCTAGAAAAATTTACGAGCGAATATGAGTCCCAACCAAATCTAGGATTTAATACATAAAATAATAAATATGCACACATATTTTAAATGTGAGATTTCATCCAAAATTCTCCCTCCACATGATTTAATCAGAAAAGTCAGGAAAAATAAAAGCTGGCCATATAAATCAAAAGGACATGATTCGAACTTGATGTCAGGGCCATGCAGGACCATTGCTTGGCAGACTGGTGCTGGATCCACAAGCGTACTAACGTTTGCCGTTTGATTCTCCGCAGCGGAAGAGCCCCCTCCCATCTCCATCCCTACTGCTGAAGGGTGGCCCCAGATTTTTTTTTTTTTTTTTCAAAAAAAAAAAGGCCTTCTCCTCTGTCCACCATGTCGCTGTTCGCAATAAAAAAAGAAAGGCCAACCCGTGGCGGCATAGGCCGGACGGGAACAGTGGCCGGCGCTGGCCCCGGACGCGGCATGCTCCCCAGGGGCTTCCCCCATCGGCGCTCGAGCCAATGGAGTCCTCTGCGGATGCTCTCAAATCAACGGGAAAATTCTTGGCACCCGTGAACCTAAAGTGCCCAGAAATGGGCCCATCTCAGGTGACAAACATTCCGCTCGGCACCCCTCCATTTGAATGGCATCGTAAGAGGTAGAGAATGATCTCGTTAAGGCCGCGAAAGAGGTCGATCGTATAGGGCTACTTGTTTACTTTCAAATTTTTACCCACATTGGTCCCAAAAAAAAAAAGAAAATTAACGGTGGAAGCACCCGCCTTTCAAATTCAAAATCACCAAGGAAGAGAAGAATGATAGTAATCTTTGTAAATAATTGTAAAGAAACAGTATTAACCAGACATTGGTTGCCTAAAGTTTAGCCACGGCCAATATATTTTGAGTATGGTAGCTGTTAACTATAATGTTCAAAACCAGACCGAACATCAATATGAAAGATTGAGCCGATAATTCAATGATCCAACTAATTGATCATTAATAATTAAAATAAATTAATTTTTTAAAAAAATATATAATTTAAATTATTTTAACTATAATAAAATATAATATTCATATTAATACTTGAACTTGCTTTTGAATGTTCAACTATGGTATATTCTTATAATTTTTCTTGGCATATGGACTTCAATTCCATTCATTCATTACTTTTTCAATGTCTTGAGTCTTTTAAACCATCTACTTGTATTATTGATTTTTATTTTATTTATGACACCATTTACATATAATCAAAAGCATAAAAAAGAAGAAGCAAGCTATCAAATTTCTTAAAAAAAATACTTGTCATTTTTTCATATTGATTAGAGAAAAAGAGAGGTGAGAGAGTCTCAAATCAATTAAAAAAAAGAAAAAAAAGATTTAAATCAAAAAAGAAAAGTTTCTAGAAAGGAACATTAATATTTAAATTATATTAGTTAAAAAATAATCTTAAAGAGTATAAAAAAAAATCAACGTGATTTTATAAATTCTCATCAAGTCACTGGATCAATAAAAAACTAACCAATTCATTCAGTATCAAATGAGTTGATAATATAATTGGTCCGATTAAACAACCAAACTGGTCAAGAGTCTCATCCACTAGCTTACCAAATGAACCGGTTGATTCGATCCAAGTCTGATAATTAGATGCTGGCCATTACAATTAAAATAAATGAGTAAAGCCATAAAAATAATGGCTTTGAGGATATATAAAACTAGGATTTGATATGGTACTTTTTTATTATTTATTTTAAAAATATAAAAAAATTAAAAAAATTAATATAGTAAAGAATCTTTTGCTCATCTAACTCTTATGACCAGTTGAACTTGTAGAAATTGAGATCCTCTTTCCAACTTTGAGGTTGCCGATAGGAGCTATCATTTTCTCTATTTCGTCATCGAAGTCATGGTGTTCTTCACCTCTCCGAAATTGCTGTCTTTTTTATTCTTATAGCTCCATTATAGTAGCAGCCTTGATAATATCGTCACTAACCCTACCATAGTAAAAAAAAAAAAAAAGTATAGATACTTTATTCCAAAGGTTTTTCATCAAAGCCGTTATCTCCTTCGCTTTCTCCATCTATAGAAAGCAAAGAGCGGTCATGATAAACATCAATAAATTTTATTTTTTTTAGTGCACTAATCATATATATATATATATAACTGATTGAGATTGATTTTTTAAAAAAAATATTTATTTTTTTAAATAAAGCCTTATAATTTATATTTTTAATATTAAAAAAAATAAGAACTATGGTAAAACCCATAAAACCATTGTGAATCCTAACGCATGACGCTTGCTGCAAAGCTTCCTTTGGCCGCAGCACCAGAAATGGGTGGCTTCAAAATTTTTCAAAAAGTCGTTACAATGATTGAAGATATATCAAACCATAATTTTGTTTAATTTTTGGGTGTTCAGCTCAAATTACAATGCTTTTGGTTCAGCTTTTTTTCGATTTCAACAACCAGTCATTCATACTGGGTTCAAGACATGACTGCGAAACAGGTACCCATCCATCAAGGACCAGTGCCAGACTCATGTACTTGCTTCGATTTTCTCATCAGAATAATTTGATTCCAACGAAATTGGACCAAGCTACCATGAGATGACAAGACTTGAATAGATGCAGTGAAAAATAGTATTTTACTCGCCAAAAAATTGTTTTCAAATTTCAGCCCAATCTTGGCTCTAAATCCACTAATTAATTCCATCCATCCAACTTGCAACCTGGTTTCTAGGTGATCTTTTGTTTAATACTGTGAAATTGGATGTACTTGGTGGTGGTATTAGGAGAACAGATCTTGATCGCATTGCCCAAAGCATAGGGAACCCCAAACCAAAGGGATATCTGTCATTAGTGAATTAATTTTAAAGCTTGCCTACTGCTTTATAGGTGGTGCAAGTAGGGCTATCCCTTGTTTATTCTCCCCCAAAGAGCAAGGGTTAAACTTTGATCTCCCTAAGCTAGAAACCAGACACTGTGGTCATTTGGGAGCAAGTTATAGGCCTAGAATTCTAGAAAGATTTTTAAGTTATCCACTCGTTCTTCGCTTCTTACAAGAGCTTGAGTTGCTCGTGATTTCATGCCCAATGAGATCCAGCATCACACTTTGTCCTTTCCCTCCCACGCAAGGCTCACCAAGTAGCCACTTCTCAATTAGTGCCATTCTTCATCTCAAGTACTCAAGAATTTGTCCTAATCTACCACCTTTGGTAACAAGAGTCTGTAGGAGAAGTCAGATAAATGGACATGGATTCCTATGGGGCTTTAAAATTCATTAAACTATCTTTGAGATTTTACAAAATCATTCAAAATCTGTAGACAACAATTGTAACAAATTTTTTTAGAACTTCTTTAAAATTAGATATTTTGACTGATAATAAAAAAAATATAGAAAAAAAAGTATGGGACTCTATTATAATAGTGGGCCGATCCCTCTTGAGAAAATTGCACCTCTTCTGTATGCTGACTACCCTTTAAAATGAATGTAATACTTTTAGGCATATTTCTTCCGATTAGCAACTAAAATTACTGCATAAGTATTAAAAATATATCCATGATTTGATCACAGTTCTATACAAGTGCAAGTATCAAAAAGTAAATAGTGATCCAATCCCTCTTATTTAATGAGAAAATTGCACACCTTCTGCACACCGATTATGCTTCTGGATGATTAACCACTAAAATTAATGCATAAATATTAAAAATATATCCAGGATTTAATCACAATCACAGATAAGTGCCAAGTATCAAACACCATTTTAAATAAACATGTACATAATTTATGTATATTAGGTGATTTTTCTTCATAATTTTTTTCACTGAACATTCTAACTTTTTGTTGTTTGTTTCTCAAAGCCCACTTTTTGAAAACTTTGTAAACTTACCATATGGGCTAAACAAACGCACAACTTTTAGTTCCTCACTTTTAATATTACAATCTACCCTCCAAAACTGGAGAGAGCCAACAACCTCCCAAGCCATCCCCTTATGAAAGAAAAGATGTTCCAAGTTTCCCATTGAATCTCTTACCAGGTTGGGTGCTTTTTATGATTTCCCAAAGATGGTCCCTCCCCCTCCAGATGAACCCTTAGAATTACTGAATTCATGCAGCCTGAAAGCCTTCTCCCTCCCACTCCCACATGGCCTAAGTTGTAAGCCCATGTAGCTCCAAAACCACGAATGATCTGAACTCATAAAGGTGACAAAACCATTCAAAAATACTAAACCAAAAGGATGCTTGACTCCCAGTGGCTGTCACCAGCTCCAAGACAAAATCCAACAGTTTTAAGAAGGGCAGTAATAAAAGCAGCCCATAGAAATTCACCATTTTGTTTTATTAGTTATTATAAAAGGATAAATAGTTAACAACTATTTCTACATGCACGCGTTATCTATCATCCCACTTAACCATCAGGACAATTGTAATATGTGAAGCCACCAAACGTTTTGCAACCCTAGGCTCTCTTTCCCATCCTCTTTTTTTTTTTTAATCCTTTCTATCTCCATTTCTTTCTTATCCCCATCTTCACATTTCTTGGTATCATTCAACTCCTAACACCCATGAAGGATCTCTGTGATCTCAAGGTTCACATCAATGGGCAGCACACCTTCCTCCTCCATCAGGTAATCTTTGAAAACCAAAACCCAAGCGAATCTTTATCTCATCTCCTTCACAACTCTGTGATTCTTTCAAGAAAATGAAAGGTTCCTTCATGTCTTTTTCTTCTCTTTTCTTCTTTCTTGTAGAGGATTCTCTGCTCATTCTCAGGAAGACTAAAGAAGATGGTAAAGCAAGAGAGGAAGAGAAGCCAACCGAAGGGCTCAGGGCTAAAGATAATGGAGTTCCCTGGAGGCCCGGAGGGGTTTGAGCTGGTATCAAGATTCTGCTACAACAATGGGAGAATTCCCATGAGCCCAGCCAATGTCAGCCTGCTCCACAGCTGCGCCATCTTCCTCGAGATGACCGAAGAGTTATCCAGCTGCAATCTTTTGAGCCAGACGGAGACTTTCTTAGATGGGCTCTTCTACTGGACCTGGGGTGACATCCTGACAGCCTTGAAGAATTGTGAGCCTTTCTTTCCCATTGTAGACTCCTCTGGCCTGCTCCTAAAGTTCATCTCCTCGCTCCTCGCGAAGATCTCGGCCAATTCAGAGGTTCCATTGACAGTTGCCACCCCACTTCCCTCCTCCTCCTCCTCCTGCTCATCTCCCGATACTTCTGGGTTCAGGTGCTCCTCTTCCACCAAGACTCCTGAAACCATAAAGCCTTGCTTCATTAAAGAGTGGTGGTTTGATGACCTGACTATTCTTGGCCCAAAGATCATAGAAAAGTTCATGAGGACCCTTGGAGCCTATGGCACTGATAACAAGAACCTCATACTGACCAGGTTCCTGTTGCACTACCTCAAAGCAGCAGCAGCAGCAGCAGCCAAAAACCCAATCTCCAACAAATTGGAGTATGGTGGACTTGCAGACACTGCAGTCTATGGGGTGGTGCTAATGGGGAGGTCAGCCTTTTCTTGCAGGGGATTGTTTTGTGTCATGAGGGTGGTCTCTGGCCTGGGCCTGAGCAAAGAATGTAGGTATAAGTTGGAGAGGCTGATAGGTCTGATGCTTGACCAGGCCACTTTGGATGACCTCCTGGTATCAGGGTATGATGGGGTTGTCTATGATGTGAATCTGGTGCTTAGATTGGTTAGAGTCTTTGTGAATGAAGGAGAGGATGGGATGTCCTCGCAAAAAATGAAAAAGGTTGGGAGGTTGTTAGACAAGTACTTGGGTGAAATCTCCCCTGACCCGAGCTTGAAGGTCTCAAAGTTTCTTGGGGTGGCTGAGAGCCTGCCGGATTCTGCCAGGGACTGCTTTGATGGGGTCTACAGAGCTTTAGACATTTATCTTGAGGTAAGACCGAAGTACCATCATCTTTTCTTTTTTGCCCCCCTTCTTAACCATACAATTGATAGGTGGATAGATGGGGAGAAGTAAAATTGCCCATTTCTGAGTCTTTTCCATTTGTTTGCTTGGTGGTACTAAGGGTATGTGTTGACACAGTGTTCTGAGAATGGACAGCAGTACTTTTTGGCTTGCTTTCCGAGGATTGCTACCTGGATTGGTACCTTAGATTCTATATCATTAGAAATAAAGTTTTTTTATTAAATTAAATGGTTGAATTCATGTAATTTTACTTCGGTTTTCTTGATTTTAGATTATAACTTGTTTGTTATTTTATCTTTTTCCTCGTTTCAGTATATTAATTTTCAAGCATTAATCAATATAAGCTAGAAAGATTCTGCTCAAGGATAGTTAGTAGGTTTTGTATGCTTCTTGGACTGGTTAATGTGTGTGATTCATCTCATGTGCATATAAGAGGTGGGAGGTTGGAAAATCTTTTTGCCTTTTGTACCAAGCAAAATGGTTTCCGCAAAAAGATTTTCCTGCAATCATCTCTCTTTTGCAGTCTAGTCTTTTAGCTACTCACTTCCTTTTTGGCTCAAATATGGAGGGGATATAGTTTACATAAAGTGGTAGAGATTGTATCCTTCCCTTCCCTTCCGCATATTGTAACAGGGGAAGCATCGATACCTTTATTTGCCGAAAGATTTTTTATGGCTTTTGTATGATGCTTCCTTTCGAGAGTATAAGATGACAGGGGAGGGCACATGTCTCATGGCTGGCACTGGGCAACCCAGCCCTGCTGTACTTGTGTTCAATAATTTACAAAACTTGGAGAACATTCCAATGATACCCCAAGGCACTCAGATAAATTCAGGGAGATGTTTTCCAGACTGTCATATGAACCCCCTCTTTCTTCTAATTTATCTCCAGACTTCTAATGGTTTTTGAGAGAACATATTTGAACTTTGTTCTGAAAATTCAAGTAATTGATATTATTTGCTTCTTATGATACGCAGTTTCCTGGAACAACCATAGATTCTCTGGTGGTGACCCTCTGCAATAATCACAAATAGGGACATTTCTCACAACCAGCCTTGTACTTTTGTACCTTGTACATTGAATTTAAATATATGAAAAGCACTGAGTTTCTCATTTAGGGCATTTTAGTGCATAATATTTGTGGCCAATTGGGAGCATGATGTTGGAATTCCTCACATGTTGCTTCCTACGATAATACCCTAAACAATAAATTCCTTGAATTTTTTGTGCCTGCATAACAATTAAGATCATGATTCTTGGATTTCATAGCCTCAGTTCATTCAGCTTCTGCTCTATCTATTTATGCGTCTATCTGGTGTCTACATTGGCTTATTTGATCAAACAGCAGCATTGTTGTTGGATTTTTATCAGTCACACAGAAAGCTGACCGCTGAAGAGCGCATGAGACTATGCCAGTGCTTAAACTATGAGAAACTCACGCTCGAGGCTTGCAAAGACCTTGCCAAGAACAAAAGGATCCCACCAGGAATTGCCATCCAAGCACTGGTTGCACAGCAATCCAAGCTCCGAATCAAGAGTTGCATGACAGATGGGCTGGATCCTGCTGCAACCCCTATGTTGGTTCAGTGCGCTGCAGGGGCTGAGGCCAAGGGGACTTCTCCAGAGTTGCTGGATGAGAAGGAGGAGCTGAAGCTCAACCTACAGAGAATGCAGAGCAGGGTGATGGAGTTGGAGAAGGTGTGCAGAGAGATGAAGGGCCAGATGTCTAAGATGGTTAGGACAAAGACCATCAGCAGCACCTACCACCACAGTGGTAGGGGATTGCCTAGGCTCTGTTGATTCACCTTGTTCTTCTCTCTCCTCCCTGGTCTCCACATCTAAAGATCAATACGGTGCTTTTTTTGTTTGTTTGTATATTTTTTTCTTTTTCTTTTTTTTGCGAAGGTCTAGCAAGGGAAGCAACAGGAGGACTGTAAATTTCTAGGTTATTTTTTTCTTCTTCCTACCTTAGGTTGTGTCTTGAATTTAGTTGAGTTACATTGTAGCACTTGTGAGATCATTGTGATATGGGAGCATTTTGAGGAGTTTGTAAAGTTTTCCACCATGCGAGTTGATGAGAAATTGTTTGATTCTCAATGAGTCTTTTGATTCTTTCAGCAGGTGCATTTGTTGACAAGAAAAAAGACATTATGAAGCTTCTCTACATATTTGATAATAATTTGCTCCAGGGTGCATTAAACTTGCAGAAAATTTCCTCAAAATCCAACCTCTATGAACTTGGAGTGGAGCCAGAATGCTTAAGATTAGATTGGGATGCCACCATTTTTCTGAGAAAGCCAGCCTGTGCTTCTTGTCAGCATTTCCATCTTCTTAACATCTGGATTCTTTCCTCTGAAGTATGATTAAGGTTGGCAGGCCATTTCAAAAAAGCCTTTTGCAACGGACAAAAGTTTCGAAATCATTGGCTAGCAAGTTGCATCACAAATAGCTGAACGCAGTTGAAATAATATGGATACGTAGGAAGTATTTACCATAATTTTGCTTTAGAGGCCAATCAAGAAAGAGAGAGAGACTTAAAGACAATACCCTCAAGACAAATAAGATGGCTTCGCATGCGGGACATCTCGGCTGGATCTGGAATGAAAAGAAGGGGAAGAATATTTAATGTTTTTGAGGTAAAAGCATCAAAAAGAGTGGCAAAAGTGCACCAAAAGATGTCAGTTTTCATGGGACCACATTCTCAGAGAGAGTTAAAAGCTTCAGAGGAACAGTCCTAACCAAGTGGTTGACTCATTTTTTATCCAGAAAATCTGATAGCTGCCGCAGTTGCGTTAATCAAGCAGGTTGGGGCCGGCAACAGCAAATTGATGCCCGGCCTTTCGTTGGAATAAACTATAGTATTTAGTTCTGCTGGCAAACCATATAATATCAAATCTATCATGTTTATTTTTTTTTTTAATTTCTAATTCTTTTCACTTTATAATAACTGTATGATTATATTTATTGCATGTGTAAAAAAATAATTATATGCAAGATAATTATATATAATAAATTAAAAATTATATACGTCATAAATAATAAAAAGTATTAAAAATTAAAAAGAATCGAATATTAAAAATTAAAAAGAATGGATATGATATGTTGGGCCGAATGCTACATGGTTGATCAATAGAGACTGCCGTTGTGGTCGATCCATGGAACAAACACCCATGCTCCAGAAGTTATAAAAAGAGCTCCATCATCAGTGGCTAACGGGGACAAGCTGACCACGAGTAGTTTACAAACAAAAGAGTGTTGATCCACGCAGGTTCCACGAATGGGTTACCACTCGGCAAGCATATGGAATGGAGCTTGACGTCCTTTGGATGCTATAACACACTGTACCATCTCAGAATGTCGTCATTGTTTTTAAAAGCTTTGTGGAGAAAATGGGTCTCTGTCGCTGGGAGAGTGTGCACCTTGAAATAAGAACATAGATTCCTCTCAGGGTGGGAGTATGCCACACCAGCTTATTCTGAGTTGGAGAGACGAGGAACAACTTGTGAGATGGTATGACTATTTTATGTTTGGTGGGTCCAGATGCCAAGATGGATTAGTTGTAATGGCAGTAAGCCCCCAGTTTAATAGCCTTTGTTATGCTCCGAGTACTCCTGCATGCCATGGCCAAGACAAGTTTTCGACATGTTATTTGCTAGCAAAAATATTTTGCCAAAGTAGCCAATAATATATATTTATAGGCAGGCAAAATAACAGGCTCAGAAAGAAGAATAAATATAAAACAATTAACAAATGTGGTGACGCTCGAGTCCATCAAAGTCCATTGGATCAGCCATAAGAAATTAATTGTATAGATTCTATTTTAAGATTATTAAGACATTTAGTGAAAGATCACGAGCTCTGCAATCTTCTGTCTAATCTTTGGCTACATCCAAATGATGATGTTGCAGAATGCTAGATTTACCAAATCTACCATAAATTGCATGGTGGTAAGACTGCAAGGGGCAGCAGCATAGGCAGGAGAGGTCCATAAATAGATGCCAAGCTAGTCAAAGATTCTTTATTTGTTTTTAATCTTGCCATTACACCAGCAAAGAAATTGCAATATAAACCGGTGTAATGGAGCATCTTGAAGAAGAAGATAAGGTGATGATCATCTTCATGGAAGGTTAAACGTGACATGCCGTTTAACCAATAAGATGGGGATGTCGAATAGTTTTACCCTCAAACCACTGCTTTCAAAACATCATTATTATGCATAACACAAAAGCTGGAGACCAGTGGGCATTGAGATGCATTCCATGGAAGCTGATGATGAAGAATGCAACTAAGAATCCTCATCCAAAAACCAGCCCAAGAGATTAGTAGCAATATTTGCAACAGAAACACTGATGTATGAACAAAGAAAGATGCCGACAAGACCGACAACTTACAAAATCATCATTTTTAATGCAACCAAGTAGAAGATGCTGTACATATATCAAAGAGGATCCACAAGAAAGCAGACTAGGGTGTAAAAACGTTTTTATTTCATACCTTGATGTTTCTTCAGTCTAACTTCTAAAGGTCTTGCACCATGCATCTAGCCTGCAATTCTCAACCCTGTTGCAACTTTAATCAAGACCATATTGGTTCAGGATGGTTGCAGGTCCTCTGTCCAATGAAATATTCCTGCTATGGGATTTAGCAAGCTTCTGGCACATGACCCTCCTACCTGCCAAGGATCACAAATGCAGCATCACCGACAGTTCATAGATGCGGAATCTGAGACATATAGGTCATATTGCAAATTAGTAGCCACAGGTCTCTACATCCTATTTAATCACTAATGGCAAAATACCTAACAATAAAGGCATGCAGGAAGGGAGGTCCACATGAAATTCCACTTCTCAGAAGAAAATAAAGCATACTATCATATTTTCCTGCAGAAGGAGAGAAAAAAACATGCAGTGCACAGAGAATTATGCAGAGTTGGTCGTTGAGATTGAAAAAAAAAAAGAGAGAGAGAGAGAGGAGTTATTCTGCAAATTATAATTCAGCACTGAATCTTTTTTCATGTATTCATATGATTCATCGATAATTCAAAGCCAAATCAAGATTTACCATATCAGGCGATGATGCGTTTCTGTCTTCAGTTGCACGTGCCCACAACCTGCTGATGGCGGACAAACCGCATCCCAACTTTGGTAAACTAGATGCAGGCAGATATCCAAGAAAAAACTGCACTCATTCAATGGATCCATGAGGAACATATGGTTGATACAAGCATTACTTAGATACTACAACAACAACAGCAAAGCTTTAATTCCAAACTAATTGGGATCGGCTACATGAATCTTTTTTCTCTATTTTGCTCAGTTTTGATACAAGCATGAATTAGATGGCTTCAAAAAAAAGAAGCTATGAATCCTATGATGAGAACAACTCCTTCAAGCTGCATCATCGAAGAATATAGCACCAGTTTTAGTAGCAACTTTTTCTCCTGTTGCCAACCTCAGTACATAAGAAGGTGCCGAATTGAAATGCTAACAAGCCACACAACACATACAACGTTCATGTTGCCTCTTCTTTAAAATGCTATAATAGATAAGGCATCAATCATGGAAAGACAAACTCACAACCATGGTGTCAAGTTATGAGAGATGTTCCGTTGGATGTTGGGATGGGTTGTTGTCTCAAGTATCAAGACGGTCCTTTCTTGCCATTATCCCGGCATTCCAATCAAGGCACCTTGGGACATCCCTTGTCCTAATCCTAAGTGTTGCGATGGGCTGAGATAGCGGCGCATCCTATGAAAAACCACTGAGACGGTTCTATCTTATAGAATTTAAAACTTTATTCACAACTACATAAAACAACTTAAGAAAACCATCTCTGTGCAAAACAAACTGCAATTTGTCTCACCTTCCTCCTTGCAATCAAGTACTCCACCAAAAGTGGCAGTCAGTCCCTCTGTCAATCAAAAACAAAACTGCAGTTTGCAGTAAACTGAGATTTTGGAGCATACCAGACAAAACAACTTAATGACTAAACGCCAGGTCAACTTCAAGTTCTGCTTTAGCTTTCTAGATTTTTAAAAGTTATCGTTCTACCTTTTCTAATCATATAATTCATAAATTCTACTTTAACTGGAATGCTATATATCCAGAGGTCCAACTGTCGATACTAAAACATGATCATGCAACATAAATTGCCTAGAAACAGACAATAGTTTAAGGCCCAAATGAATAATCCATGTTAATTTTGAAGCAAAAAGCTCATAGAATGTTGCAATAAGTGATAAATATTGTTGATGAAATTTGTTTACAAACAAGCAATATTTCATCCTCCAGAAACAGCACACAAAATGATTTGACACGTGTGATGTCAATTCAGTTATATTACAAAAATAATTTCTGTTCATTGATTAATTTCAGTGCATTTTCTTTGGGATAACAGCAGTGAAAGACTTTGAAGAAACGGAAGAGCACGAAATCCAACTGCTCAAACACTGGATGAATAGATTGGCATGAAGAAATAGTTAAGACCTAAGATAGATTGGGTCTGGGTCCAAGCATTGAAAAGAAAATGATCTAGTGACTTTCTTATCTGAATGTAGGATGGCAATTATTTTGCAATTAATCATATTATTCCCTATATGAGGCTATTTTAGCTTATTTTGATCCTTATTAGAGAGGTTACCAGACCATTAACCTCCCCTTGCCAGCAAATCTAACTCTACTAGGAGGTGAGCATCCCGCTGACAAGTCACATTGAGAACTCCAATAACAACCATTAATGCGAACAAAGAGGCAATAATGAGGTATAACAAATATCTGCTACTCATTATTTTCTTAAATCTCAGCAGAATAGTAAGGTGCCTAGCAGCAAACAGAAGAAGAGGTCTCAAAGCTGCAACACATTAGTGTAAATCATGTTTCAAATGGATAAACATACCTCAGAGCATTCCATTATTCATCATCCAAAATAAAATGATGAAATCATTACTGCATCATGAAGGCAATACAGTGCAACTAAATTGAACCATGACTGCTCAACCATTTAGTATGAAACACTATAGCTTTTTCGAATGAAAGTTTGTTATCATGGAAACTCAGTTTAGAAAAATCAGATACAAACATAGAGCCAATGACAGAAGGACTAGTGATTTAGTGCACAACAAACAATATGTATGATTAAAGCAACTACAAGGATGTCAGATATCAGATTTGACAAATAATGCACGTTCTAAAATAAACCTCATCTGAACAGACCACATGTAATTCTGATCAAAGGGCCAGAGATACAATTTCGTTCAGTAATTCAGCTTTCAAGCTGCTGAAAGAAGAAGCCATGTTATACTTAAAACACTCCCTCCTTCGAACATGGGGGATTATATTCCATATGCAATTTGCTCATTTGTTTGATCCTAAATGATTAAATTGAACAAGCACCAAACAAATCCTTGGCGCTGTCTGAATTCCTCAAGAATATTTCTGAGTTCGAGCAGCTACTACTTCTTCAGATCCTTCTCCATCCACATTCACACCAACTATCTTTTCAAGCTTCTTCCAGTCCCCTGTGAAATCTTCCGGGAACTTCTTCTTCAGCCCACTAACCACCCTCTTCCCAGATCTAACCTACGAATTCTTCATTAACCCCTCCACCAGAAGTTTCACCGAGCCCAAATCCGGCACCTTGCTCTGCTTCACACCATCCATGAACACCCCCAAACCGCCATCAAAATCCCCATTTTTGCATAAAGAAGCCAACAAATTCCTTTAAGTCGCAGAATTTGGAACACATTCCTTCTCTTCCATCTCCTTGTACACTTTCTTCGCCTCTTCAAACCGGCCATGACGACAATAACTGCTTGTAAGATAGTTGTAGGTAATGGTATCGGGCTTCAATCCAGCTGCCTCGATCTCTATGATCAAATCAAGCACGTCTTGCGGTTTCCCCTCGAGGGCTCGGTGCATGACTCGAACATTATAAGCCGGCAAATCGGGCTTGCATCCTTTCTTCTCCATCTCTTTCCACAACCTCTCGGCCTCCTCCGGCCTGCCTTCTTTATAGAAGGAATCGAGAAGGGTGGTGTAGGTGGCGGTGGTAATCTGGATCGTTCTCTGATCCATCTCCTTGAGCACGGCGAGAGCCTTCTTGGCGTCGCCGGAGAGACAGTGGGACTTGACAAGGATGCCGTAGGAGACCTTGTCGAGGGCGATGGAAAGGCGGCGGGAGAGGTCGGCGACGCGGCGGCGGGAGGAGGAGAGTGGGGAATGGTTGAGGGCTGAGAGGAAGGCGTTGAGGGACAAGGGCGCTGCGGGGGGCGTCGAGGGAGGGGATCTCGTCGAAGATGCGGAGGGCGTGGTCGACCATGCCAGCGGCGGCGTACGAGGTGACGACGGCAGCGAGGAAGGGCTCGCTGGAGGCGCGGGGGTCCCTCTTGAGGGGCTCGAGGAGGGCCTCGATGTCGGAGGAGCGGCGGGCGCGGGCGAGGCGGCGGATGGCGGGGTCGAAGGCGTGGGGGCGGGAGAAGAGGGGGGGGGGGGGGGGGGTAGGAGGTGGAGACGGGGAGGAGGAGAAGGGAGCGGTGGCGGCGGGAGGAAGCGATGAGCGCCATTGCCGTGCTCTGCGCGAGGCGAGGGGGTGCCTTAGGGCCAACTGCCCAACGGGCGTTTCGAGATTCATCAGGCTTTAGGATCTGGGACCCAAGGGGAATGGACTCCCAGGGCGCCCAGGCCTCACTTTGGCCTAAGAGTTCCGAGGCATCGGAATTCACTGCGGTTTTGGAATCCAGGCAATGCATCTAAATGGTTAAATTTAAGATTATAGTGCCTCTTGATGGTTTGTATCTGATATCTGGATTCAAACCCCACCTTGTATATGGTAGAGGAATGATGGAGATGGACGCCGGGTGTTTGTGTTTAGAGAATGAAAGAAAATAAGAGATCAAGAGGATAAGATATATTCATGGCAGATAATCGTACTTTTGCTCTTAAGGGTTTAGAAGAAATGATAAATGGTTATGGTTCAAAGTGCTTGCCTTGCTTGCGGTATGTTAATGTAAACAGTTGGCTTTGGCACAAAACAATTGTAAGATTAGTTGCACAGTAAAGCCTGATCAAGCTTTTCAAGCTGAAATTTGTATGAGAGCATCAGGAATGATGACTGTTTATCCCATCCAAAACATGTTCAAAGTTCAATCTGGTTCCCATTATCAGGCAATTTGTCACTTGTTCTGCAGGACAAACTCCCCTGGAGTCAACTCCCAGTAGAAAAGCAGACAATGCACCCAGAAACCCTTCCCTGATTAGCTTCATGTATCAGCTTCAGTAGAAACACAGACCACTGCTCTTCAATCCACTACTCAGATCAGTCCGAAGTCCACAATCTACCCTTTCTCTAAGGAAAATATTGACTGAAGGTATCTTCCTTCGTCGCACCTCCAAGCCAGCCAATGTTAGAAGGCTGGCCATCCCAAACAAGCAGCTGAAATTGTACACCAATTACACTGACCTAGGGTGTGTTTCCAAAGTAGATGATGAATTCATTTTTTTTTCAGATAAAATCCAAAAATAATCCATATCATGCTTATGGGACTCCTATGAGTACTGAACTGATTCAAAACTGATTCGAGTTGGAAAGAAATCCAGTTCAAAACATTTCCTGCAATCTTTCTTCCAATACCTTGGATATACAAACTTATGTCTACACTTTGTCATTTTTGTTTTACCTTTCTGGGTTTCACGCTCAGTAAACAAAAGTACTCACTCTACTGTAAATGAAGTCAAACAGATAATTTCCTACTGGTGATGAACACCCAAGTCACATAAGCAACAAGAAATAAATAGTTTCTGACAAAAAGTAAATTTAACTGCAATAATGCAAACAACAAATCCAACAAAAACCTATCAGTGAATAACAGCTTAATTATCTTGGACACCTTCTCTCTCAATACTTTACCATTCCCTACATCAAATACAAAGCACTCACACTGCCCTAGAAAGCAAATTCACCTTCAACTTTCTTCCACGCATCAACAGCATCGCCCTTGATCGCCTTCCTCATCTTCGCAACAACATCCTTCGCCTCATCCAACTGAGAATTCTTTATCAAGCCATCAACCAATCCTTTCACAGCCTCAAATGGTGGCGCCCATTTTCTCTCCAAACACTCCTTGAAGACCTCCACCCCGGGACCGAACTTTCCTTTCCCGACCAAACCCCGAAGCAACAAAACATACGTCTCAAAATTAGGTGACACGCCGGTACCATCATTCCTCTTCATATCCTGCATCCTTTTGAAGACCCTCATAGCTGAATCCACATCCCCTTCCCCTTCTTTGCAGAAGGCATCAATTAAGGTTTTGAAGCTAAGCCGGTTCGGATATACACCCTTCGCGACCATCGCATCCAACAACTCCTCAGCCTCAAAGCTCTTACCTTTCCCACAGAGCGCCGAGATCCGGCAATTATAGGTGACTACGTTTGGGCTCAATCCTTTCTTGGTGATCTCTTTCAAGACCTCTTCAAACCCAGCTTCATCCCCCTTCTTTAAAAACCCACTCAAGACCGTATTATAGGAGATTATGTCGGGGTCCACGCCTTTTTGGGGCATTTCGTCGAGCAAGTTTCGAGCTTTATCGACCTCACCACCAGCACACAGAGCATTGAGGAGGACGTTGTAAGAGGCGATGCCCGGGGCGATGCCGAGCTCCTTGGGGACACGGTCGAAGGCCTCATGGAGGCGGTCGAGGCGGCCGTGGCGGAGGAAGGCGGAGAGGAGGGCGCAGAGGGAGCGTTCGGAGCGCGGGCAGCCGGCGGCGGCGATGTGGTCGAAGGTGCGAACAGCGTGGTCAAGCATGCCGGCGTCCGAGTAGAGGGAGAGGAGGCGGATGAGGAAGCCCTCGGACTTGGGGAAGGCGGGGTCGGACTTCTGGTACTCCAGTAGGCGCTCGACGAGGTCAGGGCGGCGGGCGGCGGCAAGACGGCGGACGGAGAGTCGGTAGAGGGGGCGGTCGCCGTGGAAGGCCGGAGACTGGGCGGCGGAGAGGAAGAGGTCGGCGAGGCGGTCGGGGTCGGACTCGGCGCGGATGGCGGACTTGGTGCGGGATATGGAGGGCGAGGGTTTGGCCTCGGACAAGGCGGTGGAGAAGGAGGAGGAGGAGTTGGGGCGAGGGACAAGGAATCTAGCGTTCCGACGAAGCGCCGCCGCCATTGGAAGAGGTGAAGAGAGGGTTTATGGGTGGCAACTGGCCAGAGGATGCCGAGGTTTTTATTCGAATGCTGGCATACTATGGAGAAACGAATCCGGGAAGCGGGTGCGAAGCGCGGAATGGGGGCGGATTAACTTTGTGCGGCATTTGGCAAGGCAATAGGCCTCACGTAATTATACCATTCTCATTCTCTTGGATGGAACGGAATTTAATATAAAAATAATAAATATTAATAATTTAAAATTTAATATCTATATATTGTTATATAAATATATGATAATATTTAAAATATTAAATATTATATTACTATTAATATTAAATATAATATTAATTATTTAAATATTATTTAGTATAAATTGAATATATAATTAAATTAAATATTATTTAATATTTATATGAAGGTTAAGATTATTAATTTTTCGAATGAAAATTAAATTATTATGACTTATAGTAATATTTTTTATATTATCAAAATTAAATATTAATACTTAAATTATTATGTTTAATTATTAAATATAACAATAATATATTATGTACATTATCAGAATCAAATAGCTCCTTACTTTTATAATTTTTCTAAAAAAAAACTTCAGTTATATGATGTTAATGAACAATATAATAAATATCACATGTTGTCTATTACTCTCGGTGTCACCAAGCCAAGTTTAGCGTACGCGTGTCTATTCTGCCCTTTACAGAGAGGTGTGACATCCGGTCCCGGTCCAGGTCCAGGTCCACAAGCAGTTACGGGGAAATTTGGTAAAAACTATAGCTGTATAGCTGATTATGATCAGCATTGAAGGCCTCAGATTTGACATAAAGCCTTTATGTTGGGATGGATTCTAAACCCCTTGTTCTTGTATTTTTCATATTATATCTGAATTTAATTTGCTTGCTTACCACTTACCATGAAAGAATTGGTGCCATTCGTAGGGAGTTTATGTTAACATGCTTGTTAAGATAAGGGTATGTAATAAGAATGTGTTTTCCTGTCATGCATCTCCACATTTTCCTAACAATGTTCACACTCTACTTTTGACACTGCTGAGACAAAGTTTGTGCTGGTAATAACAAGAAAAAACAACTTTATCCCCCATTTTTCAAAACAAACCATTATAAACCTTGATATCCATGCTCTCTTCACTTCTATAGGGGCATTTTTGCATGTGCAGTAATCAATGAGGTTAAATGTGCATTCATTTGAAACAGGGGTGCAATGATTAACTCCAAAAGAATAATTTTACAAAGGATAAAAATTATTTGCCTATTGAAAATGAAAACAAAGTGGATCTTTGTGAGTGTGAATGATCTCAACTATGCCAACCAGTTGAAAGTTATCAGCATCCTGGAACAAGTCCCCTGAGGGTCATAAAGATCACATCTCTCAATCTCTCCAATATCAACATGTTTCAGAAATCACTTGTTACATTCACACATTTACCAGATGCTGCTGTCCAAATATCTAAATTAGAATGATCAGATGTAATGATCAACTCCAAAAGAACAATTTTTACAAAGAAAAAAAATATACATATTTGCTTATTGAAAGTGAAAATAAAGTGGATCTTTGTGAGTATGAATGATCTCAGCTATGCCAAACAGTTGAAAGTTATCAGCATCCTGGAACAAGTCATCTGAGGGTCATAAGGATCACATCTCTCAATCTCTCCAATATCAACATGTTTCAGAAATCATTTGTTACATTCATACATTTGCCAGACACTGCCCACCAAATATCTAAATTAGAACGATCAGATTCTGGAACAGCCAAGTAAAACTGGCACATCTTCCTGGTTTCTGCGGTAGTTTTCATCTGTTGTCGATCATTGTTTCCAACTTAGGTTTCATATTATGTAATCTCAGATTTCAGATATGCCAAACAGTTGCAAGTTTCAACATCCGAGTCTCCACTTTCTAAAGGCTGAATTCAACTGTTCCAGTTAAGAGGATAGATAAGAACATAACTTGCTTATAAACTTCCAAGAAGTTTCTTTTAAAGCCATTTGTATAGGTCCTTGTGAACTGCCCAAATTCTGATCAGCCCCACAAAAATGAAAAATTGAATTCACGTTCTCTTCTTTTTCTTTTTTTTTTTAAGCAAAAATTGAACTCACTCCTTTATAATTACAAGATTTGAAAGCATATCGTCCTCTGATACTTCTTTTCATTTTCTTAATCAGTGAGAATCACAGAGAGGCATCCATTCTACTTGAATAATCCTAAATTTTAACCCTATAAATAGCATTCCAAATTTCACTTCCAGTTCAGTGACAGTTTCCAGTCACTGCATTAGAAATATAATGTGCAACTAAAAGATCATATAAAGAATAATAAATATCATAATGCCACGTTAGGATCAACAGGTATGTATTATCTATCCTCTCATTATCTTTGCACAAAAACAGAGATTCAGACTTGTTGTTTGCATTATTTAATGCATGACTAGCAAGATTGCTGAAGTGGTACAGTTAAAATGGCATTATTAGTTTTGGTAACGCAACAAAGATTTAAAGTTTGAAAAAGCAAGGTTGTTATTGACCCAGAAAATGCCCACTGTTGATAAAAAGCCTTTTCCATGAAGGCATGAAGTTGAAAACCACATACCACGACCTTGGTGAAGAAGGTAGGCCATATCAGGAAAAGAAAGATTTATTTCTTGTTCTCCTGAGTCAGACATTGCTTACCATAAAAACCAATATTAGATGACTCTTGGCATTTTCAAATAAAACTATTTACTAAAAAAAAGGCAGTATCTGATCCAAAGTTGCTCCAAAACTTATATTTTTACCTTTCTCAAATATCAACTAGGAAGTTACCTTCTAAAGCGCTCCATATGTTGGCTTGGATCTACGCTTACAATTTGGCAAAGAAACTACCAACTAATTTCCAATTCGACCACTCAATGCCATATGTTAGGTTCACACAAACAAGAAAACTCCACTAGGATTCAATTACTCTTGCATAATATCTATTTAGAGTGGGTCATTTTAAGTTTTTATTCTCACAATATAGAAAGAACCGAAACAATATAATAAATGCCTAGAATTATGGAGTTCTTAGAGACAAGTGACTCAATGTCTCCAAGCTTAGAAGCACCTTGTCAGCGAATGCTTGCCTTGTAGACCACACACGCTACTAACCAATAGAAGATCGAGAAGGAAAAGTGCTATAATGGCAATAATTCAGAGTGTACTTGCTAAGGACTTTTCAATTCTAACTTGAGCATAGTTGCAAAAGAATGCTTTATAACGTCAATGATGATTAGCATATTCATGGATGAGATAATGCCAAAAAATTAAACTTGAATACAAGTAATTAGAAGATTGACAAATTATGATTAATCTAAGATAGTCAGGTTCAAGGTTTTAAATACTATGAGAAGGAACCATCCTGGTTTTTGCATAAAGCAGGATAATGGATGCACCACATTGTCCCCACTCTACTTCCCAACTCATCTTATCCTAACACTCAGGATTGTGGGATGACCCACCATTCCAGTGATATTTAAAACCTTAGATAGGTTCAACAAGCCCTAAGATTAACCAGATATCCCTACTCATCTCTTTGTATTACATGGTTAACCAAATTCGAAAAAGAAAATGTGAACAGTAATGAAGATAGAGAGAGTTAAATTTGGGACAGATATGGAACCAAGAAATTTCTCCCCCTCCCAAAAATAAAAAGAAGATATTTTAGAATATGGATGGGATATTGCATGATCTGCACTCTTCCCAAAGGCATGTACAAATTATGACAAATTTGAGGGATTTGCAAAAAAAGACAGTCCGCAATATAAAAGAACATCAAAAAGAGCAAGATGCTTGCAGTACAGAACAGAACTTTGAGCAGACATATCAAGTCCTACCATGCAGCAGATGTTAATCTGGCCTTCAATTTGAGTCCTATGTTAGAAACAAAGCTTCCAAGTATTCATCCACATAAGCAAGACATGGCCAATGGTCAGTTCTTATTCGAACTAATGTCGAAATATCACTTACTTCCATCTGGAAAAGGAGATGGAACCGTGGCGGTAGGAATATCAAAACAAGGAAAATACCCATGTTCCTCTTACTGACTTGTGGAGGACTATCTGCATCGCTTTCTTCCTCAGTACACGGGAGCTGAAGAGGTACATTCTCTGAATATGGTACCAGGGCACCAGCGTTGCTGCCACCAAAATTCTCAGACTCCTCTCCCCAGACAACATCTCTGATAATTCCATTATCCTTCACAAGATTCACTAGGTGGTCGCCAGAGACACTGACAACAAAGGGAGCCAAGTTCCTTTCAACAGAACTGATCAAAGAATCTGCAAATACTTCCAGAAGCTTAACCGACCGTGTCCCATTAATTGCCGCAGCACCTTTACCTCCACTCAGAAGAAAGGTCTCCCGTCCTGTATTTGCAGAGTTTCCACAAGCCTCCCACAAAGCATGAAAGAGATCCATGTAGTATTCTGGAACCCCATCTTCTGTAATATTGGGTGGTATGACAGCCTTGAGGAACATGTCTTCGATACCAACTGTGATACTTTGAAGTAAGCCAGAGATAATTTGCCCATTTTCTGCATTTGCTTTGATGGCTACATCAATAAGACCAGGCATTGGCTCTCGAGGTTCCAATTCTATCATTACCGAAGCACGAAAGCTTGAATCTTCCTCCTCAGAACTATTGTCCACAGGCACAATATCAAATCCAGTTCTTGAAGGTTCACCTAGAAGAAAAGGTACATGATGAGGTGGAATAGAACCATACTTTGATGTTGATGAAAAGGTGATTGTGGTTGCATAGAGAGCAGGCAATCCATCTATTTCTTCTTCTGAACCCAAAGCAAATGAAGCAGCTCCCCATACACGAGTGAATGGTTCAGAATCAAATCTCAGTCTACAGGGCATCCTTATCTTAATCGCAGGCATGTGTCGATAGTCTGGAATGCATGCAAAATGCCTTCGCAGGACTCCTAAAATTTCTGCAAAATTAGAATCCATCACACGCAATGGTTCCTTGGGCAAAGTGATCCTCTCGATATCCACTTCACTTTCCCTCTCCAGTTCTGTAAATGGTGGGGTGCCGATGTCCTTAATTCCTTCAACATAACTGGATTTAGTGTCTCCATTACTCAAATTTGGCAGTGTTAGTGACCAAGACTGTTTCACAAGCAACGGAATGACTCTTTCAAGATGAATATAAGAAGACACTCCAACTGATTTCTTGAGATCTTGTGAGTGACGGGGTGATGGAACTTGAAAGAGCGAGCCAGGGTGAGGAGAAGTAGAGACTCCTGAAGGCTGTTCACTGAGATTCATTATGTGCCTCAGCTTCTTCCCAGGAATGCAAAGAAGCATTCGCAAGTAGATCCTGAATAGGTTGCAAAACATTAATTATTAAAGTCACGAGAAGAGAAATAAAACCACGGGATCATCGATCATTACCTTGCATTGTCACGAACCTCCAAGTCTGGAAAGAACTGACAAGTGAATGCCAGGAGGTGCAAAAGGGCAAGGAAAACTCTGGAACTGTGATGATGCTTAAGCATCACCCTGCAAATGCCCAATACCTTGCTTCCCTGAGACCACGATCTCAACCAAGTATCAGGGCCATGTTTCTCCGAAAGAATAACCATATGTCGGTTAAGCAATTCTAACAAACCACGAGGTGGTATAGTATCACTCTCAGCAATCCTCTCAAAAATTGGGAAGTATGAAACCAATTGGTAGCCTGATTCAAGTTTCGGGAGCAGGTGCTCATCTAGCGTCTGGAGCAGCCACTCGCCCACTAGCCTGTGGGCCTTGCACGCCAACAACCGGTCGACAAAACTGGCAATCACTGGAACTAATCCATGATGCTCCAAAGCCAAGCTCACCAACGTACTCTGCAATTAGAGGAGAATCGAAAGTGGCCAAGTTAAGAACTTGCACACAAAAACACAACATTTTTGTAAAATATTGCATGCTAGCACCATATCTAGTACCTGTATTGTGTGGAAAATGGTAGACTCCATGAGAACTCCAATTTCAGAATTCTCTGAGCTATCATTACGATGGGGAGCGACTCCAATTAGGAACTTGTGAAGAGTTCGAAAGGCCACCGAGGTCTCGGTGCTCCACGGTGGTAGCCATTTGAACGCTGAGACACAAACCAACCCATCCTCAAAGAGCTTCACCACCTGGGCCTTTCGATCCTCCTCCTCCTCCTCCTCCTCCTCCTCCTCTCCCACCTTCCCCTTCTCTTTAGAAACATCAATACTAGCAGCAATGCACGAGAGGGCATCCAATTTCTTAGCTTTCAGCGCGAGGGGATCAAACACGGTCGGGTAAAAGTAGGGTGCCAGGGGAGCAAGGGAGGCCTTCCCATCGGCGAGCCGGGGCGAGCCAAGGAGCCAATGGAGAGCAAGAAGGCGGAAGACGAGGGGGTGATGGGACTCCCTGGCAACGAGGGCGAGGCGGCAGGCAATGCCGCGCTCGTCTTCCCCGGCGAACGCATCTGAGAAGCGGGAATACAGCATGAGAACAACATGGCAGAGGATAGGGTCATAGGAGTAAAGCAGACCAGAGAACTGCACCTTCAGGAGCGCCGCCAACGCCGGCACGCGCTGCTCCAGCACGCCGGCGATGCTCGTGAGCATCGACACCAGCTCCATGGTCGCCGGCGGGGTGAGGGCGTGCGGCCGCTCCAAGAGGAAAGCCATCACCCGCCGGATCTCCCTTAGATTGAGATCAGACGGCTCGCGATTGGGGTGGGGAGAGGAAAAGAGGGATTGGGGGGCGGAGAAGGGAACGAGGGGGGTGGAGGTGGAGAGGATGGAGGAGGGGGAGGAAAGGAGGCCGTGGAGGGCGATGTTGCGGACGACGGCGGCGAGGAGGAGGAGGTAGCTCTGGGCGGCATGGGTGCGCTCGGCCTGGGCGAGGGCCCAAAGGTGGCCGGCGACGTCTGAGAGGAGGAGCGGGTGGGCGTGCTCGAGCTCACGCAGGGACTCGCAGGCGAGGGCGCGGGAGAGGCGGTCAGGGCCGTGGTTTGGGCGGTTGGCGACGGCGAGGAGGAGCTCGGCGAGGGACTCGAGGGGGGAGGCGTCGAAGGGGGTGAGGGGGGAGGGGAGGGCGGCGACGGCGATGGCGGTGACGGAGAGGATGGCCTGGTCGCGGACCGCGGCGGCATCGGGGGAGGGGGATTGGAGGAGGGAGCGGAGGGCGTCGACGAGGGGGGGGGAGGGCGGCGGCGGGGGAGGGGAGGGGAGGAGGGGGAGCGCGTCCTCAAGGAAGAGGAGGAGGTGGGGCCTGAGGGGGGAGGGGAAGTCGCGGCGGAGGAGGGCGTGGAGGGCGAGGTCGAGGAGGGGCAGAGGGAGCCATCGAGAGCGGCGTGCGGGGACGCCGGATTGGAAGTCGTCGATGAGGGTCTCCCAGTCTTGCGGGGAGAGCTGCGGCGGCGGCGTCGACCCCGTCGGCGGATACCGCCCGGAGGCCTGCTTCTCCATCGGACAACAAACCCTAATAACCCTGACCCTAGATTTGGGAGGACGAAGGGTTCGTCATCGATTCCGGGATGGCAGACCGGGGGAGAGAGAGGAGAGGGATTGGGGTTTGGAGTGTTACCAGAGACGGAGCCGTGAAAAATGAGGAGGGGGAGCTTTCATGATGGAAGAAAGATTTGGGACGGCAACCCAGAAGAACGGTTAAAGAGAGACAGGAGCGATGGCAGAAGGATATGGATGGCTTAATTTCCACGTTGAGAAAAGGTTATTATTAATTCTGAAGTTTGGATTATAGATCTTTCATGCTGGTATACCTGATCAGATCTATGAGCGCTTGATTGTCGTTTTTATTTACATATTTTTCATGAGAAAAAGTAGCTAAGGATGGTCTCGCTCACGTTCTCCACTGCTCGGCAAAGCAAGTTATACGATAGCTTTTAAAATCAGTACCATTAAACATCGGTTGTAAAGGCTGTTTTCTTGGAATTGTCGCATTAACGATAAAAAAAAAGTGGTCATGTAGAGGGACTATGCGTCCAACCGCATGTTGCTTCGTCACACACTTTATTCGGAATGGTGCCCATATCTTAGTAGTAGTCGAGGATTCGAGCGTTAGATTTCGGTTGAAATCACCTCAACGAATATGAAAAAAAGTGCAGAGATGGTCGAGGAGGCCGATGCTTTCCAGTCTTCTTCTGCCGCGCTGCAGCATACTTCAGGGAGAAACCAGCCTAATGGTACTCTGGAGACATGCCCTGGAGTGGTGCAGCCTGGCAATGTTATACTACCGGTATTCCTAAAGATCACCCATCCTTGGGTAGTCCTTCATCTGGGAAAGGAGTCGCCGAGAACTCTCGTTCTCGGGCATCCGTGGCTCGATCAGCAGTGGACCGTTCTGGCGCCGGACGCGTCACGGGCGAGGAGATTGAAACCTTGAGCAAAAGTTTTAATAGATCAGTTAAATTATCAGATACGGATGTTCAGGGGGCTAGGGATGAATGGAAATTTTCCTTGATCGGCCGTACTTTCGGTCACCAGTTAGGGTTGGAATATCTTTCTGCTGCTCTGCGGGTGTGTAAACCCCCCTCCCGTTAGGTAATTTTTTAAAATTTAAGCGGCGTGGGTGCGCGACACGCGGCGCGCTGCATGCACATGGAGGTGCAGGCACGCGCGCGCACATGGAGGTGCAGGGGAGGGCTCAGCCCTCCGGGCGCACATGGAGGTGCAGGGGAGGGCTCAGCCCTCCCCTCGTTAAAAGAAAAAAATTGCTGTGGAGAGGGACCGAAGCCCCCTCCCCCACTGCCTTCTCTTCCTCCCTTCTTCCTACTCGTCGCGAGTTCCCCGTCGATCGTGTCGCCCTCCGCTCGTCCCCGCCACCTCGCCGCCGTCCGCAAGCCCCCTTCACCGGCGAGGAGAGGGAGAGAGAGAGAGAGCGTGAGAGTGAGGGAGAGGGCACGGGGAGGCCCTCCCCCGACGCGGGAGCCAAGCGGGCTCCGCGCTTGGTTCGGGCCGGCGGCGTCCCCGCCGGCTCGCCGGGCCCGATCCTTGGGTGGTAGCCCCCACCGGCGCCGGGCGGCGTCCGGTGGGGTCCGGCCGGCCGGGGGTGGCCGACCGTGCCGCTAGCAAGGAAGAAGGGGGAGGGCCGAATGGGTTCGGGGGCCCGCCCTCCCTTCATCGTGGGTTCGGGGCCCGCGGCGTGCTCCGCGGGCCCGCCGGCCCGAGCCTTGGTCGGCGACCCCCGTCGGCGCCGGGCGGCGTCCGGCGGGGTCCGGCCGGCCGGCCGGTGGCCGGCCGGGTCGCCGGCGTGGCTCGGGCAACGGGAGAGGGCCGAATGGCCCTCCCCCGCCGCGGAGCCAAACCGACTCCCGCGTTGGTCCGGGCCCGGCCTCGTCGGTGGCCCTCACCGGCGCCGGGCGGCGTCCGGTGAGGTCCCGGCCGGCCAACGGTGGCCGGCCGTGCCGCCGGCACCGATCGTCGAAAGAGGAGAAGAAAAGGAAGAAGAAGAAAAGAAAGAAGAAGAAAGGGAAGAGGAAGGGGCCGGCCACGGGCGGCGGTCCGGCCCGGGGCCGGGCCGTCGGCGGCCGGCCGGCCAGGGGAGGGCCGGCGGCGGCCCTAGGCCGCCGGCCACCAGCCACCCCCCTGGTTCGGGTGAACCAGGGGTGAAGCGAGGAAGAGAAAAAAAAAAAAAAAAAATCGGGATCGGGCCGGGTTCGGCCCGATCCCGGCTTAGCCCCTTTGGGCTGAATTTTCGGGCCCCAATTTGGGCTCGGCCCAATAAAAGAAAAATATGGTCGGGATCAGCGTTGATCCTAGTTTGTCGGGGAATTTTTATCTCCCCATTTGGGCTTCTATATTTGGAGATATTCAAGCCCCAAGTTGGGCCCAAGATTAGATTGGGTTAAGTATAGGAGTCAGTTTGACATCCAAAAAATTGAAATTTAAAAATCTAAAAAATTATGTTGTAGGTACCCAGAGATCCCTACAGCTGATTTACACTTTTGGATTAGCATTGTGAGGTAAGTAAGCCAGTTATAATGATTTTTATTAAATCATTATTAAATTATGCCATTATTGAAATAATGAATTGATTTATAGTATTATTTGAAAAATGATAGTTGTGGTACCACATTTTCGTAAATGAATATTTGACTTGATTATTGTTAATTTTGATGAATTAAATTGACATTTGATACATGCATCTAGTTGTTACATGATTATGGAAAATTACCAAATTTTGGTAAAACATGAAAAGTAAATTGATACATGTTTGCTATTATGCGAATAAATGCTATTTGTGATTGTGATATTATATGTCGTCACGGTCCACACTACATGTTACATGACTCCGGGACCCACCTCCACAGGGGGAATATGTGGAGAACACACATCCTAGGGATGTGCTGTGACAGGATATAGCATTAGATGCTAATTGACTCCGGCACCCTTCCTCCACTGGGGGCGTACAGGGAGGTTACATCCTTGGGATGTTATTACGTGGACGTGGGACATTAGTATGAAATGAGATTTACAGTGATTTGAAATTGAAATGGTATTTTGAAATATTATTTCATATTAATTGCTTCCAATTTATTCGAATATGAGTTTTGTACAATTCTATAATATGACGAAATGTTTTTAAATTGGAAGCATGACATGTATTTGACTTGATAAAAAAATTCTTATTTGGCTATAATATGTAATAGTAGGCTTACTTACTGAGTGTAAACTCATTAAATCTTACAATGTTTTTCCAGAGCCACAGAATTATCAGGGGCAACAACAGGGGTAATTGGGGGTTTCTTGATGTAAATTGATTTTATTTTGTTATATGTAACCCCATTTGGAATAATTTTGGAACTTTGGTTTGTTGCCCAACATTACATAATTTGTATATGAAGGATTAAACTTTGTATATTATATAGTGGTTGACTCTCCTTGTTTATAATTGATATTGTATTGGATGCCTTGCATGCCTGGCATGCGGCGGGCTGTCACCCCTGGGCCACCACCAGCTGGGTCCGGGGCGTGACAGCTTGTAGTGGTATCAGAGCAAGGTTTGACATTAGGGCCAAACACATGATTAACTTTAGGCCAAATATTGACATGACATCAGGAGGGTAATAACATTAGAAAATTCAAGTGACTTGTTTAAATAAATACTTGAGATTTGATGATTTATTATGATATTGATTGGAATCTAACCATGGCAGATTTCATAATGCATCGTCGCACCAGTGATCAGCCGACATGAGGGGGACTCTCAAAGCCGGTGACCCCGACCGGCGGGGAGGCCCGAACCCTCACTCGCATGCGGGTTCCGTTGCCCCGATTGGCAACGACCCACGTTGCCACCGGCAGCCGAGTTACTCCGGCATTCTTGGGGGTGACTCAAAGGGCGGTGCGAGCCATGCGACGGCGGATTCGGCATATACCTCTCCTGCTATATCCGGCTCGCTTATTCCCGCGTACTCCGTCCGCCCCTCCTACTCCTCGGACCCGCCCGGCCCGGCCTCGATCGGTCTACTCGGCCCGCTCCATCTCGGCCACGGCGGGGAGGGGGTCGTAGCTTCTCTGAGTTTAAGAGCTTGGCCCCTCCTCCCTTCTCTGGATCCACCGTCCCACTTGATGCGGAGAGGTGGATAAGAGAGATGGAGAAGGCCTATACGGCCCTTGGTAGCCCGGGGGAGGAGCAGACGTATTTGCCGCCTACCTCCTCCTCCGGGGAGGCATACGATTGGTGGCTGATGTTGGAGCAGCACTCTGGAGGGCGGGCCATCTCTTGGGAACAGTTTAAGGAGGCCTTTTATCGCCAGTATTTTCCCAGGAGTGTTCAGAGACAGATGGAGTCTGAGTTTATGAGGTTAGAGCAGAGGAACCTTTCTGTGGCCCAGTATGAAGCCGAGTTTAGACGATTGGCCAGATTTGCCCCAGATTTTGTTATGACCGAGAGAGCCAAGATCACCAAATTCACTGAGGGACTGCACCCAAGGCTGAGGCAGGCAGTCAATGCATTTGAGCTCCCCACTTACAGTGAAGTGGTGAGCAAGGCTCTGGTCATTGAGAGGGACATGACTGCCATTCAGCAGATGAGAGAGCAGCAGATGAAGAGGAGAGGACCTCCTTCTGGCCAGTCTTCAGGGCAGGCTAAGAAGAAGAAGGGTTTCCTTCAGGCTCCCTCAGGACAGAAGGATAAGGAGACCCGTTGTCCTCATTGCGGGAAGGCTCATCAGGGCAAGCAGTGCCGCAGGCTGACTGGTGCCTGCTTTATTTGTGGGAAGATGGACCACAAAATGGCCACCTGTCCCCTCCGAAAGGATCAGCAGCCCCCTCCAGATCAGGGGAAGAGCCAGCAGCAGCCCAGGACCCAAGGGAGGGTCTTTACCCTCACTCAGCAGGACGCTGCTGCCTCTAACACTGTGGTGACAGGTATGTCTGTTAAATTAAATTATTTCTTTAAAAATTATTGCATTCATACCTGGTATAATGCATGGATTATGGTAGTAGATAGAGGAAAAACATATGATGCTGCATGACATCTAAGTTAAGTTAATCTTTATGACAGGTATGTTTAAAGTAGGCAACACTTATGCTCAAACTTTAATTGATCCGGGTGCCACACATTCATTTATAGCTGATAGTTTTCTTGCCAAGAATGCATCATTGACACCCGTTCCTTTAGAGCAAGAGTTGCATATTGCATTTCCTAATGGAGATGTCATAATGGTAGACTCAGTGTGTAAATCTTGCCTGATTGACTTGGAAGATAGGAGGTTGAACGCTGATCTGATAGTCCTCCCACTGAAATTCTTTGATGTAATCCTAGGGATGGATTGGTTGGCCTCCTATCATGCTTCTATTGACTGTTTCAGGAAAAGGGTAATCTTTAAAATTCCTAATCTTCCTGAATTCAGTTTTAGTGGGAGTCAGGAACATCTGGCTTCGGTATTAGTGTCAGCTCTGCAAGCTGGGAAATACTTGAGAAAAAGTGGTCAGGGGTTTCTTGCTATGGTTAGGGACCTTCAGCAGGATGAACATCAGTTGGAAGATATTCCAGTGGCTCGAGAGTTTCCCGATGTCTTTCCGGAGGAATTGACGGAATTACCCCCGGATCGTGAAGTCGAGTTCACTGTTGATTTAGCCCCTGGCACTGGACCTATATCCAAAGCTCCTTACCGTATGGCTCCAGCTGAGTTAAAAGAGTTAAAATGTCAGTTGCAGGAGCTTCTGGATCGAGGATTTATTAGACCTAGTGTCTCTCCTTGGGGTGCTCCAGTATTATTTGTTAAAAAGAAGGATGGCAGTCTTCGGCTCTGCATTGATTACCGAGAAATTAATAAGGTAACAGTGCAGAACAAGTACCCTTTGCCGAGGATTGATGATCTATTTGATCAGCTTCAAGGAGCTCAGGTATTCTCAAAAATTGATCTTCGATCAGGGTACCATCAGCTCAAGATAAAGGCTGAAGATGTTTCTAAGACTGCATTCAGAACTAGGTACGGTCATTATGAGTTCTTGGTGATGCCGTTTGGGTTGACTAATGCCCCTGCAGCATTCATGGACTTGATGCACAGAATCTTCAAACCATACCTGGATCAGTTTATAGTGGTCTTTATTGATGATATCTTGATTTATTCTAAAAGTCATATGGAGCATGAAAACCACTTAAGGATTGTTCTGCAGACTCTTCGGGAAAAGAAACTTTATGCCAAGCTGCAGAAATGTGACTTCTGGATGAGCCAAATATCCTTCTTAGGTCATATCGTATCCAAAGACGGTATATCAGTAGACCCTAAGAAGATTGAGGCCGTCGTGAACTGGTGTCGGCCTTCCAATGTATCAGAAGTCAGAAGCTTCTTGGGGCTGGCTGGTTATTATCGCAGATTCGTGGAAGGCTTCTCTCGCATTGCTTTGCCTCTGACTCGCTTAACTCAAAAGCGAGCAAAGTTTATTTGGTCAGAGGAGTGTGAGGAAAGTTTCCAGGAACTCGGCGCCGCTCGGTGTCGCCCCTATCCTTACTCTTCCATCTATATCTGGAGGATATACTTTATTCACTGACGCCTCTCGAAAGGGATTGGGAGGTGTTCTGATGCAGGAAGGGAAGGTGATAGCCTATGCCTCCAGGCAGCTGAAGCCTTATGAGCAGAACTATCCTACTCATGACCTGGAGTTAGCCGCCGTAATCTTTGCACTGAAAATTTGGCGGCATTATCTGTATGGGGAGACTTGTGATGTGTATACAGACCATCAAAGTCTAAAATACATTTTCACCCAGAAAGAGCTAAACTTGAGGCAGAGGAGGTGGCTGGAGCTATTAAAGGATTATGACCTGAACCTGCATTATCATCCAGGGAAGGCCAATGTGGTAGCTGATGCCTTAAGCAGGAAGTCCTCCTCAGAATTAGCTTCCATAATTACTTCTCAGCCTCACATTCGTAGAGACCTTGAAAAATTGGAGGTTGGTTTGCGAGTACAGCGATCTGATGGGCTTCTTGCAACGCTTGTACTTCAGCCAACCCTAATTGATAGGATTAAGTCTTCCCAGAAAGAAGACTTGGAACTACAAAAGATAAAGGCAGCTGTGCAATCAGGGGTTCAGAATGAATTCAGAATAAATGAGGATGGATCCCTGAGATTTAATACTAGGCTCTGTGTGCCAAATGTGGAAGATCTGAGGGCTGAAATTTTGAGGGAGGCTCATTATTCTCCCTATACTGTTCACCCAGGAGGCACCAAAATGTACAGAGACCTACGAGAAAATTTCTGGTGGAAAGGAATGAAAAGAGAAATTGCTCAATATGTGGCCAAGTGCTTAGTGTGCCAACAAGTGAAGGCCAAACATCAAAGGCCTGCGGGACCTCTTCAGTCTCTAATGATCCCTCAGTGGAAATGGGAGAAGATCACCATGGATTTTGTGACTGGTTTACCCAAAACTCCCAGAAGCAATGATGCGGTCTGGGTTATTATTGATAGATTGACCAAGTCAGCCCATTTTCTGCCGTTCAGAGTTGGGGTCTCAAGCGAGAGATTGGCCACCATGTACATTGAGCAGATAGTGAGACTTCATGGTGTCCCCGAGTCGATTGTGTCAGATCGGGATACCAGGTTTGTGTCCCAGTTTTGGAAGAGTCTTCATAGGGCTCTGGGGACCAAACTGAATTTCAGCATAGCTTTTCACCCCCAGACAGATGGACAATCTGAGAGGACCATACAGATCTTAGAGGACATGTTGCGAGCCTGTGTAATGGACTTGGGTGGTGCTTGGGACAACCACCTACCTTTGGTGGAGTTTGCTTACAATAACAGTTACCAAGCCAGCATCAAAATGGCTCCATTTGAAGCTTTGTATGGTAGAAAATGCAGATCTCCCTTGTGTTGGAATGATGTGGGGGAAAGAAAATTGTTGGGCCCTGAGCTGATTCAGCAGACAGTAGAAAAAGTGCAGCTGATTAAGGAGAGACTCCGAGTAGCTCGAGGCCGAAACGGAAAAGTTATGCTGATGTTAGAAGAAGGGAGCTGGAATTTCAGGTTGGGGACCATGTCTTTTTAAGGGTTTCACCAACCAAAGATGTGATGAGGTTTGGGCTTAAAGGAAAATTGAGTCCACGATACGTTGGTCCATTTGAGATCTTGAGCAGAGTGGGGGAAGTGGCTTATAGTCTCGCACTACCTCCTGCACTCTCTGGGGTACATAATGTATTCCATGTCTCTATGTTGAGGAAATACATCTCTGACCCCAGTCATGTCATAGAAGCGGAGCCTATTTTGCTAAAGAAGAATTTGACATACGAAGAGCATCCGATACGTATTGTGGACCATAAAGACCAAGTTCTGAGACGACGTAGCATTCCCTATGTTAAGGTTCAGTGGAGTAATCATTCTGAACGGGAGGCTATGTGGGAACTTGAAGAGGAGGTAAAAAAGAAATATCCTCATCTATTTGTATCTGAATAGATATTTGTATATAAGCACAAAAGTGTAATTACTGTTGTATTTTGATCAGAAGGATAGATAAATACAGTTAGTAATTTTTATTTCGGGCCTCAAAAATTTTATTCGTGTTGTACATTAATTTCGAGGCCGAAATTTTTATAAGGAGGGGAGGATGTAAACCCCCCTCCCGTTAGGCAATTTTTTAAAATTTAAGCGGCGTGGGTGCGCGACACGCGGCGCGCTGCATGCGCGCCAGCGCGCGCGTCCACGCGCGCGCACATGGAGGTGCAGGGGAGGGCTCAGCCCTCCCCTCGTTAAAAGAAAAGAAATTACAGGGGAGAGGACTGAAGCCCCTCCCCCTGTCTTCTTCCTCCCTTCTTCCTGCTCGTCGCGAGCTCCTGTCACTGTGTCGCCCTCCGCTCGTCCCCGCCACCTCGCCGCCGTCCGGTAAGCCCCCCCTTCACCGGCGAGGAGAGGGAGAGAGAGAGAGAGCGTGAGAGTGAGGGAGAGGGCCGCAGGAGGCCCTCCCCTGACGCGGGAGCCAAGCGGGCTCCCGCGCTTGGTTCGGGCCCGGCGGCGTGCCCGCCGGCTCGCCGGGCCCAGTCCTTGGGTGGTAGCCCCCACCGGCGCCGGGGCGGCGTCCGGTGGGGTCCGGCCGGCCGGGGGTGGCCGGCCGTGCCGCTACCAAGGAAGAAGGTGGGGAGGACCGTTCCACGGCCCTCCCTTCACCGTGGGTTCGGAGCCCGGCGGCGTGCCCGCGGGCCCGCCGGGCTGAGCCTTGGTCGGCGACCCCCGCCGGCGCGGGGGCAGCGTCCGGCGGGGTCCGGCCGGCCGGCGGTGGCCGGCCGGGTCGCCGGCGTGGCTCGAAGCAACGGGAGAGGGCCGAATGGCCCTCCCCTACCGCGGGAGCCAAACCGACTCCCGCGTTGGTCCGGGCCCGGCGGCGTGCTCCGCCGGCTCGCCGGGCCGGCTCGGCCGGTGGCCCTCACCGGCGCCGGGGCGGCGTCCGGTGAGGTCCGGCCGGCCAACGGTGGCCGGCCGTGCCGCCGGCACAGTGCCGAAAGAGGAGAAGAAAAGGAAGAAGAAGAAAAGAAAGAAGAAGAAAGGGAAGAGGAAGGGGCCGGTCGTCGGCGGCCAGCCGACCCCGGGGAGGGCCGGCGGTGGCCCTAGGCCGCCGGCCACCAGCCACCCCTGGTTCGGGTGAACCAGGGGTGAAGCAGGGGAAGAGAAAAAAAAAAAAAAAAAAAATCGGGACTGGGCCGGGTTCGGCCCAGTCCAGTTAGCCCCTTTGGGCTGAATTTTCGGGCCCCAATTTGGGCTCGGCCCAATAAAAGAAAAATATGGTCGGGATCAGCGTTGATCCTAGTTTGTTGGGGAATTTTTATCTCCCCATTTGGGCTTCTATATTTGGAGATATTCAAGCCCCAAGTTGGGCCCAAGATTAGATTGGGTTAAGTATAGGAGTCAGTTTGACATCCAAAAAATTGAAATTTAAAAATCTGAAAAATTATGTTGTAGGTACCCAGAGATCCCTACAGCTGATTTACACTTTTGGATTAGCATTGTGAGGTAAGTAAGCCAGTTATAATGATTTTTATTAAATCATTATTAAATTATGCCATTATTGAAATAATGAATTGATTTATAGTATTATTTGAAAAATGATAGTTGTGGTACCACATTTTCGTAAATGAATATTTGACTTGATTATTGTTAATTTTGATGAATTAAATTGACATTTGATACATGCATCTAGTTGTTACATGATTATGGAAAATTACCAAATTTTGGTAAAACATGAAAAGTAAATTGATACATGTTTGCTATTATGCGAATAAATGCTATTTGTGATTGTGATATTATATGTCGTCACGGTCCACACTACATGTTACATGACTCCGGGACCCACCTCCACAGGGGGAATATGTGGAGAACACACATCCTAGGGATGTGCTTTGACAGGATATAGCATTAGATGCTAATTGACTCCGCACCCTTCCTCCACTGGGGGCGTACAGGGAGGTTACATCCTTGGGATGTTATTACGTGGACGTGGGACATTAGTATGAAATGAGATTTACAGTGATTTGAAATTGAAATGGTATTTTGAAATATTATTTCATATTAATTGCTTCCAATTTATTCGAATATGAGTTTTGTACAATTCTATAATATGACGAAATGTTTTTAAATTGGAAGCATGACATGTATTTGACTTGATAAAAAAATTCTTATTTGGCTATAATATGTAATAGTAGGCTTACTTACTGAGTGTAAACTCATTAAATCTTACAATGTTTTTCCGAGCCACGAAATTATCAGGGGCAACAACAGGGGTAATTGGGGGTTTCTTGATGTAAATTGATTTTATTTTGTTATATGTAACCCCATTTGGAATAATTTTGGAACTTTGGTTTGTTGCCCAACATTACATAATTTGTATATGAAGGATTAAACTTTGTATATTATATAGTGGTTGACTCTTCTTGTTTATAATTGATATTGTATTGGATGCCTTGCATGCCTGGTATGTGGCGGGCTGTCACCCCTGGGCCACCACCAGCTGGGTCCGGGGCGTGACAGGGTGAAATGGCAACTACTAGGGACTTTGAAATCTTTCCGGTTGGCAATGACTGCTCCATCTTCAAATTCCAATCTACGGAGGATGTCTTTAAGGTAACTGTCACCATCTCAGCGGTGACATGAGGTTCCTCGGCCCGGGCCATGTTTCAGCTCAGCCGGACCCGTGAGCAGGGCGTGCCAAGGCA
The DNA here is from genome assembly GCA_017589505.3 of Metroxylon sagu. Lineage (NCBI taxonomy): Eukaryota > Viridiplantae > Streptophyta > Magnoliopsida > Arecales > Arecaceae > Metroxylon > Metroxylon sagu. The sequence goes on along the minus strand of JACVBY030000665.1, from coordinate 3,012,279 downwards.
AAGGCACGCTCGCCTGCACAGCAGAGTGGTAGGCAAAACTCGGCGCAAACACCGATGAGCCACGCCGAGGCGTGCGGCATGCGACGCAAGCAAGGATGGATGGGCAAGCCAAGGATCTAAGCGCAGGGTACGCACGCACCTAGGCCAGGGAGGCCGACTGTGCCGTGGCAGTGAGATTGAGCAGGGTCCGGCACAGGGCGCAGGACACGTGGGGCGTAGGGGCGCATTGCACCTTAGCAGCGGAGCTGAGCGAGGTTCGGTGAGGCGCATGGGGCGCGCAGGGCAGGAGGCCCACGAGCCAAACAAGTCAGCACTAAAGTCGGCCATCAAACTTATCCAATCGTAGCGCACGGCGAAGGTTCAACTATGATGGCATGGAAGAAGGATCAGCACCGCATGACTCTATTCGGCCGGGATAAGGCTCAGCATCATGAAAAATGGATGTTTATCTCAATTCAAACATCCCGAGTAGTTCATCTTTATCCTAACATGGCATCGGCCACACCTATAAAAAGAGAAGGGTGGTGCGCCCAAAAGAATCAATTCATCCATCCACGAGAGGAAGAGCAATCTCAACGTGAAGAGGAGGCCGCAAGCACGCCGAGGAGAGGAGCTTTCTTCTTGTGCTAGAAAGGAGTTCTAGTGGAGGAAAGAAGGAGCTTTTATGTGCTTATGGGTAGGGTTGTGAGGCAACTATTGAAAGTTGTGTCCTACCATTATACAACCTTTTATTTCTGTTTTAAAAAGAATAAAATGGGTTGGAAAAGGTTTCGCCTTGTATTTCTGTTTTAAGAAGAATAAAATGGGTTGGGAAAGGTTTCCCATAATTAGGTTGAGTTTGTTATCTATGCATGACGAATCCGGTAAGGCGGCATTGAATCCAGGCATGAGGATCCACTCTAGGAGAGAGGCCGTGAGTTTGTGCATCTCTTGGTTTCTATTGTACTCATCTAGAGATAGTCTATAAAGAGAAGGCCACGGGTAGTACTCTATACTATTTGACCCAACGAGCGTTTGATAGGGATATCAGAGGCGCACCAATAAGGGAAGCTATTAGTAATACCTTGATGCGGTTGCTTAACTATCAACGATCCGAAAGTGCCATAGGTTACTAAGAGGGCTATGCACGGCCGCCGTAGGTAATAGGTTGACTTGGAACGGAGTCTAAGTGCCGCACAGGAAAGAAGAAAAAAAAAAAGAAGGGGTTTCCACTGTTTATTTCCCGTCCCCGTGACAGCTGGTATCAGAGCACAGATCTGTTGTTACAAACCCAAGGATGACACTCGCTGATCACGTGACGCACTTGGAGGCCATCGTGGGAGACTCAGGCCACGGGACTCTCACAGATCTGGTGGCCTAGTGCGCGGAGCTGGCTAAGCGGCTGACCGAGCTGCAAACGGTGCACGCAGAGATGCTCATGGTCTATGAGGATCTGATCCGCGATCTGAAGGATCGGCATGCGCAGTAGCAACGATCAGATATGGCCATGATGGAAAGGTTAAAGGGTCACGCGCGCAACTTGAAGGAAGAAGTGGTGCGCCTGCGGCAAGTCATGCGGGACTCCCCTCCAGCCATGGTTGCGGATGCACCTGGACCAAAGGCAAGAGTCCCTGAGCCAAAACCCTTTAGGGGAGCTAGGAATGCAAAGGAGGTAGAGAACTTTATCTAGGATTTGGAGTTCTACTTCCAGACATCGAAGATTTCCGAGGTCGGTTAGGTGGATCGGGCCTCAATGTTCTTGGAAGGAGACGCCAAGCTTTGGTGGCGAACTAGGACCGCCGAAGACACCATAGCGGGGCGGCCCAAGATCGAGACGTAGGGAATCTTCAAAAAGGAATTAAGGGAGCAATTCCTTCTCTGCAACACAAGCTGGGTTGCTAGGGAAAATTTGAGGAAGCTGCAGCAGACTAGGAGCATTAGAGAATATGTCAAGGACTTTAACACCTTGCTATTGGATGTCTTTAATATGACAGAGGAAAACAAGCTATTTAACTTCCTCGCTGGGTTGCAAGGTTAGGCCCAGGCCGAGCTTCGGAGGAAAGGGATGAAGGATATCCCTCAACCATAGCAGCCGCGGAAGCGCTGGTAGATTTTCGTAGGAGCACCTCGGGAGGCAGTGCTAAAGAGAAAGGCAATTGCAAGGATGCTTCTCCATCGAAGACCCGAGGCGTTAGGAAGAAATTTCCTCAAAAGAAGGCTGCTGATCGTAAGGCAGCCACGCCCAAGGGAGTGGCGCAAAAACCACAATGACCAAAGTGAGGCTGCTACATCTGCGGTGGTCCACATTTAGCGAGGAACTGCTCGAAGCGCGAAGCCCTCAAAGCGCTCATCACCAAGGGATCTAGTGGCGGGCCGAGCCAGGAGGACACCGGCCCTTCCCAGGTGACGCCTCTCCAACTACTCAACTCAATGTCTATAGAGAGGGTCTATGCAAACACCAGGAGCTTGATGTATGTTGGCGCGTGGGTGAACGGCAAGAACGTGCGTGCAATGCTGGATGCTAGAGCTACCAGCAATTTCATTGCGAAGCTAGAGGCTGATCGGTTGGCACTCCAGATTGAGGCCAGCAGTAGCAAGTTGAAGGCTATAAATTCAGACATGTCCCCAGTGCATGGCGCGGCCGAAGCTAATGTGGAGATTGGAGCATGGTCGGGTAAGTGCTCCTTGATGGTTGTGGATTTAGATGACTTTGCTTTCATCTTGAGGATGGATTTCTTCATTACTGTAAAGGCTACATTGATCCCTCACTTGAGAGGAATTATGATTGGGAACAAGGGGTTCTCATGTTTTGTGCAAGCTACTAAAGCTTCCCCACTGGTGGAGAAGGGGAAGGCTAAAATGGCGGCGGCCAAGCAGATGGACAAGGGGCTACGACGCGGGCAGCCCACTTATTTGGCCGCCATGGTCGAGGTTCAATAGGAAGATCTAAGCCACATCCCGGATCAGGTTAAGGAGATGCTGCGGGATTTCCAGGATGTCATGCCCGAGCAATTGCCAAAGGCTTTACCTCTCCGACGAGCCATTGACCATCGCATAGAGTTCGAGCCGGGGGCTAGGCCTCCCACCCGAGTGCTATATCAGATGAGCCCTGCGAAGCTTGCAGAGCTAAGGAAGCAGCTTGACGAACTTCTGGATGCGGGATTGATTTAGCCGTCTAAAGCTCTATACGGCGCACCAGTCCTTTTCCAGAAGAAGGCGGATGGAAGCTTGAGAATATGTGTAGATTACCGAGCACTTAACAAGGTAACTATTAAAAACAAGTATTCGATCCCAAATGCTAGTGACTTGTTTGATCGATTAGCTAGCGCTGCGGTCTTCTCCAAATTGGACCTACGATTGGGGTATTGGCAAGTCAGGATTGCTGAAGGAGATGAGCCAAAGACCACATGTGTGACACGGTATGGGTCTTTCGAGTTCAGAGTGATGTTGTTTGGTTTGACAAACGCACCGGCAACCTTCTGCAACTTAATAAATGATGTGCTGTATGACTTCCTGGATCGCTTCGTGGTTGTTTATCTAGACAACATTATGATCTACAGTAACACCATGGAAGAGCATGTGTCGCATCTGCGACAGGTTTTGGAGACACTGAGAAAGCATCAGTTGTACATCAAGAGGGAGAAGTGCACATTCACAACAAAGGAGATCAAGTTTTTGGGGCATTATATCAGTAAGGGGCGGATCAGGATGGACTAGGACAAGGTTCAGGCCATTGTGGATTGGCCGGTCCTTGGAAGGATACCAGACATGCGCGCATTTCTGGGGTTGGCGAATTACTACCGACGCTTCATCGTGGGGTATTCACGGCGCGCAAGAGCCCTTACTGATCTGCTGAAGAAGGAGAACGAATGGGAGTGGACGCCCGAGTGCCAAGCAGCGTTTGAAGACCTAAAGACGGCAATGGCAGTCGAACCGGTCTTAGCGCTCCCTAACTTCAGCAAGGCATTCGAGGTGATGATGGACGCCTCAAATTAGGTGATTGGTGGTGTCTTGATGCAAGAGGAACACCCGGTGGTATACGAGAGCAGAAAGTTGAAGGACGCAGAAGTGCGGTACTCTGCGTACGAGAAGGAGATGACAACGGTCATCCACTGTTTGGAACGCTGGAGGCACTATCTACTCGGCACAAGGTTCACTGTGATGACAAATAACGTCGCCAACACTTACTTCATCACGCAGCGCAAGTTGATCCCGAAGCAGGCGCGGTGGTAGGAATATTTGGCCGAGTTCGACTTCACTTGGTAGCATTGGCCGGGCAAGCTCAATTAGGTAGCGGATGCGCTCAGTCGCAAGGAAGTGCAGGCCTATGCAGCTGCCTTGATAACCTTGTAGAGTGATTTGGTGTAGCGCGTCCGGATGCAAGCAGGCTTAGATGTGGCGTACATGAGGCTACAGCAGGAGATTAAGGCCGGCCAATCCAAGCGATTCTAGTGTGAAGATAGATTAATCTATGCACTTGGACGGTGGCTATACATACCGACAGGCGGAGGACTGCGGTGAGAGATCATCCACGAGATTCATGACTTACAATGGGTTGGCCACCTTGGGGAAGAACGGATGACAGCCCTCCTGAGCCGATCATATTTCTGTCTCAAGATGCGCGAAGATGTGGACTTCCACGTTTGGACCTGCACAGTCTGTCAATTGGATAAGACCAAGAAGAGAAAGTAGGTCGAACTACTACCGCCCTTGCCCATCCTAGAGAAGCCTTGGGCGTCGGTTTCTATGGATTTCATAACGGGGCTTCCTAAGGTGCAAGGCATGAGATCGGTGCTTGTGGTGGTGGACCAATCCTCAAAGTTTGCAGTCTTCATTCCAGTGCCCCAGTCATGTCCAGCAAAAGTGCAGCAACTTTATTCTTCCGGAACGTAGTAAGGTGTTCAGGCTCCCGAGCGACATCATTAGTGATCGGAATGCCCAGTTCACAGGGAAGTTCTGGACAACAGTATTTCAGCTAATGGGATCGGAGCTGAAATTTTTTACGGCAAGCCATTCTCAGACAGATGGGCAGATGGAGAAGATAAATGCTCTGCTAGAAGACTTTCTGAGGCACTTTGTCACGGTAAACCAAAGAAATTGGTTGGACCTTCTCGACACTGCTCAGTATTCTTATAATCTACGACGGTCTTCCTCAACCGGCCATAGTCCAATCGAGCTGTGCATGGGATTCCAGCCCATAAATCCATTGGAGGTAGCACAGAGGAATGACCAAGGGGAATGTCTCGCAGCATACAGGTGGGCATGGGACAAGACAGAACCCCTTGAGGCCGCGCAAGAGAGCCTTGAGAAAGCACAACGCATGATGAAGTACGCCGACAAGAATAGGCATCCGCGTGAGTTCCAAGTGGGAGACAAAGTGTTACTAAAACTGACCCCTCAAATCTGAAAGAAGCTGACAGACCAGCATTACCACAAGGCGCTGATCCAACAGTATGATGGACCATTCGTGGTGACCGAGCAGATTGGCAATATAGCGTACCGGTTGGCGCTTCCAGAAAGGTTGAAGATCCACCCTACCTTTCATGTAAGCTTTCTTAAGCCTTACTAAGGGATGGAGTTCATCAAGAAGATTCATCGTGTGCTAGACCATCGCACGGTAGGCGACAATAAGCTGAACTGATGCACGGACTTCTTGATCCATTGTGAGGGCAAGGATGAATCAGAGGCCACTTGGGAGCGTGGCCCAACACTTTGGCAATTTGAGGACATCATCATGGTCTACCTCCGGCATCGCTCGATGAGGGCATCGAGTTCTTCGGCGGCGGGAGGTTTGTCACCATCTTAGCAGTGACGTAAGGTTCCTCGGGCCCGGGCCATGTTTCGGCTCAGCTGGGCCCATGAGCGGGGTGTGCCAAAGCAAAGGCACGCCCGCCTGCACGGCAGAGCGACAGGCAAAACTCGGCGCGGACACGGGTGAGCCATGCCGAGGCACGCGGCATGCACTGCAAGCAAGGATGGATGGGCAAGCCAAGGACCTAGGCACAGGGTGCGCGCACGCACCTGGGCCAGGGAGGCCGATCGTGCTATGACAGCGGGACTGAGCAGGGTCCGACGTAGCGCGCAGGGCGCTCGGGGCACAGGGGCACACGGGGCGCAGGGGCGCACTGCACCTTGGTAGCGGAGCTGGGTGAGGTTCGGCGAGGCGCATGGGGCGCGCAGGGCAGGGGGACCCCGAGTAGAACAAGTCAGCAATAAAGTCGGCCACCGAACTTATCCGATCATGGCGCACAACGGAGGTCCGACTATGGCGGCGTGAAAGAAGGACCAGCACCATGGGATTCTATCCGGTCGGGATAAGCGGAGGGGTGCGCCGTGAAAATCGAGCGTGTCCCACAAAAAGAGGCCCAGCGCCGTGGGACTCGGACGCGTGTGCAGGGCACGCGCCCGGCCCGTGCAGGCGCACCCGAAAGCTTGGCCGGCCCGCGGTAGGTGCGCGCAGGCGTACAAGCGACCCGCGCAAGCGCTCGGCAGGCATGCGTAGCGCGTGGGCGCGCACGCACCCAGCCCACACTGGCGTGCGCACACGCGCCCAGCCATGTGTTGCGGAAGAAAACATGCCAAGGCCGGGATAAGGCTCAACACCATGAAAAGTGGATGTTTATCTCAATTTAAACATCCCGGGTAGTTCATCTTCATCCTAATATGGCATCGGCAATACCTATAAAAGAAGGATGGTGCGCCCAAAAGAATCAATTCATCCATCCACGAGAGGAAGAGCAACCTCAACGTGAAGAGGAGGTCACGAGCACGCCGAGGAGAGGAGCTTTCTTCTTGTGCTAGAGAGGAGTTCTAGTCGAGGAAAGAAGGGGCTCTTGTGTGCTTGTGGGTAGGGTTGTGAGGCAACTATTGAGAGTTGTGTCCTACCATTATACGGCATTGTATTCCTGCTTTAAAAAGAATAAAGTGGGTTGGAAAAGGTTTCTCGTAATTGGGTTGAGTTTGTCATCTGTGCATGATGAATCCGGAAAGGCGGCATTGGATCCAAGCATGAGGATCCACTCTAGGAGGGAGGCAGTGAGTTTGTGCATCTCTTGGTTTCTATTGTGCTCATCTAGGGATAGTCTATAAAGAGGAGGCTATGGGTGATACCCTATACTATTTGACCCAATGGGTGTTTGATAGAGATATTAGGGGTGCACCAATAAGGGAGGCTATTAGTAATACCTTGATGCGGTTGTCCAACTATCAGCGACCCGAGAGTGTCATAGGTTACTAAGAGGGTTGTGCGCGGCCACCATAGGTAATAGGCTGACTTGGAACGGAGTCCAAGTGCCGCACGAGGAAGAAAGAAAAAAAAAAGGGGGGGTTTTCGTTGTTTATTTCTTGTCCCCGTGACAATAACCATCAAAGGATGGCTTATGGGTGGACGGCTTCTCGCTCTCGAGCCATGGCATCCTAACTTTAATGAAGATGAAAGAGTTACTTATTGAGTGGTGGAATAGATATAAATTATTGGATATTGCTACAATGGTAGAGACTCCTATTTGGTTGAACAGTGCAACCGAAAACCTTAAACTCAGGAACTTCGCTCGAATTTATGTACCGACAAATTTGGATGAGCCACTAGTGCTGGGTGTCGACTTGATTGGCTCCGCTGGCAAAGGTCCTATCCAGTAGGCATTCACCTATGAAGGTATCTCTATATTCTATAGTCGCATTGGTCATGAGGTGAATGAGTGTTTCTTTCAAAAATCTCATGGCAATGTGGCTTTTGTGGAGCTTAAGAAAGGTCAAACAGGCGGTTTTTCTATTTCAAATCCAAACTGTGTATTAAGAGAATGTCAACCTACATGAAATTTTGGACTATGGCTATCGTCTTTCTCAAGGAGGAAGGCGAGTTCAATTGAGGGGACAATGCTAGGTTACCTTGGCATGACTTGGGCTTCCTCCCCGAGCTATACACTAGGTTCACCAAGTCATCCATTCCAACCAACTCTAGATTGGATGCCAGTTACCGCACAAAGCAGGGAGAGGAAGAGTAAGGCACCAATTGTAACTCTAGATCTTTTGACTCTCTCTCTCTGGAACTGATGAAGGATGTTGTGGTAACTATCGATCTAATCTCCTCAGGATCGTGGTTTACTGTCCTCATGAAGGAGGATTCAGATCTCGCTTTCATCATTGAGGAGGTAGGGGTATGAAGACGGGATCCAAGTTGATTCTGATTCCATTAGAGGCTGGGAAGAGTCCCTTGGAGGAGAACGGGCACTAGTGCAATGGAAGGGTAAACATGTTTGTCAAAATACCCATGAGGGCTCTTCAAGTGGATCTAGCTTGGAGTTAAAAGTTAGGGTTGGGCCCAAAGGTGCTAAGATTGGTGCAAAGATCTGCCCATGAGACCCAAGACTCCTCTCAGTCAGCACCTAGTTCGGCTGCCGACAACTGCCATATTAAGGAAGGGCTTGACAAGGGTAAGGAAAAACAGAGAGAACCACCATCTGAGCATCTGAATCAAGAGAATCCCATAATATCCCAAATGCTCCAGGATGCACTCATGAAGTGTTCTAAAAGGTCTACTGGCAAAGTTCTTGGCAAGGTTAATGGTACTAACTTGGACATGGCCAACAAGATTGCTTTCTTAGGTCATGGGATGGTCGCTAATAATTGCTCTTCCTCTTACTGCCAGTTTCCCCCATCGACTAGTCCTCTCTCTTCAGCGCCACTAAAGCCTCCTTCCAATCCCTCACGCTCAAGTTCCTCGCTAGAGAGGCTGTTTAATGGTCAGGATTTCGGTGCTACTTTCGATGCCCTTGTTTCTCTCTCTTCTCAGCAGATTCCATCCCTAGTGGATCGACCTGGCTCCCTTTGATTCTGCTTACGAGTTCGGCTAGTGGGGAGAGCAAACCGCAACCTTTACAGCCCGCAAAGACAAGCATTGAGGAGGTACTTGATTCTTCCCCAATCTAATTTCATGAATTTTCTTACATAGAACTACAAAGGTTTGGCAAAACCAACCTCAACCATCTTTTGTAGACAGCTTATAGCTCAGCATAATATTAATATATTAGTTATGTTGAAAACCCGTTTTTCTAAAAGAGGCTTGGATAAATTTAAAAGTCGATTCCAAGCAAAGGGGCATCTTTTTTCTATTGATTCTTAATATTGACCTCGCATTAATTTTGATGATTATAAAACAATTAAGTAGATTACTAATGATTTTGGTGAAGAATCAATGTGACATGCAAGTATACAAGAGTCACCAAGAGTATCTAAACGGATTACAAGCTTTAAAATGAATATATGGTTCAAGCGAGAGTTCCAAGATCTAAGAAGGATGATTTAAGCCCAAATTAAGTGAATCTCAGATGTTTGGCAATGTTCTCAAATGAAGAAAGTTCAAGTTGTGGTACTAAGTTTACATGATTCAATGAGTTTCCTAATCCGTGGAATGATTTTTCAAGTTTTTGAGAAGTTAGTCAACTCCCATGGCAGCTACGGGAACTTAGAATGGAAGTTTGAAGCCCTTAGCCGATCCATATGCAAGCTATCAAGTCAAAAATATGTCACAGAAGGTATTACAGAGAAAAATCATGTGTTAGTCGGCTCTAGAGCCGACTACTGTGACCATACAGTGGGTTTCCACAAGGTAGTCGACTACTGTGGCAAACACAACAGAAGGTTTACCTATGTTAGTTGGCTCTAGAGCCAACTAACTCTATATTAGTCGATTCTGGAGCCGACTAACGCCCTGCGTGAACCTGTAACGGCTAGTTTTGACATTCCAATGTTCGGAAATGGCCACTCCAATAGTCCAATCCTTCAACCAACTATAAATACAAGTTAATGGGATGGATTAGCAAGTTTTTAAGTGGATCTTTGAAGGATTACAAGTGAGAAAAAGTGAGATTTATAAAGCCAAATCCAGAAAAATTTTAGCCTGTTGCAATTTGAAAAGTTTCTATTGCTGAAGTTTGAAAGTTCATTGAAGCCCATTCAAAGCTCCTACCAACCACTCCAGAAGCTTCATCAAGTGCTCTTAACTCAAGCATTCAAAGAAGTGAAGCTCATTTAAGGGGAGAAAGCTTCAAATCGTATAAAGTGCTTTTACTGTTTTAAATTGCTCATTGAGGAGTTGTATGTTATGAATTTATTCTATTCTTATATCTTGTTGAGTTTCAACTTGGTTGAAACTTGTGAAGGGTGTATCAAACCCATAATTGGTGGATTGTAAAGTCTCCCTTGTGCCCGGAAACAAGATGCTAGCTGAGTAAGCTAGGTTGTAATCGTTGGAGAATGATTAGTGGTAAAAATTTTCAAGGGATTCTTGGGGAGTGGATGTAGGTGCAAGGGTTAGCACCGAACCACTATAAATCTTTATGTTTGTGTGTGTGCCTTTCACTATTATTGTTGATTGTTTTAAGTTTGTCACTTCACTCTCACACATTCTCACAGTTTTGAAAATATTGCACATTTTAGTTAATATTTTCAAAAGAACCCAATTTACCCCCCCTCTTAGGTTGCTTAGCTGGGCAACACTTAGGGGTTATCGGGAGGTTTTATTGTTTTATGTCAAAAATCATTGGGATATTAATTTTATTATAGCTAATAATCAATGTTTGTATGATGTCATCTCTCACAAATAGATTTTTGCGACAGTATATGCTAGCACTAATTAGATGGTTCGTAAACACTTATGGACTGAACTTCAATATGTTTTTGACTTGAGGTTTCCTAAGTTGGTTGTGGGAGATTTTAATTGCAATTTATCCTAAGCTGAAAAAAAAGGAGGATATCCATTTGTTGATAATTGAGAGAGCATGGACTTTAGGAAGTATGTGATTTACTATAAAACTGAAAATTTTGAATCTGAATAATGCCGTTGTGTATATATATATATATAGTCTATAAATATCAATTCCTTAATAATGATTTATCTAAATAATTCACTTATGGTGATTCATGGTTAGTTTTTTTATTGAGCTCGAACTTATAAAATGTCTTCCATTTTTTTGAATACAAGGAACTGAAGAGGAAATATGAGTAGATGTAGCACCTATCAGATCAATTGCCTAATTTCTTTAGTTCTTTAGTTTTTCTAGCTTCACTAGTTTCTTTTATTTGTAGTGATCTTTATTGAGCTAGAAGTTTATCTAATTTAGTTGTATAAACATTTTTTTTAAATTATGACTTGAATAATTGTTTAAATAATTTATGTGTTTGAAATGCCTAGTATACTTATATGCAGTGGTTTGTCATGATTCAAATACACATTAAAGTCTAAGGTGTGATAATAGGTCTAAAAATATAATATACTTTTTATATTAAAAATTACATTATTTTAAAGATACATTAATGAATTGGTGCATGAGGTGATCCTTTTTCTTTTAATTTATTAGTTTTTTTTGATGACATAATTATTATGCCAATGGTACAATAAAATTTAAATATTTTTTTAAAAAAATTATTTATTAATAAATTAATTAAATTAGTAAATAAGTTTGAAGCATTTAATGGTGCTATGCCAACATCAGCTTTCGGCAATGAAGTGACCTCAAGACAAAATCTTGCTTCATTTTGCTCACATGAGCCACGTTCTCACATGTGACGGTAGCATTATTTTTTTGTTTAATGAAAACGTGACAGCTATTTTCAAAGTAACGTCCTTACATTCGCTTTTTGATGTGACTAGATCCTACCTGAACTAATCGCAAGGCAAAAGGTTGTGGGCTTGACTTGAAGCGCATCAATGATCGCGTGAATAACACTATCCTATGAACTAATTTTATTTTTCATATAAATTATTGAAAGATTGTTCACAAAAATATCGTCTTAGGACCCTAAACCTAGTGCCATACACTCAGTTCAACCGTCATATCGCACTGAAAAATAAAAAAAAGGCCGTGCGAAATTTTTGTTTTTTTTGTTTTTTTTGTTTTTTTCTCTTTGTATGGATTAAAATCTGTGACGGTGAATGGCTTTTTTTATTATTATTATTATTATTATTTTAATAGCATCCCAGGGCGAGACCGCCTTTCAGTCAAAATTTTTAAAATTTTTTTTTTTTAAAAAAAAAAATTTAACACAGCGTTGGCACGCGCTTTCACCGTGTCGATCTCAATTTTAGCGTATGCGAATTCATCAACAATTCGAAGTAAAGTTGTTCACGAAACTCGTTATTTTTCATTGTTCACGCGACATGCGCACCGAGTACCGGCCCGGACGGCGTCGACCTGCGGACCGCGACCCAGTCACCCGCGTGTGATGCCCCCCAGGTCTCCGACGCTCACGTGCGTCCGAAGGCTTGCAGCGCGCTCCCTATCCACGCGTCCACGACCCGAGGCGGGAGAGGCCCCGCGAGATTTCCTCCGATTGCGCGAGACACCACCGATATGGCTCTTCTCCAGCCGCCCATTCCTTTCACACACCCGCTCCCCCCTCTTTTTCACCCCCTCCACTTCATCCCCCACCGCGCCCGCCCGGTCCAGGAATTTCGGCGCTCGTTCCCGCCTCCGCCCTTCTCCCCTCCGAAACCCCACCAAACCCAAACCCTGATCCGAGATTTCCTTCTTAGTCGCACCATCATCGACTCGATTCCTCCGAGGTTTCGGCTTCAGCGTCGTTCTTTTGGCGGCCGTGGAGGTTTCGTCTTCTTTTGAGCGGGACTCGGGAAACCCTCTCCCCAAGCTCCCGAGATTGCGGTTTCTAAAGAGGCAGATTCGCTCGAGTTTGAGCTTCTCGAGCAGTGGGCATTCTGGATTGGAATCTATGTTTTCGGCTGTCCATGACGTGAATTCCGCTGCCCAGCGTAGGATTGGGGCCGGCGTTTCTTATTCCTGGAATGTTGGCGCCGCGGGATTCCTTGGGGATAGCTCTCTCGCAGGTTTGTTGGCGTTCGCCTCTTGTTTGCCCGTGTAATTTAGGAGATGGAGGCATCGGTTATAGAAGAAGAAGAAGAAAAAGATTGAGTTTTGGTATTCTTTCGAGCGAGTTTTCGAGGAGTAGATGGCGATGCGGGGCGTGCATGCCTCCCGCTGAGAATAAAAATTCGAAGTTGGACATTGAGTTCTTAAAATCTGCCAAGAAAAGTGTGAGAGCTCAGAAACAAATTGTAGCGAAACAGTTCTCCGATGAGCTGGATTACCAGGAATCTGAGCCGATGCAGATGGCCTCCAGCTTCACGAACTACCAAGAAGATCCATTGGTGGATAAATTGAGGACTCAGCTTGGAGTAATCCACCCCATCCCATCGCCCCCAATTAACAGGAGCATTGTTGGCTTCTTTGTATTTTTCTTCTTTGTTGGAGTTGTTTCTGACAAGATTTGGACTTTTAGGAAGAGGAATAAATCAAGCCAGGATGTTCGGAATGGTATCTGGCCTCAGGTGCCGACTAGCTTCTCTCTCTTTCTGGAAAAAGATCTCCAGAGGAAAGAATCAGTTGAATGGGTCAACATGGTTTTGGGGAAGCTATGGAAGGTGTACAGGGCTGGACTTGAAAATTGGATCATTGGATTGGTCCAGCCAGTAATAGACGACCTCAGGAAGCCTGATTATGTGCAAAGGGTTGAAATCAAGCAGTTCTCGCTAGGGGATGAACCATTGTCTGTTCGGAACGTCGAACGAAGGACTTCTCGTCGTGTTAATGACTTACAGTAAGTTTTTCTCTGCTCTCTATAACACAAGTTCTTCGTTTGGCATGTGTATAAAATATAACCTGATTATGTTTTTAGTATGTTTGTATCTATAATATGTCTGATCCCCACATATAGAGTCTCAAATGTTAATATTGGAGTTCTTGGCCAATAGTTCTACATGCTTGGTGGAACCAAAACAGAAAAATTTAATCATGGTTTATTTGAGAAAACTACACAATAGAGGAGAATAATATATTTTGCATGTCTAATTGACCCTTACCCCGATGGCAGGTATCAGATTGGTCTTCGTTATACAGGTGGTGCCCGCATGTTGTTGTCCCTTTCCTTGAAATTTGGTATTATCCCCATTGTTGTACCTGTTGGAGTTCGTGATTTTGATGTCGATGGGGAGCTTTGGGTAAAGTTACGGTTAATACCAACAGAGCCTTGGGTGGGTGCTGTATCATGGGCTTTTGTCTCCCTCCCGAAGATTAAATTTGAGCTGTCACCATTTCGTTTGTTCAATCTTATGGGTATGTTTCAATTTTCTTTTGATGACACTTTATTGTCATGCATCTGTTATTCTTAGCATAAGTGTTAAACAGTTCCCACTTTGAAATATGTCAGTAAATTAATTGACTCAAAGGTGTGTTGAACATGTTTACCCATTTTTTTAATGCATGGGCATTGAATAGAAATATTTTTAGGCATAATCATGTACATAATTTGCTTTCAAGGTCATCGTTGTCTGCTTCAATTAATCACATGATGAGGCATTATTTGTTAATGGCAAGCAACATCCAGAAAGTTGGCACTTCACATTGAACCTGGATGTTTCATTCTGATATCAATTGGTCAGTTTGAACTTGTGGACAGGAGATAGCTTTTGGGCTACAAAAAACTACCAAATGGCAAGACAATATAAAGTAAATGAAAAAGAACAAGAAAAAAAAAGGGAAAAAGAACTTGCTATTGTAAAAGGGAGCAAGGAATAAAGGAGGAGGATGGAATTAATCTGAATTGGAATGGCATAGATGACTGTAATCCATAGTAATTAGGTGTAACATAATTTAGTGGTGAACTAAAGACTAGCAAAGGCGGTATAGCAAAGGCAGTATGTCTAGATCAACTCCTCGTCCACATTGTTTTGCACTGCAAGTTCACGAATTTTATTGGGATCAATTTTTCTTACCTTTGTTTTTCCATGTGGGTGTATGTAGGCTTCACTTTGCGAGGCCTTGGGCTGCTTGAGAAAATGACCGTTATAAATAGTTTTGAGCATATGCAATTGGCGTGCCTTGGAGGTATAGAATGGAAAAGAAAGAAAAAATAGGGTGGGAACACAGAAATCACATGTCGATCTTTGGAAAGGAGAAAGAGACGGAGCCATCATGGAAAAGTTAAAAATAAAAGGAAGGGCAGAGTCAAACTTGGGGGTTGAGATGCACCCCAAAGAGTTTGCATTATATATTCAGAAGATAATGGCATTAATGAGTAGAAGGTTTTCTTGAAGATTGATTCACCCTTACAATGAAGATAACAGTGTATGATGTATGTAGAGGCAGTGATTAGATAGGGCTTTTGTTTCCTTTTGAAATAATCTACATTTAGTATGATCAGTAAGATAACTCTTTGGCCTGGCATAAATTTGAAACTGTTGTATAAGAGACAACCATTATTGGTCAGCCTCATAATGCTAGCATCACCATACGGCCATTTAAGGTTTATTTTTGAATGAGAATCCTTGGAAGACCATAGCCAATCCAACATATTGAGAAGGTGGTAGGCACAGTTCACCAATTGTGAAGTTGAGGTGGCATACTTAGTCTGTGGTTCTACATTTCTATGCATGGTTTTGTTTCACCAATGAAGCAATGTGAGAGCTATATCATTGTCTTTCAAAAAAACTTCTGAAGTTGTCCTCAAGATTTAGTGAACTGGTGGCCCTATAAGTTTAACAGTTTCAACTGATGGAAGAGATAAATAATTGGGTTAATATATGATGTAGGAGTGAATATTAATCATTATAGGAGTTTATTTAGGTGTTTTCATAGCCTTCACAAGTTTGCTGATTATTTTTGTGAATCACACTGCTTAGTGAAGAGGATAGGTAGAGAAGCTGAGATACTTTGCATTGAGTTCTGTTGCCTTCAAATTTGAAACCCTTTTCAGTGTTTCTTCATTGTCTCAATTTTTTGTGCTAGCTATATGCTGCTAGGCATCACAATTTTGGGTTCACCACTGTATGCAATTTATTCTGATACATCTTAGTCTAAGGCCTTGAAATGTATATATGTGATCTTAATATTGTACAATTACGTTGATGTGTTACTAATGCTAGCTTAAATTTCTTTGCATGGAATTGGCCATTCTCCATCACAGCAATCCCTGTTCTATCAATGTGAGTATGGTCATCCCTGTTCTCCCTCTGTTTGTTACCTATCTATAACTCTTTTACATACTTGTTGTTCCTTTACTCTAAAGTCACAATTCCTACAACATGGCAATGTTGCTATTATTACTATTTTTTACTTTTATTCACATTACGCAGAAATCCATTTGGCCAGGCCCTTTCTAAATAGTTTGCCAATCTAGAAGTGGCTAAAACCATTAACATCTTTGATTTCAGAATTCGTCTTTGCATGATATATTCTATGCTTTTGTTTAAATCATACCATTTACATTTAATCCATATCTAAAATTGTAAAATAAACTTGACTTAAATATTTTCAGCACGTTGAGTACATCACTGTCCTCTGTGGCTTTTCTTGCTCTCATGGTAATAAACTTGTGTTATGTTGTCAATCAAGTTTGAACAGGGCTCAGGAAATCTACAATAACTTTAAAATCATGCCAAGAGATTTCGTTGTCATCTTGGACATTTTTAGATGCTCTGGTGTTATTCATTTTTTCATGCTAGTAACTAGTGCATCATTTAGGAACCACTTGGGCACTGCATTACCTGGGTGGGTTGGAATAACCTGCGACCTAGAAATTTGGTCAACCTTGGTTTAAGGGAATCGCCTGATTCTGCTTTAACTAAGTGTGGAAATAAACAGATCTCTAGAACCAAAAGATGCCTCATTCATATCATTTTACACATGTAAGCATAAAGCATGAGAGTCCCAATGTGAGTACATCTTTCTGTTGTTGTGCATGCCATTATATCTGTGCTCTTTTTTCTGGATTTGCCATATAAACATGTGAGAAACATGTTGTATCTATATTTGATATTAGTGGCCATCCTTCTTACATGATTGTCATCTCATAATAAATGTTGAGAAACAAGTAGGAAGTGTCTGGGTTTCCAATGGGACTCAAAAAAGCAGTGTTTTAACCTTCAACCCAACTAAAGATTTTCAGCCCGTTGCCTGCATGAGAAATCGCTTAATATGTTTTATAACCTAAACACTTCTTTTAGGACACAATATGCTATGGGACTTGCATATAAAATTTAGTTGGGGCAGATGGTGACTATAGTATGATAGTGAATGGTAGAGACCAAGAGTGGCATCTTGTGTGGGTAGTGAAGCACATATTTCTCAAATCTGGATTTATATGGGTTGCTTGAAAGTGTGGTGGTGCTACATATCATGCATGACATAGCTCTTAGAAAAAAAAGGTTCATACTTCTCAAGTATGTTCTGTGATGAGCTGCGGCATATCCTCGACAATTGACTACCACCAGGGTCCAGTCTTTTTACCCTTTTTCTATTCTGTTGTCTGTTTCTTCTTTTGACTCATCTGCCTCTCATTCTCTGATTGTTTTTTCTTTTTTTTTTTTCTTTTTGAAAAAAAAATCTTATGTTTTATCAAGCTCTATGCTTTAAATTTGTTCATGTTATGCCTTCTACCATTATGCAAATATGATAAGTCTCCTTGCTTAACTAAATTTGCTGCCAAAACTGATATTTGTCAGTTATTCATGCCATTGTCTGATGGATATTTTACTTTGGTTTGTAATGTTCTGCTGTGAACTAAAATCCTTGCTTTTCTTCTTTCTAGGTTTCTGACAAAGCTTTTAACTGAAGATTTGCCTCGACTCTTTGTGCGTCCAAGGAAAATTGTCCTCGACTTTCAGAAAGGGAAAGCACTGGGCCCAGTTTCAGATGATTTTAAAACACAAGCAATTCAGGAAGGAAATAAAGATTTTGTTGGAGAATTATCAGTGACTCTAGTTGATGCTCGAAAACTTCCATATGTCTTATTTGGTATCTGTTCTTAACTTCTCTTTAGTTTCCTTGCCAACTGCATGTAAAAGAGGCCTGACTCTGGTTTTATAAGAACTTACTTTTATATTTTGATTAAAAAATATATTACTGTGACAATTTTTGGTATTTAGCCTTTTTTTGCATTGACCTGCTGCCTGTGATTTTGATTCTGATAACCTCTCCAGGAAGTCAGCACATATCTATAGTTCTTTTATTTTGCCACTCTCAGGAAGCATGTATTGTCAAGCGGTATTATGTTTTCAGATGTAACTTTGTTCTAAAATGGTCTATATTTTTTGTTTTATAGTCTTTTTTATTTAATTTTTAACAAAATCTGACATACCCATCTATGCATGAACAGGAAAGACAGATCCATATGTTGTTTTCAGTTTGGATGATCAGGTAATTCGAAGTAAGAAAAATAGCCGGACAACGGTCATTGGGCCACCTGGAGAGCCAATCTGGAATCAGGTAAGCCTTCTTTATTGTAATTATTGTTCAGCCAAGTGCTAAACTTTTAAGGTAACGTATATTTTGACATGCGGACAGGATTTTCATATGCTTGTTGCAAACCCTAGGAAGCAGATATTATCTATCGAAGTAAAGGACTCCTTTGGATTCACAGATTACACTGTTGGCACAGGCGAGGTAAAGTATTGTGATGTTGCATGGTTGATCCATGCAAAAGTGGTTAAGTAGTGATGTGTGATAGATATCGTTAGCATCATTATTCATGTTTAATGCATGTGTAACAACACCCTCAATAAATATCACATAAAACCATTAGTGGATCTTGAATTTAATAAGAAATTCTGTGAGATATGTTATCCTGTAATATAAGATTAATATTCTTGAAGTGGAGGTGCTTTCATTAATAGCTTGCTTTAGAAGTCTATTATTATCTTTTCTTTGAGAATGCTCATTATGTGTTCGAGCAAGTAATATGGTACTTTGCATTTGAATTTTACCTTAACTAGCGTACTCTGATTTATCTGAGCTTATCACGTGAAACACTGAGAATTTATGTTATCAGCTGGACCAGTCTTAATCCTTAAAATAATATGGATAGTTTATGTCATGATTGTCTACATGACTTGGAGAAAGGTTATGTTACCAAAGGAGGAAATTTAGCGACCTTGAGAACAAAAAGTGTGCATAAATGGTACTATCATTAAGGACATGTTTGATGGTAGCGATGAGCATTTGGAATAGCTGTGAAATTGAATAGATAATGTTGGGCCCTGAATCTATGATTGAGGCTTTATGTTTGTATTTTCTTTCTTTAGATTTATGTTTATGTATCTTGCTAGTCATTTGAAACTCTTATTCACTACGACTTTCATTGTTTACTAGGTTGAGCTTGGTTCTCTTCAAGATACAGTACCAACAGATAGAATTGTAGCTTTACAAGGAGGTTGGGGATTGTTTAGGAACAAATCTTCTGGGGAAATACTACTCCGCCTGACATACAAAGCATATGTTGAGGATGAAGATGATAGTGTAGAAACAGACTTTGTGGATGGTGATGCATCTGACGACGAGATACTAGACTATGAACAAGCAAACAACACATCTGGACAAAGTGGAAGTGATCCTGATGATAAACAAAGAGAATCATTTATGGATGTCCTAGCAGCTCTGCTTGTAAGTGAGGAATTTCAGGGCATAGTGGCATCTGAAACAGGAAATCCAAAAGTTTCTGAGGATTCCAAATATCGAGAATCAACGATATCAAGCACCCCCAGTCGTAATGCTGAGACATCACCTCTGGAACCTGAAAGCGTTTTAAGTGATGCCAGAGGTAATGCCAATTTCTTTCCTAATAATGGCTGTTCTAAACAGCAGAGTTATTAAAGTTCGTTTTTTTTTAGCTCTAAACTTTGTTTTATTTTTTGCAGAGTCAACATTAGTATGGCTTGCTGTGATAACAAGTATAGCTGTGCTGATTTCTATTAATGTTGGTGGTTCAAGTTTCTTCAACCCATGATTTCATTCACAATTTCTGTGATCAACTGAAACATCTTACTTTGCTTCAACCAAGTAATTCTTTAAAACTCATCTTCCTGCCAAGTAATTCTTTAAAACTCATCTTCCTGAACTTTCTTACATTCATTAAAATCCTGATAAGTTATCTTTGCCTTGCTGTTCATATATCATTAGAAAACCTTTATCACCAATTTTAAGGATTTGAGTCAGCATAGTGTAGTATAATTTTGTGATCAGCTCTTCATTTTTTCCTTGGGAGAATCAAGTTACACAACTGCCCGCAAGAGTACCCAGCAAGTCTGTTTGGATCTCTATCTGTTGGAAAATGTTTTGGTTCTGGTGGTTTTGCTGAGGGTGAATGACATAGATATGGCCATTGTGGAAAGTTGTTGATAACTTCCTGATTCATTTTTGGTTTATATTGTTGAACTCCCTCTTCAGTCCTTTTTTGCATATTTTGCTTGAAAGCTACATGACAATATGGAGGTATTCTTAGATATTGATGGAGTAAGATGACAATTTATTCATTTTCAGTCATGTTTGTGCCCTCATGTTTTTTCAGAAGATTTGTTTTCTTTGCTTTTAGCCTCTCAATGTTATGCAGTTGTATTAACTGGACCCTGATGCCTGTCCCCACAATTCAATCTTAAAAATGAAGAGCCCCACTTTGGATGTCTATTAAAGAAGTTTCTTCTTGTTGCTGTTTTCTTATATTGCATTCAAAATAAAAGGGGGACATGTTTGACTTCGTGATCTACTATAACTAGTCATTCAACTATTCATTCAGCTTGCGCAATCTGGGGCTAATGATTGCCATAACATAAATGCTGAAAGTGGTTTCAAGTTTGGGTAGCTTTCATGGGTATCGTGAGTAAAATAGAGTTTTTTTTTTTTTTTTTTGCACATACCCTTTTAAATATGGCTTATTATATATTTACACTTCAAAAATCACTCTTTGCATGTATACCTCTCAAATTTTCCTGTTTTTGCTAGGATACCGTTCTCGTTAAATTTTTGACTGAGTGCTAATAAATAATTGTTTTAAGAATAAGATGACTTTATTATTCTTTCATATTAGTCTTTCTGAAAAAAAAAAAAAAACAAAAATATAGCTCCTTAAAATATAAATTAAATATTAAATTTTAATAAGGGTGTCCACACAAAAGGGCAATAGTGTCCTTTAATACTTAAAACAGCTATTTTTTAACAGTCAAAAATCGTGTAAGAGGCAAGGTTGAATATGCAATAAGCCATAACACCGTTAAAATATTAGCTATTACTATGAGTTAATCGTGAGTGTAACATTACTCGGCACCTTCAGCTGTTAGCTCTTTGATATTCTACTGATTGAGAAGCTTGTAATCTTTTTATATTTTTTATGTTCACAACTGAGAGATGGATTACTCTAATCTATTGTTGGGAGCATGTAAATATAGTGTGCTGGGTCTAATTTTGTTGGTTTTTAATTCAACATTTTGTTTGAATTTGCTGTGCCTCCTTTTATAACAATAAGTCTAAATTATTTCTGAGAATGACTAGATGTTTAATGCCAGATCATGTTTCATCTGCAGGCACGGCAATAACATTTTATGTAGAGTGATTATCAAGTATACAGTTTTTTCTTGTACCTGATCTGTATTCCTTTCTGGTGTAAATCCAGTTTAGCAGCAGAGGAACATACTCAGCCGCAATTTTCCCCCACTTATTTCCCCTGATGTTTATAACTCGCGTCCCATACCTCCAGTCCATATGCCATGACACATGTATTTACTTCGTGGTTGGTTGCTTTTGTGCAGAGGCCTAGGCATTATATTCTTCTGTTCATCATTTATGCGCTCCCAACTTCTTGTGGGATGTATCATGATTTCATCAGCGGATGGACCTTTTTCTATGATATAAGAAATGGTCAGGATCTCTTTTCATGGATGTTTTCTGCTTCTGCTTGTTGTTTACTGTGAACATCCCGGAAAAGTTGAGATTAGAAGGTTAAATTTCATCTGGTCTCATGTCCAAAAAAAAAAAAATAAAAAAATCAAGCCATTTAGTATTCATATTTTTAGATGGTTTCCATCACAAATGTTGGCGTTTGTTAAGATTGAGCTTATAATAAATAAATGGTCTGGTAAATGGGCGGTGATGATTTTAGATACCCAAATTGAATATGTCAAATATGTCCAGAGTAGTAGGTGCAGGTGGCTGTGGTCCTGATTTTATAGACAGGTCTTTCTTGGTACATCTAGTGAAGTTCGTCTCATACCTTTCAAGAAATTAGCTTGATGTTCAAGGCTTCTTTGTCCCTGTCATGATTTCAGATTTTGATGGGATTTTCGATGGATTATTGGAGTGGACTGTTATTGAGATTATTCCACCATTATCCAAGTGTCTCGGCGAGTACATTTTGAAATAGTTTTTATTTTAAGTATTGAGGGAGGGTGGCAGGTGGTGTGTTTCATATGTATGCACGTATGTATGTATCATTCCGGGAGTACGGCTGTAGATCAAAAATTATACTCTTTCTTCACCTCTAGGTTTTGAACATCTTTGAAAAGATAAGTCCTTAAAAAGTGGAAATGCTTTTTAACCTTAACCTAGATTTGTTACCAAACAAATTTTCAACCAAATGTGGTGTTCCATGAACTTGTCTGAATCACTCCAGGCCCCTTGAGTTATACTAGCCCACTGAACGTATAGAATTGAAAGTCAGTTTGCTAATTGCATTAGTATGTAGAAATAATCAACTAAAGATGATTAAAGTAGGACAAAAGGTTCTTGTTATTGCTTAAGGGAAGAGAGGGAAGATGAGTCAGCAAACTAGCCATCAATCATTCCACTTCTTCACTCGTAATAAGGGGGACTCAGTTTAACTACTTGATCGAAAGCACTCATCCATTTTATTAGCTGTGATGAACCTTCACATAAAAAAAAAAATCGATCTAAATTATAAACATATGTTTATTAAATATTTTTCACTTAATGATAATAAATATATGTCGCTTGTCATATAGGATTATTTTTTATATGTCACTTATCAAGTAAGGAACATAATAGTAAGCACCTAGCGGACTACATATAAGTATAACCCTTTGAAAATTACAAAGTTATAACATATTTTAGCAAAACAGAGATTTAGCTAGTTCTAAACTCATACAACAACAATCAAAAATTTGTGCAAACTATTAGAACAAAGAAGAAACATGGCACTCAAACTTGGCAGTAATAGATGCATAAAAAGTACTTGTTGGAGCTAAAATGGGTCAAAAATAACTACAACGGACAAAGAAAGATAGAGGAAATGGATCAAGGAATATCATAGACAAATCAAGTAAAAGGAAGGCACAACCACAAAGCAATCTCTTTTTAAGGGACAAAAACACAGGACAAAAAGAGAAGAATCCATTAAAAAAAGCAACTACTAAGAGTACAAACTTCCAAAATTTTGTCCAAGCTTTTGGGTGTTACAATAGATTAGGGCAAATAAAAGTTGCCACTCTCTTTGCTCTTATCCTAAAGAAACTCCTCTCCAAGCTTCTCTACACTCAGAGATGGCATTCCTTGCTCTCTTCCCCGAGTCTTCTCCTGGATACAATGAGAACTCTTCCATTCTTCTCTAGCAAAACCCCAAAGAAACCTCTAGTCTCTCCCTTTCTTCTCTTGTTTTCTCACCACTGCACACCTCCCATGAGTTGAACCTATGGCACATGATAGGTATAAAACAGTATACAATAAGCCCACATGGATTAAGTCTTATTAAAGGGCTACCAAATAACCTACACCTAATAGGATATGGGAAGGAGTATGAGGAATAGAAAAATGCTCTAATTGTTATCATTTATTTTCTATGTCCACATACAGCTAATGTATGAATTTGAATGTATAGAGAAGAAAAAGAAAGATTTCATATAAACAATCTAATCTGGACATGTTTAAAATATTTTGGAAGGAGTACGAGGAATAGAGAAATGCTCTAATTGTTATCATTCATTTTCTGTGTCTACATACAGCTAATGTATGAATTTGAATGTATAGAGAAGAAAAAGAAAGATTTCATATAAACAATCTAATCTGGACACGTTTAAAACATTTTGAATGTGCAGAAAATAAAGAAACGTATCATTTAATCTAATCCTTATAAAGCAGGAACACATCCAAAATTTCTTGGATGCATACAAGATAAAAGGAGAGGTTTTATCAAATCAATTTAATCCATAAGTAAGAGGAATATAATTCAAAAACATGCTTAATAATGTAGATTGCAGCATTTAATTGAGGAATGGAATTAGTCTCTCCAAATTGCTCTGTCAAGATGATGGATCCATTGGAGGTACTAATTTAGTGCCACAAAGAGAAGAAACATAAGATTAGAGCTTTATAAGTGTATCAACAATTTTCTTAGAAGTAGGAACATGAATATATTGAGGACAATCAAGAAAACTTTGCTATCTTCATATGGGGGGTAAAATACAGGATTAGTACAAAGCATAAATAACTCTAATATTATCACCAAAGATGGTTAGAGGCTTTGGATGTGTGATATGAAAATTATTTAGCAGAAATTCAATCCACACAAGCTCAATAGCAGCAAACAGAACCTGGCAAAAGAATGTTGCTTTTAGAACGCCAAGAGAAGATATTGCTTGATAAACAACATATGCTATGGTAAACGTGTAATTATAATAATTACCTATCTAATCCACATCGTGAAAGAATAGTAAGAGTAGAGAGGAGGGACATTTAAGGTAAGAGTCTAGAAGCTGTTAAATTGTAGGAACATATGCATGACATTTAAATGCACACAAGATAAAAGGAAACATTTTATCAAATCAATCTAATCTTTAAACAATAGGGATTCGGTCAAAAAATATGGTTAATACTATGGATTGAGTCATCTCTTTACAGGGACAACTTCCTTAGATTGAACACTGGAATAAGCCCCTCCTATACAAAGCCTTTCATTGACATGCTCTTTCATATAATCTATTATGGCAGTCCTAGAGCCACAAACATTCTGTCAACAAGGTCAGAGAATTATGACTGTTATTAGCTGCTGCACCAAGTCTAAATGCATGATTTTAAATCAAGGAACTTTTACCTCCATTTCCCTTATTTTATTAGCTCATGTAATAATACACGTGCAATATTTAATACATATGCACTATCCTGTCATAAGTTCTTAACAGTGTTATTCTGTGCCAACATGACATAATTTCAACTTTTAAATGTCACGCTTTAAAATTTATGATATTCTTGCAAAGTAACAAATCATAATTCTTAAATCTAATTTCTCTTGGTATCCTCTCTCTTAGGTGTGACTTATTAAAACAGTAATAAGGTAGCAAAACTTCCTGCTGGACAAGAACTAACCTGCATCAAAGATGTATTTATATGGGCTACATAAAATAAATATGTTTGTATTTCTTGTTCTTGAATAGAAATGCCTTATGAGTCTTTGATGTTGTATTTCACTGGCCTGTTGATCTGAGCTTAAAATCAATCGATCCCTGAAAGCTATATTGTGTATTATAAGATGATTTTTTTATTATTTTCAATCCAAAACTTATTCTAAATAACTTTAATATTTCTTGAGCCTTATGCAATCACTCTTTTATTATGTTTTGCAATAAGATGTCCTTAGTGAAACAAAATTACAAATCAACGTTTTTTTTTAAACTTTATTATATCGATTGATATTTAATTTGACTTTATTCTCTATTGACTTAAACTTCTTGCATACCACTTGAGTTATTGGCTAATCAAATATAATTAAATAAAATTTTGCTCATATATTAGCTTAAATCGGTCACCGTACATGTCTATCATCATAAACTTACGTATGCCATTAATCCTTCAATTAATATTTTATTATCATTAAAACATATATAATTAAACCCTTAAAATATAATAATTCTTCATTGGCTTCTTATTATAATTTAATTTAATTCTCTCCACCTTCTCTTTTAGATGAGAGTCCTTGAAAGCGCCCTTTCTGTCCCCTCTCTATCATCCCCTCCCTATCAGGTTGGATCTAATTTTTAAAGCTTGGTTCGGTCCGAAATTTGAATCAGTCTATAAATTTACTCCGGTCGACCCAGTCTTGTGGATAAAAATTCAAGACCAAGTTCTAAAATTTTTTGAACCGGCTTCAGAGCGGCCCATGGGCCGTTTGGTGCCCATCCCTACGTTGCGAAACTGCGATTGCGACCCCCTTAACGTTAATATTTTTACTTCGAGATTTCTTTCTTGCGCTCGGTCGCCCGGACGTACGGCGGATACGGAGTGCGAAAAAGAGGGATGGCTCGCGGGCGGGTAACGCGGCCAACGTGGCGCGATAAAGAACCGTCGGACGGTTGTTTCGTGATGCGGCTGGGCAGTGCACGGGATCCCACGTTGTCGATAAGGAGGGGCATCCCCGTAAATTTTTTAGAAACCCAGCCCATTTTCGCGTCAAGCTAAAACCTCGGTGCTATTTAAACCCCGCCTTCTCGTCGTCGGCTTGGAGGTACGAAGGTGGTGATAGCAGCGAGGCTAGAGACCGTTATAGTGAGAGAAACGTCTCTCTCTCTCCCTCTCTCTCGTCTTGTGATTTCCGTCGAGGTAAAGAGTCGTAGCTTTAGTTTGATTCTTTGATGGCGGTTTGCGAACTCTGTAGACGATTTTTCTGTGCAGAACCCTAAGGATTCTTTTCGATTTTTTTTTTGGTTTTTGTTGGTTGATGGAGTGAAGTATTCTTCGCTGTTTTTGATATCTCAACTCGTCGGCGTTTCTGATTTCGTTGGATTCATTCTTTCTTTAATCGAATCACGTCGTTATCCGAGGTTTGATCCGATTCTTGGGAATCTTTCCGGTCCGGTCGCTCTTAGATCTCGCCTTTCGGAGTGTCTCTGGGATTAATATATGGTCGGGAACTAGTTCTTCTCTCTGATCTGCTTGCCTTTGCGCGAGGCGGATTCGGAACCCTTTCCGGTCTCCATCGATCGGTGTAATCGTGTTCTGTGCCCATTTTTTCTCCTACTTTTTTGGGATGCTTTTGGTTTTGGTTCTTTGCGTGCGGTGATCTAGCTCTATATTCGTTTTTCTTTCTTTCTCTCTTTCGTTTTTTTTGTTTTTGTTTTTGTTTTTGTTTTGGTTTTGGTTTTGGTTTTGGTTTTGGTTTGCGTGTGTAGAATAATAAGAAAGCCTACGTACTGTATTTGTCGGTTGCCTTTCTTTCTTCAAAGTACCGATGGAATTTTGTATCAGAGTCCCGGACTTAGTAATCTCCATTGTCGGATCTATAATTTCACCTTCTGAGAGTTTTGTCGCCAGTTGTTGGTTTCTTATCTCAGTAGGTACGGATTTTTTTAAAAAAATATTTTATTGCAGTGATTGGATCTGTATGCCTTAATGTGTATGAATGGTCCTGCTGCAATGCATTTGTTTTCTTATTGTTTATTCCATTTAAAGTAAGCAGGTTCTCTGGGTTTTCTATTGTTATTGGTTGCTTGGATCAGTGTCGTTCCTGAACATTTTATGCGTTGAATATTTTCATTTCTTGGCAAGCATCCTTGGTGCCAGTAATGCTGTTTTATTTTGCTTTTGGGGTTCATCAATACGTGCTGTTTTTCTGAACTGTATAGTATTTGCCGCAGTACTGTTTTCTGGAAATCACCTCTCGTAAGGAATCATTGACCCTGGTTTCAGGTTCCACATTCATTTCCTTCTTATATTTAGCACGAATTGTATCAAATGGAATGCCCCATGCTTCCTTTTGTTTCACCTTTACATATAATTCCTTGGTTGGGTGACCACAAACTTGCAAATAAATGGTCCGTGCCTTTTATATCTCTGAGCTTTAATCTGCGTACTTACTACAAAAACTAATCAATCCGTTATTTTTTTGTGATTGCTAGCGTATAACTAGACACTCTTAGATGGGTCTTGCAGCTTAGATTGGTTCTGTGAAGTTGATGTCCATCCTGGAACAGGGTATTAATTGTAGATTGGAGTTGTAATTCTTGGATTTTAGTCCATTTGACATCTCCTTGATGTGGATTTTATTTTAGTAAATCTAACATGAGCTTCACATGGACATGGACAATGCTGAGTGTCATTGGAGCATTTTTGGTCCTGCCTTTGCTTTAAATTGATGCTGTGTAGGCCTGCATGTTCTCTGTTCTTCAGTGCTGATATGTATACACTGTGCATTAACACATCAACCCTTCAATTGGAAACTGCTATGTTCCTTTCATGCACATGGCTTTTATATGTTGGTGTTGGATAAGTTGCTTAACTTGCCATTATGAAGCCATCTCTTCTACTTGTGTGTATTGTCACAACAATAACATGATTCCGGATGTGGTACTACATATGGGCAGATGGAATTTGTATTGGAGGGTAAATATAATGGCAGAGCTGGGATTTGCATTGAAATTTCTATGTGTGTCTTTAATACAGGCATGTTTTTTTTTTTTTAGTTATTTGTATGCCTTTTCATGGATTTTTAGCTGATGTTTACTTGTAATTTGTTGAGCATTTAGTAGCCAAAATATTCTATCAAAGCTTTGAAGTCCCAATAAGATGGGGGGCATCCTAGATGTCCTATTTCTTTCTGTTGGAAAAAGGGGACTGGCACAAAGGTGGGACTCTGAAGAAAAAAATAAAGAGGAAAGAAAGGACAAGAAGGGGATAAAAAGAAAAGAAAGAAGAAGAAAAGGGGAAAAAAAAAGAGAAGAAAAATAAATAAAGGAAGGAAAGAAGGAGGTTAAAGGAAGAAAAGAGAAGATAAGTGAAAGAAAGGAATGGAGAACAAAAAGAAAGAAAGGAAGGTAGGAGATAAGGAAGAAAATAAAAGAAAAAAGAAAGGAAAGAAGGAATAAGGAAAAGAAAAAAAGGAAATAAATAAAATAAATAAGAAATAAAGAAAAGAAGGGGGAGAGAAGGAGTGTACTTGCCTAGATGTTGGATTAGGATGACCAACAGATAGGTAGGACAGTCAGATAGAGAAACTAGGACACCCTCGTTCCATGAGATTCAAAATCTTAATTAAATATATGCGATGCACATGCTTTGCAATCCGTTTGAAATCTTTCTGGAATCTTGAACTTGCGCTTGCTTTGTTTGGCAACTAAGGTTGAGAAGAAATGATAATTAAGATACTTTTTCCCCTTTCTTAACAAGTTTTTGTTGATCATTGTTGATGATTCTGTTTATATAGTAATTTGAGCACACTTTCTGTTATCATTTTATGAAAATTTGTTTCTCTGGAATTTGTTTATGCATCTGATGCTGTGTAGAGTTCTAAGCCTGTGCTGGCACAATGTAAAGCATCCTGCAATACTTGAACAATCTAAGGCTCCTTAGGAGCTGCCAACAGTTCATATTCATATGCTTGCAAGTACCAAATATGCATGAAATTTCTTTTGTAAGGTCTAAGCCTTTTGAAAGTTACCTCATTATATTGTAAAAAAGACAACCTATTTATGTGAAAAACATATATGATCTCTCTCTTTGTAAGTTTACAGTATCTCTGCTGGTTTGTCTGACTAGTATGTAACTTTCCCAATTTAGATAATAAGTTTAGGTGGTATTGATATCGTGCAGGACCAGTCTGCTTCTTTTAGCACCATCTTGTATGATATTCAGTTTTTAGGTCAAACGGTTTTTCCAGGTTAGCTATTTGATCCGACCATCATTGCTATTGCTCCATAATAAGTTATATTGGCTTAAAACTATAAAGATTTTGTTCAGAATTTCAAAATGCTCAGTGCCTCCATGTTATGATTTCTGGAGTCACTTCGTTGGTTAAATTTCATAAACTTAGCAATTTTGACTCCTTGCGAGTACCAATCTGTCATCTGCCTATATTTGATCAAGTACTCTTAAGGCAAGGTATAATTCATGTCATTTCACCATAACCCCTGTATCATGCTTTGCAGCTTCATTTGTTCATCTGGCGGCAAGGTTAGGAAATTTTTCACTTCCCTTTGCAAATCAATCTCAAGATGGACCTGCAACTGTCTTCCTAAAGAGCTAAACAATATATGAGTTTTTAGCTTGCATTTGGACTGAAATTTTCCATTATTTTCTCTCATTATCATTGAGTTAGTTTTTTTGGTTTTTTTGCTCCTTGTTGCATTTGATTGTAAATTGTTGAAACTGCCTATCCTTATCCATGTTTTGAATTTAGAGAAGCTAGTCCTAATACTGATTGCCTTGAAATGAATTATTGCATTAGATCCACCCAAGGCTTTTCTCATTTACCATATTACTTGGACCCTACTTCCAATATTTGTAAAGAAAGCTCTTGTTTGAGATATCTTGGTTTTTGATGGTTTTTTGTAACCCTTGCGTCCTTTTTTTTTTTTTTTGTGCCTGTATTGCATACATTCAACATATTCTGATATTGCAATAGATGGGCCATGGTGCATAAAAACTAGTCAACCATCTACCATCAATAATGTCATCCTGATCATAATAAACTTCTAATTTCTCCATACGTATGACAGTATCAAAGCTTTACTATGGTTTATTATATGTTGGTGCAGTCCCACACTTGATCACTCTCTCTTTCCAAAAGTGTGAAGGGGTACCAAAAATTTGGATCCATCTCTGCTTTAGCCCTAATTGAGATGAAATGAGATAATTTTATCATATGTTCCATACAGTTCTACCATAGTAATGTGAGCCAACGTCGTCTAAAGTATATTTTATGAAAACAGATGAAGCAATTGGCATCTTCTCGACCATCTTAATTGCTAATGCATCTACTGCACTCTTCCAATTATATTTGTAGATAGTATGCACTTTCTTCTAATAAATGTGTACAGTTGTGGAGATCTATAGAGAGTATTTGTTTGCTTGTGGGCCATGCTTGAAATTGTGGAATTTTGTGGATTCTTGTTCAGGAACTTATTATTAGGAGGTCTTTTCCTCCTAAGCTCCTGAAATGAAAAAGAGTTTAAAGATCACTAATGGTAGAGTATTTTTGTCTCTAAAAAACCTTATTGGATTTTTAACTTGTGTGTTCAATCACCCCAAGCTTTATAAGTCAATGTACTGTCCTTGAATATATCAAGTTTTCTAGTCTCTATAGTTCGAAATTTATTCACGGGTTAGATGATCAAAAATATCTGAATTGAGTTAATTACAGTGATCATATCTTAAGCTTGTAAATTTTGAACTGTGAATAAATAAATGGTTTGAAATTTTGCTTTGTGATTATAATTCTTTATTTCTCTTCTCAGCCTTCTACCTTCAACGATGTCAGACCTACAAACTCCTCTGCATCCAAAAAAGAAGAATTGGGTGGACTACTTGGTCGGGTTCCGATGGATAGTTGTTATCTTTGTTGTCCTTCCAATCTCTTTCACAATATACTTCCTTACATATCTAGGAGATGTAAAGTCTGCAATGAAATCAGAAAAACGTCGCCAGAAGGAACATGAAGAAAATGTTAAAAAAGTTGTTAATCGCCTCAGGCAGAGGAATCCAGAGAAAGATGGTCTTGTCTGCACAGCAAGGAAGCCATACATTGCTGTTGGCATGCGCAATGTTGACTACAAACGTGCAAGACATTTTGAGGTGGATCTTTCAGCATTCAGAAACATCCTTGAGATTGACAAAGAGAAAATGATTGCAAAAGTGGAGCCTCTTGTTAATATGGGTCAGATTACAAGAGCTACCGTTCCTATGAATCTTGCCCTTGCTGTTGTTGCAGAGCTAGATGATCTCACAGTTGGAGGATTAATTAATGGCTATGGAATTGAGGGGAGCTCACACATCTATGGCCTTTTCTCTGATACAGTGGTTGCCATGGAAGTTGTGCTTGCAGATGGACGAGTAGTTAGGGCTACCAAGGATAATGAGTATTCAGACCTTTTCTATGGGATTCCCTGGTCTCAGGGAACACTAGGACTACTGGTTTCTGCAGAGATTAAACTTATACCCATTAAGGAGTACATGAGGCTAACATACGCTCCAGTGTGGGGTAATTTGAAGGAAATTGCACAGGCCTATGCTGATTCTTTTGCACCTAGAGATGGGGACCCATCAAAAATTCCAGATTTTGTTGAGGGAATGATCTACACGCCAACTGAAAGTGTCATAATGACCGGGAGATATGCTTCCAAGGAAGAGGCAAAGAAGAAAGGCAATGTCATCAACAACATTGGATGGTGGTTTAAGCCGTGGTTTTACCAGCATGCTCAGAAAGCACTTAAGAAAGGTGAGTTTGTGGAGTACATTCCCACCAGAGAATATTACCACAGGCACACGAGGAGTTTGTACTGGGAAGGAAAGCTGATCCTGCCATTTGCGGATCAGTGGTGGTTCAGGTGGTTTTTCGGGTGGTTGATGCCTCCAAAGGTTTCTCTGCTTAAGGCCACCCAAGGTGAAGCTATCAGGAAATATTACCATGACAGGCATGTGATCCAGGATTTGCTGGTTCCTCTTTACAAAGTTGGGGATGCTCTTGAGTATGTGCACCAAGAAATGGAGGTATGCTTCTCTTTCACATGACTGATTATTGTAGCCTTGTATGCTGCCTTATTTTTCTCTTCATGGAATTTGCAAACCTTGATTATTAAAGTCACCTCAACTTGTTAGAACAGAAATGTTGTTTCTTTAGTTTGTTATCTAATGATTATTGTCACCATATATGCTTTATGTTATGTCACTTATGGAATTGATTATCCTTTGCATTTTTGTCCCATCATTTTTCAATTACCATGCTGTTTCTCTGTTATATGTGTTGATTATTTTCAAACCAAGTTTTATGCTTGTGATAGAAAAACAAGTATAGGATGCTGGCTCATTCATATCTTGATTGTCATGTCTTATATTCACTCACACACAACAAAAATAGGGGAATTTTGATAGTTTTCTTTTCGACATGTACTAAAATAGAAGAAATGAGATATTTTCTGCTTGAGTGATGGGAGGGATTCTTATGTTATATTTCAGGTTTACCCAATTTGGATCTGTCCTCATCGTCTCTTCAAGCTTCCTGTGAAAACTGCGGTGTACCCTGAACCAGGCTTTGAGCTGCATCACAGGCAAGGAGACACAAGCTATGCTCAAATGTTCACAGATGTCGGTGTGTATTATGCTCCTGCAGCTGTCCTTAGGGGTGAGGAATTTGATGGTGCCGAAGCCGTTCGCCAGCTCGAGGAGTGGCTAATCCAAAATCATGGTTTCCAGCCGCAGTATACAGTTTCTGAGCTCACCGAGAAGAATTTCTGGAGGATGTTTGATG
Source organism: Metroxylon sagu (assembly GCA_017589505.3). NCBI lineage: Eukaryota > Viridiplantae > Streptophyta > Magnoliopsida > Arecales > Arecaceae > Metroxylon > Metroxylon sagu. Next base: position 2,979,282 of record JACVBY030000665.1, on the reverse strand, counting down.
GGTCTCATTATGAGCACTGCCGCCAAAAGTATGGTGCCATTGGGACCTTCATGAGCGTCTACTACAAGTCCAAGAAAGGGAAGAAGACAGAGAAGGAGGTGCAGGAAGCTGAGGCAGCCATCCTTGAACCAGCCTATGCTGAAGAAGCTTGATCTGACCAACTTGATTGGAATCCAAATTCAGGAGGATTTTTCCAATCCCATGAGTTGTCTGAAGCACTACTTTGCTTAATTTGCAGTTGTAATTAGAGGCTTGTTTGTTGGTCCGTCTTCTTTATAATAATTTAATCTGACTGGAATTTAACTGTTTGGGTGCTGATGCCAGCATTGATTAGTGTTTGATTTGTTCTTACGAGTCTTCAGATTGTTCTCCATTGATATCTGAGGCAGCATCTTGTTTGTAATTATCTTATCTTCTATGATTTAACTACCTGAAATAAATTGACGTTATGTGAGGCAAAACATTTTTTTGACTAATTTTCTCAGGATGGGGGTTGAGTTTGCAGTTCTCTGGTAAAGCTTAGAACATGCATCCTACTTTTAAAGAGTTCTCAGGTGTCTGAAGCAGAAGCGCCATATGGGGACAAGATCTGCTGTCATATAATAAAATAGATTTCAAAATTAGTACCCCAACATGGCAAGGTTTTGCGTCTTGCTTGCAGTTAATGCAACAGAGGCTGATAACATGAGTTCCAGTAAATGGTGATGGGCTGTTCTACATTATGAAGGACCATTTGGCCAGTGCCTCTAAACATTGCTGATGTCAATGAATATCTCAGGGTTTCTGATCTCTTCAATCAGAACAGAGATTGGGATATTTTCAAAATTCAATCTATGTTTCTTCATGTAATGGTTTCATAGATCTTGACAATGGCTGTGCCATGCAATCCCTTGCCTGGCCGGCCGGTTTGGCGACATTCTTCTCCAAAGTTGCATTAAGTATGTTTATGCTCTCTCTGTTCTCGACAGCAACCAGCTACAAATGATTTATTGATTGGTTTCTTGTGGATTTTGAAATGTATAGAGGCCTCTGGGATTTATTGATTGGTTTCTTCAAAGCCATGCTTTGTGACTGTAGTATTGGAAGGTCAGTTTGGGTTTGCTACTGCTGCCGTCCATTTACCACTCACCCTTCAATGGCTCTATTGATGCTAGGGCTGTGCCTTGTATTAGACTGGGATGGATGATTTGGTGCTCAAGAAATGCAAGGCTATTCCAAAGAAAGCCACCCTGGCTCTTGGTGTTTCTAACAGGGCTCTTCGGCTCGCCCTAGGGTTTAGATGTACCACAGCCAGCTGTAGGGCTGGGCACTCGGGTGATCGGGACCATTTTGACCCCTTTATTGCTTGTCCTGTCATTTTGGTTCCCCCTCCTTCAGGCTCGCTCGAGTCGATTTGGTCAGTGCTATTCGACCCTGAGACCGTGGTATAGACTTCCGAATTAGAGACTATGATGGCTGGGTTTTGTGGTGCAAAGAGAATAGATTCAAAGATAACAAAGTAACTAAAGAGAGAGTACAGATTTATGCGATTTGATCCATGGTCTATGTCCCAACTTCATTATTAATAGTGAAGAGCTTGCGAAGAGGAGAGAAACTTCCGTACAAAATGTGGTAATAAGTTGATAAAAATATGCTTTAGATCCTCAAACTTTCACTTATAATTCATTTTGATTTTTAAATTTTTAGTTGCGATAATGTAGCTTCTCATGCTTTTGCTAACGTTCATTTCTAACATTTCATTGTATAAAATCGATTAAAATTAATGTAATAATTAATGCATCATTCTGTTAATCAATTTATATATTCGTATCAAAATATTTTATTAATTTTAATCAATATCATAAATAAAATATCAAGATTATAGCATTCTTAAAATATGGAGGCTAAGTTTGAAGGTTAAAAAAAGAATTTTGAGTGAGAGTTGGAGAATAAAGCATATTTTAGCGTAATAGGTTTAATGTTCCGGTTCTAGATATTTGCCTCCATCCACTGCGACACAACTCTCCCATCCAGCAATTGTTATTCTTAAACACCACCTGGACTAGGCGTGTTCCCCGTTTGCTACTCATGAGGCATAGCCTTTGCTTCATGATGCTCGACAAATTAGGGATTCTCCCCTGCAGTTTTTATGCCGCACACGTATCAAAGAGGGGAATCAACCTGCGGATTTGTAGCTGGGCTGGGAGCAGCTGGTTCGGATGGGCTATTTTATATCTTTCCCTCTTTTTCATCCCGTAAATGCTAACAGCTTTAGCTGCACTTAACGATCGAAAATAATATAAGATTCTTGGATGCTAACCGTCTCCATGGTGTTCGAGTTCTCTGATGCTCCATCTGTTCATGAATCGTCTTCCACATTTGCATCTATTTTCGTCGATGGCCATTAAAATATACTGGTGGCAAATGAACCGGTGGTAAATTTAAAAGAGGTTATTTTTGTACCAAAACGAATCGAAGAGACATGGAGTGAATAATAACAATGAAGCCACGGTGGGGTTGCAGGGTAAAGTAACAAGAAAACTCAGGGCAAGAAATGCTGCACCGGTTGCCAGATGGTATCGGAGAATGCATGGCATGGAGGTTGGCGGAAGAATTGGCCACGTGGCTTCTCCATCCAGGCTTCCTCGCGCCCGTCTAAAGTTTGGAGATGGCTCGGGGCAGCATTTGGATGTGGATGGAAGGGATCAAGCGTCGATGCTTGCATGCGTCGCCCAGTTTGGGATAGCTGTTGGGCCATCTAAAGCGTTACACCGGGCAGTAATGGCTGGGCTGGTGGACTTAGAAGTTATTCTCCCAATCCCACGCTCGTGCCGGCCCAACCAATTCTGGCCTAACTTAACGTGAAAATAAGGAGTCGCTTAGGCGGGAAACGATTCACAAGGCGCCCCCCGTTTATGCTTAAATTTCCCGCGCCCCCCGTTTATGCTTAAATTTCCCGCGCCCCCTCGGCTCTACTCCCAAGCTCCCCCCCCGGGGGCATTTTCTAGCAAGTTTTGGGGTTAGGGTTTTCGATCGCAATTCCGACGAGAAAAAATGTTCTCCAGCCAGCTCGACGGTGGAGCCTCTCTCTTCTCTGGCGGCGGCTTCATGCCGTCTCAGGCCACCCAAGCCCCCGATTCTACCCTCTCCAAGGTAAAACACCCCACCGGTTTCTCTTTCCATCTCGATCGCGATCTCGATCTCGTTTTCTTGATCTCATTCGTTTTCTCCTGATCCCATCTCTTTCTCAGAATCGCGGTGCGCCGGGTGTGTTCTCAGTGACCGTCAAGCAGATCAGCGACGCATATCACTCGAGCGAAGACAAGTCCAGTTTCGTAGTAGACGGGGTCGATGCCTCCAACGTAAATAAATAAATGAATGATTTCTTCTTTTTTTACGTTGATTCATCTGAAAATTCTGCCCCAAAGTTTTGTTTCTGAGGAATGGAGTTGGTGCTTCTGTTTCTCTTTGGGTGGTCGCAGTTTAGGCTCCTGGGAATGGTCTCGAACAAGGCGGGGAGGACTACGGATGTTACCTTTACCCTCGATGATGGCACTGGCCGGATCGATATCATTAGATGGTTTTCTTTTTTTTTTGTTTTTGACTTTTTCTTTTAATTTTGCAACCATCCTTCTTGATCTGATTCTATAAAGAAGTTCCTTTTTTTTAAAAAAAAATAAAAATAAAAATCTATTTCGACACTGCTTGTAGGGTGAATGAAGCTTCAGATGCAAATGAAGCAGCCATTCTTGAGTAAATGTCTAAAATCTCTATTCTTTTTTCTTTTTTATTTTTTAACGAAGCTGCTGGTTAATGTCTTATTCGCATTTATTTTCTGATGAAGGAATGGTATGTATGTTAGCGTCAGTGGTAGCCTCAAAGGATTTCAAGACAAGAAGCGTGCTGTTGCCTTCTCCATCCGGTGAGCCATATATTGGTTTTTGTGTTCTAATACATAATTTCTAGTCTCTGTTCTAAGTTTAATAATCCTTGATTGATGATACTTTGTGACATCCATTTGTATGAATGTTTCCTTGTTCTGCCGTCTTAAAGTATTTCGCGTTTTAGACACTTCGACTGTTGTCACGAGACCAGGTTGTTCCCAATCCTATTATATTTCCCAAACTTACTCACTTTGCCATGGTTGGTTGTTGGGTTTTGGTTACCGTTTGGCAAAACCTGCCATGAGTGTATCACCCTGAGGAGGTTAAGGTTAAGCCATCTTGAGAACTAATTTCAAACCTACTGCATTTTGTTGGCAATGAATTGTTGGGACCTTTTTTTTCTCTTTTCCATGATCAGAGTAATGTGCAAGATGGAATTGTTCTAAATCCAAGTCTCTAGGACCTGAGTTTGATCCTTGATTGCAATGCTGTGTTTCTTATATAGATGAAGAGAGTTTATGAAAGAATAAAGGGCAAAAGTGGTGTGGAAAGACGTGTGAATCCTTTAGATTATATTAAGAGGCAGTGGCATACAAAACAAAAAGAGCAAAGCTGGTGGAAAAAGACACAAAAAATGCTTTAGATAGGAAGCAGTGGTTTCAAGGAAAAAGAGTAGCCGAGGGTCTTGTGTAAATGCATCAAATGTAGAAGCATTTAACTTTGTAGGATGATGACCATCATAAGGGTATTGTGTGGGTTATAAAGAGGACAAAAATGAGAAACCAAACTGATTAGCACAGAAGTCAGACCTATAGATATGCAAGAATTATGTAGATCATTGGGGCGTTTGATGGTGCAAATGGTTCTCTTGGCAAGGTATGCAAGGGAGACATGCAACGTGGATTTGAAGTGAATGACATGATGGAACAATCCATATGGTTAAAATATCTCAAGTGACATCATGTCTAGTTTAACATTATCATATCTATTTCAAGAATACTAAAAGAATATAGTACCTATCAGATTGTGATATTTAAAAGGGAGCATAGTTTGAGAGAAACTGAAGGATCAAGGGAATCCGCATCTGCTATTAATCCAGTTGATTGCCAGCTGTCACACCAGAAAAGAACAGGTGACAATGGTAATAATAACAACATCATCACTTGAAAATGCCACTGTTTGCAGAGCAAAAAGTTTTAGTTTTCAATTTATGTGAAGTTTTGAATTTTAAAATTTTGTTTATAAAAATTTTAGGACTAAAATATACTTTTAGTCTTTAAACTTTCACTCAAAATTCATTTTGGTTCTTAAACTTTTGGTTGTTATTAGTGGTTCCTCATGTTTTAAGAACGTTATATTCCTGAAATTCTATTGCATAAGGTCGGTTAAAATTAATGGAATAGTCGATGTGTTATCCTAACATAGTATCAAAAAATATCACTGAATTAAAATTTTTACCAAATTTTAATCAGATGACAAATGAAAGTGTCAAAAAAAAATTGTTCTAGGTATGTAACACTAGTTGACTGTTACATAAAGCACCATTTGCTTATTTGGAGCCTATTGAGAATTAAATTTAGTCACTAGAAGTTAAATGAGGCATGATTGTTAGGACTATCATTAAACCAGTTGTGTGGCCCCATAAAGGTCTGGTATTTAATAACTGAGTGTGAACCTTCATAGCAGAGTGGGAAGTGTGGGGTGCTGTGTTGAAAATTTGAGCTGGGGAAGAAAGTGCACTAGGAGCAGACACAGACACATACGCTTTGTGATTTTAATCACAAGAAAAAGGAAAACTGAGAAGTTTGCAATTCTCAGAATTTGGTTAGTCAAGTATGCTAGGTGGTGGTGAGGATCTCATGCTCCTTTGCTTTCAATTTTCAAATTTGTTAATGTAGGGGAGCTCCCTAAGAAATTGGCAGAGCACTGGAAATTTATTAATATTTGTTATCCTCTATAATTCTCTGCTTTTCCATGGTTTGAAGTTAAAAAAATAGAAATAAAAATGAAGAAGTAGTTAAGAGCATTGTAGTGTTTGGTGGAAGGCCATGAAGAATGAGAATTTTTCCATGTCACAGCATCGATTCCCTTCCTAATGCCAGTCTGAATGACAAAATTATCCGACTGATCCAGTTCAATGTAACCGTACATTGATATGTGCGCTATCAAATACCACCAATTGAGGATGTCATAGCCCTCCCTCAATAATGGGTTAGATTCTTTTGAGCCAAATTCTCTTGCCAATAACAATGGTTGCCATGATTTGTATACCAAGGTGCATTAGCAGCTTAACCATTATGTTACTTTGCCTGCATTTCTGGTGTTTTGGTGCAAAAGTTTAGGAGCTAACTGTATCTCAGTAGCAACGCACCAACTTGCTGTCTGTGTCCTATTTTTGTTATACCAGTAAAGGAACTGCTGATGTTGTTCTAGACTTCATACTTGTTCTTAGGTTTGGTTGATCCATATCTCTAATTGTTAATCCATCCCAAATGTGTGACATATATATTTCTGTCAACTTCTCCCTATTATGCAATCAATTAAGCTTGTGATGGAAAGAACAACACTTTGCAGCTTCCCTCATAGGTGAGTGAAAATGATGATCATATGGGCAAAAATTTTGGACCTCATATAGTCATAGCTTACGTACTGGGAATTCAGATGCAGATTTCACACACACCACCTAGTGTATTTCAGGGAATGTGTTTGGGAAATGGATGACTTTTGCTTGTGAATATGCAGAAAATTGGCATGGCAAACAAAATGCAAAATTCAAGGAAACCGGTGGGAAAATGCAAGCTTATCTGTTAGTTGCTTGGAAGTTTCTAAACTTATTTTCTATTTGTTGCCATGCATATGACATTTCTTACATGTGTTCCTGGTGGTGGTAGCTGTGGTCTTCAGCTTACCATAAGTCCCCAGCAAGATAGTCATCTTGATATTGAAGCTTGCTATTCGGACTACTGATCCTGTTATTTTTTGTCGATGGATGGGGAACAATTATTGGAAGCGATGTGATTTAATGACAGGGATTTCTTCCCCTTTTCCTCCTAGTCCTCCTAGTTGCTGTCTTAATTCAAACTTGGTCTGAGATATCTGAACTTGAGTCTATGTTGGCTGACTGTCAGCTTGATGTCCACTCTATGTGCAACTAAAAATTATTTAAACATATACAGAAAAGAGTAGAATTTGAATGATACTGGGTGGTTTTTTATTTTATTTTTAATAGTTCAGCAAATGTTTCTGTCTCTAGGGCTTAACCAGCTTTATGCTTTTTCCAGGCCTGTGACTGACTTCAACGAGATTGCGTTCCACTTCATTCAATGTATTCATATACATCTAGAGAACACCAGACTCAAGGTATTGGCATTTTCAGAAAGCTGAATTTCTATTCTATGCTAGCATTCATGTGTGCATTTGCCCACAAGTATGCTACTAGATAAATGCCTGTGGATGTGAACTCTTCATCTTTTACTTTAAGTCACCATATGTTTGACAGATTGGAGGTCCTTCCCAAACCCAGACAAGTCCTGTCATGGGATCCTCTTTGCTGAACGGATCCCAAGAACGTCAAACTCCTGCCAATCAAGTAAGCTATATTAAGACTTCTTATCTCCTCTCCACGTTTCTTAGCAAGGTGCAACCGAAAACAAGAAGACGAGCTTATGCATCATGCTCTTTTTCTTTTAGGTATCGGACCACAAAATCATGAATGGATCTGAGGACATCTACAAATTGGTCCTGAATGTCCTCCAGGAACCTGCAAGCCTGTAAGTTTCATGTGCTATGTTTTTGTACCTCAGTTGTTTCTTGGCACACAAGTGTCGCTTAGGACAGAAGGCTAGCAATCTTGATCATATCTTTTAATTTACTAATATGAAATAAGTACATTATTTATGTTCAGTATAGAATCTGTTCGGCTTTATTCAACCGTGATAAGTTTAGCATTGCTATAGATCAATCTACTGTCTGGACCTAGATGGTTATGGAAACTGGATTTCTTATGTCTGAAAAAGAAGATAAAATTCATTAAAGAAGTCACAGTTGCTTTCTAACATCCGTATCTGCATTGGATAACCATATTAGGTTTAGTAAGGTCATATTTCTTCAATTCAACAACCAAAGTCCTTTTGGATGCTGGTGAGCCACCTGCTCAGGGATCCACTACTTCCACTGTATGAAGTGGCGGATCCATTCTAGGGGAGATTAATCCATATGGCTTTCTTTTTCTTGCATCAGTTATGTCTTTATTTCACTAAATGACTTGTTATTTTACCTCTATTATTTGTTGCCATCTACTCTTGTCAAACCGTGTGCGGGTGCACAGTTACCTTTTTTTTTTTTTTTCTTTTTTTGGGGTTTTGGTAAGCAAAATGCTTGGCTGAGTATAGTATCTGCCACCCTTTCTTAGCGTTATGATGTGCCATTTTTTCTGCAGTGCTAGCGAACATGGATTGCACATCGATGAAGTTGCCAGGCGACTGGGATTACCAATCAATAAGATCAAGTCTCTCTCTCACTCAAATGAATTTGCTCTTAGTCTTCGTATTTGCGCACGCTCATACACAAATAAATTTGCTCTTAGTCTTCATATTTTTTGTGATGCAGGGAAGCTATTGATTACCATGTTAATGTTGGCCATATTTATTCTACGATTGATGACTACCACTTCAAGTCCGCATTCGCCGACTAGGACCATTTTAATCTCTATGCTCATCTCGTGGTGTAACAACAGATTTTATTGTATGAAAGAATCCTGTCTTTTGCTAGCCAGCGAGCTTGATGTTTCAGCTATCTTTCTTCATAAAATTCTCTTGTTAAACTTGAATTATAGAACTTCCTAAGAATATACAGATATCGTAAATGGAAATGGACTAAAACTCTTTGCAACCCGATAGCTTTGTTTCTCAAATGGTCAGTCTGGCACTTCAAATGTGTGCGTGTGCTTAGTATTTAATTTTATCTCTTGATATATTGACATTTATGATTCAGACAAGTAGCTTAATGCAAGTTTTCATGTCTACTGATAATTGAACCAGCAAGAATGGTTCTGCACCAGCCAACGAAATTGTTAACATCTCACTCGCGGTAGCGGCGGTACCCTCCATGAGAGAGGTGACTCTGTGTCTCGAGACGGCCGAGGTCGCGGTCGGGCCTCTGCGCCGAGCGTGGACGCTCGCTCGGTGGCGATGGCGGGCCTCTGGATGTAGCTTTTGTATTCTAGCCTACGTGGCATAATATAGAGGGCACTGCATGTGACTGATTATCCAGGGAACTCTTTACTCAAAAATCGACACTCAACCTCCACACTCCTGAGAGACCCAATCATCGCTATTTTCATGGTTGGTGATTCGAATCCAGGCCAGATGCCACTCTCGACCCTCGAAAGTGATTCGAATCCAGGCTAGATGCCACTCTCGACCCTCGAAAGTGATTCGAATCCAGGCTAGATGCCACTCTCGACCCTCGAAAGTGCTAGAGACCCAATCATCGCCAGCAGCACATGCCAGGAAAAATACCGTGCGATCGGACCGACGGTTCCCAGGCATCGCTAGCCTCCCATGGATGCCAATGACTCGGAATCGCCTTGTGGCACTTCTTGTCTCGGGTGGTTTGGCAATCACCATCGCTCTCGTATCCTCCGCTTCTCCTGCCACGCATCAAGTTGCTATTGGATCTCACGTGCGCGTTCCAACCCCGGGCGCGCCACGCTGGTGCACACGTGATCCCCAAGCCCAACACGCGTCTACTCCCTTCGCGTGCCTCATTCTAGATCCCGTGGGCCACGGCGAATCTGCACCGTTAGATCGCCGCCCTTCCACCCCGGTCACAATCTTCACCGTGGATTTGACCCAGAAAGGGTAGGTCGGGCTGACCCCTTGTGGGCCCCATCCCTCACGCGGCCGTCCCCAATAAATAAACAGGGAGGCCGAGTCGGTCCCTAGATTTGCCGTAGCTCTCCTTCTCTCGAGTCCACGGTTTCTTGGTGCCGCTGCGTTTCTCCCTCCCCCTCGAGCCGGCCCCCAGATTTCTAGGGTTTCTATTTGTCGGTCAGGCGGCTGGGATCGGGCGCGTTTTTGTGGCCACGAGAAGAAATCTCCTGTGAATTCTAGGGCTTTAGTCGTCGAAATCGTTTCAGGTTAGCAGATCTTAATTTATGAGTCCATTCTTTCGGGAATTTGTGGTTTGTTATTTAGGTCCTTAATTGTTATGCGGGATTTCGCTGGATTTTAGCGTGTAGGACCCCATGGCGGCGAAGAGCGGGGCACTTCTTTTGACGGATGATGCGATCTTCCCTGTCCGCGCGGTTCTGTCCGCGATAAAGAATCTTGAGGGTGAAGTGATTTTAGCAGATGATGATGTTGTTGTGATTACTCAATGCGGTTCCCTGGGTAATCTTTGTTTCGACTCTTCTTCGTTCTTCAGTTGCAATCGTTCAAAGTTCCTATTTTTTCTTCAGTTGCAACCGTTCAAAGTTCCTGTTTTGCTAGATTATAATCATGAGCTTGATGGCAATTATGAATAATTTTAATGTATGGACCTGAGTTTTGTTGGGGAACTAAGTTATCTGGAGCTAATTTTCAATTAGATTCAAGAAACATGTCAACCCTTAGCTAATAAGTTACATGCACTTAAAAAAGTTTTAGAAATTTGGGCTTCACTTCAATAGGACCACTGTTGTCCGTTGTGAAATTTCGAATTGAGAGGATAACGTTTGTTGGCTACGTTTTGCGTGCTTTGTAACTTACTGTGCTTCTAGTTGATTGGAAATGTGGATTCTAATCGTATGGTGGCTCAAAGAAATTAGTTCTTCTATGAAGCATCTGTGTTCTAAGATAATTTGCTTGTATGATTGCGATTATGTTGTTCCACATGTAAACTGGATGCTTTGGCAACAGGAGGAAAGTTGCCAATTGAGACAGGGTCTTTGGATGTTGTTGTTTCGTGCTGGAAGGCACCTGAACTGGTTGGACAGCAGTGGCTTGAAGAGATCAGCAGAGTGCTGAAGCCTGGTGGGAGGATCTTGGTACAGACCCCTCTGCCTTCTACTGAACAGGATGAGGTATTGTCTCCATCTTTCATGGTCATGACTTCGTTCTGTTCCTTGTTTGATCAATGTCTGATGCCATCGTTAAGATGATGAAAAATGGACTTCTTGCAGCTGAATTCTACACTTGAGCGCAAGTTACTCATGTCGGGATTCTTGGAAGTGCAAGCTTTAGAACTGAAATCTTTCTCATCTCATGGAGATGTCCAATCTGTAACTGTGAGTGAAACCCCTATACCAAAGAACTATGCGAGTTTCATTTCATGGTGATGCCTGTTGTGATGTAGCACCTGAAACCTTGAACATTTCCACTGTTGTGCAGATTAAGGGTAAGAAGGCATCTTGGTCCACTGGGTCATCTTTCCCCATTAAAAAGGCAGTAAAGACTGTTCCCAAGATTCAAATTGACGATGAATCAGATCTGATCGATGAAGATAGTCTCTTGACTGAGGAAGACTTGATGAAACCACAGCTACCACCTGGTTCAATTCAAATCCCTGTATTTCTGGTTCCATTTATTCTGATGTTTCTTTTGGTAAAGAAGACTTCTTAGTTGTTTGATCTTGTGCAGTTGGAGATTGTGAAGTTGGAAGCACAAGGAAAGCTTGCAAGAACTGCACTTGTGGTCGAGCTGAGGTAGAGGAGAAAGTGGAGAAGCTGGGGCTGACTGCAGAGCAGATCAACAATCCCCAGTCCGCATGTGGCAGCGTAAGTAGCGATGACAAAGTGAGCTACACTTGCTAACGCAACCTCTGTGTGTCTAGCGTACCAATACAATCTTTCTTCGTCATGTTAATCCTGCAGTGTGGGCTTGGTGATGCATTCCGGTGCAGTGGCTGCCCTTACCGAGGTCTTCCTCCATTCAAGCTGGGCGAAAAGGTAACAACAAATTATGGATCGCCCGTTGTCGCTCCATTTATACATTTATACCGCTTGTTATTGCTTCTGTTTATGATTGACTGATGCATGTCCTTGATTGCAGGTCTCGTTACCTGGTAACTTTCTTGTGGCTGATATATGATGGGTGAGAAAAGCCACTAGAGTATAATGATGTTCTTGGTCACCATTTCTTTCTGTTCTCATTGTTAGATGCTTAGTTGTTTGTCTTGCACTGAAAGAGAATCAGATTATCATGGAAGATTAAATTGAACAGACTTTGTTTGCAATGAATTAAGATAATCAAAATTTTGTTCATCAGTTTACAATGCTTTGTGTTGATAACTCTGTTTGAGCAATAACTTATCCTCTCCTCACATGTACATCTACCTTTTAAACTTGTTGAGATAATAGCACAAGTAACCCTTGAGGACCAACTAATATTTCGTTTAAGAAGCTAATCAACCCAAACCAGACTACAGGGGTTACATCCACCCCACCAAGAGGAGGTATCAGCTTCCTTGTTATTCTGAGAAGCGGTTCTGTCGGTGCGTAGGCAATGACATAAGGTAACTTCCCCACTGGGAGCTTTGGATACCAAGACATAACTATACGTATGATAAATAAAAAGCCAAACGCTGAAAGGAAAGGGCCTGTGATACCAATTGCGAATTTTGCTGTGGCTGGGTCCAGATCTGCTACTACCAACGCCTGCGAGTAGTCGGAGATGGCTATTTGTACGCTCTGTGGGGTCAGCAGCTCAGGAGTTTGCAGGCATCTGGATAAATCTGGACCTTCCGAGGCATTAAAAGATGTTGATTGGATTCCATTGATCGTTGTGATATCAAGCAGGCAGCAGGCACTGGTCTTCCTTGAAGTGTGCCATAATTTCCTTCTTTTTAAGCTTGCTGTAAATTCCTGTCAATCATAATGGTACCAATTTGTCAGTATGAGTTCCTAAAATTAGTTTCAGCAATTCAGCAAAATAAATTCCTACAGTGAAAAGCAAGGCGATCGTGCTGTAAACCATATGCACGACATAAGAGAGCTGGCTGCAGACGCGAACCATCGAACAAGTCATGAAGCAAGCAGTTTCATGAAGACCACTGAGCTCCAGCACCATATTTCAGTATACTTCAAAAGGTGGTTTGCTTGCTAAAGACTAGTCAAGTTTCAGCTGATTAATAATAACAGCATTCTTGAAACAAAGCAGCCATATGATTTCACATTGCGCTCAGGTAGTGAGCACAACATGGGGCAACCAAATTGAGAGAGTACGACAAAGTATGCCCGCTTTGAAGAGGGACCAGACCAAGCAACAAAAATTCTTACCTTCTCCCTGAAGCACCAAACAGAGCCCCTACAGTCCACCATCTTTCTACTACAATTGCAGTTAAAGCCTCCTTTCAATCAACTGTCTCTTAGGAATTTTAATATTTCTTGCCTTCAAAATCATGCCTTTATACAATCTGAACGTATACCAAGTATACCAAAGCACTCCATGCTCATCTCCCACAACCGAACACTAGTCCTGCACTGAATCAGAAAATGAGAACCGCTTTCAGCTTTTTCTCATAGCACATGTCAAAGCTTTCTTTTGACACCCAACTCCACATCTTAAGGTTTCCTCTGTAGGGATCCTCACGAAGATGGCCAGTGAGAAGAACACGTGTTTTCCAAAGGTTCTATGGAATTGGAATTAGTTTTTGACACAACTGACTGCCAATGAGGAAGAGGAATTTCATAGTGAAGTTCTCAGCCACCATCCTTCCGATATATCTGTTTTTAATTGCATATTGGTGCTTTCAAAATGATTTGTAACATATTGGTGCTTCACCTGTGACTTACATTGCATGATTCTTAATGTTCTCTTTCGTATTTACAAATACCCAAACTTGTTCTCATGGAGATAGCCTAGCTAGCATAACAATTTCAGCATAATTCCATGGGCCGAAAAAGCTTATGGAAGCTATTATAGTCTTAGACCTAGAAAACCTGTTCTCTTTCCTTTCTTTTTTTCCCCTCTTTTTTTGATTGTTCACTTAAGCATCTGGACACGATGCCTAGTGATAGTGGTGGCAATACTATTCTCAACATTCATTCAATTGAGAATGCACAAGTTAAAGGTCTACTCGAATTAAAACAAAAATTGTTTTCACTGTAATCTAATGTAAGTAACATCTCCAAGCAAAAGTGGATAAGTGCAAAAGAAAACTAACAGATAAAACATAAGAAGATCTTGTGGCTTTGATAATTAAAAAAAACATGATATAATTGTCACCAATTGAATGTTCTGAGATCTAATTTAAAGCCAGAAATTATATCAATCATGGAAAAATAACCTGCATGACAGACCCATTCTAATTCATCCATGAATCATTATGATAAGGGCACTGAGCGTCAGTGAACCATGTGTCCATCAGCTGCCCTTTCTCAAGGTTGATTTTAGATCCTCTGGTCAGGTGGCTGGAGATGAAAAGATTGCCTACCAGCCTTTATGAGCTTTGGTCATACCGGATGAGGAAGAAGGTGTCGATTAGTCGGAAAAAAGTTTGGAATCAATTGATAATAGTTTACATGTAGCATGTGTGTAAGGAGATGAATGCTAGAATATTCTTGAAAAAGAATACTTTCCATTCCTCAATGAGACATAAAATTTTATTGAGCTTCAATCTTTGTAGAAAAATCTATGCCCCAATGGGAAGGTATCTCATAAGACTGTATTATAATACTCTTTCTTCTTTCTTTATCCAATCTTCATTATAAATACCTTGAATCTTAATAAGGGGAGCCCCTTGCTCCCTCACTATTCCCTTCAAAAAAAATTAAAAAAAAAAAAGGAAAAGAAGAAGAAGAAGGAAGGATAAGGGGACTGAGCAAGTATCTTTAAAGGGAATGTGAAATTTCCTAGATGAAGCATGACATAGGGAGAGTCCAACCTCTCAACCTTTTTCTTAACTCCATTTAAACATCTCAAGGTGTGAAATCCTAATCTGCGCATTTGTAAGTTTTTGCAGATTGACAAAATCCACCGCTCATTGGGAATTGTCCAAGTTGCAGATCCATTTCGTTGAAAGATTCTTTATGATTTTCAGTTTTTCTGAGAGGACTCCATGGCATTTCCAAGATTGGGTTAGTTTCGACCTTAATATGGAACCTCATCTCACGAATTTGCAAGAAAGACTAAAAGCATAGGGAATTTTAAATTTAATAGCAAATCTATTCAGCAACTCAATATTCAGTGAAATTAATATGGAAATCTATGCCGAACAACTGCAATCATCTAAAGTACACTGACCTTAAGGTCATGTGTGTAAAGATTTCAACTTTTAGCTTAATCATAAGCACTGTTATAAAACAACCAAAAACTACAACTTCAGCGAGATAGAACGTTGCGTGAGTTGGAATCCCGACTGAAGACTTACAGAAAGTCCTGCTAAGCTGATATTTCCATGCAAGAATCCTGAAAAAAAGGGGAAAAAAATTAGAGGAGATAAAAGAGGATCGCATGACAAGGAGAAATAACAACAACGGAGTAGAAGGATAGAGTAGAAAACTAGAGGGGAAACTATAACGAGAAGAGAGGGCGACCTTTGCTCGTTTGGAGACGACATAGATGGAAACGAGGGACCGAGGTGTAGGAAAGCGCCATGGAGATCGAGAGCAAGGGAGGCTTTTCGGTTATCTTATCCCTTATCCCATTAAGTTGCGGTAGGGGAAGGGATGGTACTTTAGTGGATATTTTTGGCCCGACCCTCCCTCTAAGCCGCACCCGATAATTAATCGGGCGGAGCTGGGCCGCAAATGGATCGGGTCCATCTGTGATCCGACATGCTCCCGAACCCGATTCCTAAAAAAATCGCCAGCGTACCTGGCCTGGTGAATGAATCGGACGAACCATTTGGTGAGTTTTAAATCCTAAACCCATTTGTGGTTAAGCTACATTTTTATTGCACCTTTATATATATATATATATATTTGTATGAAATAAAATTATACTTTTAACCGTTAATTTTTTTTAAAATTTATTTTAATCCTTAAACTCTTTATTATTATAATTTTAATTCATCATTTTTTTAAATAATATATATTTAACATTACAAAATAAATTAAAATTAATAAAATAATTAACACATTATTCCATCAATCAATATAAATTTACATAATTGTCACAATAGTTATCTTATTAATTTTAACTAATTTTATATTAACATATTAAAAATATAATATTTTAAAAATTTTAGAAATTAAACTGTAATAATTAAATATTTAAGAATCAAAATATATTTTAAATATAAATTGATGATTAAAAATATATTATTTTATTTTTTATTTTTTATTTATTTATTTATTTATTTTCTTTTCTTTTTTCCGGGTCCAGAATTTAAGAATTTCACCCCATTTCGCATCACCTGGCTCGGACTCGGATGATTCGATAATCCCCAAATATTATAAACGACTGGCTCTAAATTCAAATTCACGAACTAAAAATTTGAAAAAGAGAGAGAAAAAAAAAAAAAGAGAGAGATTTACTCAGATGTAGATTTAGGGGTCAGAAGCATAAGTCATGAGATGATGGAGTTCAAAGACCACGGACAATCTCCTTAAAAACTTCGAATACCCCGACGAATCCCCCGATGCTTTATCCCTCTCCGGTTCTCCTTCTCGACCCCCGGTAGAAGGAACTCCAGCTACCAGAAAAACCGCGAGAGGGTCTCCTCCCCCAAAATATCCCATGGATGATGAGCAAAGGGTCAAGGTACCATCTTTGCTGTTCCCTCCCTTTTAATGCTCTTTAGTTCTCTTTGCGTATTCCATTCTTTTCTTCTTTTAGGGTTCCATTGGTACGGGGTTTTCATGGGTTCTCTACTAATTTGCGATCGAGAATTTGATTAGCTCAGCTGTGGCTTTTGACCGTGGATGTTTTTCTCATGATATTTACCTCGGGCAGTAATCGAAATCGAAATCCATTGGAAATTGGTCTTTGTTTGCTGTCTTGATAAAGTTGCAGGAGCGTAATTGATGGCATCTCGCGAAGTCGGTTGTGTGGTGATCCAAATTTTGTACGGCTTTTGTCCTGTTGCCATTCTTCTCCTGTTTCTCTCGTTGTTTTTTTGATTCTCGAGCCCATAAGGGTCTCTCCTGAACTTCCTATACGATGTTTCTTTTTATCTGTAAATTCCATCTGAATTATTTCTTCCTGCTGAAAGTTTACTTCTTTTATTTTGTTTTCATGATTATGGAGGACATGCCTGAAACTCCAATAGTTGTGTGTGATCCTTCTCTCTCTTCTTCCCTTTCTTTTCTATAAAAACTCTGCAAGGATAATAACTGACAAGCTCTTCAGTGAGTTATTATTTCTTTGAAGGCCTTTAGTTTGTAGATGATTAGAACTGGTATCCTTGGATGTGAAGAATGGAATTGATGAAGAAATTCGATGTAATTTGAGTGTGATGAATGAACTGGAGCTGTGCTGCTGGAGAGCTAACATGAGTGAGACCCAATGAAGTTTCCGAATGCTAGGTGACAAAAGAGGAGTAGGACATTTTGAATGAGCATTGCATAGATTATAACGCACGAATAGCTGTATTATGTATCTAAGAAAGTTTGGGACTAGGATGATATAATTCAAAACAAGGACCAAGGGAGCTCTTAATACCTATTCATGCGTTATGGATCTCAAATTTTTAGGGCCTTCATCTAGTAGTTTCCACTTTGAGTTGGCCTGTACAGCCTGAGGCATATGTGTCAGTTATGGGATGTTGTAGCTTGTTAACGCACACAGATAGTATGTAACTCATAGCCTCTATTCCATAGGTCCTATATTGGTAAAATACTGAAATCTTATAGTCAATAGAATTTGGTTTTTTGATGGTTTCAGAATCTAGATATAATTTTTAGTTTAGATCATATTAGAATGTTTAATTACATGATCTGTTCTGAGCCACCAAAAATGTAAGTGATTAATACAATAAGAAGGCCAAAGTATGCAACTAATTGATTTTGATAGGAAAAAAGAAGGGTTGTGGATCCATGACCAAAGGGCAAGCCTGAAGTCTTTCCAGAGGATCAATACCATGTGCAATTCACTATATTAAACAAAGGAAAAGAATAAGATTGTTGGATAACTATTCAATAATTTGTTGTTACAACTTAGATGGTGCAGTTTTCGTTGCCATGTGGTCTCCTTAGCTAATTGATCCAATCAAGGCATGAATCAAAATTTTGCTTCCCCCCCCTCCCTTGCTTTTAACCGAATTCGCATGTTTGAACTACTTTTTACGGAATCTCTAGAATTATATTTGGTTTTCACTTGACTTTGGGGTTTTCGCTCATTACTTTGCACAATCAATTGCTTGGCATATGGATTAGCTAACAACAGACTTGATGCTGATTCTTGCTTGACCATTAGCTGGGTTGTCTTTGAAGGTCCTTAAATGAAGAGATCCCTTCCAAGGCTCAGGATGTTAGTTGTTTCATGTATGATGAACATGTACATTCATATCATGGCATTTATTTCCAAAAGTTTGTTGTATGTAGGAGCAGCACTTTGTTGCATCCATGTCAGAGGGTCATGAGACAACATGTTGGGGCTGTGGGTTTCACCTTCTTCTTGAAACCTATTCACCTATATTTAAGTGTGGATGGTGTGGAGCAATAACTAACCGAAACAAAGCTTTGAGAAAACCTGACAGTGTATGCTTTTCTCGTTGGAGGCTTGTGCGAGACCGGTTCTTTGTTACTATTCTTCTCTTCTTCATGTTATTTGTGATAAGTAAGTTGCAAAGTCATTTCTTTCTGCATTCACTTTACATATTTAATTGGTGAATTCTTGTTTGTTTGTTTGTTTGTTTTTTTTTTTTTTTTTTTTTTGAACATCAGCATGTGGATATTAAGTTTTCTGATGCTGCATTCAGTTTTTGCCTTAAGCCATTTCATTTTTTTTTTTTTATAATCTTGCAATTTAATCATGGCAGGTGCTGGTGTTTGGGCAGTATACCCTGTTATTTTCTCAATCAGCTATTTTTGTGGGATTTTTCACTCCACATTAACAGCTGTTTTGTCTATCACTACCATAACTAGCTTCTGCCTGGCAGCCTTTAGGTCTGCTGGGGCACCACCAAACATTCTCTGGGGTAGTTATCCAGTTGTGGCAAAAGGTGACCTAGAGAGCTATACTTTTTGCGGGTATTGTTCAAAGCCAAAGCCCCCAAGAGCACATCATTGCCGTTCATGTAGAATGTGTGTGTTGGACATGGATCATCATTGCCCATTTGTAAGTGAAATGCTTCCTTACTACCCCTTCTTCCGCTGTTGAAATTTGTTGGACTGAATTTTTCTGAATCATAACAGAAGATGATGGATTGATTTAACCATGACCAACGAGCCTTTACCCATTTTGTTCACCCTATGATTATAAACTTATAATCTTATAGCTGTGCTTCGACATTTTGTTACCAATCAATGCATGGAAGACAGACTCAAAATATGCTGCTTGAAATAGAGGCAACTGTTAAAGGATGCAAAAGTTTAAGCCTTTATTGTGGGACAGACAGAAGAAAAATAATCATGACATGTGATGCAGTACATGGGCCTGAGGTGAATAAGAAAATTAATGAAAAGGGACTTTTGAAGTGGGTATGTGATTACTATGTCATTTCATGGATACATTGAACAGGATAACTCATCAGACTTGCCAATCTAACATCACTTCAATTTATATCAGACTGGAATATTTGCATTATAGTTGCTAGTAGTTTCTTTAAACATTCATTTTAAGGCTTAACATATTATTTGGATGTTATTTGGTCATCCCATGATTCAGGAGTTCTTTGCATTAAACAAAGCAAAGTTGGAAATGTTTTAAATTCAGTGGATAAGATCCATAAGGTGTTATCATGTATAAAGAGAGCATCTTTTTGGTGTTTTGTATTGTTTTTGTCAGATATTGTTATGGCTGCCTTATAGCCAAGATATATAGAGTTAATATTTGTACAAAAAAGGAAGTTTAGGAGTTGCATCAAGTGATTGGCTATAACTATGTGGAAGATTTCATTTCTTGCAGGTCTGAAAACAGATTGGCTCTCAGTATATCCATAGCACTCTGCATTTTTATTTGGCAGATATGATATGGATGCAGATCTTAATTGGATGCTAAAATTTGTATCCATATTTGTTTTGAAGAGATATTGATACAAATCAGACATTGACAACGTGGATGTAAATGTGGATACAAATTGGATGGTTAAATTTTATGAGCATCAAACAAAAAACGACACTATATGGAAGATAAATTGAATTGAAGACTTGTTAATTTTGTCACTCATTTCCATTTGAAGTTTGTGATATTTATGAGATTAAATAGGATTGCAAATGGAATCAGATATTCAGATATGGATGTGACAATGGTATATCATCTACTTTTCTTTGGTGGATACAAATATAGACACAGATTAATTGGTCCTAAGATTTGTATTGATATCCTGATAGATTTGGAAATGCAAATGAATCCTGATGGATATAATGTGATTCATGTTCACCCCTAATTTCCATGGTAGAGAAAATCTTACTAACCAGGATGAATATTCTAAGAAGAGATTGAAAAAGGCATGCCTTGATAGTGCATGCATTGTTCAGCTGGAACTGACCTTGAAAAATGATCTCTAAGATTTTATTCTGAACAGATGGATGAGACTTTTTGGTTATGGTATAATTATGCTAGCATTTTATTCTTTAAATTTTATTAACTACATGCGTATTTTATTCTTTAAATTTTATTAACTATATGCTTTTGAGGTTGCATGTTCATGTATAAATTAAAATAATGCAGTGAAAACCAACTAAACTAGTAACACACTTGTGATCATGATAACAATATCTGTTGGGAGTTCATTCAGATCCATTTATATGGTTTACTTTCTCTGCAGATAGGCAATTGTGTTGGAGCAGCAAACCATTGGTTTTTCATTGCATTCCTTATATCTGTAATCATTAGTTGCACTTATGTTGTCGTGATGACATTGTATGCTGTCTTTCATACATGGCCTCCTTTGGAGTTTAGAACGCTTAGTTCAACTGCCTACCACAGTGTGAGTGGTTTAAGGTTAGCAAAGGATATCATTGCATCCTTAGCTAGTTCAGCACTGCTCTTGTCAGCAAGAGGCCTTGTTCTTATTTATTTGGCATTTGCCTGCTTGTCTGTGGGGACTGGTTTGAGTGTGTTGTTGTGGCAGCAGCTCTATTATATCTATGAAGGTAACACTTACATCAACCACCTAAATTCAGAGAATGTTTGGCACGGAGAAAGGGGATTCCAAAACCTTCTGCATTTTTTTGGTTGCCCGTATTCAGTTTTCAAGGTATTACTGGGTCCTGCAAATGCTGGAAAGTTTCAGGACACATCAGGCTCCAAGCTCTTATAGAGGTAACTGAATTTTTCTATATTTTCTTATTCTAGGCAGCGCAGTCTAGTCATTCCTTATGAATTGCCTCAGTATAATATTACACTGTAGTTTAAAGAAGTGATGACGTACCAACCAACAGTTTAGGGGCATAATAATTTAATATCCTTCAACCTAGAATTATGATTACATATGGTGTATTAGTTATATGTACTGACCATCCGTGGGTTCCAAAAACAACAAGAAGTTTTATTCTATTTATTTTATTCATAGTAGCACTTTTTATTCTATTTGTTTAGGATTTATGTAGTCAATCCCAACTAATTTGAGATCAAGGCTTTGTTATTGTTGTATCCATTGGTTAGTGTGATAATTTTTTTGTCTGACACCTTATTTTTATGCCTTTGGTAGCGGTGTATGTATTATGCTATAATTATTTCGACAACCAATGCTGGGGAGGTTTCTTTTTTCCCACGAAGCATGTTAATGCAAAACTTTGCTCTTTAAGGATTCATTATTGTACATTTTCACTAGAACATGATAATGCTGATTTGCAGATATCATGCTTAGATATACTCGCCTTACATGACATGCACTTCTGGAGTTTGCATTGCAAGATACCCTGCTTACCAAGATGTCAAATGTGAGAACCAAGCAGCCTCTTATGCTGTTCAGTAGGCCAGTCATTTAGCAGATACTTCAACTGAGTTTGAGGACATTCTGGTATAGACAAAAATTGAATGGATTGGCAGCAAAGCCGGATTTTTTTCCTTTTTTTTTTTCCCTTTCTGTTTATATGTAATGTTGTGATCCTCCAGGCTTAAATATTACTATACTTACTGACTTCATCAGTTTAAGGTCCTCCGTTGTTAAATTAAATATTGTAAATGCAAAAACTTGATTTTCACTCTTTGATTCTTGTTGTACTAGGAAGTCTTTGACATCGTTTACACACACAGCTGTGCTATGGTTGACTATAATAGACCTGTGAATTATTTTCCTAAAGGTAACTGCATGATACATATATGACAAGTTTTGGATGGTTCATTGTGAAAGGGATTCAGAATGTCTAAATGGTAAGCAGATCATTTGTAGTGCAAAGATGCAGGCCTGGTTGGAGTTTGAGAGGCAAGGAGGCTGTTTCTGGTTCATGCTGTTTCCAGATCCCACATTTTTGATAATTCAGTACCATTTCATCTCTAAACTGCAAATATGTGTAGCATGTGTATGACAGTTCCTTTTATACTACATCCACCAATTTAATTTTGTGCCACAAACTGAAATTGCCACTGTTTGTAAGGTGATAAACCGCTATCAAGAAACCAGCAATTTTTTTATTTGTGGTTTGTCTAAAAAATTTAATAATCACTGCAAAGTTTCTCAAACTCAAACAGAATACTGCATTTTTTTTTAACAAGATCTCCATAATAATATGGTTTTCTTGTACCTGTGCATGAAATCAAGCAGATCAGCATATTTGCTGCTAGGATCTTTAATATTTTTTTCAATTCAGATTTTGAAACTTATAGCTGTTGATATTGTATATGTTGTTGTTAGCTGCATATTGCAGTGCCAATTATTGAGAACATTACTCCTGCAGTGGCTGATTTATGAATTTTAAGTCCGAACGGAGAAAGCTCCAGATGACAAAATATGGGCCTAGTGCTGAAACGTTAAGAGTTTGTTCTTTTTAAGATTTGTCTGTTTTATTTTATGTTCTGGCCTAATATTTTGCCAAATGAAAATCTGGTGGTACAAGTCAGTTTCTACCATACATCTAATTAATTCAATTTCAAACTTGTATCAACCGTACATCAATTACTTACCATACATGTTTTATTGTGGATCATGGTTGACTTAATAGCTAGTGATTCAAATATGATAATGTGGCAATCTAGATGGGTTCTAGCAGTAACCATTCATCTTGTCTTTGTTGTCCATTGAAATAATGCATGTGATTATCAATAACACACCTCTTAGTTCAGTAATAATGTCTAAACTTTGATATAAATATTTTTGCAAATAAATAAAGGCCAGTAGTGATAAATTTCAAGACGCAAAATTGAAAGTATCAGAGTGTAGAATTAATTCTCTCTGTCTTGCTGTCTGCCATTTGGTAATTATGTTCGAAATAAGCTTGGACGTTTGCAAAACATTATCATGTCTTTGTTAATTTGCTGTATGTGGATTGTTATTTTACTTGGCTGATTTTGATTCAGGAAGCACTGCAAAGTATTTGTTACGGATTTTCATTCGTATGATTGAACAAAGTAGTAATGTTTACCATTCAACATAATGTTCAAGCTGACTACATGGAACATCTTTGACCATTCAATTCCATTGAATATCGTTTACCATTCAACTCCACCTGAAGGCCGCAATACCTGTCAAACATTATTTGTAAACCACGATGTCTTTGATCGGACCGTATCTGTCACCGTTAATTTTTTGGCGTTGACTGTCATTGCGGTTGCCCAGTTAAGATTTGATACGGAAGTGCAAATGTTGTCATTATTTCACAGTGGAAGCATGCTTGAGAAACAAGCCAATGCAGCATGATATCATCAAACGATCCTAACAGTCATCATGCAACAGTCTTACGTCTTCACATTATAATGTCATGACATCATTTTAATATCTTTAATCTAAATCAATATTTTATAAAGCTTTTTATCCCTATAAAATTTCATTTTGAACCTCAAAAGTAGTATATAAATTTTGTGTCTCTTTAATTATCAGCCTGTTTTTATTTGTCCATGGTGGTATATGGGCATGGTCATTATTTGCAAGAAAATAATAGTTCCATTGCAATGATGTATCTGATGATAACAACTCTGCGTCTGGTTAGAGGAGAGTGAACGTCATTGGTGTTTGCTTATAAATGTCAAGCATGGATGATGGTGTCTTCCAGGTTGACTTCGTTTGCGCGTTCAAAGCCCCGCCACGGCTGACTTGATTTGTGCGGGCACAAATAGGCTGTCATGATGTCCTCATAGCTGGGAGGAGTTTGGCAAAGAAATGCCGTCGTCTTTGTTTTCTCATTCAAATCCCAGTTGCTTGAGGAACTTTCCTGTGTTGTGCCTCATCCAGCCTATAAGTATAGCACTGCATCTGTTTCCATCTCAGACAAGCATCCTGTACCAACTTGTTTGCTCCCAACGTAACCAGCCATGGAGAGTAGCGCTTCAAATCATCATCAAAACCTACATTTTGTTCTGATCCCATGGTTAGCTCCAGGCCACATGATCCCCATGATAGACATTGCCCGCCTGCTCGCCGAGCATGGCGTTACCGTCACTGTCTTCACCACCCCTGCCAATGCCTCCCGCATCACATCCACCATCGACCGCTTCTCCAACTCCACTCTTCCAATCCATTTCATCCCCCTCCACTTCCCCACCACTGAGGCGGGCTTGCCTGAAGGCTGTGAGAACATGGACGGCATCACTTCCACGGCCATGGTCACCACCTTCTACAACGCAGCCAGGCTTCTGAGGGAACCCATCGTACGCCATCTCCACAAGCTGAGGCCTCCCCCGAGCTGCATCATAGCCGGCATGGGCTTTCCATGGGCGTACACGATTGCTCGAGAGTTCGAAATACCTTGCTTTCTTTTCCATGGCTTCAGCTGCTTCTCTCTGTTCTGTCTGCACAACCTCCATCTTTACAGGACTCATGAGACCGCGTCCTCCCCTACAGAGCCCTTCGTGCTGCCCGGCTTGCCTCATCGGTTCGAGATCACGAGGCGGCAGCTGCCAATGCATTTCCATCTATTGCCCCAGCATCAGGAGATATGGGATGAGCTGAGAGAAGGCGAATTGGCGGTGGATGGCGAAATTGTCAACAGTTTTGGCGAGCTGGAGCTTGGATATGCTGAGCGGTTAGAGGCCGCCACTGGGAAGAAGGTTTGGACCATCGGGCCGGTGTCGCTGTATAACAAGGGAAGGTTGGACATGGTGGAGAGAGGGAACCAGTCCGTGTTCGACGAAATGAAGTGCTTGAATTGGCTTGATTCTAAGAAGCCGCGGTCTGTAGTTTATGTTGGTTTTGGTAGCATGGGTCGATTTACACCAGCGCAGCTGGTGGAGCTGGGCTCGGGTCTTCTTGCTTCGAACCGGCCTTTCATTTGGGTGATGAAGGCAGGGGAGAGGTCATCGGAGGAGGCGGAGGAGTGGCTCTTGGAGAAGTTCGAGAAGAGTGCCGATTCAAGGTGTCTTCTGATCAGGGGGTGGGCGCCGCAGGTGATGATTCTGTCGCACCCGGCGGTGGGAGGGTTTGTGACGCACTGTGGCTGGAACTCCACACTGGAGGCTGTGAGTTCTGGGTTGCCCATGGCTGCTTGGCCTCTCTTTTCAGAGCAATTCCTGAATGAGAAGCTGATCGTGGATGTGCTTGGGATCGGGGTGGCGGTCGGGGTCAGGACAGCCACAGAGTGGGGACGAGGAGGAGAGGATGGAGTGCTGGTGGGAAGGGAGGAGGTCGCGAAGGCTGTGGAGAGGTTGATGGATGGAGGGGAGGAGGGGAAGGAGAGGAGGAGGAGGGCCAAGGAGTCCGGAGAGAAAGCAAAGAAGGCTATGGAGAAGGGTGGCTCTTCCTACTCCAACATGGCAAGCTTAATTCAGTACGTGGCAGAACATGCTGCAAAGAGGACTGAGCTTATGGGTGTTTAGCGCATCTTAGGAGAGGCCTCGGTGGTTGTTTTACTTATTGTTTTATTTATTTACTCCTACAAGATATTTGATGTACTGTGTTTTTTTTAAAAAAAATAAACTCAACCCGACTGGTTGAAAAGTTAGAAAAGTCCCATTCCATGGCTCTCTTTCTATTGATGTGTGCAGTAGCTTCTTGAAGCAAAAATAATGATATGAAAATGAAGTGTTCTTTAAATGATTTACTGGAATATTAGCCTTGATATGAAAATGAAGTGTTCTTTAAATGATTTACTGGAATATTATTAGCCAAGGCTCATTTGAACCATTATGACGGAGGTTTTTGGTTGATGGACAATGGTGCTTCTATGATTAGAATTTGATGGGGAAGCAGTGGTGGAGAATGATAGTTGACTGGAAGTTGCTGGAAACCGTCTCAGTTCCGTTGAAGAGATGTTTGGCATACTCCGTTGAGGTCAAGTAGAGAAGAGGAATAAAGCGAATAAAACGATGTCTAAAAGGTTCTGGACTTTTATGTTTATTCTTTTTACAAGATCAAGGGCTGGCCCATAATTGGGAGCATCCTTTCATGCGTTTCTTCTACCTGCTACCATCGGTTACCATTGGTTCTACTGGTTGCTGATTTAGCTCAATAACTCTTGGCAACCAAGGAACTTGGTAGACCAGAAGCCAAATTTTCTTCACAGAAGCCGAGTTCACGTCAGGATCGAACCCGAGCTACATAGAACTAGCCAGTCAGACTAAACCAATCCCTTGTTGTGCCGTACAATGACATCCACCGAAAAATAGAGCATTTAAGATCCATCACAACTCAGACCCAAAGAAAATTTTAAAAAATATCTCTCTGCATTCTCCCTCCCAAAGAGTTTGTCTCGTTTTGCTTCAAAAACGAGAGAGATAGAGAGAGAGAGAGAGAGAGAGAGTCTCATCCTCTCGATCGTTCCACTCTAGCATTTGACGAACGAAGCTCCAACACCGATTGGCATCCGGATCCGCATCCTGATTCAACCCACTGCGTCCTGCAACTTAGACATCAACTTGGGCACGTGGAATGTCATGATAGGCTAAGGGGGGATCTAGGCGAGATTTTCCTCTCTTTTTGTACTGATCAAATAAAAAAGAGTGCTGGACGTTTTTTTTTTATTTTTTATTTTTTGTGGCTCCGGAGCCTGTTGGATGGAAACGACAAGCTCAAAGGCCTGACCGAGAGAACCGTGAAGCAGGGCCCCTCTCCTCGTCTCTCTTCTAGCCTGGCAAAAAGGACGGTACATAACGCCTCTGATCCGTGCCCCTCGCACCCCGACGACATGAACCCGGACGCATAAAATAAGCCTGCATGCTGAGAATCTTGAAGCCTTCGATGGCCTTTGCAACTGGCTCTTCATGAAGTGCACCATATTCATGTTGAAAGCTGTCACCGGCTTCCTAAAAATAATAATTAACTTTTAATCCTAACAAATTTTATTTTTTTAATTTTAAATTTTAATAAATTTTGTAGTAAATGAATAAGAGTTTATTATGTATTTGATTAAAAATAGGATAATAAATTTAGTAATGATATATTTTCTAATATGTGTAGAACACGAATCTTAATTTGTATAGAACATTTCGCATTTCTTTTCAGTACGGATTATATTAGATTTTTGCTCAATTAGAAAGCCAGAAGAGAAGGATAAAGAGTTTTAGAGAGGTGTTTTAGTACTATTGAATAGAGTAAGTTTAGAGTGTGTAAAAGAGAGTTGGGAAAGAAAGAGTTGGGAGAGAGAGAGGAAGAGCGAATAAATTGTTGACTTGTTATTATTTTAATATATATTTATCTCTTTCTAATATTTTTATTTTATTGTTTTACATTGGTGTTGCTTGGATCTTAAACCAGTGCATTTAATCTACATCGAAAACATGCCGTCCTACCATTTATTCTGTTCCTTTGCTCTAGTAATCATCATCTTGGGTGTTTTTATTTCCCTTCTCTAATTCTTCTTCTTTTCCTTTCTGTTTTCTAGTTAGCTCTATTACTTTCAATTTTTCTGAACTTACCTGATTTTTTTATCAAATTCTATATTCAAACTAAAACGGTACCATGGGAAACCTCCACTTTGTTCTAATCCCATGGCTAGCCCAAGGCCACATGATCCCCATGGTCGACATCTCCTGCCTACTTGTGAGGCGTGGTGTAACCGTCTACAAAGTCAAGAATTTTGATGCTTATGAAAACTTAGAGAATCCGTTAAGCCAAACTAGACATATTAGGCAAACTCAAACAATAAGTTTAGATTTGAGCAGTAGCTTGCCAATAAAGGATAGTAAAGTGCTACAAATTCCAATATCAAAGACTCTTCAAAGAAAGAGAACTAATTCTAAGAAAGGTTGAAGCATGTACTCAAATCAAAGATATCAGCAAACTAGTGTTGAACTAGAAATGTCCCTATAGAGTAGCCAAAGTTCTTCAACTTGACACTTATAAGCTAGAAAGACTCGATGGTACACCAATTCCTAAGGGCCAAAAGTCAAAAAATTTAGGAATACATTATCCATAATTTCTTGTCACAAGTTTTTGTTGTACTTGTCTCTTTTTGATGGAATTAATTAGGTAATTAATAAATCAGAAGGATTATGAAAAATTGAAGTGCAAAATTGTAACTCATATGGTGAAAGAGTTAAAGGCTTAAATGCTAATTCTTCCTAAGTACCACTCTAAACTTGCATGATAAAAGAGCTATGCGGCCCTCTAATGCTCGCAACTCACTAAGAATGTGGAGTTTAGGGCTTATAACTTGGATGGAAAGAGCTAGGTATATATTGCTCGCAACTCGTTGAAGATGAGAAAACCTAAAAGGCTCATAACTCGCTTTGAATGAAAAAAAACTAGATGTAACTTTTCGAAAATAGGAGAGTGCTTGAAGCTTATAACTTGCTTCGGATAAGAAGAGCTAAGCATTGCTCATGACTCATAAAATTAGAAAAAGCTACCTAAGCTCATAACTTACTTTGGAAGGGAAGAGTTGATACTGTTTATAACCCATTGAAGAAGGGAGAGCTTATATCACTCATTATCCATTTTGGATAGAAATTAATATCACTCACAACTCGCTTGGGATGGAAGAGCTAAAAGCTCATAACTTGCCGAGGTTAACAAGGTAATTGATACTTAAGCTCATAACTCGCTAGAAATGGGAAGAGCGCAACCATATAACTTATCAAGGATGAAAAAGCCACGAGCTTATAACTCTTCAAAGTTAACATAATAATTTAATCTCCATGCACTTAGGATGTGAGAGCTTACAAGACTATAAACTCACTTAAGATAGTATAACTTCAAAAACATCAACGATGGGGAAGCTACACGCTAATAACTTGCACAGGTTAAAAGGTTATAAGCTAACCCTTGTAGTTTCCTCCACACGATCTCGGGCTCACAACATGTTAGAGCTAAAGTAGCTTGCCG
Organism: Metroxylon sagu; assembly: GCA_017589505.3. Taxonomy (NCBI): domain Eukaryota; kingdom Viridiplantae; phylum Streptophyta; class Magnoliopsida; order Arecales; family Arecaceae; genus Metroxylon; species Metroxylon sagu. The sequence goes on along the minus strand of JACVBY030000665.1, from coordinate 2,949,979 downwards.
GCCTACTACATGAAAAGATTAGTTGATGAGCATCCGTTCTTTTGTTATATTACTTGGAAAAACAAAGAATAAAAATGAGTTATAAAGCAAAAAATATTCATTTATCATACTAAAAAGGGTTATATCAATCTGCTAGAAATTGTCTTAAGGTTGGGGTGATATATCTGACTCATTTAGCTAAACTGGTTAGTGCCACATTAGTGACCATTCAGCGCTAGATAGAGTGGACTTCAAAAAGTCCAAAGTAGAAAAGGGTCCTGACAACTATAAAACCTTAAGCCAATTAGAAAATCTCGTACCTATTTATAAAAGGAGAAAGTTTGATTTGATTTGCTATGTTTTTTATATTCAATCTTTGATTTCTTTAATGAACCCTAAAGCCTTAAAGAACCCCTCTAAGCTGCAACCACTAAGGATTTTATATTGACTTGAACATTCGAAGATCACATTGCCAGGATAGATTTCAGAAATCCTCTACTATTCTCTTTTTCTTGTGTTACTTTGCAAGACATTGCCATCCAACTTTAAAGTTTCTTCATTCGAGGAGGTTTTTTTCATCGGTTGCATCGGTTTCACCATTTTTCAAATCCATCCTTTCTTTATTGTTGCTGCTTGGAGATATCATCAAATTCAGGCTACATCTAAGGATCCTCTGACGCTCTCTTTTTCTTGTGTTGCTCTGCAAACATTACCGCCAATCTTCAAAGCATCCATTTGAGGAAGTCCTTATTGTCGGCTGCATCAATTTTGTTATTTTTGGATCCCATCTTTCTATTATTGCTGTTATTTGGAGATGCCATTTGACCAAGGCTGCATTACATTCTTCTGGGCTTTCTTGTCGGTAGTGCGTATGGTTATCGATGACATGCCTCTTAGCCTAGTAATATCAAAACTTTGGTATAAATGTATTTGCAAATAAATAAAGGTCAATAGCGATAAATTTAAATCCCAACATAAAAAGTGTTGAAGTGTAGGGTTAGTTCTCTCTATCTTGCTGTCTGCCATCCGGTAATTATATTCAAAATAAGCTTGTAAATTTGCGAAACATTATCAAGTCAATCTTTTGCTTCATTTGTGACTTTGCCGATGCGGATTAATTTTGATCGAAAAGCACTACCAAGTATTTGTTATGGGTTTTCACTCGTCATGACTGAACAAAGTAGTTGTGTCCATAATGTTCGAGCTGGCTACATTGAACATCTTTTACCATTCAATTCCATGGAACGTCTTTTACGATTCAATTCCATCTGAAGCCCACGCAACATCCGCAAGACGTGTTCCCACTTATTTATTATCTGCTATTCTTTCCCGGCTGGGTCATGCATTTGGTTTTTTTTGTCTCTTTTAACGCCATTCGCATATGTTAGTTAGAAGCCATGTCTTAGTTGGACAAACGCTATTACCCTCAATCTTTTGGTGTTGACCACCACTGCGGTTGCCCATATTAAGATTTGGCACAAGTGCAAATGTTGTCATTATTTCACAGAGGGCATCCTTGAGAGACAAGCCAATGCACCATGACCGTTGCCATGACATCATAAAACGACCCTAACAGCCATTAGACAGCACTTCTACGATTCACATTATAATATAATAATATCGTTTTAGCGTCTTTAAAATAACTCAGCAATTTATATGTTGGATATTTGTAATATTTTTTATCCCTATAAAATTTCATTCCGAAACTCAAAAGTAATACATAAATTTTGTGGCTCTTTAATTATCGTTCTATTTTTGTTTGTCCATGGTGGTTTTTGGGCAAGGTCATTATTCGCAAATAAATAATAGTACCATTGCAATGATGTATTGAAGCTAACGACTCTGGGTCTGATTGAAGGAGATTTGATGCTATTGGTGTTTACTTTAAAAAATGGGAAGCATAGATGACGGTGTCTTCAAGGTCGACTTCGTTATTCAAAGAGCTGCCGTGGTTGACTTGATTTCTGGCTGCACAAATTGGCTGCCATGATGTCCTCATAGCTACAAGGAGTTTGGTAAAGAAATCCCCTCATCATTGTTTACTCATTCAAATCGAGTTGTCAAGAAATTTCCTTCTGCCTCGTCTAGCCTATTAGTATAGCACTGCGTCTGTTCCTCCTCAGACAAGCATCCTGTTCCAGCTTTGCTTACTCCCAAATCCAACCAAAGTAACCAGTCATGGAGGGTAGCGCTTCAAATCATCAAAACCTAAATTTTGTTCTGATCCCATGGTTAGCTCCAGGCCACATGATCCCCATGATAGACATTGCCCGCCTGCTCGCCGAGCATGGCGTGACCGTCACTGTCTTCACCACCCCTGCCAATGCCTCCCGCATCAGATCCACCATCGACCGCTTCTCCAACTCCACTCTTCCAATCCATTTCATCCCCTCCACTTCCCCACCACTGAGGCGGGCTTGCCTGAAGGCTGTGAGAACATGGACGGCATCACTTCCACGGCCATGGTCACCACCTTCTACAACGCAGCCAGGCTTCTGAGGGAACCCATCGTACGCCATCTCCACAAGCTGAGGCCTCCCCCGAGCTGCATCATAGCCGGCATGGGCTTTCCATGGGCGTACACGATTGCTCGAGAGTTCGAAATTCCTTGCTTTCTTTTCCATGGCTTCAGCTGCTTCTCTCTGTTCTGTCTGCACAACCTCCATCTTTACAGGACTCATGAGACCGCGTCCTCCCCTACAGAGCCCTTCGTGCTGCCCGGCTTGCCTCATCGGTTCGAGATCACGAGGCGGCAGCTGCCAATGCATTTCCATCTCTTGCCCCAGCATCGGGAGGCGTGCGACGAGCTGAGGGAAGGCGAATTGGCGGTGGATGGCGAAATTGTCAACAGTTTTGCCGAGTTGGAGCTTGGATATGCTGAGCGGTTAGAGGCCGCCACCAGGAAGAAGGTTTGGACCCTCGGGCCGGTGTCGCTGTGTAACAAGGGGAGGCTGGACAAGGCGGAGAGAGGGAACCAGTCCGTGTTCGACGAAATGAAGTGCTTGAATTGGCTTGATTCTAAGAATCCGCGGTCTGTAGTTTATGTTAGTTTTGGTAGCATGGGTAGATTTACACCAGCGCAGCTGGTGGAGCTGGGCTCGGGTCTGCTTGCTTCGAACTGGCCTTTCATTTGGGTGATGAAGGCCGGGGAGAGGTCATCGGAGGAGGTGGAGGAATGGCTCTCGGAGAAGTTCGAGAAGAGTGCCGATTCAAGGTGTCTTCTGATCAGGGGGTGGGCGCCGCAGGTGATGATTCTGTCGCACCCGGCGGTGGGAGGGTTTGTGACGCACTGTGGCTGGAACTCCACACTGGAGGCTGTGAGTTCTGGGTTGCCGATGGCTGCTTGGCCTCTCTTTTCAGAGCAATTCCTGAATGAGAAGCTGATCGTCGATGTGCTTGGGATCGGGGTGGCGGTCGGGGTCAGGACAGCCACAGAGTGGGGACGAGGAGGAGAGGATGGAGTGCTGGTGGGAAGGGAGGAGGTCGCGAAGGCTGTGGAGAGGTTGATGGATGGAGGGGAGGAGGGGAAGGAGAGGAGGAGGAGGGCCAAGGAGTCCGGAGAGAAAGCAAAGATGGCTATGGAGAAGGGTGGCTCTTCCTACTCCAACATGGCAAGCTTAATTCAGTACGTGGCAGAACATGCTGCAAAGAGGACTGAGCTTATGGGTGTTTAGCGCATCTTAGGAGAGGCCTCGGTGGTTGTTTTACTTATTGTTTTATTTATTTACTCCTACAAGATATTTGATGTACTGTGTTTTTTTTAAAAAAAATAAACTCAACCCGACTGGTTGAAAAGTTAGAAGAGTACCATTCCATGGCTCTCTTTTTATTGATGTGTGCAGTAGCTTCTTGAAGCAAAAATAATGATATGAAAATGAAGTGTTCTTTAAATGATTTACTGGAATATTAGCCTTGATATGAAAATGAAGTGTTCTTTAAATGATTTACTGGAATATTATTAGCCAAGGCTCATTTGAACCATTATGACGGAGGTTTTTGGTTGATGGACAATGGTGCTTCTATGATTAGAATTTGATGGGGAAGCAGTGGTGGAGAATGATAGTTGACTGGAAGTTGCTGGAAACCGTTGAAGAGATGTTTGGCATACTCCGTTGAGGTCAAGTAGGAGGTCAAGTAGAGAAGAGGAATAAAGCGAATAAAACGATGTCTAAAAGGTTCTGGACTTTTATGTTTATTCTTTTTACAAGATCAAGGGCTGGCCCATAATTGGGAGCATCCTTTCATGCGTTTCTTCTACCTGCTACCATCGGTTACCATTGGTTCTACGGGTTGCTGATTTAGCTCAATAACTCTTGGCAACCAAGGAACTTGGTAGACCAGAAGCCAAATTTTCTTCACAGAAGCCGAGTTCACGTCAGGATCGAACCCGAGCTACATAGAACTAGCCAGTCAGACTAAACCAATCCCTTGTTGTGCCGTACAATGACATCCACCGAAAAATAGAGCATTTAAGATCCATCACAACTCAGACCCAAAGAAAATTTTAAAAAATATCTCTCTGCATTCTCCCTCCCAAAGAGTTTGTCTCGTTTTGCTTCAAAAACGAGAGAGAGAGAGAGAGAGAGAGAGAGAGAGAGAGTCTCATCCTCTCGATCATTCCACTCTAGCATTTGACGAACGAAGCTCCAACACCGATTGGCATCCGGATCCGCATCCTGATTCAACCCACTGCGTCCTGCAACTTAGACATCAACTTGGGCACGTGGAATGTCATGATAGGCTAAGGGGGGATCTAGGCGAGATTTTCCTCTCTTTTTGTACTGATCAAATTAAAAGAGTGCTGGACGTTTTTTTTTTTTTTTTTATTTTTTGTGGCTCCGGAGCCTGTTGGATGGAAACGACAAGCTCAAAGGCCTGACCGAGAGAACCGTGAAGCAGGGCCCCTCTCCTCGTCTCTCTTCTAGCGCCTGGCAAAAAGGACGGTACATAACGCCTCTGATCCGTGCCCCTCGCACCCCCACGACATGAACCCGGACGCATAAAATAAGCCTGCATGCTGAGAATCTTGAAGCCTTCGATGGCCTTTGCAACTGGCTCTTCATGAAGTGCACCATATTCATGTTGAAAGCTGTCACCGGCTTCCTAAAAATAATAATTAACTTTTAATCCTAACAAATTTTATTTTTTTAATTTTAAATTTTAATAAATTTTGTAGTAAATGAATAAGAGTTTATTATGTATTTGATTAAGAATAGGATAATAAATTTAGTAATGATATATTTTCTAATATGTGTAGAACACGAATCTTAATTTGTATAGAACATTTCGCATTTCTTTTTAGTACGGATTATATTAGATTTTTGCTCAATTAGAAAGCCAGAAGAGAAGGATAAAGAGTTTTAGAGAGGTGTTTTAGTACTATTGAATAGAGTAAGTTTAGAGTGTGTAAAAGAGAGTTGGGAAAGAAAGAGTTGGGAGAGAGAGAGGAAGAGCGAATAAATTCTTGACTTGTTATTATTTTAATATATATTTATCTCTTTCTAATATTTTTATTTTATTGTTTTACATTGGTGTTGCTTGGATCTTAAACCAGTGCATTTAATCTACATCGAAAACATGCCGTCCTACCATTTATTCTGTTCCTTTGCTCTAGTAGTCATCATCTTGGGTGTTTTTATTTCCCTTCTCCGATTCTTCTTCTTTTCCTTTCTGTTTTCTAGTTAGCTCTATTACTTTCAATTTTTCTGAACTTACCTGATTTTTTTATCAAATTCTATATTCAAACTAAAACGGTACCATGGGAAACCTCCACTTTGTTCTAATCCCATGGCTAGCCCAAGGCCACATGATCCCCATGGTCGACATCTCCTGCCTACTTGTGAGGCGTGGTGTAACCGTCTACAAAGTCAAGAATTTTGATGCTTATGAAAACTTAGAGAATCTGCAAGCCAAACTAGACATATTAGGCAAACTCAAACAATAAGTTTAGATTTGAGCAGTAGCTTGCCAATAAAGGATAGTAAAGTGCTACAAATTCCAATATCAAAGACTCTTCAAAGAAAGAGAACTAATTCTAAGAAAGGTTGAAGCATGTACTCAAATCAAAGATATCAGCAAACTAGTGTTGAACTAGAAATGTCCCTATAGAGTAGCCAAAGTTCTTCAACTTGACACTTATAAGCTAGAAAGACTCGATGGTACACCAATTCCTAAGGGCCAAAAGTCAGAAAATTTAGGAATACATTATCCATAATTTCTTGTCACAAGTTTTTGTTGTACTTGTCTCTTTTTGATGGAATTAATTAGGTAATTAATAAATCGGAAGGATTATGAAAAATTGAAGTGCAGAATTGTAACTCATATGGTGAAAGAGTTAAAGGCTTAAATGCTAATTCTTCCTAAGTACCACTCTAAACTTGCATGATAAAAGAGCTATGCGGCCCTCTAATGCTCGCAACTCACTAAGAATGTGGAGTTTAGGGCTTATAACTTGGATGGAAAGAGCTAGGTATATATTGCTCGCAACTCATTGAAAATGAGAAAACCTAAAAGGCTCATAACTCGCTTTGAATGAAAAAAAACTAGATGTAACTTTTCGAAAATAGGAGAGTGCTTGAAGCTTATAACTTGCTTCGGATAAGAAGAGCTAAGCATTGCTCATGACTCATAAAATTAGAAAAAGCTACCTAAGCTCATAACTTACTTTGGAAGGGAAGAGTTGATACTGTTTATAACCCATTGGAGAAGGGAGAGCTTATATCACTCATTATCCATTTTGGATAGAAATTAATATCACTCACAACTCGCTTGGGATGGGAGAGCTAAAAGCTCATAACTTGCCGAGGTTAACAAGGTAATTGATACTTAAGCTCATAACTCGCTAGAAATGGAAAGAGCGCAACCATATAACTTATCAAGGATGAAAAAGCCACGAGCTTATAACTCTTCAAAGTTAACATAATAATTTAATCTCCATGCACTTAGGATGTGAGAGCTTACAAGACTATAAACTCACTTAAGATAGTATAACTTCAAAAACATCAACGATGGGAAAGCTACATGCTAATAACTTGCCCAGGTTAAAAGGTTATAAGCTAACCCTTGAAGTTTCCTCCACACGATCTCGGGCTCACAACATGTTAGAGCTAAAGTAGCTTGCCGGCCTACTACATGGAAAGATTAGTTGATGAGCATCCGTTCTTTTATTATATTACTTGGAAAAACAAAGAATAAAAATGAGTTATAAAGCAAAAAATATTCATTTATCATACTAAAAAGAGTTATATCAATTTGCTAGAAATTGTCTTAAGGTTGGGGTGATATATCTGACTCATTTAGCTAAACTAGTTAGTGCCACATTAGTGACCATTCAGCCCTAGATAGAGTGGACTTCAAAAAGTCCAAAGTAGAAAAGGGTCCTGACAACTATAAAACCTTAAGCCAATTAGAAAATCTCGTACCTGTTTATAAAAGGAGAAAGTTTGATTTGATTTGCTATGTTTTTTATATTCAATATCTGATTTCTTTAATGAACCCTAAAGCCTTAAAGAACCCCTCTAAGCTGCAACCACTAAGAATTTTATATTGACTTGAACATTCGAAGATCACATTGCCAGGATAGATTTCAGAAACCCTCTATTGTTCTCTTTTTCTTGTGTTACTTTGCAAGATATTGCCATCCAACTTTAAAGTTTCTTCATTCGAGGAGGTTTTTTTCATCGGTTGCATCGGTTTCACCATTTTTCAAATCCATCCTTTCTTTATTGTTGCTGTTTGGAGATATCATCAAATTCAGGCTACATCTAAGGATCCTCTAATGCTCTCTTTTTCTTGTGTTGCTCTGCAAACATTACCGCCAATCTTCAAAGCATCCATTTGAGGAAGTCCTTATTGTCAGCTGCATCAATTTTATTATTTTTGGATCCCATCTTTCTATTATTGTTGTTATTTGGAGATGCCATTTGACCAAGGCTGCATTACATTCTTCTGGGCTTTCTTGTCGGATGAAGTAGTGCGTATGGTTATCGATGACATGCCTCTTAGCCTAGTAATATCAAAACTTTGATATAAATGTATTTGCAAATAAATAAAGGTCAATAGCGATAAATTTAAATCCCAACATAAAAAGTGTTGAAGTGTAGGGTTAGTTCTCTCTATCTTGCTGTCTGCCATCCGGTAATTATATTCAAAATAAGCTTGTAAATTTGCGAAACATTATCAAGTCAATCTTTTGCTTCATTTGTGACTTTGCCGATGCGGATTAATTTTGATCGAAAGCACTACCAAGTATTTGTTATGGGTTTTCACTCGTCATGACTGAACAAAGTAGTTGTGTCCATAATGTTCGAGCTGGCTACATTGAACATCTTTTACCATTCAATTCCATGGAACGTCTTTTACGATTCAATTCCATCTGAAGCCCACGCAACATCCGCAAGACGTGTTCCCACTTATTTATTATCTGCTATTCTTTCCCGGCTGGGTCATGCATTTGGTTTTTTTTGTCTCTTTTAACGCCATTCGCATATGTTAGTTAGAAGCCATGTCTTAGTTGGACAAACGCTATTACCCTCAATCTTTTGGTGTTGACCACCACTGCGGTTGCCCATATTAAGATTTGGCACAAGTGCAAATGTTGTCATTATTTCACAGAGGGCATCCTTGAGAGACAAGCCAATGCACCATGACCGTTGCCATGACATCATAAAACGACCCTAACAGCCATTAGACAGCACTTCTACGATTCACATTATAATATAATAATATCGTTTTAGCGTCTTTAAAATAACTCAGCAATTTATATGTTGGATATTTGTAATATTTTTTATCCCTATAAAATTTCATTCCGAAACTCAAAAGTAATACATAAATTTTGTGGCTCTTTAATTATCGTTCTATTTTTGTTTGTCCATGGTGGTTTTTGGGCAAGGTCATTATTCGCAAATAAATAATAGTACCATTGCAATGATGTATTGAAGCTAACGACTCTGGGTCTGATTGAAGGAGATTTGATGCTATTGGTGTTTACTTTAAAAAATGGGAAGCATAGATGACGGTGTCTTCAAGGTCGACTTCGTTATTCAAAGAGCTGCCGTGGTTGACTTGATTTCTGGCTGCACAAATTGGCTGCCATGATGTCCTCATAGCTACAAGGAGTTTGGTAAAGAAATCCCCTCATCATTGTTTACTCATTCAAATCGAGTTGTCAAGAAATTTCCTTCTGCCTCGTCTAGCCTATTAGTATAGCACTGCGTCTGTTCCTCCTCAGACAAGCATCCTGTTCCAGCTTTGCTTACTCCCAAATCCAACCAAAGTAACCAGTCATGGAGGGTAGCGCTTCAAATCATCAAAACCTAAATTTTGTTCTGATCCCATGGTTAGCTCCAGGCCACATGATCCCCATGATAGACATTGCCCGCCTGCTCGCCGAGCATGGCGTGACCGTCACTGTCTTCACCACCCCTGCCAATGCCTCCCGCATCAGATCCACCATCGACCGCTTCTCCAACTCCACTCTTCCAATCCATTTCATCCCCCTCCACTTCCCCACCACTGAGGCGGGCTTGCCTGAAGGCTGTGAGAACATGGACGGCATCACTTCCACGGCCATGGTCACCACCTTCTACAACGCAGCCAGGCTTCTGAGGGAACCCATCGTACGCCATCTCCACAAGCTGAGGCCTCCCCCGAGCTGCATCATAGCCGGCATGGGCTTTCCATGGGCGTACACGATTGCTCGAGAGTTCGAAATTCCTTGCTTTCTTTTCCATGGCTTCAGCTGCTTCTCTCTGTTCTGTCTGCACAACCTCCATCTTTACAGGACTCATGAGACCGCGTCCTCCCCTACAGAGCCCTTCGTGCTGCCCGGCTTGCCTCATCGGTTCGAGATCACGAGGCGGCAGCTGCCAATGCATTTCCATCTCTTGCCCCAGCATCGGGAGGCGTGCGACGAGCTGAGGGAAGGCGAATTGGCGGTGGATGGCGAAATTGTCAACAGTTTTGCCGAGTTGGAGCTTGGATATGCTGAGCGGTTAGAGGCCGCCACCAGGAAGAAGGTTTGGACCCTCGGGCCGGTGTCGCTGTGTAACAAGGGGAGGCTGGACAAGGCGGAGAGAGGGAACCAGTCCGTGTTCGACGAAATGAAGTGCTTGAATTGGCTTGATTCTAAGAATCCGCGGTCTGTAGTTTATGTTAGTTTTGGTAGCATGGGTAGATTTACACCAGCGCAGCTGGTGGAGCTGGGCTCGGGTCTGCTTGCTTCGAACTGGCCTTTCATTTGGGTGATGAAGGCCGGGGAGAGGTCATCGGAGGAGGTGGAGGAATGGCTCTCGGAGAAGTTCGAGAAGAGTGCCGATTCAAGGTGTCTTCTGATCAGGGGGTGGGCGCCGCAGGTGATGATTCTGTCGCACCCGGCGGTGGGAGGGTTTGTGACGCACTGTGGCTGGAACTCCACACTGGAGGCTGTGAGTTCTGGGTTGCCCATGGCTGCTTGGCCTCTCTTTTCAGAGCAATTCCTGAATGAGAAGCTGATCGTGGATGTGCTTGGGATCGGGGTGGCGGTCGGGGTCAGGACAGCCACAGAGTGGGGACGAGGAGGAGAGGATGGAGTGCTGGTGGGAAGGGAGGAGGTCGCGAAGGCTGTGGAGAGGTTGATGGATGGAGGGGAGGAGGGGAAGGAGAGGAGGAGGAGGGCCAAGGAGTCCGGAGAGAAAGCAAAGAAGGCTATGGAGAAGGGTGGCTCTTCCTACTCCAACATGGCAAGCTTAATTCAGTACGTGGCAGAACATGCTGCAAAGAGGACTGAGCTTATGGGTGTTTAGCGCATCTTAGGAGAGGCCTCGGTGGTTGTTTTACTTATTGTTTTATTTATTTACTCCTACAAGATATTTGATGTACTGTGTTTTTTTTAAAAAAAATAAACTCAACCCGACTGGTTGAAAAGTTAGAAGAGTACCATTCCATGGCTCTCTTTCTATTGATGTGTGCAGTAGCTTCTTGAAGCAAAAATAATGATATGAAAATGAAGTGTTCTTTAAATGATTTACTGGAATATTATTAGCCAAGGCTCATTTGAACCATTATGACGGAGGTTTTTGGTTGATGGACAATGGTGCTTCTATGATTAGAATTTGATTGGGAAGCAGTGGTGGAGAATGATAGTTGACTGGAAGTTGCTGGAAACCGTCTCAGTTCCGTGGAAGAAATGTTTGGCATACTCCGGTGAGGTCAAGTAGAGGAGAGGAATAAAGCGAATAAAACGATGTCTAAAAGGTTCTGGACTTCTATGTTTATTCTTTTTACAAGATCAAGGGATGGCCCATAATTGGGAGCATCCTTGTATGAATTTCCCGGGACTGCGTTTCTTCTACCTGCTACCATCAGTTACCATTGGTTCTACTGGTCGCTGATTTAGCTCAATAACTCTTGCCAACAAAGGCATGCGGGACAAGGACTTGACAACCTGGTAGTAAACCAGAAGCCAAATTTTCTTCACAGAAGCCGAGTTCACGTCAGGCTCGAACCCAAGCAACATAGAACTAGCCATGTCAGACTAAACCAATCCCTTGCTGTGCCGTACAATGATGTCCACCGAAAGATAGCGTATTTAAGATCCATCACTGTGCCGTACAATGATGTCCGCCGAAAGATAGCGTATTTAAGATCCATCACAACTCACCCCCAAAAATAATTTCAAAAAATCTCTCATTGCATTCTCCCTCCCAAAGAGTTCGTCTCGTTTCCTTCAAAAACAAGAGAGAGAGAGAGAGACAGAGAGCCTCATCCTCTTGATCATTCCACTTCAGCATTTGAGGAACGAAGCTCGAACACCGATTGGCATCCGGATCCGCATCCTGATTCAACCCACTGCGTCCTGCAACTTAGATATCAACTTGGGTACGTAGAATGTCATGATAGGCTAACGGGGGATCTAGACGAGATTTTCCTCTCTTTTTGTACTGAACAAATTAAAAGAGTGCTGGGCTTTTTTTTTTTTTTTGGGCTTTGGAGCCTGTGGGATGGAAACGTCATGCTCAAAGGCCTGACCGAGAGAGAGCCGTGAAGCAGAGCCCCTCCCGTCGTCTCTCTTCTAGCCTGGCAAAAAGGACGATACGTAACGCCTCTGATCCATGCCCCTCACACCCACATGACATGAACCCGGACGCATAAAATAAGCCTACATGCTGAGAATCTTGAAGCCTTCGATGGCCTTTGCAACTGGCTCTTCATGAAGTGCACCATATTCATGTTGAAAGCTGTTACTGGCTTCCTAAAAATAATAATTAACTTTTAATCCTAACAATTTTTATTTTTAAAATTTTAATTCTAATAAATTTTGTAGTGAATAAATAAAATTTTATTATCTATTTGATTAAGAATAGGATAACAAATTTAGTATTGATATATTTCCTAATAAGTATAGAACACCAAACTCAATCTGTATAGAACATTTTATATTTCTTTTCACTATATTGGATTCTTGCTCCATTAGAAAGCCAAAAGAGAGTGATGAAGAGTTTTAGAGAGATGTTCTAGTATCGTTGGATGCAGTAAGTTTAAAGTGTGTAAGAGAGAGTTAGGAAAGAAAGAGTTGGAAGAGAAAGAGAGAGCGGATAGATTTTGACTTGTTATTTTTTTTAATATATATTTATCTCTCTCTAATATTTTTTTATTTTGTTGTTTTACATTGGTGTTGTTTAGATCTTGAACTAGTGCATTTAATTTACATCAAAAACATACTGTCCTACCATTTATTTTTTGGTAACTACAGAAATCTTTTCCTTTGCTCTAGTAATCATCATCTTGGGTGTTTTTATTTCCCTTCTCTTTCTTTTCTCCAATTCTTCTTCTCTTCCTTTCTATTTTCTACTTAGCTCTATTACTTTCAATTTTTCTGAGCTTATCTGATTTTTTTATCCAATTCTATATTCAAACCAAAACGATACCATGGGAAACCTCCACTTTGTTCTAATCCCATGGCTAACCCAAGACCACATAATCCCTATGGTGGACATCGCTTGCCTACTTATGAAGCATGGTGTAACCATCTATAGAATCAAGCAGTTTGATGCTCATGAGAACTTAGAGAATTTGCAAGGCAATCTAGACCTATTAGATAAACTCAAAGAATAGATCTAGATTTGAGCAGCAGCCTACTAATAAAGGATAGTAAAGTGCCACAAATTCCAACATCAAAGAGAGACTCTTCAAAAAAAGAGAACTAGTTCTAAGGAAGGTTGAAGCATGTAGCTATCGGCAAACTTGTATTGAACTAGGAATACCCCTACAGAGTAGCCAAAGCTCTTCAACTTGATGCTTATAAGCTAGAAAAACTCGATGGAATACCAATTCTTAAGGCCTAGGACTCAAAAAATTTAAGAATATGTTATCCAGAATTTCCTATCACAAGTTGTTGATGTACTTATGTCTCTTTTTGATGGAATTAGTTAGCTTATTAATAAATCGGATGGACTATGAAAAATTAGAGTGCAAAATTATTGCTCATATGGTGAGAGAGTCAAAGGCTTGAATGCTAATTCTTCCTAAATACCAACTCTAAACTTGCACGATGAAAGAGTTATGTGGCCCTTTAATGCTTGTAGCTCACTAAGAATGAAGAGTTTAAGGCTTATAACTTATCTTGGATAGGAAAGCTAAGCATATATTACTTGCAACTCGTTGAAGATGAGAAAGCCCAAAAGGCTCATAACTCGCTTTGATTAGAAAAACTGAATGTAGCTCGTAACTTGTTGAAAATAGGAGAGCGCTCAAGGCTTATAACTCACTTTGCATAGAAAAAGCTAAACATTGCTCATAACTCATAAAGATGGAAAGAGCTACCTAAAATTATGATTTACTTTGTAAGGAAAGAGCTGATACTGTTTATAATTCATCAGAGAAGGGAGAGCTTATATCGCTCATTACCTATTTTGGATAGAAATTAATATCACTCACAACTCACTTAGGATGGAAGAGCTAAGAGCTCATAACTCGCTCAGAATGGGAAGAGTGCGACCATATAACTTATCGAGGATGGAACAGCTACAAGCTTATAATTCTCTAAGGCTAACAGGATAATTTAATCTCCATGCACTTAGGATGAGAGAGCTTATAAGACTATAAACTCACTTAAGATAGTATAACCTTAAAAACATCAAGGATGGGAAAGCTATACGCTTATAACTTGCCCAAGTTGGTTATGAGCGAACACTTGTAGTTTCCTCCACACAGTCTCAGTCTCAAACAATTTAGAGCTAAAGTAGTTTGCAAAACATTGAGCTAGAAGAATAGATAAAGAGCTCACTTTGTTAGGTACTCATTCGTTGTCAACCTAGAACTTGGAAAGATTAGTAGATTAGTATCCATTCTTCTGTTATATTACTTGAAGAAACAAAGAATAAAATGAGTTATAAAGAGAACTATATTCATTCATTATACTAGAAAGGGTAATATCAACCCCTAGAAATTGTCCTAAGGTTGGGATGATATATTTGACTCATTTAGCTAAATTGGTTAGTGCCATGTTAGTGACCATTCAGCCCTAGACAAAGTGGACTCTAAGAAGTCCAAATTAGAAAAAGGTCCTAGCATCTACAAAAGCTTAAGCCAATTAGAAAATCTCGTACCTATTTATAAAAAGAGATGGTTTGATTCAATTTGATATGTTTTTCATATTCAATCTCTGATTTCTTTAATAAACCCTAAGGCCTTAGAGATCCCCGCTAAGCTGCCATTACTAAGAATTCTATATTGTAGATCACCTGTTGGGATAGATTTCGGAGATCTTCTACTGTTATCTTTTTCTTGTGTTGCTCTGCAGATATTGTCACCGTTCTTTTAAGCCTCTTCATTCGAGGAGGTTCTTGTCATTGATTGCATGGGTTTCACCATTCTCAGATCCCATCCTTCCATTACTATTGCTGCTTAAAGATGGCATTGAATTCAAGCCACATCTGGGGATCCTCTGATGCTCTCTTTTTCTTGTGTTGCTTTGCAAATATCACCGTCAATCTTCAAAGTCTCTCCATTTGAAGAGATTCTTGTTGTCGACGGTATCAATTTTGTTATTTTTAGATCTCATCTTTCTCTTATTATTAATGTTTGGAGATACCATTGGACCCAGGCTGGATCACATTCTTCTAGGCTTTGTTGTCCAATGAAGTAGTGCATATGGTTATCGATGACATGCCTCTTAGTTGTGTGTATATATATATATATATATATATATATATATTTGTATTTACAAATAAATAAAAGTCAGTAGTGATAAATTTAAATCTCAACATAAAAAGTATTGAAGTGTAGAATTAGTTCTCTCCATTTTGCTGCCTGTCTTCCGGTAATTATGTTCAAAATAAGCCTGTAAGTTTGTGAAACATTATCAAGTCAATCTTTTGCTTTATTTGTTACTTTGCTGATGCGGATTCATTTTGATCGAAAGCACTACAAAGTATTTGTTATGGATTTTCACTCGTCATGACTGAACAAAGTAGTTGTGTCCATAATGTTCGAGCTGCCTACATTGAACATCTTTTACCGTTCAATTCCATGGAACGTCTTTACTATTCAATTCCATCTGAAGGCCACGCAATATCCGAAAGACATGTTCCCACTTATTTATTATCTGCTATTCTTTCACGGCTGGGTCTTGCATTTGGTTTTTGTCTCTTTTAAAGCCATCACGTAAATTAATTGGAAGCCATGGCTTAGTTGGGCTAATGCTGTTACCCTCAATATCTTGGCGTTGACTACCACTGCGGCTGCCCATATTAAGATTTGGTACAAGTGCAAATGTTGTCATCATTTCACAGAGGGCATCCTTGAGGGACAAGCCAACGCACCATGACCGTTGCCATGACATCATAAAACAACCCTAACAGCCATTAGACAGCACTTCTACGATTTCACATTATAATATAATGATATCGTTTTAGCGTCTTTAAAATAAATCAATATTTTATATGTTGGATGGTTATCATACTTTTTATCCCTATAAAATTCCATTTTGTACCTCAAAACTCAAAAGCAGTACATAAATTTTGTGACTCTTTATTTACCATTGTTTGTCCACGATGGGGCCTGGGCATGGTCTTTATTCGTTAGTAAATAACACTTCCATGGCAATGATTTATTTAGTATGGAATGAGTTTTTTTTGCACTATAAAGTTTTATATCATATAATGTTACGTATTATGCCGATTGTTATGTCTTTCAATTCGAATACAGGTGGCTATCATGGATCTATAACCTACTGTCAGCATGATTTATAATAAAAATCTCTTCATATTATAAATATATTAAAAATCTTAACATATCGTGATGTCTAAAGTTTGTACGATTCTGTAGTATAAGTGTGTTTATATATATATATATAAAAGAAGAATGTATTTTAAAAAAAGAAAAAAGATTTTTTTTCAAATTTATTATAAATTAAAAAAATATAATTATGAAAACAGATTACAGATTAAATGTACAGGAGAGAGAACTTCGAGAAGAGGGAAGCGCCGCCATGGCTGACTTGACTTGTGCCGGCACAAATTGGCGGCCACGATGTCCTCATAGCTGCAAGGAGTTTGGTCAAGACGTCTCCTCATCTTTGTTTTCTCGTTCAAATCCCAGTTGTTAGGAAATTTCCCGTTTTGCCTCACCCAGCCCATTTTAAGCTGCTCCAACGTGTTTTCCTCTAGCAACCAGCCATGGAGAGTAGCACTTCAAATCATCAAGACCTCCATTTTGTTCTGATCCCATGGTTATGTTCAAGCCACATGATCCCCATGATAGACATTGCCCGCCTGCTCGCCGAGCATGGGTGTGACCGTCACCGTCCTCACCACTCCTGCCAATGCCTCCCGCATCCGATCGACCATCGACCGCATCTCCAAATCCTCTCTTCCGATCAAGTTCATCCCCCTCCGCTTCCCCACCACTGAGGTGGGCTTGCCTCAAGGCTGTGAGAATGTGGACAGCATCACTTCCACAGCCATGATCACCACTTTCTACAAGGCATCCAAGCTTTTGAGGGAACCCATCGTGCACCATCTCCACAAGCTGAGGCCTCCCCCGAGCTGCATCATAGCCGGCATGGGCTTTGCATGGACGTACGCGATTGCTCGAGAGTTCGAAGTTCCTTGCTTTCTCTTCCATGGCTTCAGCTGCTTCTCTCTGTTCTGTCTGCACAACCTCCATCTTCACAGGACTCATGAGACCGCGTCCTCCCCTACGGAGCCCTTCGTGCTGCCCGGCTTGCCTCATCGGTTCGAGATCACGAGGCGGCAGCTGCCGATGCATTTCCATCTATTGCCCCAGCATCAGGAGATGTGGGATGAGCTGAGAGAAGGCGAATTGGCGGTGGATGGCGAAATTGTCAACAGTTTTGGCGAGCTGGAGCTTGGATATGCTGAGCGGTTAGAGGCCGCCACTGGGAAGAAGGTTTGGACCATCGGGCCGGTGTCGCTGTATAACAAGGGAAGGTTGGACATGGTGGAGAGAGGGAACCAGTCCGTGTTCGACGAAATGAAGTGCTTGAATTGGCTTGATTCTAAGAAGCCGCGGTCTGTAGTTTATGTTGGCTTTGGTAGCATGGGTCGATTTACTCCAGCGCAGCTGGTGGAGCTGGGCTCGGGTCTTCTTGCTTCGAACCGGCCTTTCATTTGGGTGATGAAGGCAGGGGAGAGGTCATCGGAGGAGGTGGAGGATTGGCTCTTGGAGAAGTTCGAGAAGAGTGCCGATTCAAGGTGTCTTCTGATCAGGGGGTGGGCGCCGCAGGTGATGATTCTGTCGCACCCGGCGGTGGGAGGGTTTGTGACGCACTGTGGCTGGAACTCCACACTGGAGGCTGTGAGTTCTGGGTTGCCCATGGTTACTTGGCCTCTCGGTTCAGAGCAATTCCTAAATGAGAAGATGATTGTGGATGTGCTTGGGATCGGGGTGGCGGTCAGGATCAGGACAGCCACGGAGTGGGGACGAGGGGGAGAGGATGGAGTGCTGGTGGGAAGGGAGGAGGTTGCGAAGGCTGTGGAGAGGTTGATGGATGGAGGGGAGGAGGGGAAGGAGAGGAGGAGGAGGGCTAAGGAATTGGGAGAGACGGCAAAGAAAGCTATGAAGAAGGGTGGCTCTTCCTACTTGAACTTGACAAATTTAATTCAGTACGTAGCAGAACATAATGCAAAGAGGGCTGAGCTTGTAGGCACCTAGTGTACTTAGGAAAGGCATCACTGGCTGTTTATTTATTGATTTATTCATTTACTCTTACGAGATATTTGATGTACTGTTTTTTTAATAAAATAAACTTGGTTGAAATGTTGGTAAAGTCACATTCCATGGCTCTCTTCCTATTGATGTGTGCGGTAGCTTCTTGAAGCAAAAATAATGATATGAAAATTGAGTGTTCTTTAAAATGATTTTCTGAAATATTACCCAAGACTCATTTGAACCATTACGGCAGAAGTTTTTGTTGATGGACAATGGTGCTTCTGTGATTAGAATTTGATTGATAAGCAATGTTGGAGGATGATAGTTGACTAGTAGTTTATGAATGCCATAGTGCTCGAGTTACTCAAATATGACAACTGCTTCAGAGGAAGAAATGTTTGACATGCACTGGCCTTTGGTGAGGTAAAATAGGAGAGAGGAATAAAACGAATAAAACGGCGTCTAAAAGGTTCTGTTCTTCTATGCTTATTCTTTTTACAAGATCTAAGGATGGCACAGTATCGTTGTGAGTAGGATTGATGTGAGCTCAGATTGGCTCAGAATCTATCAAGGCGGATCATGGGCGAGATCCAAATTAGTTTGACCGGATTTGGGTCTAAAAGTAGAGCCCAACAAATTTAAGCCTCAACTTAAAAGAAGGCCAAAGCAAGCCAATTTCAAATCAGGTTCAAATATAATCTCAAATTTTTCAAATAAAGTAAACTTTTTATACTAAATTTCTGCCAATTACGTGGGAATAGAGTTTTATATCATAACAAATTTTATAGAATGATCTGATGCAATTATTTTTTTCTGAGAAAAAATGAAGAAAAAGTGATTCCCTTGTCAAATTTTATTAGTATAGAATAAGATTACATAGATAGTAAATTAATAGCATTTGATACCATACTATAAGTTTTTAAGTGAGATTAGGTCCCATTTTCTGGAGCAAAGATATTCACATATGGTGAAGCTTCCCAAATTCTGATGAAGAATTGAGGTTTTCTTATTTTTCTTTCTCAAGAAAATTTCGGATGTAATTATTTTTTAGAGTGATTAGTTATAATTATTTTCATATCTAAAACTTAATTCCGTCGATCTAATTTTTGATTAAATAAATTATGGATCGATCTAATTGGATTTCGGATTAGGCTCGAGCCTAATTTAAAAAAAAATACTTTTAATCCAAGCTTGGTCTAAAGTTAGAACGTGGTCTAACTCGGTCAGGCCCACTTCGAGTTCTAGTTGGAAGAATTCTTCGGGGCAACGTTTCCTCTACATGTAATTACGTCAGTTACTATTGGTTTTACCGGTCGCTGACATAGCTCAATAAGCTTATGTGGGAAAACGTAGGGTATAAATTTATGTAATAGTAGTTAATCCACCTGTGTTTAGCTGGCGACTGAGCTATCTTATATATCCGTCCCCATTGTTCTCTGCACTTCGTAGCTAGAAGTGCTCCATAAAGCAAGTGAGGCAGGGGCTTCAGAACCTGATAGGCCGGACGCCCCTGAGGGGATGGAGGGCTCAGCTGTTACCAGGTGACAGCATATCGCTGGTGCCATAAGATAATATTATATTATATTAAATAAATTATATACATAATTAATATTATATAATTATATATTATATATTCTGAGAATACATTATTCATATCATTTTATCAAAGGCCTATTATTATTTTGCTATAAACAATTTTACTATCCATATTAAAATTATATTTATAAAATTATATAAAATAATATATTATAATATATTATTTTATATTTTTTATTTTTATAGAGTAATAATACATTATTTTTTCAATTTAATGTCTGATGAACACGGGTAAAAAATATTAATTTATATTTTTAATATATTTTATTTTAATGAACCGTTTTCTCTCTGTATTGATATCTATCATGTATTTAAATATTTTTATTATTATATTTTTTTATTATGGTAATATAATATTAATGTATTATATATTATAATTTTAGTCAAAAGTTTGAATTGTAATTAAAGATAAATATATATTTTACGAATACTGCTGTGCAATGCACGGAAACCTGAGCGTTTTCTTCACAGAAGGCGAGTTCGAACCCATGTCATGCTAAACCAATTCCTCCTACCGTACAATGATATCCATTCAAATAACAGCGCATCCAAGGTCCATCTCCGCTAACACCAAATTTTTTTTCAAAAAAAATCTCTCTCTACGTCCTCCCCTTCCAAGAAGCACGTCTCGTTTCCTTAATCCCCAAAAAAAAAAAAAAAACTCATCCTCTCGACCATTCCACTCTAGTATTTGACGAACGAAGCCCACACCTGATTCAACCCACCCACCGCGTCCAACACCAACATCTTCGATATCAACTTGGGTACGTGGAATGTCATATGATAGGCCAAGGGGAATCTAGATGAGATTTTCCTCTATCTTGGTACTGATCAAATTAAAAGATCCAAGTCCCTCACAGCCACAGACATGAACACTTCAAATTCTCTCTCTATTTAAGCATACTCAAGTGTAGGACGTGTGAGAAAGAGTTTTGAAGGGAAAGAGAGCTGGTGAGTGAAGCTTTCACTTATTATTATTTTTGATATATCATTTTCTTTCCATTATTTTTTATTTTTTAAAAATAACATTTTTACTATTATTATTTGTTTCGATCGACACGTTGGATCTTCATGCAAAATGTGCCCTTCATCTATCCAGTTGCGAGATCTCTTCCTAGATTCGGTAAACATTGTCAGTGCGTCTCTCTTTCCCTCGTTCTTTCTGTCTTCTTCTCCTATTTTTCTCGCCTTTCGACTTCATACTGCATTCCTTCTCTCTCTTCGTTCCTTTTCATGCGCGTTTGGCCATATGATCCCCATGGTCAACGGCGCCCGCAGACCGTCTCCGTCATCACCACTCCCATCAACGCAGCCCGCATCCAATCCACCATTGACCGCATCTACGCCTCCGGCCTCCTGGTCCATTTCGTTACCCTTCCGCTTCCCCGCCGTCGAGTCCGGCCTCCCGGAGGTCTGTGAGAACTCGACAGCATCTCTTCCCGTGGCTTGATTACCAACTTCTTCGAAGCAACCGATCCAAGTAGAGCCTTATATTCCCGCAAGTGTACCAAGCTAATTTGCACAAAGCCTGCATGTTTTTTGTAATTTAATTAGGCTAATTAAGTGACATAGCACTAATCCTACACATTATTTAAGATGTTACGTTCTTTTCATTTCGTCCAGTGGAAGGTTAAACTTCTTCCGATCTCATGGAAAGTATAACAAAAGTTCCCTAAAGGCCGACTGTTACCGTTTCAGGGTTTCTGCGGTTGACAAAAGCTACACTATTCAAGAAGAACCAACGTCTGTTTTGATTTAATATACAATCAAATACATCTGTGAGTAGATGTATTTCTTTTGGAAATCATTCTGTAAGAGGCTCTCCTTTCCAATTAAAAATTACACCTCTTAGCCATGAGACTTGACCCCTGTAGACATCTTCATGCGAGTTCGAATATTTACTGATAGCTAGTGCCAGACATGGGAGCCCAAGAGTCGATGGAGGAGTCCTTCACATTGCAAATGGTGGAGATGGGAACTAAACACAGTCCTCTACTGCCCAAGTTCTCTTCACCTCCTATTTCTTTGTTACTTCCATGGCTCTGGACAGCATGGGCAAAAATATTCATGCATGAGTGCGAAAATTGAAGTTTGCTATCAAAGACTGCAACGAATGGAGATAAAAATTCAACAGATTTCTTTTGAAAATTAGGAAATCTTTTGATCTGGAACACAATGTTCATGTGTCAATGATCGCATTAGTTTTAGTTTCATCTCATGATTTTGTGGGGCTCTAGATTGGCTAGCAGCAGCAACGCCAGCTAACTAATCCGTATCATCACCGCAGTTTTTCTTTTCTTTTCTTTTCTTTTCTTTTTTGATGTAAATTAATAGCATTAGAATCTAAAGGTTAATATAAAAAAGATACAAACCATCTTCACATATGGAGTGCATAGTACCTGAAATTGGAATGGAAAACTGTAAGATAACCCTAATGACAAAAAATGATTTTGGTTTCTAAAAGCTTTCTGGAGTGGAACATACAGTCAACTTCTCATGAAGACATTTGATGTATTCAATCGTATCCAACAATACGGAGGCCGTGTCAGTCTGAAAAGATGCATATAAACAAAGAATCAATTAGGATTTAGTTTAATCGCAGCAAGGAAGGAAAGTGATTGTAGCATTCAACTTATCATTTATTTTTGAAACACATAAACGATTATGAGCTCTGAATACTCGCACCTTTCCAAATGGTGAAACCAGCTGCTGCAGCGTGGTGATTCTGTCACCAAGTTTCTCTTTTCTAACCTAGAAGACCAAAATAGCATGGTAGCTACGACTTCTTTGGCTTCATACACAAAAAGATTGTTTGTAAACTTACCTTAGGTGGTGCAATATGAGGTGTTATGGCTTTTTCCAGGTGCTTTCGCTGAGGTGATGGCTTCTTAGTACGACTGTCATCGCATAATAATGGGTGGCAGCTCTGATTCAGCATTGGACAAGGTGGGCATGTTTCTCCTTCAACGCTCTTAAGCAAAGAAGATGGAACCTTGGAAAAACTTCCAAGTGGTTGCAGTGAATCCTGCTGGTGGTCTTCTTTGATGGGTTGGACGGGGTTTTCTTCCACAATCCAATTGCTCATATGAGAGCTGCTTCGGCCACTGCAAATTGGAGGAAAGACGGCAGAATTAGAGAAGTCATGTTGGCTTACTTTCTAGCTCAACACATACGTATGATAATTAGTAACCACAGGTGGAGTTTTCCCTCTTTTTTTTTTTTCCCGGAAGAAAAATTATAATTAGTACACAAATAAATCGAATGATTAGTGGAAGGCAAAGAAAAGGTTGGACAACATAAACGCAACCTTAGGCTTCTTTTTGATGAGGAGGCCAGATTTACATGGAGTAGCATCTAGTCTGGCACAACATTGGAAGGCAAATAAGTGGGAAGATCTTTGGCACTCACAAGTAAGGGGGAGGAGGATCATTGATTTCGAGAAACGATGTTGAGGGTGTGGAAACCACAGGAACATTTGCAGGCAAACTGGCCCATTGTTGCACCTCAGTCATCCATCGGTCTCGGTGCGTCTCTTGACCCATTCACTGCCATCTATTTGCTTCCCTTCCTAGAGTCTGGTCGAGGATGGTCTCTGAGATCACTTTACTGCTTCAACTACTCTTAGTTCAAAGATTTCCCCCCTTTTTTTTTAATATTTTTTAGATCTCACTTTAGACTCTAGCTAGAATTATGCTTACCAGTTGCCCCCAAAGATCTCATTGTCGAAGAAAAAATGAGTGGGCAAGGGAATATTTGCACGGGAAACATGAAAATCTCTTGCACCACTGGTCAAATTGATTGAACTTTCAGAAAAATCCAAATGGAAACAAGACATTCTATTCTCATCCCAAATTCAAATATTTTATATTGAATTTATATCATATTTGATCTCAAACCAACCCGATTGACCTGCTGAGTTTAAAATTTTTTCATGAACCTAATTTAACTCGACTCAATAAGGTTCAGATCTAAAATCATGATTCGAATGTAAAATCAAGTCTAACCAAAACCTCTATCCACTCTGACTTGTTTGCAACTCTTCTATCAGAATAATGGTTCAACAAGCCAAATTAAGTTCTATTGACTTATTTTTTTATGAACAAAAATAATTTTGTTATATAATTTTAATATATGGTGGTTCCTAACTATGATAGTATCATTTTGATTGGGAATTTTCCCTACCATCCTAAGATCTTTTCTTTTTATCCACTTGCAAGCGATCTAAATCCTGATAAAATAGTAGTGCCATCTAGAAATGTTTTAGGAAAATATAAGACATTCAATAAAGCCACTTAATTGAGAAAAAATAATATTGAAAACTTTGATGGCATCAGGATTTCAAATCCTGGCAAAACAACTCATCGAACACCAAGGTAGATTGTTGTGTCTTAAGTATTGAGATAAGATCATTTTGCTATTGTCCTAACATCCTAATCAATATGTTTTGCAATACCCTTTATTCCAAGTAATAGAACGAAATGGGATGGCAATGCATTTTGTTCCATAAAAAAATTAGAATCATCCTATCCTATAAGATTTAAAACCTTGGATGAAATCACTAAAAAATTTATGTATAGCTCCTATATACTCGACAAAATAGTAGCATTTTGGTTACTATGGGGTATGGGATGGGATGTACATTGAGCCCAACCTCAAGGTCAATAGGGCTTGAAGAGTTCTCACTTTTCAAATTTAAAAGGAGAATTTTTCTAGAAAAGAGAAGAAAAAGTGATAAGCTATTTAATATTGGATCCATGTTGAATTGATACAGTGCTCTATTTGCTTTGATTGCTGGGTGGTCTTTTAACGCCTATTTCTTAGCAACTATATGAGATAGCTGTATGATTATTGACGACTGTAGTTTCAGCCAGAATTTTTTCTCAGAAAGAAAGACGAAAGAAGTGAAATATCAGAATTCTTCTTTTTCATTTTGAAATCATACTTATCTATTCAACAATACGTTACCCACACACAACTAACCACATTTGATTTTTTTCTCAACAAACTACCAGATTTACTAATAAAATACTAATCGCATAATAAAGATAACAATAAAGAATTAAATTTTAACACTCCTCCTTAATTCTTTGTTGTGACATTCAACAATTCTCTGAAGTATTGAAACTTGTTTCTTGAAAGTGCTTTAGTAAAAATGTCTGCAACTTGATCATTGGAGCTGCAATATTTGATTTGAATCTTCTTCTTCTCCACTGCATCTCTAATGAAGTGATGCTTAATCAAAATGTATCTTATACAGCTATGGTAAACTGGATTCTTAGTCATAGCAATTGCTGATTTATTGTCACACAAGATTGGAGTAGCTTCTTCTTGCTTCTCATCATATCCTTCAAAATACGCCTTAACCATATTGTTTATGAAGCTGCCAATGATGCTGAAACATATTCAGCTTCGGCTGATGATTGTGCCACTGTTTGTTGTTTCTTAGAAGCCCAAGCAACTGCTTCCGAACTAAGAGAAAAAATATATCCTTAAGTGCTTCTCATATCATCAATACATCCAGCCCAATCACTGTCATAAAATTCTAATAACTTTGCATCAACATTCTTTTCATACCAAACACCAAAATCAATAGTATCTTGAATGTATCTCAACACTCTCTTAGTAGCCCCAAAATGAATTTGAGTAGGTTTGTGCATAAATTTGGACAACAAGTTTGCTGCATACATAATATCGGGTCTAGTAACTGTCAAATATAATAAACTTCCAATCAAGCTTCTATAGAGTGATGCATTCACTTCTTTGCTTCCATCTTCTTTGCTTATTTTTTCATTTACAACCAATGGAGTACAAACTGATTTACAATTCACCATTCAAAATTTTTTAAGAAGAGTTTTTGCATACTTCTTTTGGAAAATAAACACTTCTTCTTCTTGATAAATTTCAATGCCCAAGAATTGATGTAATAAACCCAAGTCACTCATTTCATATTTTTGCTTCATCTCCATTTTAAAGTTAGCAATCATTCTTTCATCATTACCAGTAATCACCATATCATCAACATAGAGAGAAATAATAAGAATGTCAGATATATCTTGCTTCTTAATATATAATGTTGGCTCATTCTTACTTCTTTGAAAACCTTTGTTGTTGAAGTAGGCATCAATCTCACTATACCAAGTTCGGAGTGCTTATTTGAAGCCATACAAAGCCTTTTTTAGCTTATAGACTTTTTCTTCTTCTTTATTTACCACAAAGCCTTGAGGTTGCTCTACATAAACCTCCTCTTTCAGAGTACCAATCAAGAATGCTGATTTTACATCAAGTTGATGCAATAACCAGCCATTTTTAGTTGCCAAGGCAATAAAAACTCTAATTGTATCATGCCAAGCCACTAGAGCAAATATCTCTTCAAAGTGAATTTAAGGTTGTTGAGAGCACCCTTCAGCTACAAACCTTGCTTTGTTCTTTTGGATAGTACCATCCAAATTGAATTTCATTTTGTAGATCCACTTCACACCAATCACTTCTTTATCTTTTAGTCTTTCAATTAACTCCCAAGTTTTGTTTTTCTCAATCACATTAATTTTTTCTTCCATATCTTTCTTCAAGTCTTTTCTTTGATTGCTTCTTCAAAACTTTTTGGCTCAACAACACAAAAATCGTAGCTAGCATACACATCACTAAGGCTTTTCATTTTCCTTGGAGGTGTACTTGATGATGAATAACTAGAACTTGATGATGAAGTTGAACATATTTGTGGAGACATTTGTGGTGCATCTTCATGAGCATTATCTTCACATTCTTGAATTTCTAGTGTTTCATTGAGAATAATGGCCTGACCTTAGACTTTCTTCTCTTTCCAATTCCATATATCCTTCTCATTAAAAATAACATTTCTATTAATAATCAACTTATTTTTCTTCAAGCTGAAAAGTTTATAGCCCTTTGATTTTGAGCTATAACCCACAAAAATGCATTTCTCACTAGTCTCATCAAGCTTGTTTCTAATATTCTTTGGAACATGAGCAAAACAAATACATCCAAAAACCTTTAAGTAATTCACTGATGACTTCTTTCCACTCTAAGTTTCAATTGGAGTTTGATTAATCACTACTTTTGTTGGGCATCTATTCAACAAATAAACTGCAGTAGAAACTGCTTTACCCCAAAAAGACAAAGGTAGCTCCTTCTCATGAAGCATTGCTTTTGACATCTCCACAATAGTTCTATTCTTTCTTTCAGCCACTCCATTTTGTTGTGGAGTGTATCCAACTGTTAGCTGTCTATTCAAGCCAATATCTTTAAAAAAATTATCAAATTCATTTGAGTTATACTCACTACCTTTATCACTTCTTAACACTTTAATCAAATGTCCACTTTTTCTCTTAACAAAATTTTGAAATTTTTTAAAGATACTAAACACATCTGATTTTTGTCTCATAAAATATACCCATGTCATTCTAGAGAAGTTATCAATAAAGGTTAGGAAGTATTTGTTACCTCCATGAGATGATATTGACATAGGACCACATACATCTGTGTGAACAAGCTTCAATAGTGCTTTAGTTCTCCATGCCTTCTCTTTTAAAAATGCTTCTCGGTATTGCTTCCCAAGTGCACAATCTTCACAAACTTCTTTTAATTCTTGTATAGATGGCAGCTCATACGCCATATTCTTCTGCTGAAGATTCTTCAAGCTTTGAAAATTTAAATGCCCAAGTTTTCTATGCCATAACCATGAGTCACCAACTATATCTATCTTCAAAGCTACATCATTCTTGTAAGAGAAAGTGAGAGAAAAACTTTTATTTTTCTCCATCTTGATCTTTGCTACAGCTTGATTTCTTTTATCAAAAATTTTGCAAGAGTCTTCTTCAAAGTAAACCGAGTATCCATGATCTACAAGTTGTCCAACACTTAGCAAGTTTTGCTCCAATTCTAGAACTAACAACACATCGCGGATATATCTTGTTCCTTTCTTTGTTTCTATGGCAATTATATATTTTCTTTTTTCTTGAACTAAGGCACCATTACCCATCTTCACTTGAAAATTGGTAGTTGAATCAATCTCCATAAAATTTTTTTCATTGCTGGTCATATGATTGCTACACCCGCTATCAAGAAACTAAACATTATGCTTTCGGTTCATAACTGCTTGACAAGCATAGAACAGATTGGCTTCACCTTCTTTTTCTTCAGTAAAATTTGCTTACTGATTTTTCTTCAAGTAACAATCTTTTTGGACATAAGCAAACTTTTTGCAATTATGACATTGAGGCTTTCCTCAAAACCAACAATCTTTCTCTACATGGCTACTTCTTTGACAAATTCTATATTTTTGTTGAATGAACTCCTCATTAATTTGCCTTCTAAAATTGCTTCTTCCTCTTCCTCTTGAGTTGCTCGACCTCTTTCTCTTGTATATCTTCGACTTCTTGAAGATTCTCCTTTAGAGTCTTTATTGTGAGGTCTTAAATTAACATTGAGCTTGGATTGAAAAGCACTCTCAATTGATTTTTCAGAATGCTTATTCAATCTTTGCTCAAATGCTTTAATTAATCCCATCAACTCTTCAACACCTAAAGATTCAAGATCTTTAGTTTTTTCAATAACAACAATAATGGGGTCATATTTTTCATACAAGCTGATAAGAATTTTTTCAACAATTCTTTGATCAGAAACAGTATCCCCATATATCTTTATTTGATTTACAACATCCATGGCTCTAATGAAATAATCCTTCAACAACTCCATTTTTTTCATCTTTAAATTCTTAAAATCTCTTGAAGCTTTACTGTTTTTACCTTGGAAGTTCCTCTATACTCCTTTTGAAGAATATCCCAAGCCTCTTTTACTCTTGTTGCATTAATAATTCTTGAAAAAATTTTATCGGCAACTCCTTGTTGAATCAAAGTTAGAGCCTTTGCATCTTTCTTCCTTTGATATTTCAATTGTTGTTTTTGGGCATTATTCAAAGCAACTGTATTATCCTGTTCATCGTACCTATCTTCCACATACTCCCAAAGATCATATGATAAAAAAATTGTTGTCATCTTCACAAACCAGAAATCATAGTTTTCTCCATTAAAAATGAAAACTTATGATTATTGAACACTTACAAATTGATTGCTTGAACTTGCCATCTTCAAAACTTGAGACTGCTTGAAGGTATTCTCACTCAAGCTTTTCGTCAAACTCCTTGAGAGCATGGAAAGACTGCTTGGATGTATCCTCACTTAAGTTTTTTGTCGAACACCTTGAGAACGTGGGAAAACTGCTTGGACGAAGTTGGGCTTCGATCTTCTCTATTTCTCATTTTTTGATTCTTGAACTATGGCCTCCTCCCCTAATCCATTTCCTAGGCACGATCCAAAGCTCAGGAAACTTCAAGCACTGCTAGAGAATCCTTCTCTAGATTTTTTTTTTTTTTTTTTTAAGATCAATTTCTAAAAACCAAGCTTATTGGCTACGCACGGAAGTGGATCTTAGATACCGCCTACGTTACGTCAGTATCTTTCTTTTTTTCTTGATCCGTTTTGACGTTTCAGTCAAATACGGAAGGAGAGCACCACGTTGTTATGAGAAGGAAGAGATTTGAGCAGTGGGGACTTGGCGGAGGATCGTCGGCGATATTTTGATACCAGTTTGACGACTGAAGTTTCAGCCAGAATTTTTTCTCAGGAAGAAAGACGAAAGAAGTAAAAGATCATAATTCTTGTTTTTCATTTTGAAATCATACTTATCTATCCAACAATACACATTACCCACACATAACTAACCACATTTGATTTTTTCTCAACAAACTATTATAATTACTAATAAAATACTAATCGTATAATAAGGATAACAGTAAGGAATTAAATTTTAACAATCCATTTAACTTAATTCAATCTGTTGTAGGTTAAATTGGATTATCTATTTAATAAAATTGTTAGATTTGGGTTTGAATTTTTGATTTATTAAATAAATAGATGGTGTTGAGGTTGACAAGATTTTGACTTAACATATGTCCGATTCAATTCATATCTAGTCCAAGGCGATCCAATTGCCACCCATGATTAAAAATCTGGTTTGGCATCAGAGAACACACCATGTGAACAAAGAAATTTTATACACGACAATCAAGCAAGGAAAGCTAGCAAATGACACCATCCAGGGAATCAAATGCATTAAGAAGAAGCCACAAGGAGGGTGGAACAGCCTAGTCATCCTTCTCTGTTGGAACTTATGGGTTGATTGCAAAAAAGAATCCTCCTTGACAAATCACTCCTGCAGCTGAACTTACCACAAGAATCAAATCCTTGTTTGCCCAGATGGTCTGCTTCAAATATTGGGCAAGTCCCTACCTCTTCTGAAAGGTGCCCCCCATCAACATTACCAATTCAAAGGAATCATACCAAGGGTCCATTTGGCCGCCACTGCTTGCATGCATACGCCCTTAAGCAACAATCACATCGGACAGCAAATAATACAATTAATATTCGTTCACATGATTCATTAGAAAAATAAGAACACCGAATCCGCATGACCACATAAGGACATTAAGACTCACCTTACATCTAATAGATTAGAAGAAAATGTTTTTTAGCTGGACACTGCAGTTAACTTCATGCAGCCATGTTAGGTCTTGTCCAAATAAGATATTTTAGGCATTAATGGATCCACATGAGATCAGATGGATAATGTTGTAAATGCTACACTTGTCCAAGTAACATGCATGTTGAGATTTATATAAGAAAGTTTTGTTTACAAATCCAGTTGCAAAGAAATTTAGAACTATATCTTGTTTATGTGGAGTCAAGATCAAATACAGCCAAAGAAGTAGGTTTAATCTGCCCTAATATGTTACTATTTTTTCCCATCTCCTACCCAATACTTTCTTGTGACTATTACTAAAGAAGTTAACAAGATTGCCACACCTTTACATCTTGGCATTTAGGATCATGGTTCATAGAGTAAATTCATAAATAGTATGTAAACTTATATTAACGTCAATGTCTTTTTTCTTATGTAAATATTCTCTACATATACTGTCACATCCAATTTTCCATCACACAATAATCAGGATTGGCTTTCTAAGAAAAAGATAAAAGAAGATCAAATACATCTGCTCGCTTGTTAGAAACAAGAATTGCTACTATATAGAAAGAAACAGTTTCAGTTTGCAGAGTTGCCTCAACTTAGCTATGCCAAACTATGGAATCGAGCCATGACAAATGTGGTTGGCAATGTTCCAAAAAATTGATGTTTATGATAAGATTTATTGTAATAACAAAAGAAGTATTTTAATGTACAAGGCTTCTATCACTACAGGGTATAGGAAAGGTTAGATGCATGCAATCTTACCTTTACATTTGGAGAAATTATTTTCATATTTTGAGCATGTAGTGCCTATGTAATAATGTAGCTCATCCTCTTATTATATTTTATTATAATTATTTGATAAAATGAGAAGAAAGATAGATAGGTATATCGGAGATAAAAGTTTAATAAGGTGCTTAACTCTTAAAGGGCATTAGGTTAGTGGTAATCCACTTTGATAATTTGAAATTTCTTTACATGTTGTCCATTAAAAATGATAATTTAGATGATAACATTTGATTCTTGATAAGATTACTACAAACCATAATATTTGATTCCTAACTGAAATGTATATATCTGATATAACCAAGCTCAGATAATCTCATATTATGCTCTTAACTTTTCTATAAATATTTAATAATATTTAATTTAATTATATATTTAATATATACTTGATAATATTTAATATTAATATCTAATATATTTATATAATAATATATAAATATTAAATTTAAAACTATTAATATTTATAAACTTCTTGCATATTAAATTATTATATTGAAATAATATAAAATATGCAATATCAAATAATTTATATTATTTAAATATTATTAAATATATTATAATATATAATATATATTATATATTATTATATTAATAATATTATAAATATATAATATTATAATAAATATTATATATTATAAATATTTATAACATTTAAATATATAATATCTATAAAAGCATTTTACAAAGAATTTTTGATTTTTACTAGAACATGTCATATTCTAACTTAAAAAAAGAGAGAGCCACTTAAAAAATAAAAAAATTTACAACATTCAAATAAAATTCAAAGATATAACAACTTGATTGCTATATTTAATTATTATGAACCAAATGCAATAATCTTGTATTCCTAGAATTTAAGCTAACATTATCAACACAAATAAAACATCGTAATCTTGTATTTTTAATAATCTGAACATTAAGTGCAAAATTATCAAGAATGTAAGATTTTTAGCATAGTATTATAAATCAAATGTTACGTGCAATTAGGGCTGAAAGTAGGCCTGGGCTGACCTAAGACCAATCGGACCGGGCCTAGGCTAGAGTTTTCTAAACTTCAGGTCGAACCTAGGCTTAAAATTGAGGCTCATATTAATTTCATATCGAGCTCATGTAAATGTTTGGTACGGCTCAAACTCGAGTCCAATCTAGGCCTGATTACGAAGCTCGAATCAAGCCCAATTATAAGGCTCTTGGTTGGATTGGTTGGATCTTCTTTTCCTTTTAATTTATACAAAATTAAATCCAATCTAAGAAAACAATCATTTTATATATACTTTAATTTAGTCTAAGTAAATAATCTGTATGTCTGAGTAGATGAGCAAATAGTTTTGTAAAATAAATTACTAAAATTGGGCCAAAATCGAGCTAAAATTAAGCCGATCCAATATTTTGGCCCAAATGGGCTAATTTGGCTTGGCCCAATGGGTTTTGGGCTGGATTTAATTTGAGCTTGAGTCTGAGTTTGATAAAAAAATTTTGGGTCTTGGGCTGCTTCAATATTTAAAAATAATTTAGGACTAAGCTCGGGTAACGGTCCGATCCGATGGAGCCCGCTTTCAGTCCAACATGCACGTAAATAAATACATTGGGCTTGGTAGGGTCACCTTACGTTCCAACGTATTGACCTCCTCTGCCTTGTGGATAATATCGTAATAATGAATACCATCTCCTTAATTTCTTTTTTTTTTTTTTGAAAAATGACATCAACTTTATGTCCTATCGTAATAGAATAAATATTATTCCGTGCTCGGTAGCAATCCTCACCAAGGACGGGACGGTAGGAGTGGACCGAGCTAGTGCCAATCGCACGTCATGCATCGTAATGCATGCGTCATGTTATCTCATCCATCACGATGTCCCCAATCATTTAACTCATCTCAGTGGCTGACGCTTGATTGGTGATGCACTGCGATGTTCCAAAGAGTGTTGGATTCAGTCTAATCCTCTCTCGACGATGAAGGCAAAAATTTTGAAGGCAAATTGTAAGGCAAGTTTAATGTAAGAAATATGCTCGATACCCATTAAGCATGGCACCGAAACTTAAATCCTATAGCTGAATGCACCATGTGGGCTCTAAATGCACCTAAGAGTTGAGGTCTTTGGTGCAGTACGTAGAAATCAGTATGCTATTCGTAAAGCGTTCAACTTATACTTTTATAATTATATTATTGTTAGCTATTGTACTCAGCTCTGGACTGCATCCAGACAGGCCTAACATGTAAGACTAATGTCGTTGGAAAAATTAATACTATGGTTGTGCAATATAATTATTACAAACCCAATCGAGCATCCCATGAAATATTTGGATGAGTTACCATACAAAATACCAATCATTACAGTAGCTTAATCAATACATCATATAACATCTTCTGTTTCAGAGATTGAGAGAATAAAACCTCATGAAAAAAAAAAAAAAAGAAAAATCGTGTCTCACAAAATTTAAACTCTCACCAACAGCTGATAGTGAAGGACTTTGGATGGTTGAAATAAGGCAGTGGGAAAAAAAAGTTGTTGCCATCTAGATTGAATTTTTTCTTAATTAACCTGCACCATCTTTAATTAACAGAGCTGACAATAATGGAGAACTCAAGAAGATGCATCTTGTAGTACATCCACTCTTGAGCCTCTTTTATGCTTGGAGAGGCCTCTTTTATGTATGGAGAGCCCTGCTCCATGCAGGCTCAATATATTAATGAATTGGTCTGATATCAAAAATTAGCCTTACACCTAACTTTAATTGCCATGTTTCAGGCATTAAACATAACGAAAGGGTAATAACAAATTCAAGAAGGTCATTTATAAAGTATGACACTTCTGATGTCCTGAAATGTACCATTAATGTTCCTTCTTTCAAGAAATAATAAGAAAAAGAATGTAAACAAACATTTGCACTCCCATGGACTATTCCATTTTGATGATCACAATTACTGATGCTTCTCTTCATATACATTTCATATCTCAAATATGGGACTGTTTTATATGTTCAGTGGTAGTTTTCTTTTTGATAGCATGGATGATTTAAATGTGAGCTCCAATAATGGACTCAATTTTTGCACTTTTGTGCAGGATGGGACCAAAAGGGAAAAGGTACTGGATTCAGTTTTACTGTAGATGAGGCCTCACTTTAGTTGTCATTAATAAATCTTTCACTTTAGTGGTCCATGATCTATGATGTGGTCTACAAATCCATTTCATAAAATTAGATGTGACTTAAATTTTAGTATGATATAATAACTAATATCAAGGATTCATAGTGGTAGTAAGCTGTGATCATCACTTTCATGGATTCAAAGTGGTAGGTAAAAATTGTCCTTTGAGAAATGAATATAGCACCACTTCTTGGCACAAGCTTGTGCAAATTATATAGGCCTTTCAATAGCCACTTGCTTTGCAGTCATGACAATGTACCAAGCTTTTGTCATTTAACCCTTTTCTTTATCCTGAAACCCTCTTTATAAAGGAACATGGAAGCCCCACTTCGGATTTATTTTTCTAATTATGTTATGAGTAGGTTTCTTGCTAAGACTTAGCTATCCGATGAATCTCATTCTTCATCATCACCTAACTTATTTTTGATAAACTAAAGAGATATTTGAGTGCAAACATTCTTTTATTGTACAATTAAACTATTTCACTGGTGGCATTATCTAAACATAAATCTTAAGAAGCGTCTATCTTTTATATTCACAACAAAAAGTGTGAAGGGTGCTATATTGGGTTTCCTTATTATTTCTATTTTAGGTGACAGAGAAGAAAAATATTTAAAATAATTAACATTTGAGTGGTTGCACCAATTATCTCGTGCTACATTAAATGAAAATATGAGAAAACTCATGCAACTATGGTCTATAGCCTTGGATGTTATTTGTTTTTTTTTTTTTTTCTTTAATTTTTTTTTTTTATATTTAACCCAACTCATTTGAGGTGTGTTTGTAGGCCATTTTAGGTACGTGAAGCATCAATCTTCCTAAATTAGAGGAAGCAAAGCTAGCCTGTTAGTTATGCTCTGCTCCCATTGGCAAAGGAGAACACAACCATGTGGGTGGTCCCCAAGCCAACCAAGGCACGCCTGCTCCTCTTTTTAATTGTTATTTTTTTAAAAAATTAGCCTCCATGCATGCCAACCTCGCCTCTCAGAGCTTTATGGAAGCATCAACCCCACGGCCGTACGAAATCGCTGGGCCCCATCGCCTCTGTGGCTCACGCTGCGGCGATCTCACACCACTCGTTCTGGAATAAACCGGTGCACCAGAAGCACAGACTATTTAGGTCTCCACAGGGAAACGCAAAAGGGACCGGGGAAATTGACTTCCATCGCAAAAAGACTCAAGCGGGGCCCGCGAACGTAAGAAATGGGTGCTTTCTTCTCCGGTCTCTGTCTTGGATAGAGAATTTTTTTATTGAAACGGTTCGGCGGTTAATCCGGCGGGCGGGCCGGGGAACGTGGAGGCGGACCCGGAAAGAGCGCGACGACCGTCCAATCCCCGATGGACGACCCACAGGAGCCGGCTGGCGGTTCGCTGATCCTGGCCGTCCACCGAACTCTGGACCATCTCGCATCGGGAACCGCCGCGCGCGGCACGGAACGGACGCGCGTCGAGCGACCATTAGCTGCAGGCACGTGCGAAGGGAACGGGAAGGGGGTACGCACGTGGGAGATCTGGGCCGGTTGCCGCACTCGGAGTCGGAGTCGCCGGTTCTCCGTGACCGTTCTTTGGTCGCCTTCTTTCTTAAATCCCGGGTGGGACGGCTTTTTCCACTCAGCAACAGCTCTTCCTCTACTTCTTCTTTTCCTTCGTCCTCTTCGCCTCTGTTTTCCTTCTCTCCTCTTTTCTCCCTTTATTTGCCGTAAATTTTTGTGTTTTCTTTGCTCTCCCTTCACTCCTCTCTTCCAATTCTTCTCTGCTTCTATAAGTTTGTACTATTCTTTATGTTAAACTTTTGTTCTCCTCCTGCAACCTATTAATTTACTCTTGGGTTCCTTACAATCATCTAATTGCTGTTCAACATGCAAATTTCCTTTCGAATTTATTTCATTCTCAAAATTATAACCTTTTCCATTGCCATATCTTTTTTTCAAGGTTATATTTTTAACGCACTTTTTCTCCGGCTTTCTTCTTTCTCCGTAACCATTTTATACGATATAATTTCGCTTCTTATATAATGCTTCTGTATCAATTTGCTCATCTTGAAGGAAATTGTCCATTTTCTTTGTCTTCTTAGTTGTAACAGTTTGTTCGCAGTGGTTTTTGAGATTTGTTCGTGTTGTGATCTTGGATTAGTGGTGTCCATCGGTATGTTTTTGGATAATTGTTGGACAAGAAGATAATGAGATTATGGATATGCTTTTCCACGGCTTTCTTGAACTATGGACTTGTTTAGATTTCTTCTTTACCTCTTCTTTTTAAAAGGAAAATTTCAAGAGAAGAGGAGAAAGGGGGAGATCATTTAGTGCAAAGTTCAAGAAAGTCGTGGGAAAACATAACAGGTCTTCGAATTCCACTCCACATATAATTGGTAATAACCTCTACTTTTAGGCCAATTCAAGGAGTTTTTACTGTTTCAGCTCTGAGGAATGCGTGCAATGTTGCAGTGTGTTAAGCTCCATATTTCATATATTTTATGAGGCTTTCTGGTTCCAAGAAAAATAGTAACTTGATTTTAGTTTTCTAAATTTGACAGCATATAATGATATATTAATTGGTTCATGCTTGTGTCAAGCTTTTATTTGTCCCATTAAAGAAAGAGCTAGAGGGGAAAAAAAAAAAAAAAAAATTGAGTCACTTGGTGGTGTGAATCTTTATCCACCAATCAGCATAATGTTCAGAAATTGGCACTGAAGTTTTTCAAAGACGGGGCTTACTATTTGATCAAAATTTCTTTTTAATCAAATTGAGTGCTATACAAAACAAAGATTCTTCCAACTGCAACCACCATTTTCTCAAAGAAAAAAAAAAGGAAATGAAAAGAGAGGGAAAATATTCATCCAATTGCATGATAGAAAGTAGGGAGATTTTGATACATCAGAGTCTGGCACTATTATTTGCTCATATGGTGGTGTGAAAATATTTATACTTAATGTTATGATATGCTTATATTTATACAGATTGCTTTCTTTTTTTCAAAAAAAAAAAAAAAAATCTTTATGGGGCCTGGTATACATTTTTGTAAAGGGGCCTAGAAATAAGCATTTGAGTGCATGGAACTGGTCATGGAAATTGGAAAGTGATGGTCAGAGGCTTTTCTTCAGTTTTTTGTTCTCTTTTTTTTTTTTTTTTTTTTCATTTCCAAACTAAAGCAAGAAAGTGCATGGCTATTTGGGGATTCTATGAATTATTCTTTAGCAGTAATGGGGAAAGTGCTCAGCTTTTGGCGGTCTCTGATAGCTGCAGCACTGGGCAGGCAGAGGAAATATCAGAAAGCGAAAGGTACAAAAGGAAGAATGTGGGGAAAGGTGAGAAGAAACTCATGTGAGTCCTGTGCAAGAGGGGACTTTACAACTCACTACCACGCAAGACATGGAAGCAAGGTGGACGTATGCGGCTTTTAAATAATGACTGTGCTTCAAAAACACTCAGAGCCCACGTCTCTCCCATGAACAAAAGATCCAAGTGATTTGCATGCAAAGACTTTCAGATGTATTTTATTGACAGACATCTTTATTTTCCTCTCAAATCACAGGCAGGTTTGGATGGCAATAGAAGAGCTCATGGAAGTGGGACTCCATGTAATATAATTATAAAGATTGTCTGAATGGGGAAGTGGGGGTAGATTGGTTTCATTTGTGCTGTGCTGTGACAAATGACTTGTAACCGCCTAATTTTGAAAGCTGTTCATTTTGTGATGGCAAAAGAAACAAACGAAAAGCTGTTCACTTTCTTGAATTATAAGGCTTTTAATTTTGAATTATATTACATGCAAATTTGATAGAAAGGACTCGCAGAGCTGCCAGTTTTAGCATGTGCCAAAGGCCTCTTGTTGTAGAGAGATGCTGTTTACATCCTTTCAGTTGTTACCTATCTTACTTGATATACTGATATTAATTAACATATAAATATTGCACCATCTTTCTTACAATTGATCTTCCTACTTGAGCGAGAGCGGCAATTAATGTATCACGATTTCTTGGCTTGGACATTGGCTTTTGTGATAAAATGACCGGACTTGCCCGTGAAGCAAGTGATAAGAATGGTGCCTCCGGTCCCTGTTCTCACTCAAATATTGAGGACAATAAGCTATCCCATCTTAGTTCAGGCGTGGAGTGCATGATGGTGGTCTTCAATTACCATTGCTACCAAATAAAGACCACTAATCAAAAACAGTGATCTCCTAAATGGACCTTGGAACATGTTTTAGGGCAATCCTTTTCTGTATGAACATCATCAAATTGAAAATGACTAATGGATGGTATATGTTGTAATCATGTGAGCCCTCATGCTAAAGCGACAATTCTTTTTCTTTCTTCGCTCTTGCTTTGCTCCTTTGTTTAAAATGAAACCAGCGTAAGAGTGCTACTTTGTTCTAGAATATCATTTCTATTCTTTTGAAAATAATAGCATTAATAAATACAAAAATAATTGAATAACTCAAAATTTTTACTTGAGAAAGAAATGTGCCTGTATGGTCCCAATGAGAGTGAAAATTCTCTACACGCTAGGGTGGATGCTTTTAAATGAAAAAGAAACAATCTTGAACTTTTGTTTGGCCTACCACAATCCTATATGCCGGTTGTACAATGTTTCATACAACTAGCGTGATGGAGGATTCCTTGCTTGTCAATACACGGAGCAATAAGGAGTAATCTTGCTTGAATATATTTTCAGTGAAGTCTTTGAGATACACTAGAAATATGTATGGTGACCTACTAGCAACCTGTATTCTACCAATGGATGAAGATGCCATGAGAAATTATTATATTTGTTCACTATTTTCTGTTGATTGCAAGGTATCTAAATATACTAGTGACTTTTACTTAGGATTTGCTTGAATCTTGTATAAATTTACCAAGGATAAAACTTTAATTTGCAAAAGTCATTTAAATATTCCTCTTTAAACAGATAAAACTATTCAACCATCCAATCCCTCCTTATGAAAAAATTTTAACTTGATAAAATTGCCCTTCTCTATTGCTACATTCTTTGAGCATCAAAAAAGTAATTTTATTAACCAAAATAACTAAACATTTATTCAGACTTGTTTGTGAGTAAATAGGGCATTTTAGTGACTTGTCTAAGATAGACTAGCATTCCATGTGGTGCAAATAAATGGTGAAATAATAGAACATCGCCTTGTTGAATAGTTTTATTGGGTGTATATATTAAAAGTATGTTAGCAATCTCTACTATGCCATGGATGGAGCAATTTGTTAATTTCTTTTTTTTCATGTAGAAGATATAAAAGATTTATTAGCTATTTGTATATTGCTAATGAGTAAAGTAGCAATGATGAATTACCGCATCAACTTATTCTTGTCAAATTTAATTAATAGTTCAATCTTTTCTCATGAAATAGTTTTGACTCAGTCAAAGAATAAGTGTTGATACATGTTTTACAAACAAGTACAGTTTCGGAAGACTTGACACTACTGCAATCTAGATTAGCAAACTTTATTTAGATTTCAAAGGTGTACCAGTGATAAATACCGTGCAAATAGAGGAAAGAGCATTTAATCATTATGATATCTAGTTTTACAGCTTGTTTGATTTTTAAAATAAAATTTTAACTCCTATAAAACTCATCTAGTCTCCAATAACCACAAGGCTGCCTCAATTTCTAATCTAGATAAGTAAACTTTATTTTGACTTCAAAGATATGTTAAACAATGTGAATAAAGAAAAGAGCAGTGACATCTAGTTTCAATTTTTAGAATAAAACTAACTCACATAAATTTACTTATATATTTATTTTTAATTAGATATAATAATTATTCAAATAATTTGACTTTCCATAGTTTTAGCTTGATTAAAAAGCATAAATACAAACATGAAATGTAAAATTTCAAAATTACCCTTCTTTGTTGATGGAGATATGCCGGAGGTTTGCTAGCCATAAGTTAATATTGTGTTAAAATTGGGAACCCTAAACCCACTATTCTACCCTAATTTGGAGAAGGAATAGAATTAATTCTATGATGACAGGCATGCCACTTCTTCTTTACCTAATTTTGAGATTATCTTAACCAAGGATGACTGAGCATCACTGACCATGCTGGTCTCTTATCACAAAATAAAAGTAGCTGTCTACTCTATAGGGGCTGACAAAGCACCTAGTTCAGATAGCTTGCCACTTGGTTTCTTTCAGAAATACGAGGGTTTGATATCTACAAATGTGTGTACTGCAGTGAAAGATTTTTTTGAATTTGGTACTATGCCTTCAGCATGGAAGGTGACTTTTATTACCCTAATTTTCAAGTATCAAATTCTATCCACTCCTCACTATAGGCCAATCAATTTGTGCAATACAATTTACAAAATTGTTGCCAAGATTCTCACACACTAAGGCTTAAATAGGTCATGCCAAAATTGGTCTATAAGGAATAGGCTAGTTTTATCTTTGATAGAATTATTTCTAATAACATTATTATTACAAAGGAAATTTTCATTCACTTCATCGGGTGAAATCAAATAAACCTATAATGGCTATAAAATTGGACATAGAGCGGGCATACGATCGTGTGGATTGGGGTTACTTATCGGTAGTGTTGCGGCACTTCAATTTTTCAGGATAGATGATCAAATGGATTGAGGGATGTGTTCGTGATCCATCATTTGTAGTACTTATTAATGGAACTCCCACTTCTTTCTTTAGCTTTCAGATGGGTCTCCGTCAAGGCTGCCCACTATCACCGTATTTATTTATTCTATGCTCTAAGATGCCGACCCATAGTTTGCATCTTGCTATAAATGACAACTAACTTCTGGTTTCTGCCAAAAAGGAGGATACCCTATTATTAGTCATCTTGTCTTTGCTGACTGACTCTTGTTCTCTAAGGCTAGATATCTAGACTACATTTAGCTCAAGGAAGTCTTACATAATTATTGTTCCCAATCTGAGTAGGCTATCAACTTAACTAAATCTATGGTCCTTTTCGGCTCAAAAACCCATGTCAGATTGGCAGCTGATCTTGCGGGCCTTTTGGTAATCAAGCGAGTAGATGATCTTAGAATTTATCTAGAAAAACCTCTTAAAGGTACAAGATTGAAGTCTTCTGATCTCCAAGTGCTAAAAGACTAAATCCTTGCCAAATTGGATGCTTGAAAATGACAGGCTTTATCTTTGGTAAATTGATATGCCCTTCTTATCTTAATACTCTACTCCTTGCCCACATTGTAGTTCCAAGTAGTTTTAGGATTTGGTTTGAGAGAATTATTCAAAATTTCCTCTAAGGACATTATTAGGGCAACCGGTCCTTGCACACTATTGTTTGGGACACTACTTGCCGGGATAAAAAGTTTAGAGAAATTGGTATCCCTAGAACTCAGGAGTGGTGGAAAGCATTACTCAACAAAGTGGTAGCTAGATTACTTCTCCATAAACATTGTTTGCTTTCTTAATTCATCAATGCCAAGTATTGCTTTCAGTTTACCTGTTATTCATATAAGCCACCCATCTCCTCCTCCTCTCTTTGAAAAGCCATATGCCAAGCATCTTCTAGTATCGTGGACAGGTTTATCTGGTCCATTGGGGGAGGGAGTTTCATTGATATTTCTTCGGAGCCTTGGTTCTCCACCTTTTATTGAATAGGCAGCCTATTGAATATAATGTTGATTTGGTGTCTGAGTTATCTACTGTTGATAAACTCCAAACTACAAAGGGCTTTTGGAATCTGGATTTGTTGCATTGTTGCTTCCCCCACCATATAGCTCAACAAATCAGCACCACATCAACAGCAGGGGTTGGACAACCTGATATTCTTTATTGGGGCTTTGGGTTTGGTTATCAAGTTATCGGTTCTTTCTTAATTATGCTAATGAAGATCCAATTGAGGTGTTCTCTAAATTATGGAAGTTTTCTACCCATAGCAGAGCTATCTTTTTCTTAAGGAAACTTCTTCACGGCGCCTTGTCCACTTCATTACTTTTGCATGCAAGATTAAGCTCCATCAACCCCATATGTCGTAGGTGTGAGGTCAGCCCTAAAAATCTTAACAACCTTTCTTTGATTGCCCTTTGTCTAAGATAATTTGGACCAATCTTCCATCGTTGCATCATATTTCATTTATGCAGCAAGCTTCTACTACGCTTCTTCAATCACTAGGTTCAACCCTTCAACTATTTCAGCACTCTTTCCTTATTTACTTGCTATGGTTGATTTAGAAAGGAAGGAATGATAGTATATTTAGTGATGTGCAGTTCTATCTAGATAGGTTTATCATTTTTCTATGGAGTGTATGCATACTTTCAGAATGTCTCTTTAGGACTCTTTCGGCATCTAGGGTAATGGTGGTCTTCTGCTTTCTAGGCTCCAATTCCAACAACTTGTCTCTTAGTTACCCCCTTTATCAGGCTTCCTAAAGATTAATTTTGATGGTTCTTTCTCTTTTAGCAGGAGCTGAATTAATTATTTGAGACTGCATTGGGTATTCCTTGCTTGCTACAGCTATTCCTTCCCCAAAAGCCTTAGTTTCTTCTATTAAAGTTACAGCAACATGGTTTGGCTTGATATCTGGGTTACAAATATTATCAGAAAATGGGGAACATTCTATCAATGGTATTTTCTTAGAAGGGAATTTTATCATAGTAGCCTCTTGGATCAATGGAGAAGATGATTATCTGCATCCAAATCTAAGGAACATTCATACTCATAAATCCTCTACCTCAAATTTTTGGTGCGAACATATCTTGTATATCAAGCTAATCCAGCAGCAAATTATCTAGCCATCAATGCTAATTCTTAGCCTTTAGCTGTTTACTGATCTTTTGATTTTCTTGCAAGCCTTGTGTTTTATTTTGCCTGCAAATGCTAGGAGAACGAGGTTGATTAATTGTTTTTATTCCCCCCCCCTTCCTCTCTCTCTCTCTCTCTCTCTCTCTATATATATATATATATATTAAAAAAAAAAAAAAACCATGGCCTACTGGAAGATATGGTGCATTTAAACTGGTCAGCAGGATAAGTGACACGAGTGAGATGGCCTGTGGGGCCCACAATTCAAATCAAACAGATGTCTTGACCCGTCAGCGTACTCAGGTGTGGGGTCCAAACTTTTTCACACCACATCTCGCCTCATGTCAAGGATGGAACGTCGCTCGACCCACCCACTTCCGCTCAAGCACGGGCGCACCCGAGAGGGCTGCGAGCAATCCGGCGAGCAGCTCGGAGGGCCTGGAGAGAGAACGTGAAACGGCCGGCTGTCGTTTCCCCTCCAACCCCACTCTCTCCCCTCTCTCCTAGCCTCGGGAATCGTCACGTACGACTGATGGAGAAGGGCACGCATCGTCTAGCCATTGGCAGGCCGCATGTGTGGGGGACGGAATTGGAAACGTCGTTCGCACGGACGAATCTACTT
This sequence comes from Metroxylon sagu, assembly GCA_017589505.3. Taxonomy (NCBI): domain Eukaryota; kingdom Viridiplantae; phylum Streptophyta; class Magnoliopsida; order Arecales; family Arecaceae; genus Metroxylon; species Metroxylon sagu. The sequence continues at coordinate 2,906,418 of JACVBY030000665.1, read as the reverse complement.
CGGTTACGGCACGGGACATGGCCGGTTCCTGTGGGTCACGTGTCCGGTTTTGTTATTTTCTCCATCTATTTAAAGCCTTGGGTGGGCCTGGTTTCTTCTTCGCCCCTCCACTGCTCTTTCTTCCCTTCTCTCTCTCTCTCTCTCTCTCTCTCTCTCTCTCTCCCTCCTTGGCCGTTTGCTTCTGTTGCTTTTGGTTTTGGTTGTAGCCTCCCTACTTTTCTTTTCTTCCCCAGATCTACCCTTCTACTGCTGCTTTTACTAGTTCCATGGTTATCGTTTTATTACTTATTACCGCAAATTAGGTTGGATCTATGTTTTCATTTTCTAGCTGTTGTCCATATATAATCTTCTGTTTTCTGTGTCTTAGTCTAGCTTTTTTGTTTTTTTAATCTTTTCCTTCCACTTGTTTTTTCTTTTGTTTATGTTAATGATGATTTGTGAGAATTTTTGATGATATGGTCTTTTCTTTTTGTGATATTATGAATTTTTTGGCGATTTTTTTTTTTTTTTTGATGTAATGATCTTGTCAACCAACATGGTTCAACAATTCTTTTTGACACTTGAGGAATTATGGCGCAGTGATGACAAGATTCTCATCATGTTTTCCACAGCCTTTCTTGACCTGTGAACTCATTTCGATTTAATTCTTATTCCTTCTTTCGCCCGAAAAAGTTGGGGAGGAGAATAAGGATAAACCAAACTTACCGTTGACAGTTCATAAAAGCTGTTGGAAAAGATAGATCTTTACTAGAATTTCATATCTAGCTTTGATATTAGTAATTAGTCATGAGTCTCTCTCTTACCCGACAATTATGTGAAGAATTATTGGAGGAGATTATACAAGATCATGAACATATATTCCAGAGACCTGAACTTGTTTCTGTGAGATGGAAGATTAAGAATGAGCCAAAATCCTTGGAAGAGGTGAAGTATCTTTATGAGAATTTCAATATAGCTTCCACATGGAGTATTGGTGATGTCTGAATTCCTCTCTCTCTCTCTCACACACACGCGCAACTTTTGCTTAGGTGAACAAAATGGAGGAGATGATAACAGGATTTTGGATATGTCTTCCACAGGCGTACTTGAACTGCCAACTTGTTTGGTTTATTGAAAAAAACCAAACAAATGGTTGATAGTTCAAGAAAGATCATGGAAGACATGGTCTTTATAAGAATTCTAGATCCCCCATGAGGTATTAGTGATATCTAGATTCCTCTCTCTCTCTCTCTCTCTCTCAGGTTCAACAATTTTCACTTATATGCGAAGAATGGTGGAGATGATAATAAGATTCTGGATATGTCTTCCACAGTCTTTCTTGAAATGAGAACTTGTTTGGGTTTATTAAAATAGAACCAAACTAAGGGTCGATTCTTCAAGAAAGTCTGTGGAAGACGTGACAGATCTTATGAGAATTCTAGCTTCCATATGAGGTATTAGTGATATCTGGACTCCTCTTTCTCTCTCAACAGTTTTAGATTTGAAGAATGAAGAGATGATAATAAGATTCTGGATATGCCTTCCACAGGCTTTCTTGAACTGTGAACTTGTCTGGGTTTCTTAAAAAAAAAACTAAACTAATGGTTGATAGTTCAAGAAAGTCCGTGGAAGACATGGCAGATCTTTACAAGAATTCTAAGCCAGCTTCCAGATGAGGTATGAGCTCTCCCTCTTTCTCTCTCTTAAGTTTGAAAGATTTCAATGTTGCATTGCCTGTTGCGGAGTCATCTTCTGTCTTTCGTTTCCTTTAATCTGAATTGTGATCCGTTTTCCATATCAAATTTTGACATGTTAATTTGAATTACATCAAGCCTGAATGTTTTCAATTTTGATTGCCTGCTGTGGTCTTCTACCCTTGTCTTTGGAATTCAATTCGAATTATGTGTTCGATTTGACGTGCTCTTTTGGACATGCTTCTGTGAGATTTCAATTGTAAAGTACCTTGAGTGATCTTCTTTCTTTCTTTCCATCTTTTTTAAAAGAAAAGGATGGGTTGTCCCAAACTTTCTACTTTTTTTTTTTTTTTTTCCTGTACAGATCTGGAAAAATATTCCATGTCTGAATGAGTTTTGCTGTAAATTGCCTACTTTGAAGTGATTTCTTTTTCCCTTTCTCTTTTTTCTGTGGGAACCTTTTATATTTTTTTTTGGTTTCTTTCAATCTAAATTAGCTGTATCCATTCCAGGAATGAGTTTACTGTTTCAAATAATTCCAAATCTAGAGTACAGTGGTTTCATTTCCTTGACAGTTTTAGACAAAGCAAACAAAAATGAAATATAAAAATTGGACTGTTGGAGCATCAAATGGTTTTTGGCTTTGCCAAGGCCGAGAATTCAGATGAAGAAGTGAACTGGTGATGTGAACTCCTACCAAACTGACAAGGATGAGAAGTGCAATTTCAACCAATTTTAGACTAACGAGGTTGAGATGTGCCTCACGGTTCGGTTTTGTATCCTAATTGAGCACTTGGTTTGATGAGTAAAAGTAAAAAAGCTCTTAAATGTCTTAAATGTTTTGGATTTATATGTTGCTTACCGTAGAAGTAAAAAAAGCTCTCTGAACCACTAAAAATTATCTGAACTGTTCAGTTAATATATCTCGATCATTGTTCAGGACTTCTCCCTCACAATTAATGGGTACTATTTGCTGTTGGAGTGTTGTTGTTGTTGCTGCACTTGTAAGGATAAGCTTTTCAGTGCACGGAGTTGGTGATACAGCATAAGTTTAATCGGGATTTAGTGATGTAATAAGTTCAATCGGGATTTTATCCTCCTCTTTTTAATTTTTCTTCCTCTACTTTTCAATGCCAAAACAGTCTCAGACAGTACTAAATAACGATTGGGAGCTCTGTCGTTCGCTCTCTACAGACGCGGGAAGTGCTCAGCTTTTGGTTTAGCTATAGCAGGTACAGCCAGTGAACTAAAAGCTGAGAGAAAGGGAAAGAATGTGAGATAAAAGGAGGAAATGCATGTGAATCCTCTATTTAAAAGTGCCACGAGAACAAGAACTCAACGCAGCTTGGGAAGCCTTACACTCTAAATTTAGATACGTTTGGTGGTATTGGCGTGCTAACTTCGTATTGCTGGCGTAAGTTGGTGAAGTTGCTGGTCTTTTCACATGGTTATTTGGAAGTTTATCAGCCTTGTGGGCCAACATGACATGGATGGACCCGTCTCAAAACATTAACACCTAACTTACGGATCAAAAGTGGAACTTGTTGGAAGGGAAATCCATCACCTGCGTCATGCCCTGGGACCCACTGCCCCCCCACATGGCGGCATACCTTTAAATATAGATCTCACATCCTTAAAATTTAGAATGATCCATACAATACTAAAAATATAATCCTTAATAGTATAAAGTGTTACAAAACTAACAACATATAGTCCATCATCATCAATGGTATGTAAATATTTGTACAATATAAACTAATTATGCTAGATCTCTCTTTCTGCCAACTTCAAGTCTGGCTCAACGTCGCAATTTTTAAATCATTGTAAAAAGTTTGATAAATATAACATGAGCTTATGCTTCAACAAGAATCTAGAAATCTTTTATTAGCTTGTATTGGATTAGAAGTTTTAGCTTCTATCTTTTATAACATTGAATTATATCACTTTCATGTACATCCAGAATCATAATAGTAAAATTAGTAATATGAATACACTTTATAAATATATACTAATGAATCAACCATACTAGTATCTCAAAGCATTAATTAGACCAGTATAATACCAACGTTACTTTAGCCAGTAATCCATATGTATAAGACCATAATCCATATGTATAAGACCAAATTATCTATCGCTTCATGCTCTGATTGATTGTCGTACTAATGCTACATGTCATAAACCTATTTCAATTGAAGCTCTGATTGATTGTCGTACTAATGCTACATGTCATAAACCTATTTCAATTGCCAACTGCAACCAAAATTAGTGCCACCTATTTATGCTAGGTGTTATAAATTAAATCAAGCAAGCATCTTAAGCCAAAATTGGTTTCACATCAAGCTTCAATAATGCACATCAAACTTCAACAAACCATAGGCTTTACCCTCAATGCCACCTCATCACCTCTTAACAATTTATCAATATATCCTTTTTATCAATCCACCTATAATATTTTTTTAATAGTCTAATATGCTAGCACAATATATGAATGCCATAACTATACATTATCTTAAACCATAATATTATAGTTGAACATAATACATATCCATATATATTCAAAATATGTTGATAAAATGATGTATACAAAATCATGATGCACGCTGATAAAAAAAACATATGCAAAAAAATCATTCATATCTCATACGTATAAATAGATTTTCTATACATCCACAAATAAAGATTTTACCTCTAATCACACTCCTCAATATCAATATAATCCTCACAAATCCAATAAATCTATTGTATGATCACCTATAATCATTGTCATGAAGAAATTAATCCTTCATATTGTTACGAAGAAATTAATCCTTCATATTGTTAAATCCTATCGTTAGAATTAGATCTAAACCTAAACATATCCTAGCTTAGTTAGATCTCACTAGGGTTGGGTATAGGCTTGAGCTGACATAATTAGGGTCTAATTAGGCTAGGTTTCCCCTAATTAGCCTAATTAGGATTCAATAATTGTCTAATTGGGTTAATTAAAGTTGAATTAGGTCATTAATCCTCTCAAACAGGACTTAATTAGACCAAACAGGCTTCGATTGAGTCAATAGGGTTTAATTTGGTCTGAACTTTAATCAATTAGACCCAATTTGGCTCCTAGTCCAGTCACTTGTGTTTAATTTAGGCTCTGATTCAGTAAAAGAATTCTGGTTCATTCAATTGGCCTCGGTTTAGGTTCTGGGTAGGGTTTGGTTTATCTTGGGCTTGGATTTATGCTTTGGTTCAGATCAAATCTGACTGGTTTTAGGTTGCCTAAATTGGGTTCAGGTGCAGCCTAAACAGGTTGGGCTCGAGTTTAGTTCAGGTTAACAGACTCAGTTGGATCTCTAAACTTTGATCCGATTTAAGTTAGAACTGGCTCAGCTTTCATTGGGTCAAACCGGCTGATTTTGAACCAACTGATTCAATCCTGATGGCTGCGGTAGCAGATGACAAAAGACCAGATGGGAATGAACATTAAGTCCTATTATGGACTGTGTCACCGGACCATAGTGAAGATTGTAACATAAAGGCAAGGCAAAAACAAAACTGAAAGAGAGCAAGTCATCAGTCCACAGAACTTAAGAAATTCCATTACTTTGAAAAATATTGGTAATACTTGCACTAAAATCTGATGTGAAGTGGAAATGCTGAGTGCGGTCTTAAGTATATCTCATTTGTGAAATTAGACTCCATTCTCCCAAGGAGAAGTAGCTTTTGTTATGAGAGTGCTGAGAATCCATGAGAAGATGCAAAATGCCTGTATTTGATTTTACAAAGATATTTGAGGGATACAATGTCACAATATGAGGGGTATATAAATTCAAATTTATTCTGAAATTGTTCTCTCTAATCCAGTACATCTCACAAGAATGGGATGCAGCATTATTATTGAATGGCTGCTCACAAAGGTATGCTGCAAAATTCCATTATAACCCCGCTTCCTTATTTTACCCTTTTATCTTTGATGCCCTTCAATTATACCAAACCTGCTTAACATATTTCTCCATCACCTTCTCTCCCTTCAACTATGAAAATCAAGTAAAGGTCGTAACATAGGTATCCATCCACCTTAGCATTCATGCTCCTTGACAGAGAAACTTTCACTTTCAGTCCCTTCAACTATGAAAATTAAGACAAGGTCGCAATGTAGGTATCCTCCTTTGCATTCATGCTCGTTGACAGAAACTTCATATATATGGTTGGCTTGAGCAAGGGCAAGCAATGACTGGGGCAGAGTCCATAAAAAATCGACACAAATCATATCAGAAGCCATGGCCAGCCCAAAAGCATCAGCCTTAGCCTTTTCAAACTGCTCTCACACAAATTATATCAGGCTCTCCATACTTTGCAAAATATGATCCCTGATAGATGGTATCACCATTGCCAATGGGAGTGGTTTAAACCTCGCCAAATTTCAATGAGAATCCATCAACTCCAAGTATTGTGAAGTCTATGATAGTAAGTTCATTGGGTGATCGGTATTCTGATCCAGGCACTGTGCTGTCCTCAAAGGCCTTGAAGAATAGCCGGAAGACCAACGGTGCAATGACATAACCCATGGCATTGCCATCCACCTGGCTAATGAACATGGACCTGAGAGAGGCCAAAGTCAGGTACCCTATCTCGAAATTCCGCATGTGGTCTGAAGCAGTGGACACAATGCTCATCATGACATCACAGGCTGCAAGACCTGCAGAGACTCCACCATGATAAGCCCCAGCCATGCAGCGATGGTGAAGAAGGTGAGCATAGGCATGAAATCAGTCTGTGAAGCCAGCACCATAGGCAAGCAGAAGGCGAGCACGGGTGCAATTATGTAGGCATTCCAAAACTAGCTTCAGGGCAATGCTTGTCATCAAATGAAATACAGGATGTGTTGATGGATAACTGTAACCTGAGATGGGTAGTGTTGTGGTGCCTTTACTTTGCAGCTGCGATATAATGGCAGAGATTGTTCATCTCAAACCCTTAAAGAAGTCGCAAAGGACATCACCAAGAATCAAGACAGCGGCTATAAAACCTGGAACATTGAAGGCATGAATGATATTGCTATATATTTTAATGCACTTCTTGCGTTCAAAGAAGTTTAGATTAACTCAAAACTAGTGTTGAGCTTCTAATTTGCTGAATACAACATGTTCCAGTTGTCTCATGATTGAAATTGGTTTGTAAGTAGTGTTATTGAACCTATGATGAAAAGAAGATGACCTTTTTCAGTTTAAGGCCTGCTATGATTGAAAACTTTTGTTACACTACAAAAAGAGCAAAATTTATAAGAGGAGATGTGATTGTTACCTGGTATATATATCTTTGCAAACCAAAATGGCTGGTAGATCTGCTGGGTACTGGTCACCTTTTTTAGCAACAATTAGAGGCCACAGAACTCCCATGACTGAATGCCTCCCAAGAGGGCGGATATGTTTACAAGGTATGGGCAAATCATCCTAACCACAACATAAGTAGCTGAAAAATCAAAAATAGTACCTGTATGAAAGTAACGTATTTTAGAAACAAGTTGAACTCAAGCTGGAAGAATAGTGGCAGATCCAAACATTTACAAATCATAACAGATATATAACGTTTCATTCTTTATTGGAATTAATGTCTCATTTTCAGGAATAGGAGGATCTACACTCTAGGTGGATAAAGAAATATTTGGAATAGATATATCTTCCAAATATATTAAAAGTGAAGAGGAAGAATAGAAATAGTGAGTGCCTACACCGTTGGTCATTGCCAACTTTCTTCCACCCTCCTCATCTTCACAATTGCCAACACAGCATACATGTCATCATATTTTATCTTCCCTAGGGAGAGTTGGGTACAGAGGGCTTGGATAGGACATAGCCCATGACATGTGAGGATGCAACAACAATGATGGAGGAGGAAAGGTGAGGAAGGAGAGACAACTCCCTCCAATGACGTAGAAATCCTAAAACTTGTATAAAGAAACCTCCCAAATCAATTCTTATGAAAAATATATAAATTTGTAGTTGCAAAACATGATAAAGAAAAGTATAACTAAAGATCCTGAATCATTTAAAGCAGTAGAGCATATAAGATTGAGGTGAGTAACTAACCCATTTCATGAACTCGAGCCATGTAAAGATCAATTATATCGGAACATGAGAACAGGAACATCTTTAGCGGACATTTGGTGATAAACCCCAAACAGCATGAGAACATGAAGATCCAAACCCATGCTTTCCTAATTATTCTCATTTCTCCTTTCCCAATTGCACAACATAATGCCTCATATCATTGAGCAGACCTAAATATCATGAATCTCAATCTTATAGTGACATGGATAATGATAGCTAAGCAAGATCTCCTCGCATTACATAAAAGCTAAGAAGAATTTTTCATTGGGATACCATCAAACACTTGCTGAGCATGGTATGCAGAATTTAAACAGCTTCCATACATCAACATGGATCTGGATTAGTTTACATAAATAACAACTTCCACATCACTTAAGTCTTAAACAACAACAGCACAGTATGCACATCACAATATCCAATGTGTGCTGAGTTTTAGAAACCAGCCCATAGATCTGGTTTCCAGGACTTAAGCCATCTAAGGCCATGCTATGCGTGCCCAGCAACCAGGTAAGTCCAAGAAACCGCACTTTTCTGGCATGACATCAAATATCGATGAGCATTGCTGGAAAAATAGCTATCAGGCAGTTTAGCCATCATATTGTTGGAAAAAAAAAAAAAAAAAAAAAATCCCCCACCAATCCTTTCTTGATTAGCTCAAGGTGGAGGTTCTCAGCATCGTGAGGAAAAAATGTCAGATTTCAGCACCAAAAAAAGAGAGAGAGCTTCCGATTGGATTTTTGAGGAGCCATTTCTGAGGCAAAGAAAAGGCTCTTCTACCGATTTCAGGAAAAAAAAGGAAAAAGAAAAAAAGAAATCCGAGAAATCCAAAGCCTACCTGGAAGTCGATGGTTACCGGTTGTGGAGACCCCTAAAAATCTCCGGATCTTCTCCCTGTAGCAGCCGGAAGAGAGCAGCCGTGTACAAGCCAGCGAGGGTTTTTGGTTTGCGAACGAGAGTTGGGGAGCTTAAACGAGTAAACAGCGCTTTTGGGATTTTAAAAGAAATATAAATAAATAAAACGAAAATCGGCAGGTTTTATAAAAACCGTGAGCGGTTCAGCAAATAATCCGGCGTTTCAAACGTTGGCCGGTCTGGTACGATTTTAAAACGTTGCTCTGGAACATTGTCCGGAGACAATCAGGGTTTAATACATAACGACGGCAGGGTTCCGGAGAAGCGGCACCGAAATGGCGCTGCGTTTCCTGCGCGCTAGCTGCAAGCTTCGCTCGCAATCGCCTCTCTCCTTCTCCCTCCTCTCCCTTGCTTCTCGCCCTCCAAGCCCCAATTCCCTCGCCCCTCCTCCATCCCGTCCCCAAACCCCAGGCTTCGCTCTCCCGCCATGGCGGCACCCTTGGATCGGATCGCAGCGGCGTTCGAGGGCCCTCAACGGATTTCCTCACGGTCTCTCCCTCGCCTCCATCTGCAGCTCCCCGGGCACCGCCGGGAACGGCAGTAGCCAGCGGCCGGGCGGTGGGGAGGGATCGCCGCCTCCGAGTTCCTCGGGTTCTTGGATCGATATCTATTTGCCGGAATCGGTGCGGCCATATGCGCTCCTCGCTCGGTTGGATAAACCTATCGGGACCTGGCTGCTCGCTTGGCCGTGCATGTGGTACGACATTCTGCCTTTTCTTAACTTTTTTTTTTTATTATTATCTTTTATTGATTCGAATACTAGATTCTGAATTCTCTCGTTAATTCAATAATTATACGCTTTAGATAAACTATTCTGTTCCTCTAACCAAGAAAATCTCCTCTATATGAGTCCGTTATATATGAATAAAACAATTAATATGGAATTCCCACGTTCTCTTACCTTATTTAAAAAAAAAGAGTTGTTTTCTGCTAAAATCTGTGGTACTTCTGTTCTCTGCTTTGATGATTGTAAGTTTAAGAAGGTGAGAAGACGAATGCTAATTTGGTTTGGTCACTGTGATATTTAGGTCAATTACATTGGCAGCTAATCCAGGAGAGCTTCCTGATTTAAAGATGTTAACATTGTTTGGATGTGGAGCTGTGCTTCTACGAGGAGCTGGTTGCACTGTGAATGACCTTCTTGACCGTGACATTGATAAAAGGGTGATTTTATTTTTTTATTTTTTTTGTTAAAGTTCATGTTTTCCTTCAATTTGTGCTAAAGTGGAAAATGTGTGTGTGTGTAATAAGCAGAGGAAAGGAGCAAGAAAAGAAAATTTTGCTTCATTCTTCAGTGTTATCCCAGTGAGCCATAGAGATTTCTTAGTGTCATATTCAATGTTATCCCAGTGAGCCTAGATGTGTTCAATTGGTGAAAGTGAAATGAATTTAGCCATAGGAGGAGACAGAATTTTTGTTTCAGTTGTCCTGTGTACCTGGTTCTGTTAATATAGCATCTGCATTCCTTCAAGCTTCAATTAGTGGTTTCACATGCTATAAATTTGCTGGGGACCAGATTAAGTGATACTTATTGCCACCTTAAACATTGGTTAACAAGTAAACCATGGTTGGTGTAAAGTATTACGGTTCCTAATCATAGAAAGTTTGCTTCTCAGTGACTGATGGACCCTTGTCTGTTGAGTCACCTGACATTTCTCTGATGCTGCAGGTCGAGCGCACCAAGTACAGGCCTGTTGCATCTGGCAGTCTGACGCAATTTCGAGGGCTCTGTTTTCTTGGATTTCAGCTTCTATTGGGTTTAGGAATCCTTATCCAACTAAATAATTATAGGTACTTTACATATATCTTCTCTGATAACTTAATTATGGTAGTGAGCAGGGGTTGAATTTATTTTTTGAAGTTTGGAAAATTCACCCCAGATGTCTGATCTGCCATCTAGGATGCCCAAAATACATCTTTGCATTTCCATCTGAGTTTCATTCATGGGTGTTCGTCTTCTTTGGGCATGATTCCACGCACAAGTGGACTGGCATGTTTCATGAGGAAATTGTGGGCAGCAGCTTGAATGTTAAGACAAACTTCTATGCGTGCATCTAGAACTAAGCCTTGAACTTATTTGCTTCCTATGTGCTGTATAATTGTAGAATTTAGCAAACCGCATGCTATATCAGTAGTCATTTCTTTGTGATGCAATATTTTCATCCTTAGTTGTACCTATTCACCCATCCAGAAGGTTTTTGTTGTTAAGTCTTTTTTTGTCAAATTTAACATTGCAGTACTTTAGCTTAAGGAGATCCAAATGATTAAGTTAATAATATGTAACAAGATGGTCCAACCATGATCTGAAAGCCAAGAATGAACAGCATATGTAAAGGCTACCTTGTGACAAAAAAGATGCTAAACTGCCAAAACAAATGACTGTAGAATAAAATAATTGAATGACAAAATGTTTTGAACAGTTGAGGTGAATGTGTGATGAGACTAGGAAGTTAACGGTTATAAATGGTTAAATTGGAGGAAAATTTGATGTATAAGAGAAGGAAATATGAGAGGGGGGATCATCTGCAATGGAAGGGACATGTCTGAAACTTGATGAGCTGAACCACCAACTCTTAGGCCTTGACTGAGAGTCTGAGGCTTTGCTATACAACACATCCATCTTTTTTGAAAGCTTATTTGGTTAGTCTGGGATTTTAGGGAAGGATGTGGATTAGGATTTTATGGTTGTGAAACATTTTAAAAAGGATGCTTCATTGCGGTTAGCAAAATTCTTCTAGAAGTCTGGATTATCTTGGACTAGAGTCCAGCACTTGTCATGCACATGCAAGGGACTCAGTGTTTCCTTTTGTTTTAGGGCAAGAGATACATGGCTAGGTACTGTTTTATTATGAGTGACAAGTGCATGGGAAATGGGGATTACTGGTAGCCATACTTTATTGTTTCAGCATAAGATGCATGGGATTTTGGTTGGATACTCTGAAGCATGGCTTCAGGCTCTGACACCAGCCTTAGGGCCTTTCCTATTACATAATAGTACATAGTCATTGAATGGTATAAGGATTGTTCTACTTCTTTGATATGAAAGGCTTGGTTTCTTTGTGTTAATGAACACAATTGGTATTTAATGCTTCTATTAGAGTTAGCATGACATTTTCAAGTAAAGTTTGTACATGTTTATATTTAAGCTTCATTGGACTACATGTATGTGTTGCTGGAACTTTTATATTTCTTCTACGTGAAAAATATATAGATCTAATGTCATTTTGCTGTTCTTATGTAGCCGTATTCTGGGGGCATCATCATTACTGTTGGTTTTCACCTATCCCCTTATGAAGAGATTTACTTTTTGGGTATACTTTCTTGAACAAAATCTATAATCAAGTTATTCTGTAATTTCTTTGGGTGATTAAAAGTGATGACCTTGTGTTTGTTAATGTTATCATAACAGCCTCAAGCATATCTAGGTTTGACATTTAATTGGGGAGCTTTATTAGGATGGGCTGCTGTCAAAGAAGGCTTGGATCCTGCAATTATTTTCCCATTGTACAGCTCTGGTGTATGCTGGACTCTTGTATATGATACAATATATGCACATCAGGTGCATCTCATGACATTGATTGCTCATTGCATTTTTTTATTCTGCTGTACATACTTTCATGAGTGTTGCAATTTTTTTGGCCCATTCTACTGCTAGCAATAGTAATAATAACTGAATACTCAGGATAAAGAAGATGACCTAAAAGTTGGTGTTAAATCCACAGCACTGAGGTTTGGAAGTTTGACAAAGAATTGGATTTCTGGCTTTGGGACAGCCTGTATTGGTAGCCTAGCCCTCAGTGGATACAATGCAGAGCTTGGTATGTATTGATGTTGCCTCTTTTATATTTTATGTACTTATGTGAACTATCTCCTATTCATAACTTACTGATTGTTTGCGGTCATGTCCTAGGACAGCATGGCCATACTATCCATTTCTGATTGCTGCAGCCGGGCAATTAGGATGGCAGATTTTGACTGTTGACTTGTCTAACCGTGCAGATTGCAATAGAAAGTGAGTACTTGGTAATATCAACCTTCAATGCTTCATTCCCACAAATTGGGTTTCCTCATATTTGGGATTGTTTTGGTGATAATCATGATACAAAACTTGAAGGAGTTAACTTTACATAATTTTTCTTGCCTGCATTTTTTGGGGTGCTTTGAAATGATTTTCTTAGTATTGATGGGCTATATTTTCTGGACAATTTATCCTCCCTTTATCTGTTATATTCTCAATATTTATCTGTGGGTGTTTTATTTGTCCAGAGGTAGGTAATATTCTGTTACTTATAAATTATAATGTCTGTTATCGGGATGACATTTTGGACTCACCAATGAATCTGAACTAAAGACCTTGGCATAGTCCTGATTGCAGATTAAGTTAAAGGAGCAAGGGTTGAACTGATCAAACATATTATCACCAAATAAGATCTAGGGCAGCCCTGTCTATCTCCTCCTAGGGTGGCACAACATGCCCTTGTTGATTTGAATTGGATATTTGCTTAAGTGATAGAGTGTGTGAAGTTCAGTAAAAGATTCAGACCAAAGGCTCTGTTGTGCTGGGTCTGGGTTATGCTAGAAATATCCCAATGTCCCCCTTAGCTTCCTATCATGATAAACAAGTCACCTTCATTTATCAATACATGATATATGATTAGAGGCACGTGCATTCTAACATACAACATTGTATTGACAATTCTAAGATTGCGTTTGAAAACAGAATAAGTTAAGCCCAAGTAAACTCCTACTCCCCTTTACTTTAGAATAAATTACTCCACGTTATATGGTGGAGTAATTTATTCCTGGGTTAAGTGGGGAAAATGGATTGGGAAAGCAAAAGATTGTATTACTACTTTTCAAAAATACCTGTTTTGGCCTTCTGAAAAATTGGTTTTACCCCAGTTTTCCAACAAGTGTTTGGTTGAAAAAGGGCAGAATAACTAGGTTAAATGACATTTATTCCCTCTTACTCTGATTCTAAATGCAACCTAAGAAGTGCTAGTTAGTGGACATTCAAGACAATTTTATTTTTGGAAATCTATCAGGCATTTTAGATTATCATTTTGTGGCCTTTTAGATGCAGAAAGACTGGATTGTGTGTGTGTGTGAGCGTATATGCATAGTGTCTGCTTTAACTTACATTTGAATTCATCTTGTGCGTATATTTCTTTTTTGTTACTTATTGATAAGACCCATATAGCATCATGAAAAAACCACTTCAGCTATATTAATGATGGCAGGGAAATTCCAACAATTTTAATGTTCTGATGTCAATGTTGTGATGATTGATTAGTTATTAGAAATACTTTAAAGAGGAACCCTAGAGGTACGCTAAGAGGCTTGATGCTTCATCAAACCTTTAAGGGAGAGGTCATGAATGGGTAGCAAACCAGTGACCTACAAAAATCTTTTGAATAGGAAGTTGGGAAAATACAAGCCCCCAAAAATTATTGGATGGATATGTTGGAATGTCCAGTCTAGTGCCATCAAGCATATTAGGATGCAGATATTGTAGGTAGAGGTTTTAATGATGTGGAAAAGCTGTAAGGTATTAGAGAACTTTGTCTCAGATATGAGTTTGATGCTACTTCCGTAGTCTAATACTTTAATGTTAACAAAAATAATAACTTGTTGTAAATTGTGAGGGTTCCAATTGATCGGGGTTTTGTGGAAAGGTTGAATATTAAGCTTAAAAGTTGGGCTTATGGGCAAGATTTATATTTACATGGAGGTTCAAAGATTCCAAAGTTAGGTCTGATCAAATGCTTGGACCAAATTGATGGAACTCTTATACAGTCTGGTTTGGGTATTGTGGTAACCATGAGCCTTTTTCTGGGTCCTGGCACAGGTAGGGCTTGGGCTTGGTGGTTTTGCTGCATTTGAGGGTTACCGTCTTTTATATGCTATGTTTGAATTGGATCCTGAAATTTGTTTTCAACAGATTTGTTTCCAACAAGTGGTTTGGAGCTTTGATATTTAGTGGAATCTTATTTGGCCGGTTAGCATCCTGAAGGGTACTCCATATATCAGCCAAGCTTGTTTTTTATTTTTCTCTTGTTTTATTTATAAGAATCTTAGAAGACTTCTAATGAGCTTGCCATGGCATGCAGGAGTGGATTAAAATCATGACTGAAGGGATGTTTCCAGCCTGTTGAAATTTTGTAATCATCCATTTACTTGTAAGTTTTATTTGCTTTGATGCTTGTTTTATTAGATGTTTTTTAAATTTCATCTTCCTATGCTGGAAAAACTTTGGCTTGCTTTTGAATAATATTAGTTCCAGTTGATTTTTTTTTTAAAAAAAGAAAATGACTAGCTTTTTTTTTCTTCAAAAAAAAAAAAAACGTTCAGGTGGACATTTCTGTGGATATCACTATTTAAGACCATTAAGCCTTGGCCTTGAGGAACATCTACTGTATCAGAAATGGCAAAAGCTGCATAGATGCAAGATTTATGGGTACAAATGTCAATGGTCATTGCAATCTGGTGTATTAGTCACAATTGTGCCCAGAATTGGTATCCATGGGCCATCGATTCTTTCTCCACAATTATTTTCTTGTGCAACAAGGCAATTCATCCTTGATTATGCATTAACAGGTTACTATAGATTCTGAAGGGCATGTAAGGGTCTAACATGGAAAAACATTCATAATATGTTAAGTTGGCATTCTATCCTGTATGCAAGCTAAAATTTTTGCCACTTGACACTATTGGGGTTTTTCAGCTGAATGGTGTAGAGTTATCATGCCCTTATGAAGTACATAATTCTTGTGCAACAATGTACCTGCACAACATGCAGAGGCAAGCCATGAATGTGCATGCGATCAATCAAAAGATTGACTACTTCATAATTCTGAACAATATTTGGAACTAATTTTTATACTAGTGCACTTTGTATTGTTTCTTTGAAATGATTACATGGTTTTATAGGCCAATGAGCGATAAAAAAAAAAAAAAAAAAAAAAAAAAAACACTAAATTGGCTTCCAGCCTCTTTCATCAGTGATCTTCCATGAAATCCTATATTGGGTTCATTTTTGTTCATGGAAAATGGAAACTCTAAATTTATGGAAATATAAATTTGGTTAATATTGCATAGTCGGAATCATCTTAATAGTTTCTTCTTGGAATGACAATGTTTGCCTTCCATTGTCTGAAAAATCACATTGTAGGTTGAGTTTAAATTGTTGACACTGATTAATATAATTTGGCTTGTTTTCTAGCGAATACTACCAAGTTAATTTTATACAAACATTTTGATAATCCAAACCAAATGCAGGCCTTAAATGACCTGCTTTAAAGAAGTTCATTGTTTCTGGGAGGAAATTTGTCTGGTGACTTGATCTTATGTGGTCTGTCATACACATTTTTGTGGATGGGCATTTAGACCTGATGTTGATGGATATTGGGAGAGCCATCCGATATTACTCATATCTAACTTTATTTAAAGTTGATTTCCAATATGGCAATTACAGGGAAACTTTTAAACACAACCAAGAACAAATAACCCATGTAAATGCCAACTTCTTGAAAGTAAAATTTGGTTTCTAGCAATCCTAGACGTCGTTTGGCCCCGTGATTGTGTTCACACCGGCATTATGTAAAACTTGCATTTTATTTGAGATAAGGTTTATAAGAAACAGGAGGTTCGGTTCATCTAACCTTCCGACCAGTTCGCATGGTCCATCACCAAAAGACATTCTAAATGACAGATTACAGGAATATGACCCATGCTATATCCATCCAGCTGAAGCCGATCTCCCGTTGGCCTTCAAGTTTGTTTCTTTCTTCACTGGAACCGTAGTGGGATTTGCTTGTTTTGGGACCACCTGGGTACATGCGTCTAATACTGCTTTGGCGGTCCACTCATTGATAAAAAGAAGAAAATCTGTTAATTGTTGTGATGAGTGGGTGGATGGCAAATCTAAGCCAGAATTTTCATGCATGGTCATCAGTAGCTCCTAGCTGGTTGTGCTTGGTTTTGGGTCAAATCAGACCATGGTAATAGAATGACGCAAGGAGCACCGTTGATGTCAAGATATGCATTTCTCTTTTTATTTTTTTATTTTTTTTTTATAAGTTAGTCGGCATGCATAAGTTTAGTGCAGCTACTCATTTTTTAGCTTAAACCTATTTGGGCCTCCTGTTGCCGCTCAGGCACGTCTCAGACTTGTCATCAGTCAAGCGAAAGGATGGCATTAACCAACTGACAGCTAGTTTCTTCGACTTAAAACTAAAGCAGCCTTTTTTTTTTTTTTCTTTCTTTATGTTCATTTGAAAGCGTTCATGTTTGTCACGCCCCGGACCCAGTTTGTGGTGGCCCAGGAGTGACAGTTCATCGCATGTCAGGCATGCAAGGCATCCAGTACAGTATCATTTATAAACAAGAAGGATTAACAACTATATAACATACAAAATTTAATCCTCCATAATACAAATTATGTAATATTGGGCAACAAACCAAAGTTCCAAAATAAATCCAAATGGGGTTACATATAACAAAATATAATCAATTTACATCAAGAAGCTCCCAATTACCCCTGTTGTTGCCCCTGATAATTTTGTGGCTCTGAAAAAACATTGTAAGATTTAATGAGTTTACACTCAGTAAGTAAGCCTACTATTACATGATATAGCCAAATAAGAATTTTACCAAGTTAAATACATGTCATGTTTCCAAATTTAAAAGCATTTCATCATATTATAGAATTATACAAATCTCATGTTCAAATAAATTGGAAGCAATTATTATGAAATAATATTTCAAAATACCATTTTAATTCCAAATCACTGTAAATCTCATTTTATACTATTGTCCCACGTCCATATAATAAACATCTCAAGAACGTAACCTCCCTACCCCCAGTTGAGGAAGGGTGCCGGAGTTAATTAGCATATAATGCTATATCCTGTCACAGCACATCCCTAGGATGTGTGTTCTCTACATATTCCCCCTGTGAAGGTGGGTCCCAGAGTCATATAACATATAATGTGGACCGTGATGACATATAATAACACAATCACAAATAACATTTATTCGCATAACAGCAAACATATATCAATTTACTTTTCATATTTTACCAAATTTGGTAATTTCACATAATCATGTAATAATCAGTTGCATGTATAAAATGCCAATTTAATTTACCAAAATTAACAATAATCAAGTCAAATAATTCATTTGCATAAATGTGGTACCACCAATATCATTTTTTAAATAATACTATAAATCAATTTCATTATTTCAATAATGGCATAATTTAATAATGATTTAAAAAAAATCATTATAACTGGCTTACTTACCTCACAATGCTAATCCCAAAGTGTAAATCAGCTGTATGAACCTCTGGGTACCTACAACATAATTTTCTAGATTTTTAAATTTCAATTTTAGGATGTCAAACTGACTCCTACACTTAACCCAATCTAATCCTGGGCCCAACTTGGGGCTTGAATATCTCCAAATATAGAAGCCCAAATGGGGAAATAAAAATTCTCCGACAAACTAGGATCCATGCTGATCACGACCATATTTTTCTTTTATTGGGCCGGGCTCAATTTGGGGTCCAAAAATTTGGCCCAAAAGGGCTAACTGGACTAGGCCGAAGCCGGCCCAGTCCTTTTTTTTTTTTTTTCTTTTTCTTTGTTTCACCCCTGGTTCAGGTGAACCAGGGGTGGCTGATGGTCGGCGGCCTAGGGCCGCCGTCGGCCCTTCCCGGGGGTCGGCTGGCCAGCCACCCCCCTCTCCTCTCTTTTCTTCTCTTTTTTTTCTTCTTCTTCTTCCTTTTTTTCTTCTTCCTCTTCTTGTGCGTGCGGCCACCGATCGTACTCGGCCCGGCCGGCCCCGGACCTCACCGGACGCCGCCCGACTGCCGGTGGGGGCCACCCGGCCGAGCACGGGCCTCGAGCGAGCCGGCGATCACGCCGGGGAACGGACCAACGCGGGAGCCGGCTTGGCTCCCACGACGGGGAGGGCCGTTCGGCCCTCTCCTCCCTTCTTTCCCCTCGCCGGCGACACGGCCGGCCACCACCGGCCGGTCGGACCTCGCCGGACGGCACCTCGGCTGCCGAAGCGGGGGTCGCCGGCCAGAGCCCAGGCTCGGCGGGCCGGCAGGCACGCCGCCGAGCTTGAACCCATAGTAAGGGGAGGGACGTTCCACGACCCTCCCCCCTCTTCCCTTGCCGGTGGCACGACCGGCCTCCTTCGGTCGGTCGGACCCCACCGGACGTCGCCCTGGCGCCGGTGGGGGCTACCGCCCGGAGATCGGGCCCGGCGAGCCGACGGGCACGCCATCGTGCCCGAACCAAGCGCGGGAGCCAGCTTGGCTCCCGCGTTATGGGAGGGCCCTCCTGTGGCCCTCTCCCTCTCTCTCTACACGCTCTCTCTCTCCTCGTCGATAAGGGGGAGTTACCTGCCAGCGGCGAGGCGTCGGGAACGAGCGGAGGGCGACAGCGGCGACGGAAGCGTGCGAAGAGGGGGGGGAAGGAGACGGAGGGGACTGGCAGTCCCCTCCCTCTGCCTTTCTTCAGCAAGGGGAGGGCTTAAAGCGTGCGAAGAGGGGGGGAAGGAGACGGAGGGGACTGGCAGTCCCCTCCCTCTGCCTTTTCTTTAGCGAGGGGAGGGCTCAGCCCTCCCCTGCGCCCATGTGCGCGCGCGTGGGCGCGCGCGCACTGGCGCGCATGCAGCACGCCGCGTGTCGCACATGCACGTGGGGGGGTTTACATCCTTCCCTCCTTATAAAAAAATTTGGCCTCAAAATTAATGCACAACATGAATAAAATTTTTGAGGTCCAAAATGAAAATTACTAGCTGTATTTATCTATCTTTCTGATCAAAATACAACAGTAAATACACTTTTGTGCATATATACAAATATCTATTCAGATACAAATAGATGAGGATATTTCTTTTTTACCTCCTCTTCAAGTTCCCACGTAGCCTCCCGTTCACTTGCTCTACTGAACCTTAACATAGGGTATGCTACGCCGTCTCAGAACTTGATCTTTATGGTCCACAATACGTATAGGATGCTCTTCATATGTCAAATTCTTCTTTAGCAAAATGGGCTCCGCTTCTATCACATGACTGGGGTCAGAAATGTACTTCCTCAACATAAAGACATGGAATACATTATGCACCCCAGAGAGTGCAAGAGGTAATGCCAGGCTATAAGCCACTTCCCTCACTCTACTCAAGATCTCAAATGGCCCAACGTATCATGGACTCAATTTTCCTTTAAGCCCAAACCTCATCACATCTTTGGTTGGTGGAACCCTTAAGAAGACATGGTCCCCAACCTAAAATTCCAGCTCCCTTCTAATATTAGCATAACTTTTCTATCGGCTCTGAGCTACTCGGAGTCTTTCCTTGTCAATTTGCACTTGTTTCTTACATCGTCTTGAATTAGCTGTGGCCCAACAATTTCCTTTCCCCCACATCATTCCAACACAAGAAAGATCTGCATTTTCTACCATACAGAGCTTCAAATGGAGCCATTTTGATGCTGGCTTGGTAACTGTTATTGTAAGCAAACTCCACCAAAGGTAGGTGGTTGTCCCAAGTACCACCCAAGTCCATTACACAGGCTCGTAACATGTCTTCTAAGACCGTATGGTCCTCTCGCAATCGTCCATACCGTACGGGGGTGGAAAAGGCATGTCTTCGAAATTCAGTTTGGTCCCCAGAGCCCTATGAAGACTCTTCCAAAACTGGGACATAAACCTGGTATCCCGATCTGACACAATTGACTCGGGGACACCATGAAGTCTCACTATCTGCTCAATGTATATGGTGGCCAATCTCTCACTAGAAACCCCAACTCTGAACGGCAGAAAATGGGCTGACTTGATCAATCTATCAATAATAACCTAGACCGCATCATTGCTTCTGGGAGTTTTGGGCAAACCTGTCACAAAATCCATAGTGATCTTCTCCCACTTCCACTGAGGAATCATCAGAGACTGAAGAGGTCCCACAGGCCTTTGATGTTCGGCCTTCACTTGTTGGCACACTAAGCACTTGGCCACATATTGAGTAATTTCTCTTTTCATTCCTTTCCACCAAAAATTTTCCCGTAGGTCTCTATACATTTTGGTGCCTCTTGGGTGAACAGTATAGGGAGAATAATGAGCCTCCCTCAAAATTTCAGCCCTTAGATCCTCCACATTTGGTACACAGAGCCTAGTATTAAATCTCAGGGATCTATCCTCATTTATTTAGAAATCATTCTGAACCCCTGACTGCATAGCTTCTTTTATCTTTTGCAGTTCCAAGTCATCTTTCTGAGAAGACTTAATCCTGTCAATCAGGGTTGGCTGAAGTACAAGTGTTGCAAGAAGCCCATCAGATCGTTGTACTCGCAAACCAACCTCCAACTTTTCAAGGTCTCTCTGAATGTGAGGCTGAGAAGTAATTATGGAATCTAGCTCTGAGGAGGACTTTCTGCTTAAGGCATCAGCTACCACATTGGCCTTCCATGGGTGATAATGCAGGTTCAGGTCATAATCCTTTAATAGCTCCAGCCACCTCCTCTGCCTCAAGTTTAACTCATTCTGAGTGAAAATGTATTTCAAAGTTTGATGGTTTGTATACACATCACAAGTCTCCCTATACAGATAATGCCGTCAAATTTTCAATGCAAAGATCACGACGGCTAACTCCAGGTTATGAGTAGGATAGTTTTGCTCATAAGGCTTCAGCTGCCTGGAGGCATAGGCTATCACCTTCCCTTTCTGCATCAGAACACCTCCCAATCCCTTTCGAGAGGCATTAGTGAATAAAGTATATCCTCCAGATGTAGATGGAAGAGTAAGGATAAGGGCTGACACCAGGCGCTGCTTGAGCTCCTGGAAGCTTCCCTCACACTCCTCTAACCAAACAAACTTTGCTTGCTTTTGAGTTAAGCGAGTCAGAGGCAAAGCAATGCGAGAGAAGCCTTCCACAAATCTGCGATAATAACCAGCTAGCCCCAAGAAGCTTCTGACTTCTGATACATTGGAAGGCCGACACCAGTTCACTACAGCCTCAATCTTGTTAGGGTCTACAGATATACCGTCTTTGGATACAATATGACCCAAGAAGGATATTTGGCTCATCCAGAAGTCACATTTCTGCAGCTTGGCATAAAGTTTCTTCTCCCGAAGAGTCACAACGAGAACAATCCTTAAGTGGTCTTCATGCTCCAAATGACTTTTAGAATATATCAAGATATCATCAATAAAGACCACTATAAACTGATCCAGGTATGGTTTAAAGATCCTGTGCATCAAGTCCATGAATGCTGCTGGGGCATTAGTTAACCCAAACGGCATCACCAAGAACTCATAATGGCCGTACCTGGTTCTGAATGACCTGAGCTCCTTGGAGTTGATCAAATAGATCATCAATCCTCGACAAAGGGTACTTATTCCGCACTGTTACCTTATTAATTTCTCGGTAATCAATGCAGAGCCGAAGACTGTCATCTTTCTTTTTGACAAATAATACTAGAGCACCCCAAGGAGAGACACTAGATCTGATAAATCCTCGATCCAGAAGCTCCTGCAACTGATATTTTAACTCCTTTAGCTCAGCTGGGGCCATACGGTAAGGAGCCTTGGATATAGATCCTGTGCTAGGGGCTAAATCAATAGTGAACTCAACTTCTCAATTCGGGGGTAATTCAGTCAATTCCTCCGGAAAGACATCAGGAAACTCTCGAGCCACTGGAATATCTTCCAACTGGTGTTCATCCTGCTAAAGGTCTCTGACCATAGCAAGAAACCCCTGACCACCTTTTCTTAAGTATTTCCCAGCTTGCAGAGCTGACACTAATACCAAAGCCAGATGTTTCTGACTCCCACTAAAACTAAATTCAGGAAGAATAGAAATTTTAAAGATTACCCTTTTCTTGAAACAGTCTATAGAAGCATGATAGGAGGCCAACCAGTCCATCCCCAGGATTACATCAAAGAATTTCAGTGGGAGGACTATCAAATCAACATTCAACCTCCTATCTTCCATGTCAATCAGGCAGGATTTACACATTGAGTCTACCATCATGACATCTCCATTTGGAAATGCAATATGCAACTCTTGCTTTAGAGGAACGGGTGTCAATGATGCATTCTTTGCAAGATAACCATCAGATACAAATGAATGTGTGGCACCCGGATCAATTAAAGTTTGAGCATAAGTGTTGCCTACTTTAAACATACCTGTCATAAAGATTAACTTAACTTAGATGTCATGCAGTATCATATATTTTTCCTCTATCTACTACCATAATCCATGCATTATACCAGGTATGAATGCAATAATTTTAAAGAAATAATTTAATTTAACAGACATACCTGTCACCACAGTGTTAGAGGCAGCAGCGTCCTGCTGAGTGAGGGTAATGACCCTCCCTTAGGTTTTGGGCTGCTGCTGGCTCTTCCCCTGATCTGGAGGGGGCTGCTGGTCCTTCCGAAGGCGACAGGTAGCCATCTTGTGATCCATCTTCCTATAAATATAGCAGGCACCAGTCAGCCTGCGGCACTGTTTGCCCTGCCTTGAGGGAGCCTGAAAGAAACCCTTCTTCTTCTTAGCCTACCCTGAAGACTGGCCAAAAGGAGGTCCTCTCTTCTTCATCTGCTGCTCCCTCAACTGCTGAATGACAATCATGTCCCTCTCAATGACCAAAGCCTTGCTCACCACTTCACTGTAAGTGGGGAGCTCAAATGCATTGACTGCCTGCCTCAGCCTGGGATGCAGTCTCTCGGTGAATTTGGTGATCTTGGCTCTCTCAGTCATAACAAAATCTGGAGCAAATCGGGCCAATCGTTTAAACTCGGCTTCATACTGGGCCACAGAGAGGTTCTTCTGCTCCAATCTCATGAACTTAGACTCCATCTGCCTCTGCACACTCCTGGGGAAATACTAATGATAAAAAGCCTCCTTAAACTGTTCCCAAGAGATGGCCCGACCTCCATACTGCTGCTCCAACATTAGCCACCAATCATATGCCTCCCCCTGAAGGAGGTAGGCGGCAAATCTAATCCACTCCTCCTCCTGGCTGCCAAGGGCCGTAAAGGCTTTCTCTATCTCTCTTATCCACCTCTCCGCATCAAGTGGGTTGGTGGATCCAGAGAAGGGAGAAGGGGCCAAGCTCTTAAACTCGGAGAAGTTACGACCCCCTCCCTGCTAGGG
The DNA here is from genome assembly GCA_017589505.3 of Metroxylon sagu. Classification (NCBI taxonomy): domain Eukaryota; kingdom Viridiplantae; phylum Streptophyta; class Magnoliopsida; order Arecales; family Arecaceae; genus Metroxylon; species Metroxylon sagu. The sequence goes on along the minus strand of JACVBY030000665.1, from coordinate 2,882,576 downwards.
CTGAGATGGAGCAGGCTGAGCAGACTAATCGGGCTGGGCCGGCTGGGTCTGAGGAGTAAGAGGGGCAGACTGAGTCTGCGGAATGGTAGAGCCAGATATAGCGGTGCGATACGCCGAATGCCGTCGCTACATGGCCTGTACCGCATGAGTCACTCCTAAGAAAGCCCGGAGCAACTCGGCCTGTAACTGCTGTGGGTCGTTGCCAATTGGGGCAACGGAACCCGCATCTGCTGAGGCTTCCTGGCCTCCCTGCTGGTCGGGGTCACCAGCCTGAGAGTCCCCCTCGTGTCGCTGACTACTGGTGCGACGATGCATTATGAAATCCTGCCACGGTTAGGTTCCAATCAATATCATAATAAACCACCAAATCTCAAGCATTTTTAAACAAGTCACTTGAATTTTTCCTAGAGTTATTACCCTCCTAATGTCATGTCAATATTTGGCCTAGAGTTAATCATGTGTTTGGCTCTAATATCAAACCTGGCTCTGATACCACTACAAGCTGTCACGCCCCGGACCCAGTTGGTGGTGGCCTAAGGGTGACAGCCTGCCGCATGCCAGGCATGCAAGGCACCAGTACAGTATCATTTATAAATAAGGAGGGTTAACAACTATATAACATGCAAAATTTAATCCTCCATAATACAAATTATGTAATGTTGGGCAACAAACTAAAGTTCCAAAATAAATCCAAATGAGGTTACATAAAACAAAATATAATCAATTTACATCAAGAAGCTCCCAATTACCCCTGTTATTGCCCTTGATAATTTTGTGGCTCTGAAAAAATATTGTAAGATTTAATGAGTTTACACTCAGTAAGTAAGCCTACTATTACATGATATAGCCAAATAAGAATTTTGCCAAGTCAAATACATGTTATGCCTCCAAATTTAAAAACATTTCATCATATTATAAAATTATACAAATCTTATGTTCAAATAAATTGGAAGCAATTATTATGAAATAATATTTCAAAATACCATTTCAATTCCAAATCACTGTAAATCTCATTTTATACTATTGTCCCACATCTACGTAATAAACATCCCAAGGATGTAACCTCCCTGCCCCTAGTGGAGGAAGGGTGCCGGAGTCAATTAGCATATAATGCTATATCCTATCACAGCACATCCCTAGGATGTGTGTTCTCTACATATTCCCCCTGTGAAGGTGGGTCCCGGAGTCATGTAATATGTAATGTGGACCGTGATGACATATAATAACACAATCACAAATAACATTTATTCGCATAACAGCAAACATATATCAATTTACTTTTCATATTTTACCAAATTTGGTAATTTCACATAATCATGTAATAATCAGTTGCATGCATAAAATACCAATTTAATTTACCAAAATTAACAATAATCAAATCAAATAATTTATTTGCATAAATGTGGTACCACCAATATCATTTTTCAAATAATACTATAAATCAATTTCATTATTTCAATAATAACATAATTTAATAATGATTTTAAAAAAATTATTGTAACTGGCTTAGTTACCTCACAATGCTAATCACAAAGCGTAAATCAGCTGTATGGACCTCTGGGTACCTACAACATAATTTTTCAGATTTTTAAATTTCAATTTTAGGATATCAAACTGACTCCTACACTTAACCCAATCTAATCCTGGGCCCAACTTGGGGCTTGAATATCTCCAAATATAGAAGCCCAAATGGGGAAATAAAAATTTTTCGACAAACTAGGATCCATGCTGATCACGACCATATTTTTTTTTATTGGGCCGGGCTCAATTTGGGGCCCAAAAATTTGGCCCAAAAGGGCTAACTGGACTGGGCCAAAGCCGGCCCAGTCCCCCTCTTTTTTTTTTCTTTTTCTCTGTTTCACCCCTGGTTCAGGTGAACCAGGGGTGGCTGATGGCCGGGGCCTAGGGCCGCCGCCTGCCCTTCCCAGGGGTCGGCTGGCTTCTCTTTTTTTTCTTCTTCTTCCTTTTCTTCTTCTTCCTCTTACTGTGACGGCGGCACGGCCAGCCACCGCTGGCCGGCCGAAACTCACCGGATGCCGCCCCGGTGCCGATGGGGGCCGCCGGCCGAGTCCCGGCCGGCTAGGCCGACGGCACGCCGGGCCGGCTCGGACCAACGCAGAGGCGGCTTGGCTCCGCGGGACAGGGAGGGCCGTTCGGCCCTCTCCCTCCCTTCTCTCCCCTGTCGACGACATGGCCGGCCACCACCGGCCGGCCGGACCCCGCCGGACGCTGCCCCGACACCGGCGGGGGTCGTCGGCCAGAGCCCGAGCCGGCAAGCCGGCGGAGCACGCCGCGGCTTGAACCCGCGATGGGGGAGGGCCGTTCCACGGCCCTCCCCCCTCTTCCCTTGCCGGCGGCACGGCCGGCCTCCTCCGGTCGGTCGGACCCCACCGGATGCCGCCCCGGAGCTGGTGGGGCTGCCGCCTGGAGATCGGGCCCGGCGAGCCGACGGGCACGCCACTGGGCCCGAACCAAGCGCGGGAGCCGGCTTGGCTCCCGCGTCAGGGGAGGGCCCTCCTACGGCCCTCTCCCTCTCTCTCTACATGCTCTCTCTCTCCTCACCGGTAAGGGAGGAGTTATCTGCCGGCGGTGAGGCGTCGGGGACGAGCGGAGGGTGACAACGGTGACGGAAGCGTGCGAAGAGGGGGGAAAGGAGATGGAGGGGACTGGCAGTCCCCTCCCACTACCTTTTCTTCAGCAAGGGGAGGGCTGAGCCCTCCCCTGTGCCTATGTGCATGCGCGTGGGCGTGCACGCGCTGACGCGCATGCAGCGCGCCGCGTGTCGCGCACCCACGCCGCGTAAAATATAAAAAAAATTTTACGTGGGGGGGTTTACAATGTTCCTTCGAAAAACCTGCAGACCAAACTTCTTTTGCTAACGGACCTGTTTGTGAGCTCTGCTAGCAAGCATAAATGCTTACGGTGACCGTGGCAGGATTTAATCCGCTTTACAAACAGAACTGGCCTTTGGACTAACCTTAGCCCTCCTCATGCTTGTCCATTGTCTATCGTCCTCGTCAAGCGATCCCACCGTCTCAAATCATATCGAATTGTCCTAGAATGAGCATACCAACCTACCTCGATATTTTATGTCATGGTCAAAACAACCCAACTGTGGATGAGGGTCTGAACCGGCCTTCGATCCCCAGAAGGTTCGAAGTTTCAACACCTGGTTCAGGTTGGACCTGGATGAAAGCAAGAAACTTCCTGTTAACATAAGAGAGCTCAGGAGGGTGAGCACTGAAGGTGGTGGTTCGGTGGAAAATACGTGGGCAGAGAGATGACCACTCATCCAGCTGTGCCTTAGCTGTACCCCAAGGTGGGGCGTCCAACCAACCATGAACCCGCAAAGAGATCGGAGAGTATGGGACCAATGGTCCAAACTCCCGAAGAATTCGTCCTGAGCTGAGCTGAGCTGAGCTGAGCTTCTTTTATTTTGAAACCAAAGCGTGGATAAAGAAAACCTTAATGGGTACTTGCTGCCTGTTTGGGATAGCCATTAATTTAGCGGCATTTGGCTAACAGCTATCTCGCATGGTTGTTAGAAAACGAAGTAGAATATCTAGGGTGCACTGTAGAGCATGCATGTCATCTATCAGAGGCTGCCTTTCACCTATGATGGGCTATACTGTGATGTATGCTGTGCTGTGCTGTGCGGTGTACTGCAGAGAATCCTAGCCTACTAAAAAATAGCCATTAGAGCTTTTGGTATGGTGGCATGGATGGAAACCCAGTCGAATCCCATGTTTGAAAATATAAGAATCGGATTCACATAGCATGGACCTCACAATTTCACTAGAATCTCAAAGCTAAAAATATAGGATTAACAAAACAACCTCACCTCCTATATTTTTTAATTATATGAGATTGAATTAGTAATTCCATGCCACTCCAATCCCACACAGTGAACCAAATATACGAGCGCATTTGGTTCACTGATAGAATTAAATTGGGTTAGATTTTCAATCCAATCCTACGTTTGAAAGAAAAAAAATGAATTAACAAACCATCATTTAACCATGAGCCTCATCATTTCGCTAGTTTTTCTAGATAAAAAGCATGGAATTGCCAATCCTATCGTATCCCTTATGTTTCCAATTCCAATGGGATGGGATTAGTAATCCCATCCTACCCCAATCCCATTGGTGATCCAAAACGTCCCTTAAGATCCACCAATGGGATTGGATTGGATGGATTTGATTTCTAATCTAATCTCATGTTTGGAAGAATAAAGACTGTATTAGTAAACTATTATTTAATTGTTGGCCTCATCATTTTACTGGTATCCCAAGCTAAAAAATATGGGATTGTCAATCCCATACCACCCCTTGTATTTTCGAATCCAATGGGATGGGATTGGCAATCTCATTCCATCATAACCCCAATTCCATCAACGATCCAAACGCACCTGATTCACCATTGGGATTGGATTAGGAAGGATTGCCAATCCAATCCCATGTTTTGAAGAGTAAAGGTTGGATTGGCAAATCATCTTTTAACTGTGAGCCTACTATTTCACTAGTTTCCCAAGCCAACAAACATGGGATTGACAATCCCATCCCCCCTCCTATATTTCGAATCTAATGGGATGAGATTGATAATCCCATCTCACTCCAATCCCATTGGTAATTCAAATACGATGCATTTAATATGGTGGCATGGATAGAAACACAATCCCATCACATATTTAGAAAAGTAAGGATTAAATTCAAATAGTGTGGACCCCATAATTTCATCAATATCCCAAAGCTTAAGCATTTAATATGGTGGCATGGATAGAAACACAATCAAATCGCATATTTATAAAAAGTAAGGATTAAATTCAAATAGTATGGGCCCCATAATTTCATCAATATCCCAAAGCTTAAAACATAGGATTGGCAAACCAACCTCTCCTCCTGTGTTTTCCAATCTTGTAAGATCAGATTGGCAATCCCATACTGCACCATTCCCACGTGGTGAACCAAACATGTGGGCGCATTTAATTTACCGTGGGATTCGATTGAGTTAGATAACCAATCCAATCCCACATTTGAAAGAGTAAAGATTAAATTGGCAAACCATCATTTAATCGTGAGCCTAATTATTTCACTGGTATTCCAAGACAGAAAACATGAAATTACCAATCCCATCTTACCCCTTATGTTTCCAAATCCAATGGGATGGGATTGGCAATCCCATTCTACCCCAATCCCATTGGTGAACCAAACATGCCCTAAGATTTGGATTGTCGATAGGATTGGAGCGGGATGGGATTGTCTATCCTATCTCATTGAATTCGGAAACATGAAGTAGGATAGCATGGGATTGGCAATCCAGTACTTTCTAGCTTCGAATACTAGTAAAATGGTGGGACCCATGGTTAAGTGATGGTTTGAGATTGAAAAATACAAGGGACAAGTCAATTTGTCAATCCAATATTTTTAAGATTAGGATACAAGTGAAATGATGGGACTCATGCTATTTGAATTTAATCCTTACTTTTCAAATGCGGAAGTGGATTGGGTTTTTATCCATGCCATCATACTATGTGTGTTTGGTTCACGAGCAGGATTACAGCGGCATGGGATTGCCAATCCGATCCGAGGGATTGGAAAACCCAAAAGAAGTTGGATTGGAATAAGGATTAGAAATAAAAAAATAGAAAAATCAAAATTTTTATAGAATAAGGTTTTATTAATTTAGAATAGAAAAGAAAAAGGAAGCACGCTGCTTTGGGAAAGAAGCTCATGATGGGATTCTATTTTTCATAAAGTAAAAGAATTCAAATCACATGAGATTTTATTTTTTATAAAATAAGAAAATTCAAATCGCATAGGAATAAAAGTGCAAATTAAACATTTTAATTTATAAAAAGTAAAATTTTATGATTTTGTGAACCAAACAATCCATATTTTTTATTTTAAAATATTGGTAAAAAAGTGGGACTCATGCATGAACCAAACATGCCCAATGATATACTTTTCCTATATAAGTGCGGGTATCAGGCAATCGTCATCACCCCTCGGCATTCCCTCGATCTTCTATCAATGGCTCCTCGTTTCGTTGTTGCTTCCCTGCTCCTACTTCTGTTTGCGTTTTACCTCGTGGAGCCTCGTCCAGCGTCTGAATCCGAAACGGTATTAATATTCGTTGTAGAAACTCTTCTTGGACCTCTTCCACTTTATCATTGTTCATTGTTTTTATTATTGTTTACTTTAGTTTTGTTGCCGGTTTCTGACGAAAGTTATTACTTGCAGTCGGCGAAGGAAGAAGGGTCGGGAGGGCCTCCTTTCGCTGACAGTGCCATAGGTAACACCCTCATGTACCTTTTTTTTTCTAGCTACGTGTATGGAGTTTAATTACAATAGCCAATAGACCAGGAAGAAGCTATCATTCAAACAATTCTATCTCAATCGTTGGCTCTTGTGAACAGACTGTGGAGCGGCATGCGCGGTGAGGTGCAGCAAGTCGTCGAGGCCAAACCTTTGCCACAGGGCCTGTGGGACCTGCTGCGCGAGGTGCAACTGTGTTCCTCCTGGCACCAGCGGCAACTATGACACGTGCCCTTGTTATGCCAACCAGACCACCCATGGAGGCAGGCCCAAATGCCCTTGAGATGATGTTTTGGAGGAAAAATAAGAAATAAAGGGCGCAAACGCCCTGGAGATGATGATTTCGAGTGTGCGCTGTGTCTGTACTGTAGCTTTATCGCTCTTGAGAATAAAATAGAGCCACCATGTAGGCGATTGTTGCAATTACGTGATCAGATGCATGCTAGGTGGGCTATATAATTAAATAACGTCATGGACAAGGGACTGAGGTATGCACCGTAAAGCACCATCCGACTCTTAAACCATCGTCTATAGGGCTGGAATCCTCTACAGGGACATCATATGATACGATGGACATTCTAGCTGCACATCTATCTATCTATCAGCAGCCATTTTTAACCGATCCCATCATCTAATCAAACAAAAGTTTACTGCCACCCATGGATAAATGTGGGGCTGAGAGATGCACCGCACACTATAATGCTCTGCACAGAATCCAGCCTATCTTTGCATATCGTTACTTTTATAGTAAAAATTCTTAATTTTTTTTACTGATTATCTTTTTAAAACAAAGAAAATAAAGAGGGCATACGGAGTTCAACATGCATATGCTAAATGCATCCAAAATTAATAAAATATCATATATTGTATATAAAAAAGATAAAAGCACTGTCTACCTTTTGAGCATGTCCGGTAAATGGTGCAAATCAGGACTTCCTTTCCTCAAGGCTTCTCCGTTTTGTGCTCCTCAAATGCCAAAAACTTGCTAACGAAGAAAATAATAAGAATGGAACTCGGAGGCTTATTTCTTCATTATTCACTGCATTGACCGTGGAATTGTATCCAGAGCATCTTTCTCTGGTCTTACTTAGCCTAGATTCGATTGCGTGGCATTCAATCCCTATCAGACTCTGCCAAAATACACTCTTCATTACTTTTAAATCATATATTACACCGGCATGAACTGACCAAACACGCTAGCTTCCTGATTTTTTATGGGACTTCTTGGCAGCTGGAAGTTTGGCATGGAATTTCTTCCCCTTGACTCGCGTGGGGTCTCAAGGGGCGGGTCGAAGCCTTGGAAGACAAGATTGACTCGGACTGACTGGCCGATTTGAGCAACTGAGGAATATCATTGACGTGCTTCGTGTGGTTCTCTCGTCGGTGCCGCATTCTTTATAACATGCATGGCTTGCTGAGTAAATGTTATCGATCTTTGGCACTTACCTAAGGGGCACAAGCTTAGAATTGGATCAGTCGGATCCTTTACGTTGTAAACTTTGTATGGTAAAGTATCATACATGTTTGGATGGCTATTAAGCATCCATATCAGAAATAGAACATATGCATAGCACTCTATGATATGCAGAGAATCCACACCCTCTTAAATTATCTGCAAATGCTACATTAAGTTTTATAAAATCCTACACTAAGTTGAACCATTCTCACCAACCAAATGGAACCTTGTAACTTTTCTCTTGACCATCTTTGATGTTCTCAAGCGCGAGTTTAAGAATGTTAAGTGTGAGAGGATGCGAAATGAGGCTACATAATGCTACGAAGGGAGGCCAGAAGTATCTCTGCTCTATCCAGTATTGAATATCAATGCCCAAAACATGTGTTATTTCATCTTGGTGACCTACAATCATTAGCGCAATTGGTATAGTGGCATGGATGGGAATCCAATCCAATCTCATGTTTGAAAAAGTAAGAATTGGATTTGCATAGCATGTACCTCACAATGTCACCAGTATTTCAAAGCTAAAAACGTAGGATTAACAAAACAACCTCACCTCCTATACTTTTTAATCCTGTGAGATTGAAATGGCAATTCCATGCCACTCCAATCCCACAAGGTGAACCAAATATAAGAGCACATGTGGTTCATTGATAGAATTAGATTGGGTTGGATTTCTAATCCAATCCTACATTTGCAAGAATAAATGCTGAATTGACAAACCATTATTTAACCGTACGCCTCATCGTTTCATCAATTTTTTTGGACAAAAAGCATAGAATTGCCAATTCCATCCCACCCCTTATGTTTCTAAATCCAATAGGATGGGATTGGCAATCCCATCCTATCCTATTTCCATTGGTGATCCAAAACGTCCCTTACGATCCACCGATCGAATTGGATTGGATTCCTAATCCAATCCCATATTTGAAAGAATAAAGAGAGTATTAGCAAACCATTATTTAATTGTACACCTCATTATTTTATCAGTATCCCAAGCTAGAAAACATGAGATTGTCAATCTCATCTCACCCCTTGTGTTTCCGAATCCAATGGGATGGGATTGCCAATCCCATCCCATTCCAATCCTAATCCCATCGACGGTCCAAACTCGACCGGTTCACCAATGGGATTAGATTGGGAATTCAACCCAATCCAATCCCATGTTTGAAAGAGTAAAGGCTAGATTGGCAAACCATCATTTAACCGTAAGCCCAACCATTTCACTAGTACCTCAAACCAGAAAACATGTTATTGTCAATCCCATCCCACCTCCAATATTTTAGAATCTAATAGGATAGGATTAAATCCAATGGGCCAACCTCATCTCACTCCAATCCCATTGATAATCCAAATGCGGTGCATTTAGTATGGTGGCATGGATAGAAACCAATCCAATCCTATATTTGGAAAAGTAACAATTGGATTCAGATGGCATAAGGCCTATAATTTCACCAGTATCCCAAAGCTTAAAACACAAAATTGGCAAACTGACCTCCCCTCCTATGTTTTTCAATCTTGTGAGATCAGATTGACAATTCGTCTAACTGTCTCAGGTTAGCCACCCATATAGCTGTCGAGTTTTGACAACCTCTCAAATACAGCCAACTGTGGAAACAACATCCACTAAATCTACTTCTTTTATCCACTAGTTTTCAAATATAAAAATCTTAATGACCAGAAAGTTTAAATTGCATTCCAAGCCAATTAGGTAATGGTTCGAATAAAGTCCATCAAAGCTTTTTGAATATAAGCTGAAAAAATGTCATCCCATTCCGTAGATATGAAGAACCTATCTAGATGAGCAAGGGAGGCCCTTTCTCTCTGATTACTCCAAGTAAAATTCCTTCCTTTTAATTCTAGATCCATCATATTAAGATCAAATATGAAAACTTGAAAGAATAAGGAATTAGAGATCGATTGAGGGTTACCTCCTTTATCACTTAGAGCTTTAGTAATGTTGAAGTCATCTCCTATTAACCAAGGGCCAAGGAATAAAGCTCTTGCATACTTTATCTCCTGAAAGAAGAGGGGACAATGGTTTCTATCATTTAGGCCATAAACAAATCATATGATAATAACATAATTGATTTCTTTATACAAATTCTCCACAGTCAATGAGTATGCTTTAGAGCAAGATCGCTTTAGGGCAAACACTATAGGGTTCCAACCAATTAATATACATCCTAATAATCCTATAGCATCCATGGAGGCCCAATTAGATATTTTGCTTCCGCCCATAGATTTAAGGAAAGGAGCAAAAGGAGAAAATGTTTTAGTTTCTTGAAGAAGAATCATATCACATTTTGAAGATAGAAGATCTTTGATGGCTCTTCTTTTGGCTGATGCACCATACCTCTCATATTCCAAGATACAACTAGCATGACAATACTATTTCAGAACACAATGAAACAATAAAAACAAGAAGGCTTGAGACATGGAACCTTCTTAGGAGTCTTGAGCAACCTTCTCCTTTGACTCTAAGATTGGTTTAGCCACCTCTGATGCTGCATTCTCTGAAAATTCAAATCCACATGATTTTTCACAAAGTATTAGATGTTCCACAGGAATATTATGAAATGGGAAAGATAGATTAAACCTTTTATTAGCTGAGGATTTCTTATTCCTTTTGTTTGAGATAAGTTTTATATTAGCTACTCTAACAAAGCCCACTGCTCTAGATCTATGGCATCTTTTACCTGAGATCTTACAAGGATCCTTCTGTTCTGAATTTCCTTCTCCTTGGCAAGCTTCTCTTGAAAAATTAGAATCATCAGATGAGAGGCGAGCAAAAAAATTCTGATTGTGTCGGTTTCTCCCTGCTAGCGTCATCTGGATGAGAGGCACGATCAACGGGTGAGATTAGAACCGGTGCACCAGGGCCTGTGGGTTACGAAGAGGTAAGTGGGACATTGAGGCTTTACCAAGAGAAACAGACCGTCCAGGATTGGTTCGGTAAGAAAAGACACAGCCACTCCTTTACATGGGGGCGTATTAGCTGAATCTTCGATTGGCTTCTCAGCTTGGTTCCGAGACTCCACTGGAGAAGGTCGAGTCGGAGCCATGGCAGGGAAGCAACGTCGGATGCCAGACGAGGAAGAAGCCATGGCAGGGAACCAACTCATAAAGAGGTGCCTCAGTGGGATTAGGGGCACATCACCCAGCTGGGGAGCAAATGATCGATCAAGGCCATTGCCAGGATTGGAAACCTCTAGCAGAGAGGCAGAGGAGATCTCAGTTGCGGGAGAGAGCCCAGAGATATGAACCCTACCATCTTCTGACAAGGACAGCGAAGAGCTCTCAAAGAGGAAGGGAGTCCTGATCATTTTGGAGATGACAGGGGCTTCTTTCGGCGAAGAGGAACTGAGATCAGACATTGGGACAGAAGAAGCAAAACAGGGGAAGGGCTGGTGATTTGAACTCTCCGAATCCAGCTTCTGGATGGAGATCGACCTCCTTGAAACTGGTTTAGTGGGGATCACTGATTCAGGAAGAACCGTTGATGATGGTCTAGATGAGCAGAGGAGAGAAACGTTAGAGGAGAACACCGGCGAAAACGGAGAATGGGCTCCTCTATTTGCTTCCTTTGTCACCGATTCCACAGGATTTAGAAACTGGTTCGGATGAAGAAAAGAGGATTGCCTTCCAAATCTTCTATAAGTTCTTCCCTGGAGCCCTCCTTGATTATCAGCAGGGGAATGATTCAGACCTTCTATTCTAGCCGGGACTTCTTCTCTTGCAGGACGGGAGCTAGCAGCTCAGTTTAATTTTCGGTCTCGCCTTGGCATAAGGTCTGAAGGGAGGTGATTTCCGAAGGCAGTATCTTGGATTGAGATGTGAATGAGGTATTTCACATCTCCAATCGTGGCATACAGAGAATTCAGGATTGCCTCAGGAGATTCACATGGACCAAATACATAGAAAGAGGACAGATCTCTACCAATGAGAGACTGAGGATCCACTCTTTCTAGGAGGCAGAATCCAAAAATGATTCTCCGTACAACCTGGGGTCTTGCAGGATGAGAGGGAGCTCGGAGAGTTGTAAGTGAACCCTAAACTGAAGGGAATGCGGAGAACCTCCATCTCGAATTGAATCAGCCTACCTAAGAGCTTGAATCAGCCTAGCTCTTGAAGGGAAAAGAGAGAAGAAGGTGCTGTTGCCAAGAATGACTGAGTCCAAATCAAAGCTCTGGTAAAGTCTCTGCATTGCCACTTTTACCTCATCAGCACTTGGAGGGGAAGACCCTCTCTTAGTTAAGGATATTTGAATGACTGCAGCTCTTTCCAGCTCTTGATAAAGATTTATGTGAGATGCCTCCACCGGAAGGAAGATAGATAAGCTTTCAGGTCTAACCGGAATGAACAAGGCCTCTCCTCTTGGTTTTCCATTCTCCGGTGGCCTCTCTTGCACCTCTTGGTAGAGTGCCCAATTCCTTTGCATAAGAAGCAGACCCTACCCTTTCTGCAAACACTTTTGAAATGGCCTGCTTCACCACAACGGAAGCAAACTCCTGGCTTGAAAGCAAGGAACTTCCTAGGAGCTTTGGGGAGGAAGGCTGGCTTGGTGCTGTTTAACACTGCCGTAGTAACTCCCTCCCTCACTTTGGAACTACCTTTCCAACCACCAGACCTTGAGGCATTCACTCCCCCGAACAAACCACTCCAGCGCTTGAGGCCAGGCTTCTGCTTAGCAGGCTCATTAACCTTAGAATGAGTAGGCCTGTGTCCAAAAGCAAAGCTTGGGATTCTGGTTCTTTCTCTTCCAAGCATTAGACCCCCACCCAAACGAACTGAGTTGGCTCCCATCAGAGGGGTCCGATCTAGAGAACGAAACCCTTTTCCTTTCTTTCGGGCCATTGGAGCAGCGGAGTGGTTCGTAGGAGAGGATGTTGGAAAAAAATAATATTCTTTTAAAAAACTGTTTAGAAATTGCTAAAAATTTTAATTTAAAAATTTAAATATAAAAAATTAAAATTAAAAGAAGATAAGAATCGTGCTTGGATCGAGGACACTACCCTAAGAACTAGATTGTAGGCGATCTGTCCCCAAGGTACAACGATCCGATTCGATCCGAACCTCCTACTACGAGCACGATTGCATAAAGGTGCAACCCAACGACTCCTTCAGATGCCCAAAGAAAAATTAGCAATTATAAAATAATAAAAAGAATAAAAAATAATTTAAAGGAAGAGGTAAGAGGGCTCTTTTTCTCAGCAGGGCTTCCGAAACATGGGTAGCATCGCTTTCTTCTCACAGCAGAATCTCAAAAAAAGCTTTGATAGAGAAGAAAGATGATTTTTGAATTGGAATACTTAGAATCTTGGATCCTTAAGCCTATTTATAAACTCGGTTCAAGTAACCCCCAACGGCTGAGCGCATAATGACCTTAAAGACCTGATAACCGTTACTCCCAAATCACGTCAGTAATTGCCTCAAAATCAAATTATTTGGACCATTTCTGACCATTCACGAATGTTAGCGTGCGAACGCTTGCCCAACGTTCGCGAACTCATGAATGCTCATGTAGCGTTCGTGGAACGCTCGCGCCTCAGCGAGCATTTCGCTCGTGAGCATCGCTCACGCGAGCATAACGCTTCTGCTCGCGTGAGTCCACGCGAATGTCCGCGAGCATCCACTCACGGGCGTTCCTACCCTTTTTTTTATTTAAAAACTTTTTTTCTTTTTAAATTATAAAAAGGTCAACAATCCTCCACAAAAGTTTTTAAATAAATAAAATAAATAATAATAATAATAATAATATAACATAAATTTTAGGGCATCTTATACTACGCAATAGGTGACATGTCCTGTGGACTTGAACTCCACTTAGTGTTGATTATATACATATGAAAGAACCATAGTGGATTAGATCTTGAATTAGGTCCTTAACTCAGATTTCTACTAATCACACACATAGTATGGATCAATTGGGTTTAAGCGGTCAGCGCATATTAAAAGCCTTGCGCTTTGTACCTTGATTTTTCATGAGAATTTCTTAAGGTTAACCCAAACCCTTAGTCACGGCCTAATATGACAATTCTCATATAGGTAAATCCTCCAAGGGTATTTGTGACTAATACCCTGTAGATACCCTACCTTGGATTCATTAAGAGTATAACTCAACCTTACACAAATTTATTTTGTCACTTTATAAGAGCACTCATCGTAGAGCTGGGATGAGAAATTTCTTCAAAAAATGTACTCTAACACGATCACTCAATCAGCTTCGTTTCTACTACATTGAACCTCTTTCATGGGATCTCCAATCACAAAAGTTGGGTATCCATTGCTGGTGACCAAATAATGGGCTTAAGCCCTATCCTCCTCGATGATTTTAGGACTCCACTCCTAGATAGTCCCTTGGTTAATTGATCTGCCAAATTCTTCTCAGACTTGACAAATTTCAAGGAGATAACATTATTTTTCTTATGTTGTCTTGTAGACTTATGACGAAGCCATATATGACGGTTCATCTTTTTATTAGTACTCTTTTGATTAGTCAGTTCAATTACGGCTTTATTATCACAATGGATTGTTATAATCGGAACTGGCTTAGGTACCAAAGGTAACTCTGATACTAGATTATTAATCCACTCTGCCTCATTACAAGTGGTATCTAAAGCTATCAACTTGGCCTCTATGGTGCTTCTAGATATGATAGTTTGCCTAGTTGATCTCCAGGCAATAGCAGCACTGCCAAGAAGAAAAAGATATCCGGTGGTCGATTTAAGATCATGAGAATCGGTGATCCAATTAGTATCACTGTAACCCTCAACCACCTCAGGGTATCCAGTGAACATCAAAGAGAGATTAAGTGTTCCCTTTATATATCGGAACACTCTTTCTAAGGCTATCTAATGAGATTGATCAGGATTTTGATTATATCTGCTAAGTCTTCCTACAGCATAGGCAATATCCGGTCTTGTCCTATTTGCCACATACAAGAGGGATCCTATGATTTGAGAATATTTTAATTGATCAATTGGGTCACCTAAATTTTTCTTTAGGTGAAAGCTAGGATCATATGGAGTAGATACTGGTTTAAGATCAGAATAATCAAATTTCTTGATCATTTTTTCTATAGAGTGAGAAAGAGAGAGAGCTATCCCTTCATGGGATTTGATAAGCTTCATCCCTAGGATTACATCTGCTTCACCTAAATCTTTCATATCAAACTTAGAAGAAAGGAAAAATTTAATACTTGAAACAATTTCAAGAGATATTCCAAAAATTAAGATATCATCGACTTATAAGCAAAGATTACACAATCATCGTCGATGATCTTAGAATAGACACATTTGTCATGATTATTGATCTGAAATCCAAAAGATAGGATGATCTGATCAAATTTCTCATGCCATTGTTTTGGAGCCTGTTTAAGACTATATAGGGACTTAACAAATTTACAAACCTTATTTTCTTGTCCCTTTATAACAAAACATTTAGGCTGTTCCATATAGATCTCCTCCTCAAGATCTCCATTAAGGAACACAGTCTTCACATCCATTTGATGAATGATCAATTTATGTATAGAAGCAATGGCAAGAAAAGATCTTAGGGTTGTTATTCTAGCTACAGGAGAATAGGTATCAAAGAAATCTAACCTTTTCTTTTGGTTATACCCTTTGGCTACTAATCTAGCCTTATATTTTTCAATTGAACCATCAGCTCTAAATTTTTCTTAAATACCCACTTACATCCTAAAGGTTTGCTACTAAGGGGTAGATCAGACAAGATCCAAGTTTGATTTTGTAAGATTGAATTAAATTCAGAAAGAATAGCTTCCTTTCAAAAAGGAGCGTCAAGTGAAGACATCGCCTCTGAAAAAAAAGGAAAGTTTGCCTTCGACTAACAAAGTAAAGAAACCTTCACCAAGGTCTTTTTCCTTCCTTGTCCTTGAACTTTTTCTAAGTTCAGAAGATCCACTTTCAGAGTTGGATCTTTTCCTTTTTTTGACTCATTGAAGGACCCAGATTCAAAAGAATCATGAACCAAGAAAGGATTAGAAGAGACTTGACTTTGAACTTGGTTCTTAAAAGGAAATACATTTTTAAAATAAGTAGCATCTCTTGATTCAATAAGAGTATTATTTGAGATGCCACTTATTTCAAAGTTTATCACAAGAAACCTATTAGTACTGCTATCCAAAGAATAACCTATAAAGATAGCATCTATGGTTTTAGGTCCTATCTTTCTTCTCTTGGGTTCAGGTATTCCTACCTTAGCTAGGCACCCCTACACTTTAAAGTAATCTAGCCTGGGTGTTCTACCTTTCCAAAGTTCAAAAGGTATTTTAGGATTATCCTTAAAGGGTATCTTATTTAGGATATAGCAGGCAGCTAAAAGAGCCTCCCCCATAAGTTCTCGGGTGCGCCTGAACTGATTAAATTAAGTTAACCATATCCATTAAGGTACGATTTTTTTGTTCAGCTACACCATTAGACTGAGAAGAGTATGGTGGTGTAACCTCATGAATAACCCCATATTCTTGGCAAAATAGAGTTATTTCATTTGAGGTATACTCACCACCTCTATCAGACCTAAGTTTCTTAAGGTTTTTCTCTGTTTATGTTTCAACTTCTGCCTTATAGATCTTAAACTTATCTAAGACTTCATCCTTAGATTTTATCAAATATGTGTGACAATACCGTGCGAAGTTATCAATAAATGTTACAAAATAACGACTTCCTCCCCGTGTAGGTAACTTGATAGAGTCACACACATCGCTATGGACCAATTTAGGAAGAGTTGAGCTTCTATTTACTGATTTAAAAGGTTTTCTAGATCTTTTGGCTTGAATACAAATCTCACACTTGATCTTTCTATCAACATGAACTTTAGGTATTAGATTAAGATTTGTCATATGATGAATACGATCAAAATTCATATGACCAAGTCTACCATGCCAAACATTTAAAGATTCAACATTAAAAACAAGAGGACTTTTATTAGATAACTTGGAGACTACTTTAATTTGAAAAGACCTTCAAAAACAAAGCCTTTTCTAACAAACTCATTATTACAAGTAATTACAACTTTATTTGACTTTAGAAGAATTTTATATCCTCTAGATATAAGGAGAGATCCACTAATCAAATTTCTTCTAACACTAAGGACAAACAACACTTCGTGAAGGATCAGGATTTTTTCAGAGGTCATCCTTAAGTCCACTCGACCTTTTCCAAGCACTTGTGCCGAAGAATTATTCCCAAGTGTTACACCTCCTCTACTTGATTCCTGAAAGGTGGAGAACCAAGAGCGATCAGAACAAACATGAACATTAGCTCCTGAATCAAGGCACCAATCACAAGAAAATTGGGTTAAATTAATTAAGGGTTTCTGATTTACTGACCTAAAAGAAGGCTCGGCACCACTTTCGACCATGTTAACTTGAGGTTTGGATGATTTCCTCAGTGGTTCAGTCTTTTGGTGGTAGCAGTCCTTTACCACATGATTAGACCTTCCGCACACGAAGCAGAATATTTCTTTATTATTCTTTGACTTCTGGTTCGATCGGTTCTAGTTTGATCAGTTTTGAGGAGGTTTAAGTGATTGGTTGGATCTAGATTTGAATTTCTTCTTCTTAAAATTCTTTTCCCTAGGTTTGAATTGATCTGGGGTTGAATTTGACTCAATTAGATGGATCTTAGGTCCAAAATCAGGTTTCTGCTTGAGCTTAAGTCGATGTTCTTCTTCAATCCTAATATAGTTAATCACTTCTATTAGGGTCAAGTCACCTTGCTTGTGACTTAGCTCTCGCAAAAAGGTTAACCAAGAAGATGGAAGGGCATCTGCTAAGGCTTGGACCTTATAGCTTTCAGAAAAACTACAGCTAGTCAACTCAGCCTTTCTAAGAAGATCTTGGAATTCATGTATTTGAATACTAATAGGTTTACAATTCACCATTATATACTTTCAAAATTTTGAGATGGTGAATCGATCTAGACCAGCATCATCCATCCCATACTCAGCCTTAAGTGCATCCCATAGTTCCTTTGCAGTTTTAGTGGAAAGGTAAACATCATAAAGGTTATCAGAAAGAGCACTTAGAATTCTATATCTACAATGAAAATCTATTTCTTGGGATGTTTTTAATGTGGAGGAAGAGGAAGTTTTAACTGGATTAGAAGAACTTGGTTGAGAATTGGATTCGAAATTTGAAAATTCTATGGCAGAAAATAATCCTAAAGTGGTAAGCCAGATTTCACTTGGCTTTGTCACCTCCTAAAGAATGATCCGTTAAACTTTTCAGGTTTGATTGTATTAAGGTCATCTGAACCCATTTTATGAGAGTGTTGGTTGCTTAATTGGTTCTGCACAATAAAAATTTGAAGGTTCAGCCTTATAGTTTGAGTTTTTAAATTAGTGGTTTTTCAGATAATTTCTAGATTTTGGATTTCAATTCAAAATTTAAATCTAGAAACTACTTGCAATAAATAAAGTAACCACTAAGCAAAATTAACTCAATTAATTTAAATTTGAATTTGAGTTTCAAAATATTAAATTTTTAAAAATTTAAAATTTTTAAGATTTTAAATTTTAAATTTTAAATTTCAAATTTTGAATTTTAAATTTTAAATTTGAAAATAAATAAATTCAAATTTTTTTAAGATTTTAAAAATTTAAATTTCAAATTTAAAAATTTGAATTTTAAATTTTAAATTTAAGACCTCTCTTTTTTTTTCAAAAAAAATTTTTAAAACTTCTGCATAGATTTCAAAGCAGAAAAAAACTTTTTTCCTTTAAAAATAGTTTTTTTTTTCCCTTTATCAGTAAGTTACAATAAAAATCCTAGCAATTTCTAATGAAGAGGAAGACTAGTCCTTAGCCGTTGGAAAAAAATAATATTGCTTTTGAAAAGCTATTTAGGAATTGCTAGAAATTCTAATTTAAAAATTTAAATACAAAAAATTAAAATTAAAAGAAGATAAAAGCCGTGCCTAGACCGAGGCGTGTTGGACATTGCCCTAAGGACTAGTTTTTGCCCTTTTGTGTAGGTTGTAGGTGATCTGTCCCTAAGGTACAACGATCCGGCTCAATTCGAACCTCCTACTATGAGCATGATCGCGTAGAGGTACAACCCAATGATTCCTTCAGATGCTCAAAGAAAAATCAGTAATTATAAAATAATAAAAAGAATAAAAAATAATTTAAAAGAACAGGTGAGAGAGCTCTTTTTCTCAACAGGGCTTCTGAGATACGGGCAGCACCGCTTTCTTCTCATAGCAGAATCTCAGATAAAGCTTTGATAGAGAAGAAAGATGATTTTTGAATTGGAATACTTAAAACCTTGGATCCTTGAACTTATTTATAGACTCAGTCTAATTAACCCCCAACGGCTGGATCCATAATGGCCTTAAATGACCTGATAACCGTTACCCCTAAATCACGTTAATAACAACCTTAAAATTAAATTATTTAGAGCATTTCTAGCCGTTCATGAATGTTGGTGTGCGAACGCTATGCGAGCGTTCATGGAACGCTCGCGTCTCACGTGAGCGTTCGTCACTCACACGAGCAGAACGCTCGCGTGAGTCCACGCGAATGTCTGCGAGCATCCGTCGCGGGCATTCCTACCTTTTTTTTATTTAAAAACCTTTTTTTTTAGTTATAAAAAGGTCAACAGAGGAGAAGGTCGAGATGTTCTTTGGATGCATACTCTGTTAAGTTGACTGCTGCACCCAATGGAAGGGGAAGAACGTCTGCTATAAATATCAAATGGTTTGGGATCTTGCCATTGCAGCACCTTAAAGCCATGAGGCTGAAAAGAAATAGACGTTATCTTAGAGACACGCATACAGCTATGAAGACAAACTTGCTACGCAAAGTGCTGCATAACTCCCCTCGTTGCACCCAATTTGATATCCTCCTATATTCCAACTCCCGTCCGTCAATCCCCCACCACTTGATTGCCCATTTAGAAAGATTTTGTACAGTTCATTCTTGTTGCCAAGCTAAGTAACCCAAGAGGGGGGGTGAATTAGATTCTTTGAAAAATTTTAACAAGAATGTGCAATATTTGCAAAATAATGAAATTGTGTGAGAGTGAAGTATTAAACTAAGAACAAACCACAATATGAACAGTAGGCACATACACAAACACAAAGATTTATAGTAGTTCGATGCTAACCCTTGCACCTACGTCCACTCCCTAAGAACCCCTTGGGAATTTTCTTTGCTAATCGTTTTTTCAACAATTATAACCTATCTAAATCAGCTAGCTTTTTATTTCTAGGCACAAAGGAGCCTTCACGATTCATCAATTATGGGTTTGGCACACTCTTCACAAGTTTCAACCAAGTTGAAACTCAACAAGATATAAGAATAGAATAATTTCAGAAAACACAGCTCCTCAATGAGCAAATTAAAGCAATAATGGTACTTTACAGATTTTGAAGCTTTCTCCCTTAAATGAGCTTCACTTCTTTGAATGCTTGAGTTAAGAGCACTTGATGAAGCTTCTGGAGTGGTTGGTGGGAGCTTTGAATATGCTTCAATGAATTTTCAAACTTCAGCAATAGGAACTTTTCAAAATGCAACAGGCTGAAATCTCTATGGATTTGACTTGATAAATCTCACTTTTTCTTACTTGTAGTCCTTCAAAAATCTACTTAATCTCCTGATAATCCATCCCATTAACTCATTTTTATAGTTTGTTGAAGGATTAGACCGTTGGAGTAGCCGTTTCTGACCGTTGGAATGTCAGAACTAGCCGTTGCAAGTCTTCCCAGGGTGTTAGTCGGCTCCAGAGCCGACTAACCTAGGATTTTTCCCATCCTAGGCCAAGTTAGTCGGCTCTAGAGCCGACTAACACAGGTAAACCTTCTGTGTTTGCCACAGTAGTCGGCTCTAGAGCCGACTAACTTATAGATCTTCACTGTATGGCCGGCTCTAGAGCCGACTAACTCATGAATTTTCTCTGTAAGGCCTTCTGTGACACATTTTTGACTTGATAGCTTGCATGTGAGTCGGCTAAAGGCTTCAAACTTTCATTCCACGTTCCAGTAGCTGCCGTGAGAGTTGACTATTGTCTCCAAAACTTGACAGAATCATTCCACGGATAAGAAAACTCATTGTACCAAGGAGAATAATTACTATAGCTTTCAAAACTTGGACTTTCTTCATTTGATAACTTTGCCAAACATATGAGTTTCACTTAATTTGAGCTTGAATCATTCTTCTTAGTATTGGAACTCTCTCTCTTGAACCATAGACTCATTTTGAAGCTTGGAATCCATTTAGATATTCTTGGTGACTCTTGTATGCCTGCATGTCATTGTGATTCTTCATCAAAATCATTAGTAACCTACTTAATTGTTTTGTGATCATCAAAATCAATGCGAGGTCAACAATCTCCCCTTTTTTGATGATGACAAAACCATTAAATATAGAATTAAAATGATAACTTAAACAATTTAAAGCAATGCAATATTGAACTTAGTACAATGTTGAGACTATTTGGCTTATATCAGGAGAAAATCCTAAGTTAGTCCCATATGCAGGTTTTGTGCCAAAAAAAAAACTCGAAATGAGTGCCAAAAGTGAGGATATGAGTCAAAAATTAAAAATTTTCATCAGAGTCTTTGAAAAGACAATATGATATGCATTCTCCATGTTTAAATTCAGAGAAATCAGATTTTTGGTAAGATTTAAAGTGAATTTTACGCCAAAAAGCTGAATTTTCAGCAAAAATTCTAAATTTTCATGGAAAAAGTTGAATTTTGTGCCAAAACAATTGAATGCAGTGTCAAATGTAAAAGTTATGTGCTGGAAATGAAGTTTTATGCTAATAAACCAAGTCTTCATGCTGAAATTACAATTTTGGTTTAAAAAAAATTCAGAGTTTCAGTAGTTAGACAAGTATGTGCCAAAAGCGTGCCAAAAATTTGCATAGTGTGCCGAAACTTTGATTTTTGATGCTAAAGTTTTCAAGGAAAGTTTTCAAGAGAAGCTCAATTGTTTTAAATGAAAGTAAGGTGAAACCAACAAGTTTTGTCTCCCCCTTTTTGTTGCAAAGTTTCAAAAAGACCATCTTGTTCTCAAGAGGTTGAATTTTGCTGAAACAATTTTATGTTGCATTCTTCTCCCCCTAAACATATACTCGCATTGTTCCATTTTGAAACTTTTGAAATTTCTTGAAACATGCTGAAACTTTTTGAAAGCTTGCTGAAACATGATGAAAAATTTTTGAAACTTACTGAACCATGATAAAAATTTTAAAAACTTAGCTGAAACATGACAAGGAAAATTCTTCTCCTTTTTAAATGTGTGCTTACCCTCTTTGATCTTTTCTTAGGTCCATTCTCCCCCTTTTTGTCATCAATCAAAAAGGAAGTGAAAGGTCAAGCACTTAATTTTGTAAGTCTCACCCTTGATAGTTCAATTTTAGGAATTTCATAATAAATTAAAGTAGAAGATCTCATATAATTAACATGGAACCTTTCATAAGTAGAAAATTTCATACACATAATTTTATAAAAGGGATCATTTCATTAAGCATAAGATTTCATATATATAATTTCAAACCAAACATTCTAATACAAGCATTACAAACATCAAGTTCAAACATTTTTAATACATAAAAATCCTAGTACATTCTAAACACAAAAAGATAACCTAAACTACTCATCATCTGAGAAAACAACAGAAAGCTGAGCAGATGATCCAGTGCCACGTCCTTGTGGAGGAGGGCGGTAGGATGCATGAGGTGGCCTGGAGCGGGGGTGAGCAGAGGTAAAACTAGGTTGTGGAGGCAGTTGAAAAGGATGGGAAGGTGGCTGAAAGGCAATAGGAGCTAACTGATCACTGATAGTGGAGACCAAATGGTGAAGAAGGCCAATAAACATCTCCAACTTCTCAGATCTTCCACCAAAGGTCATAATCTGAGCTCTCAACTACCTCACCTCTTCAGCTATCCTGGCTATCTCCTCAGAGTCACGACTAGATTCAGATCCGTGATCCCTCATCTCTTGCATCAGCAGCCTTCCATTCATCATGTTCATTGAGTGCTCCAGCCTATCTAATCTCATCATCATCTGGGACAGGGTCTCGTTCATAGTGGAAATGTGGGGTACCATCATAAGATCACCTATAAACGAGCCACTATCCTCTGAACTCTGCTGGAGAGTGCAAATGTCACCTCTCTAATAATAAACTACAACTGATCCTGATTGAGCTCATTAGAGGTCCTCTGTGTTGTAGTGGGCTCCTCAGGATGCTGCCTAGTGCTTGGTCTAGCCTCCTCATATGAAGATGAAGATGGATCCTCAGCCTCAGCTAGCTCATCTGCCTCAACATCTCTGCCTCTTCCTCTAGTCCATCGACCATTAACCTTTATAAAACCCATTCGGCGTAGAGAGTGATCATTGTAGAAGTCCGAATGGTGCAGCTTGGTGAACTCTTCACCCTTCAATCTTACTCCAAAATATTTAAAGACATGGGTGAGAAGCATACCATAAGGAAGAGTAATCCTAACTCTGTTGATTGTTTTCCTCAATACAGTCAACATCAACTCTGAAAAATCATATGGGATGTCAGTGACAATGTGGTACATGAGGGTCAAATCCTTCTCAGTGACCAGATAAAAGCTACCAGTCCTGAGAATGAAGATTCTGGAGATGATATGATGGAGTAATCTCATTTCCACATTTAGGAAGTTGGCCTCCAAGCGGTCTACTCCCTCTCCATCCTCTATCCCAAGGATTGTCTCAATCCTATAAGCTCTATCCTCAAAGGAATCCTCACAAACTCCACTAGTAGGGACTCTCAAGATGTTTCCTATGGTGGCACGGTCAAGCTCAATGTTCACCCCTTTCACTACAGATGAGGTAGAGGTAAAATCAACATAAAGATTTTGGTAAAACTCCCTTATCAGTCTTGGGTAGATGGCAACCTCAGTCTTGCACATGAAGGCCCATCCCCTCTGTTGAAGCATCCTTCCAATGGAGAATCGTTCTCGTGAAAGAAATCCAAAATCCACGATTCTTCCATTGGAAATGGCTCTTGTGGACAAGGATTGGATGCCAGAGAACCTCGAGGGAGAGGGCACCGCAGGGGCTTGCGCGCCTCTCTCACGGGAGCTCTCCGAGGCTTCGCTCTGCCACGCACGAGATAGCCTCATCCGTAGAGCCATGGAGCTAGGGCACTAGATCTGGAGGAAAGGAGAGATCTAGAGAGGGTGGAGGGAGAGATTTTGAGAGATCTTGGCTTTAGGGAAGGGTTTGGAAGAGTTTGGGAGGAAATGGGAGAGAGGGAGACCAAGAGGCATTCGGTCTTTCTTATAGACCGAACATTCCAAGATGTTAGTCGGCTCCCATGCCGACTAACATGGAGAACATGACGCCAGAGCCCCAGAAAATCCAAGAAATTCTAATGAAAATAATTTTTATAAGCTACACATGTTATGGGATCATCTAGAGGGTTCAGTTGGACTAATTGTCATGATTTTTAAACATTAAAAGCATGTCCAAAAAAAATTTTAAAAATCAATCTATGTAGCTGACTCATTCTATCAAGGGGTCAAACATGCCAAGTTCTCTTCTAATTTCATAAAATCTGTATTTATCAAGGGGTTTTATAAAAATATCAGCTAATTACTTGTCATTACTAACGAATTCAAGAATTATATCTCTATTTTGAACATGATCTCTAAAAAAATGATGTCTAATTTCAATGTTTTGGTCCTAAAGTGCTGAATTGAATTTTTAGTTAAATTAATAGCACTAGTATTATCACATTTTATGGGAATGTCTTTAAGTTTAATGCCATAATTTTCTAGTTGTTGCTTAATCCACAAGATTTGAGCACAATAACTCCCAGCAGCTATGTATTAAGCCTCAACTGTAGATAAAGCTACTGATGTTTGTTTCTTGCAAACCATGAGATTAAGTTAACTCCTAAAAATTGGCAAGTTCTACTAGTTGATTTTTTATCAATTTTACAACCAGCAAAATCAGAGTCTAAATAACCAATCAAATTAATAGAGGATTGTTTAGCATACCAAAAACCAAGATTTTTAATTCTATTTAAATATTTTAAGATTCTTTTCACAACATTTAAATGTGTTTCTTTAGGATTAGCTTGAAATCTTGCACACATGCATACATTAAATAAAATATCAGGTCTACTGGCAGTTAAATATAAAAGAGAACCTATCATGCCTCTATAAAGCTTTAAATCTACAGTTTTACTACTATCATTCATATCAAGTTTGCATGATGAGCTCATTGGGGTACCGACATATTTGGAATTCTCCATGCCAAACTTCTTCAGAATTTCTCTTGTATATTTGCTTTGGCTAATGAAGATTTCTTCTTCAGTTTGTTTTATTTGAAGTTTGAGAAAATAGTTGAGTTCTCCCATCATGCTCATCTCGAACTCTCCCTGCATGAGCTTAGCAAAGTTTTGACACATGATTTCATTAGTAGCATCGAAAATGATGTCATCTACATAAATTTGCATAATGAGCATATCATCATTTTCTCTTTTTATAAACAATATAGTGTATACATTTTCTCTAACAAAATTATTACTTATCAAGAACTTACTTAATCTATCATATCATGCCCGGGGTGCTTGTTTCAAACCATACAAAGCTTTGTTCAATTTAAACACATGGTTTGGATGTTCATGATTTTCAAAACTGGGTGGTTGTTCTACATAAACTTCTTCAGCAATATATCCATTTAAGAAAGCACTCTTAACATCCATTTGAAATAAGTTGAAGTTCATGAAACATGCAAAAGCTAGCAATAATCTAATAGCTTCTAATCTAGCAACTGGAGCAAAGGTTTCATCAAAATCAATGTCTTCTTCCTGATTATAACCTTTAGCTACCAATCTTGCTTTATTCCTAATGATGTTTCCATGCTCATCCAATTTATTTCTGAAAACCCATTTAGTACCAATTATGGGATGATCTATTGGTCTATTAACTAAGGTCCATACATTATTTCTTTCAAACTGATTTAATTCTTCATGCATTGCATTTATCCAATCAGGGTCATCTTTAGCTTCATCAAAACATTTAGGTTCAATTTGTGAAACAAAGCTAAATGATTGCATGCATCTCTATATGAAGACCTAATTCTAACCCTTTGAGATGGACTACAAATAATAAGTTCTTTGGGGTGATTGTGGACATACCTCCATTCTTTTTTCAATTCTTGTGTACCTTGAGGTTCAGCTTGTTGGAGTGATTCAATGCTGTCTTCTTGATTAAGTTGTTCATTTGAGCCTTCTTTTTCCTTTAGTGTAATGTTATGCACTCCTTCTTTAAGTAAACCTGCATCATCAACTACATCCTTCTTCCTTGATGGAAGTTCATTAGTTTCATCAAATACTACATGAATTGATTCTTCTACCACTAAGGTTTTCTTATTAAATACTCTATAAGCTCTACTATTAGTAGAGTAGCTAAGAAAAATTCATTCATCAGATTTTGCATCAAATTTATCAAGATTAGATTTGTCATTGTCTAAAATAAAACATTTACATCCAAAAACATGAAAATATCCTATGTTTGGTTTTCTACCTTTCCAAAGTTCATAGGGGGTCTTTTTCAAAATTGATCTAATTAAAGCTCGATTCAAAACATACCATGTTGTATTAATTGCTTCAGCCCAAAAATATTTTGCAAGATTGCTTTCACACAGCATGGTTCGGGCCATTTCTTCAAGAGTCCTATTTTTTCTTTCAATTACACCATTTTGTTGAGGGGTTCTAGGTGCAGAAAAATTATGAAAAATTCTTTTTTCATTGCAAAAACTTTCAAAATTTTGATTTTCAAATTCTTTTCCATGATCGCTACGAATAGATGAAACTTAAAGATCTTTTTCATTTGTGGTTTTTCTGAAAAACTTTAAAAATGCAAAAAAAGCTTCATTTTTACTTGCTAAAAATAAAACCCAAGTAAAACGAGAGAAATCATCTATAATTATAAAACCATAACGTTTACCACCTACACTTGTGGTTCTAGTTGGTCTAAATAAATCCATGTGCAAAAGTTCCAAAGGCCTAGAGGTTGAAACCATATTTTTAGATTTGAAAGAAACTCTAGTTTGTTTTCCAAATTGGCATGCATCACAAATTTTATCCTTTTCAAAACTTAATTTTGGCAAACCATTTACTAAATCTCTTTTGACTAGTTTGGAAAGAAAATCCATGCTAACATGAGCAAGCCTACGATGCCATAACCAGCTAGATTCATTAAACTTAAAATTCATGGCAACTAGACATTCCATATTTTGATCATTTAGCTCATTTAGATCTACAATATAAACATTTTCATACCTATGACCAATAAATTTCATGTTATTATCAGCAGGATTTGTAACCATGCAAATAGATGATTCAAAGATGACTTTAAAACCTTTATCACATAGTTGACTAATACTTAACAAATTATGTTTTAATCCATCAATAAGAAGTATATTATCTATAAAGGTATGGGAAGTGATACCAATTTTACCAATGCCAATGATCTTCCTTGAGCATTGTCTCCAAAAGTAACAACTCCTCCATCCTTAGCTTATAAAGTGATAAATTGAGATTCATCACCCGTCATGTGTCTTGAGCACCCACTATCCAAGTATCATCTTCTTTTTGCATTTCGGATCACAAGACACACCTCTTCTTCACAGGCCATGAGACATAAGTTTGTAGTTTCTTATTTTTTATCATCTGAACTTGTATTATCACTGTCACTCTAAGTTGCCATCAAGGCTTTCTTCTTAGCCTTCTTAGGACCTTTCTTTAGTTGTGGGCAGTCAACCTTAAAGTTTTCTGGCTTCTTGCACTCATAGCATGTGAGAGGCTGCTCCTTTTCCTTGTCTTTGCTGAAATCTCCTTTTAACAGTGGCCTTCTCTTTACTCCTTGTTTCTTTTTCCTCATAAATCTTCTAAATTTTCTTGTGATGAGAGCAAGCTCATCATCCCCTTCACTCTCTTCAGAAGATTCATCACATTCATCCTTTTGATCTGAGCACTTTAAGGCCATAATTCTTCTCTTTTTGGACTCCTCCTCATCTAGATGTTGCTTGACTTGAATTTCATGGGCCATCAGTGATCCCATGAGCTCTTCTAGAGGAAGGATGTTGAGGTCTTTTGCCTCCTGAATTGCAGTTATCTTGGCTTCCCATGACCTAGACAAAGATCTCAGAATTTTTCTCACTAGATCACTGTTAGTATAGGATTTTTCAAGGCTTTTAAGGTCATTCACAATATCAGTAAATCTAGTAAACATATCAGTAATGGATTCATTTGGTTCCATTTTAAACAGTTCATATTTATGTACAAGCATATTGATTTTAGATTCTTTTACTTGATTAGTGCCTTCATGGGTGACTTCAAGTCTATCCCAAATCTCTTTAGCAGAAATACAAGTAGATATTCTATTAAACTTATTTGCATCAAGAGAACAATATAAGACATTCATGGCTTTAACATTTAGTTGAGCCATTTTTTTATCATGCTTATCCTAATCTGCTTCCGATTTAAGAATTTCAAGACCATTTGTTCTAAGAATGGGTGTGTGAGGGCCATTAACTATGATACTCCAAAGATAATAGTCAAGTGCTTGAATAAAAAATTTTATCCTAGCTTTCCAATATGTGTAATTTGTGCCATTGAATAAAGGGGGTCTATTTGTGGACTGACCTTCAGTCAACAAGGAACTCATTTGGGCTGCCATAGATCTTAGATTTTTTGTTGGTTAAGACAAATACAAGCAAGAGAACCTACTCTGATACCACTTGTTGCCCAGCTAAGCAACCCAAGAGGGAGGGGTGAATTGGGTTCTTTGAAAAATTTTAACAAGAAAGTGCAATATTTGCAAAACAATGAAATTGAGTGTGAGTGAAGTGTCAAACTAAGAACAAACCACAATATCAATTGTAGACACACACACAAACACAAAGATTTATAGTAGTTCGGTGCTAACCCTTGCACCTACGCCCACTCCCCAAAAATTCTTTAGAAATTTTCTTCACTAATCATTTTTCTAATTATTACAACCTAGCTAACTCAGCTAGCTTCTTATTTCCAGGCACAAAGGAGCCTTTACAATTCACCAATTACAGGTTTGACATACCCTTCACAAGTTTCAATAAAGTTAAAACTTAACAAGATACAAGAATAGAATAATTTCAGAAAACACAGCTCCTCAATGAGCAAATTAAAGCAATAATGGTACTTTACAGATTTTGAAGCTTTCTCCCTTAAATAAGCTTCCCTTCTTTGAATGCTTGAGTTAAGAGCACTTAATGAAGCTTCTGGAGTGGTTAGTGAGAGCTTTGAAAAGGCTTCAATGAATTTTCAAACTTTAGCAACAGGAACTTTTCAAAATGCAACAGGCTGAAATCTCTATGGATTTAACTTGATAAATCTCACTTTTTCTCATTTATAGTCCTTCAAAAATCCATTTAATCTCCTGATAATCCATCTCATTAATTCGTATTTATAGTTTGTTGAATGATTGGACCATTGGAGTAGCCGTTTTCGACCGTTGGAATGTCAGAACTAGCCGTTGCAAGTCTTCTCAGGGTGTTAGTCGGCTCCATAGCCGATTAACCTGAGATTTTTCACATCCCAGGCCAAGTTAGTCGGCTCTAGAGCCAACTAACATAGGTAAACCTTCTGTGTTTGCCACAGTAGTCGGCTCTAGAGCCGACTAACTTGTGGATCTTCACTGTATGGCCACAGTAGTTGGCTCTAGAGCTGACTAACTCATGAATTTTCTCTGTAAGGCCTTCTGTGACACATTTTTGACTTGATAGCTTGTATGTAGGTTGGTTAAAGGCTTCAAACTTTCATTCCACGTTTCAGTAGCTGCTGTGGGAATTGACTAATGTCTCTAAAACTTGACAGAATCATTCCACGGATAAGAAAACTCATTGTACCAAGGAGAATAAGTACCATAGCTTTCAAAACTTAGACTTTTTTCATTTAATAACTTTGCCAAACATCTGAGTTTCACTTAATTTGAGCTTGAATCATCCTTCTCAGATCTTGAAACTCTCTCTCTTGAACTATAGACTCATTTTGAAGCTTAGAATCCATTTAAATGTTCTTGGTGACTCTTGTATGCCTGCATGTCATTGTGATTCTTCACCAAAATCATTAGTAACCTACTTAATTATTTTGTGATCATTAAAATCAATACGAGGTCAACAATTCTTATTAAATATTTAACAGAGAATTATCTTTCTTTTGTAGTTATATACATAGATGCATTCATATATATATATATATATATAATATACCTCAGTGTTTCTTTGCTCAAATTGGTTAATATGAGTTCAATATCAACCATGCAGATTGTTGGATGTAATGTGCTGACTTTGAATTGCTTGTATATAAAAATTTTATGATTTAAATGCTCATAATTTATGCATCAAATAATATAGAAACATCAAATTTTGTAAGCCTATATATTATATATTAGATGACACTAAGTTACATTTGTTGTTAACTTAAAAGAGATTCATTTTTTTGAATCAGATGATTAGAGTTTTACATTAATGATTTGAATCATTAAATATGGTGCACTATCTCTAAATCACTTGTATAACAAAATCATATGATTCGAAAACTTTTTACCTATTGTAACACAAGTATACTTTTTTTGGAATTAGATGAAAGTGTCCTATATGAATGGTTCGAGCTATTTGATAGTGATCTATCAATTGCTTACACATCAAATATTATATAATTTGAAGATTCATAATTTATACATTCAATAGTAAAAATATAAAATTATTCTATATTATTTAAATCATTCAATTTTTGACAACTTGATATGTGTGTATATATTTTATCAATGATGACAAAGATGGGGTTTGTCCCTAAAAAAAAAAAAAGAAAAAAAAAAAAAGAGAGAGAAGAAGAAGAAGAAGAATACAATTGCAGTGCCATATTGCACCTGTTACTTCTTGAAGTTTCAAATTCATGGGCAATGACCATTATGGTCTGAGTGCATTCATAGCATGGGACATCTAACATCCAGCTATGGTAAGTTTTATAATAATAAATATTCGAGCTCATAAACATTTCAAAGGAAACATATCTCACCTTACATCAAAATTAACAATATTAAGGATACCAATTGAATGGGTAAAGTTTCTTATCAGGTATGGATCAATGAGTGTCATCATCCATAATAGTTCTTGAGGAAGAAAAAAGTACCATAAAGCCTGACCCAAAACAAGCATCTAGCAGCTGGTGCTGCACTTCTCTATTGCTTCTTTTAAATCAATACCTACTAGAAAGAATTATGTGTGATATTTTCTGCATTCCAATTCCTTATGGAAAAGTCCACCTGACATCAATTTTTAGCAAAATCTAATTTAACGAGCTCAAAGAATTCACTGCAGGATTGACTGCTAGCTTGTTGTTTGGTGGAGATGTTGATTGGAAGCTTCCCTGAGCCCTCCAAGGTGCATTGGAAATTGAAACCGGTCTGCCACATGAAAGCCCTCCACTTGGGCATGCACATGTGAAGAGAGTTCAGCTCCTCCTCATCTTGGCTCACCTTACACTCCCATCCAAGGTCCAGCACTCCAACTTACACAAAATAGTGGCCAATACAGAGAAGAAGTCCAAGCTTAGTCTCACCTGGTACTGAGCGCAGCTGGCTCAGCTGCGAGGCACCAAGTAAAAGGAGTAGGTTTTAGTACAGCTGTGCTACTGTAGTCTTAGCTGTGCTCTGTGCCAGCCCATGATGTGTGTTCTATTGTGCCCATCGTCTGTACTTACCTGCCCTCTGGAATGCCTCCATTCCTCTCTATAAATTGAGGGGTTCTTTCTCATCCCTTGTCAGCATTGCAAGAGCTTAGCAGTCTCTCTTGCATCTTTCTTTGCCAGGCATTGCCTTCCATGGCTCTCTCCAATTCCTTTGTGGCATTTCTTTTACTCTTTTTCATCCTTGCGGTTCATCTTGTTGATTCTCGCCCCACACTTGATCATCGTTTGGTAAGTTTCATGCAATGTGTAGCACAGCCTCGTATTTTTTTTTTTATGTATAAATGTATGGAATTTCATTTCTTCCTATTTTTTCTTCTTTATTAATTTACTCTTTAGTTCGGTATTTTAGACCTCTGAAAAAGAGTCCAAAAGGCAGGAAACCTGGCTAAAATAATGTCATTCATCCTAACCATGAGTGTGGTATCTTCTTCTTTTTTTTTTTTTTTTTCTTTTATGGTCTAAAGTGTGATGATGGGAGGTACAGTTGAAATTTAGATCATACATGACTCCTCATGTGACTGAAGCAATTCTGTGCTTCTCAACTTGTTAGCACCCAATAGGGTATAAAATTAGGATGGTGTGATAACAAAGTCACAAATGGAGTCATCTAAGTTGGGGTCCTGGCTATCCTGCTAGCATTGCTCTTTCTTTGTTAACAGAGCAAAGTTTCTTTCAGTGAACTAGCAAATAAAAGACTTTGGGTTCACTCCAAGTTGCCTTCTGTCTCTTCTAGTGCACTTTGCTTGTAAAATGACTTGGATGGCATGAAGCCCTTCGGACTCAGGGGAACGGGTGCACTCTCCGAGACTTGCTACAATGAATAAAAACGAGTGTCCTCCTTCCAATATTTTTTGTCCAAGGAAATTAAAGTAGACACAGCCCTACCAAGTTAAGATGCTTTAACTTGTACAACGTAGTGTCAAGTTCACTCATTATGATTTGTATGCAGGTTATGAGCAATGAGAGATCTCTCCTTCAGGCGCCTAAGCCTTCAATAGGTATGGCTCACTCCTTAATCTTAACTAGCTGGCCCCTGGCAAGATTGATTGGAATTCCAAGCGTAGAGGGGGACTGACCACTGATGGTTGTTGGCTTATTGATGTTTTCCAGACTGTGGATCGAAGTGTGCGGTGCGGTGCAGCAAGTCATGGAAGCCAAAGATGTGCAACAAGATGTGTGGGGCTTGCTGCAACAAGTGCAGCTGCGTTCCTCCCGGCACTTCTGCGGAAACCCGTGCCATGTGCCCTTGCTATGCCAGCATGAGGAATCCTAAAGGCCAGCTCAAGTGTCCTTAGATGCCGTTCTTCTCGTCTCCTTGAGACCTTAATGCTAAGTTGGCTGTTAAAAATTAGACATGATGAAGAAACATAAGAGTTGAACTTGAGAAGCTTTGGGATGACCACATTAGTATTTGCCTTGAGAGAATCTGTACTGGGTGTTGACCACTAGGCAATCTTCAAAAATAAAATATACTGAATTGTTGTTTATTTCAAAACAGAGTTCAGTGGCTTCTTGTGGGTGATACAGTGAGGTCCTTCATGGTTCCTTGAAACATAGCAGGAAATAAAAGTGGAGTTTCAAAAATTGAGCAATGCCGTACCCATGTTTAGTCTTATAACCTCTAGCTCTGTTTATATGCTCCAAAATAAACAATGAACGGGCTTGTAATGAATTTCCTTGATTACCAATGTGGGTGGTGACATGAAAGCATGGAAGGTGTCTTGCAAATTTGGGACAATGAACTTTAAGACTATAAATTTCTCCAAAAAAAAAAAAAAACTTTGACAACACAATAGAAGGAAGGGATAATCGACGAGAAAATGTATAACAAAGAAAGGTGGAAGCTCTCAAAGCTGTGGGATTTGGAGAAGTAATAAATACCCCGAGGAAAAAAGATGAGATAGGGAAGCTCTGTTGTCATTTTTGACTGCAACGTTTTATGAAGCTCATTGTGCTGGTATAAATGGCTCACTTTTGCGGGAATTTGAATGGTATTCGGATGGACCGTGTTTAAAAGCTGGACATCTTCAGATTATCACACGAACTTAAAAGCCTCTATTACTTGGTTTTAGCCTACTTTTTTTGCGTGTCCAGTACAAATACTTTGCAGTTTATCTATTTTTATTTAATGTTCATCTGTTTGTTTGTTCGTTCATTTGATTGTTGAAGAAAAGAAGAGATGAGATCTATCTGGTAAAATTGTCCAAATCCAAATATTTATAGCAATAAATTTGCACATATAGATTCATTTGATTGCTGGAAGAACTGTTCAATAGGCTGATTTTTCTCTGTTTTTGAGCTTGCTTTAGAGTGAAATCGATATTTGAAAGGAAAGAAACTTGGATATCGATGAGGTTCATCAAACAAATAAGATCACAGTCTACTTTAGAATAATCAAATTATAGGAGAATGAGTAAATATTCAAGTGCACTTGAACATAGGACAACATCAAATCTCCATATATCCAGTTATAGCCTGAAAGTCCAGCTCTATCATGAAGAAATTTCTGGTTCGCATGCGTGTAAAATTATACATGTTCACTCTTCATTTTAAGTTCACTTATATTCAAATATCTTACTCTAAAAAAAGCACGAGCTTGTGTAGAGTGAGCGTGGATTCTCTGC
Organism: Metroxylon sagu; assembly: GCA_017589505.3. Classification (NCBI taxonomy): domain Eukaryota; kingdom Viridiplantae; phylum Streptophyta; class Magnoliopsida; order Arecales; family Arecaceae; genus Metroxylon; species Metroxylon sagu. The sequence continues at coordinate 2,848,443 of JACVBY030000665.1, read as the reverse complement.
TGTGCACACAGAGTTCCACTTCCTATTTAAGATGCAATCTGGATTATAGTTTCTTGCGCTGCAACACAGAACAAAAACTAACCGGCACACTCAAGCCTAAATGACTTGGGTATGAAGGTTAAAATCTTGCATTTTTTTTTTTTTAAGGCTGAAACCCTAAATGACTCCAATCTAAAATAACATAAAAAATTTCAGATCAAATTAAGTCAGTTAATGGATGCTCGATGGCCCTAAACAGCCTGAAAATAGTATCCAGGAGAAAATGCAAAAGCTTTCATCACCTCTCTTAAGTGGTTATTTGGATATGAAGATAAAATATATTTCTAATTTTATTTATTTTAAATTTTAAAATTTTTTTAGATGGCATTACATGATTTTATGAATTATTCATTAATTATATATATATATATATATTAATAATTTAATATTTTTTATTCTTTAATATATAATATAGCTATTGTTAATAAGACTCAACAAATGATGAGATTAAGAGTGGATTTTTCTAAATTAGTATTGTTGAAAGATCAATATCAACATCTTTAAACATCCTTGAGAAGGTGATAGAGAAGTAGAATCAAACATAATTTTACTATTTTTTGTTTATAAGATTAACTATATTTTTAATATCTACTCATTTTGTTTTATATTCTTATCAATGATTTGATATTAATATTTATTTAATTTTAAACATACACTTTTATGGATGGTTGCTTAATTATATTATCTTAATATTTTATGAGTTTACAGCTATCGGTACTTACTCATTCTATTATTTTGTATCTAATTATTCTATCATTTAAAGTAAAAGATAAAAAAAATGAATCGATCATTAATAAATTACTTAAAAAATAATATATATATATATATATATAGTAATTTTTAAAAAAATCTAAGCTCCAAAATAATCCATGAATTAATTAAAATTTAACCAATCTAGATTAAATTTAATTGACATGGATTCCCTACCATGCTATTGCTCCAACATAGATTAATAGAAAAGCTGAGCGACAATTTTTTTTTTGGCATCCTCTCCTATGATACTAAAATTTTGAGATGCTTTATGAAAGTCAAATTCTAATCACTAATCTTTTGAGAAGAATTCAATCATTAATCTAAAAGTTTATCTAATACGAAATAATTGCAGGTTTGATTGTTAGCACGTTGATTAGCGTGATTAGTGCATGCAAGTGTTGGATGGAAGCTTCCACGAGCACCCAAAATGCATTGGAAATTGAAGCTGGTTTGCCACATGAATGTTTCAATTTAATCATTCACGTGAAAGAGTTATTCCGCTTACAATTTATTCATCTTATATCAACAACCATGGTTCAATTAGGAATGACAATCAGATGAGTAAACTAGGGCAAATTTCCATCCCTATCCTTGTCGGAGAAAAAACATTTCTGCCTCCCTCCTCCCTTTTTAAAAAAGAATTTTTTTCATGCCTACTCCCACTACGCGAAGAATGAAAAATCTCTATCCCTATTTCGACTCCATTTTATTTCCCTACTAAGGGTAGCAAACTGTGTTAGCAGGTTTTAAATGGATCATATCAATTTAGACCCCATTTGAGATACTTGTTATTGAGAGAGACCAACAACAACTGTTTATCTTCAATAATCTGATATAGTTATTTTCCAATAGCTACCCCAAATAAAGTTTTAAGAGTATCACAACAAATTAGTCAACCTAAGTCTAACTCGTTTATTAATCATAATAAAAATCTAGACCCAAATTCGGCTTATGTGTTATATAGGTTATATAACATAACACATGTAATTTGTTTAATAAGCAGGTTGTGTTCGAATTGAAACGAATGTATGACCTATTTTCAACATGTATAAGTTGAAATCAAACTTTAATCCATCTAACCTATATAGCCCAAGTAACTTATCTAATACTAATTCAATCATAAAATAATTATATATCTACAATCATGAGCATAAAATTGTATATTAGTCCATTTTCATTCATTAGATTTTATAAGATGATAAAATAATGATCTTGGCAGCTGAAAATTAAAAGGTGAATCTAACCTAGATAAGTCATATAAGTCTAATATATCATGTTTAGATTTATAGGTTATGTTATATGAATTTATCCATTTAATAATCAAGCTAATTATAGGTTAATTTTGAATTAGCGGGTCAACTTGAGATTCAATTTATTTATTTATTATATTTAATGGATCAACCTAATTTTATTTCAAATCCATTTATGCTCAACCTAAAATGACTAATTTCGTATTGAGTTTGAATCATATTCATAGATCATGTTAAAGTTGCCACTCCAATCTATTCCCATCCATCCCTAATGATATATATGAATTTTATTAAAAATTATAAAGTCAATAATATATCAGAAAAAACTTAAAGATGATGAAAGAAGGAGATTAGGGTTGAGAAAAATGTATATTAATATATATGAGTATAATTTTATATATATAAAAATATAGAAAGGTATTGTGATATTTAAGTATAGGACTAATAGAATAAAGGTAGGGATATATTAATTTTCGTTCTTGCCAATGGGGATAAAAATAATTCCTATTCTCATATCCATTCTCATAAAAGATGAAATATTTTCATTCTAAAATAGGATGGATTTTTGACCTATAAGTTGAAATTATCATTTTAAAGTTCAGTTGATGTTGGAGAGTACTAATTATTATAGAGGAAGGAGAAGTTTATTATAACTTGGTGGTGGCCATAACTGGCTTGGATCTGAGGGTCCAAGTAAAAGACTAGATTTTCAATACATCTTTGATCTTAGCCGTGCTTTGCGGCCGCCATGAGGCCATGGCTTGCATATCCTGTCCCTATGTTCTTCATTTACCTTCCCTTGGACATGCCCAAAAATTCAATGTAATTATCTTCTATTTCCCTGTATACGAATGGAGCTCTCAGCTGTGATCATTTTCTATGGTTCCCTCTAATTCCTTTGTTGCATTTCGTTTGCTTTTCAATCTGGCAGCTCATCTTGTTCATCCGCAACCCACACTTGATCACTATACGTTGAGTCCATGCAATGCGTACCTCAGACGTATATACGTTGATGCAAATTTGTTTCTTTGATTTCACTAACTTTTATCCACTATGGAAACTAAATGAACGCTGCATTGACAAATTAGATGTTTTTTATCTTTATTTTAACGTACGATGCTCTCTACTTATGATTTGTAGGTAATAAATAATGAAAGATCTTTGCTCTTGGCACCTATGCCTACGTCCATGATGATTCCGTTTCACTCTTGAGGTGGCAACTGGCTAGATTGATTTGGAATGCCAAAGCATAGAGGAAATCGATGGTAGAACCAATGGTCCAAAATCCTCTCTCTTCTAGCTTACTCTCATGTACAAATTTACGATCATGTACGCTTGGCAGAATTAAAATACATTTTTAAAATTCTTTATTCCTCTCTTATTTTACATATGCTTATATAAAAAAGAGATTAATCATATCTTATAAAAATTATAATTCATATCTCATAAAAATTAAAAAATAACTCTTATATGAATTAAGAGCCATATCTTTACTTAGTATGTTTTTATTGGACTCGTAATAAATTATAATTTTTATGAAGTTCATAGTAACCTTCAACATCAAATGCTGATGGTGTTGGCAGACTAATGCTTCAAGCCTAAGGCAGATCTTTTTAGATCTGATTTGTCAATTTGAAGCTTTTGAGAACTAGCATGAAAAGAAACTTTTTCAACTTGATCGGCTTAGAAGATATTTTTATTTTTATTTTTATTTTTTTTTTTGCAACATTGCTTTTACTTGATCGCGGTGAACACAGTAACCAAACAAAATGTAGTGCAAGTCCTTCCAAAAAAATATTTTTTTTTCAAAAAAATCTGAGACAATCAAATGAGCCCTTAGATTAGAAGGGAGCCGTTCCTCCCCTCTTGGAAAAGCGAAGGAAAGAAAAGGGATGAAAACTCTTTTAGTCTGCTGTGTCTTTTTATACGTACGTTTGCTGGCAATTTTTGAGTGCGCTCAAGGAAAGCGACCGGTGCAGAGCAGGGAAGAGGCTGAAGATTTAATGTGAGCTATGCTATAAGGAATGCGGATGCGTCCCCTCGGGCGGTTCTGTTGAAGCCCGTGCCATGTGCTCCTGCGATTTCTAAGTTGAAAAATTCGTAAAGGCGGCCCAGGTGTCAGTAGAAACATTCATCTCATGTCATATCCGCAGTTATTGCCTTTGACTGACCGAAGACTGAAGTTGTGATCAAAAGCATATAATTTAAACCTTATAATTTTTTTAAAAAAATCTAACTTAATTTTATACTTAATAAAATAACATAAAAATTTTTATATTTCATAAGTTTTACCATTCTAAACTCGCTTGCCTAAACTGCTAATATTATTATTATTATTATAAAAATATATGTATTATAAGTAATAATTATTTAGCAGTAAAAATGATCTCATGAAAGATTTATTATTTATCGAATAATGCTTTGATAAATTTTAAATAATTTATTAGCGTATAAAAATATTATTTATTTAATAATTAAATAATATTTTATGATGATTATTATTCTATATTTTTATAGCAATTAAGTCATTGGTACATATAAATGAAAGGTTTACAACATACATGTAACTAAGTCATTGGCACAATGCCTACGCAAGAGAACGCCTAACAGCAGAGGAATGATAACCTTATCCGAAGAGCGTCTGATCAATCTTTGTCAGCATCCATATCCACGTTTTCTAGAAAATATCTTACAATCTGGGCAACGGAGATGTTGTGGAGGGATTCAATATGGATAGAACAGCAACGTTGAGCAAGGTTAAGGTATAATTTTTTTTTGTTTTTTTGACGATTTCGTCTTGTGTGACGAGGTAGACTGCACTGGTATCAAAACTTGAAAAATTTGAAGGCTAAAAATGTGTAAAAATTAATTTCAAAAAAGATTTACGGACTATGAATAAATCATTTGTTATGTACCTCTCGAGCAGCATCTCAATGGTGCAGTGACTTGTATTGCATCTATGATGTTCCTCTAAGACTTCGACCCCACCTCGCTTGGAATTTTTCCAAAGAAGAAAAGAGTGGTCCAAGCATGCCATCTCTGGTACCGAACTTTCAAAGATCGATCCTTTTCGGCGTCATCATAAAGAAGGAAATTACAAAGAACAGTGTGAAATGAAACTGACGGACGGGAGGATACGAGCGTTGCTTCTAGATAAAAATTTTCTAGAGTCATGGAGAATTTAAAGCGACATTTTTCACTCTCAGTGGAACTGTCCATCAAGGAGAACAGTATCATTTTGTCTCTTTATATGATGCAATTAGAAGAGGGGAAAAAACGTTAGGCGCGCCTCCCTCTTTTCATCGTCTGCCCACTTATTTATGATGATTAACCAAAAACAACTTCGGGAATATATTTAATTAATTATCATTAATCTTTTCATAGAAGAGAAACCTTAATGCTAAACAACAGGGTCCAGCCGCATCGGGACCGCGCCTTCCTTCGCGGCTCACGTCTCAGCGTTATGGCTCGCCTGATTCCACGCCTTTAAAGGCGAACAAACCTGGCAATCTCTCTCCTTCTTGACGCCCCTTTATCCCTCTCACTCTCTCTCACTCATTACGTTGCAGAGGGGAAATTGAAGTGCAGTGCAGACGACGCCATGGACCGGATGAGGCCCAACGCCGCCAACAGCTGCCCGCTCACCCCTCTTGGCTTCCTCGGGCGCACGGCCACCGTCTATGGCGACTGCCCCTCCGTCGTCTACCGCCGCACCGTCCACACCTGGTCCCAGACGCTCCGCCGCTGCCTCAGCCTCGCCTCCTCCCTCTCTTCCCTCGGCATCTCCCGCGGCGACGTGGTATCGATTCCATCTCCTCCTATTCCCACCCAAGATCCCATCTTTTCCCTCAACTGATCCCAAATCCCGGATAAATGTTCGATCTTTTGGCTAAAAATTTGATCTTTTGGCTAAAAATTTGAACTTCTGAAGGTCTCGGTCCTGGCGCCCAACGTGCCGGCCATGTACGAGATGCACTTCGGCGTCCCCATGAGCGGCGCCATCCTCAACACCATCAACATCCGCCTCGACGCCCGCACCATCTCCATCCTTCTCCGCCATAGCGGCTCCAAACTCGTCTTCATCGATCCCCTGTCCCTTCCCCTCCTCCGCGACGCCCTCCGCCTCCTCCCCGACTCCCACCAACCCCCCCGAGTAGTCCCTATCGAAGACCCTTACGAAGAGAACGCCAAAACCTCCGACCTTTCCGCTGCTGGCGGCGGTCTCACCTATGAGAAACTGCTCGAGATGGGCGACCCGGAGTTCAATTGGGTCCGCCCCAAGAGCGAGTGGGACCCCATGATCCTCAATTACACCTCCGGCACCACCTCCGCCCCTAAAGGCGTCGTCCACTGCCACCGCGGCCTCTTCATCATCACCGTCGACTCCCTCATCGACTGGGCCGTCCCCAAGCGCCCGGTCTATCTCTGGACCCTCCCCATGTTCCACGGCAACGGCTGGAGCTTCCCCTGGGGCATCGCTGCTGCCGGCGGCACCAACGTCTGTCTCCGCCGCTTCGACGCCGCCACCGTCTACGCCGCCCTCTCCACCCATCGCGTTACTCACATGTGCGGCGCCCCCGTTGTCCTAAACATGCTCGCCAACGCCCCGGACTCCGCCCGCAAGCCCCTTCCTGGCCCGGTCCAGATCCTCACCGCCGGCGCTCCGCCGCCAGCAGCGGTGCTCCACCGAACGGAGGCGCTAGGCTTCTCCGTTAGCCACGGGTACGGGCTCACCGAGACGGCGGGGCTGGCGGTGTCGTGCGCTTGGAAGGGGGAGTGGGACCGGCTGCCGGCAGCGGAGCGGGCCAGACTCAAGTCACGACAAGGTGTTCGCACTTTGGCCATGACTGAGATCGACGTCATCGACGGCGCCACCGGCAAGAGCGTCAAGCGGGACGGCGCCACGATGGGCGAAATTGTCCTCCGAGGCGGGTGCGTGATGCTCGGCTATCTAAAAGACGAGGAGGCAACTAGGCGAGCAGTGCGGCCGGATGGATGGTTCTACACCGGGGACGTGGTGTTATGCATGCAGACGGATACGTGGAGATCAAGGACCGGTCCAAGGACGTGATCATAAGCGGCGGCGAGAATCTGAGCTCGGTGGAGGTGGAGTCGGTGTTGTATGGCCACCCGGCGGTGAACGAGGCGGCGGTGGTGGCGCGGCCGGACGAATACTGGGGGGAGACGCCGTGCGCGTTTGTTAGCATAAAGGAAAGGGTGGGGCCGACGCCAACAGAGAAGGAGGTGATTGCTTGGTGCCGGGAGAGGATGCCGCACTACATGGTACCGAAGACCGTGGTGTTCAGGCCGGAATTGCCGAAGACATCGACGGGGAAGGTTCAGAAGTATGTCCTGAGGGAGATGGCGAAGGCCTTGGGGTCCCCTCGGCCGAGTCGGATGTAGGGAATTTGTTGACGGCGAGCTGGGTCTGGTGGGGGTTGGATCTAATAATGTTTTCGGCCTGCGATCGGTATCTTGAGGTGGAGTATGCTGGATCGTATTACCGTTGGGTTTTGGTGGGGCGATCCTATCTATCTGTTTTGAAATCATCAAATATTTGGAGATAAATTAAGAGATATGCTGTCTTTGATACGAAGAACGTTCTTCGAATATGTGTAAAAAATATTTGTAATTTTTATTTTAAAATATAAATTAGTTAATACAATTATTGTACCTAGAAGGTATCAAATAGATATTAATATTCAATCCACATTTGCTTGTGATTTACTTTTTGCCCTTTCCTTCTCCTTTATTTATTTATTTATTTTTTTCTTTGTATATATCCTAACTTCAATTAATAAATTTGATGGGGTTATACAAAGCTATCGATCTCCTTGCAAATCATACCTTTTCTTTCTTACTAAGCTTTTTTTGATCTTAGCGCTTTCCTTCTGAACCATGAATTTATTTTAAGGCTGGTGCCATAGAGATTCTATTCATTAGGTAATGATAGCATCTGCTATTATTAAAAAAAGGAAAATGACGAGAACTCTTCCCATCATCTTTCCTCAAAAAAAAAAAATCAATCCATATTTGATATGCATATAGCATATGATTTGAAGTATGCATATTTTATACATCAAGCATGAGATGTGATTTATGATAGAAATCATGGATCTTCAAAGAGCTTTAGGATGATTTGAAGTGTCTTACAACATAGACCTCTCCAAAATTTATCCTTTTCTATATCACGCTATTGAAGGATAATTCATATTTCATATAAAATATATTGAACATGAAACATTCATATAAAACAAATAGAGCTCCTTTTTAAATGGATCAAGCTAGGGAGTGGGGACCATGTTTCCATGTGAAAGGATCTTACAAAAATTATTAAAAAAAAAACATATATGGTACGTTGACATGAATTATGGTATACCAATGTAAGAAAATAAAGATGATATCCCATCCTTAACCATACACATGTTTGATGTCATTCTACCACTGAAAATATATATACAAATATTGCACATGGCAGCTATCCAGGGAATAGAAACTTATTGGTTGACAATCTTGAAACCTTGATGAAGGACCTTCCCATTTTATTAGCTTACTAGATAGAATTGTGTTAATAAATGTATCAATCAAGGTGATCCTTTATTCCCTTACTTTTTGCCATCAACCATAATATTACAAGCCAAGTGAATCCAATCTTGCATTACAAATTATTTTGAGCACCGGCGGACCAGGTCAGCCTCAAGCAAGTCCGAAAGTGTCAACCTCAAGCTCAAGTCCGACATAGTCCACATCAAGCTTGAAGGTATCCATCACAAGCCGTCCTTGATTAGGTTTGTATTTTCAGACCAGCTTGGTCTCCTATTGGATGAGTGGCTTGGCTTACGAGTTGGCAACTCCACAACCATTTGATCTCATGTTTGACAATCTATTTGTAAGTTGTATCAATTCTCCATTATCATCTGGCAAGAGAATTATTTGTATGTGCTTTAGGGGAGTTGTCCGGTATCTCTTTTGTTTACAGAGTATGCGATTGTTCAAGCCACAATAATTTATAGCTTAAATGGAAATGGGAAGGAGGCGGAAAACTCCCAGCATTATTTTGTCTATACATTTCTATTATATATCTGAAATCCCTTCCCTTCACCATCCGTTAATTGTATTATATATCTGAAATGCCCACGTAGAACCTATGCTAATGATAAGTATTAAATAATATTTCAGTCTGCTTAAAATTCCATTGAGGCATTCATGTAAGCAAGAGTTGGTTACGGGGCAGGTGGGCTGCTCAGCTTGAAATATCAAGGCATCTTAGATGAGAGAGAAAAAAATTGAGATTAAGATTGCTTACCTGGGATCGGATCGGATCAGATCGAATCTAACTAAAATTATAAATCCGATAGCTGGATCACATTGGCACTAAGCATGAGCATTAAGCTTAGTTACCCAAGCCTAGTCCAAACTCTACTCTTAATCAACCATCAAAAAAAGTCGTACAGAGGACATATAAGTTGGAAATGGATATTTAGGTAAAGTGAGGGGTTTAAGGTGCTAGACGGACGTTTCATGGCTCCTGTGAAGCAGCAACGAATGAGCAATCTGGTGGTAGAATTTATGTTACAGTGGGAATTTTAATGACAATTGAAAAAGTGAAGGAAGGAGAATGAGGTGTCAACGTTTCACTTTACCAGCGAAGTACCTGACATGTCGCATGAGGTCACGAGTTGGATCTTTCATGAATCGCATTATTGCTGCACAAAATAGCGAGCCAAAGCTAATTTTTCGTCCAGATTAGACAAGGGATTGGGTGTGATGCTACTTACGCACGGGATGACCAAATCTTTTCTGGCGTTACCTGATCAGATGAACTGATCTGTAGGATTAATTATTAAGGTAATGAAAAGATAAGCGCACTCTCATAGATACTAATATTTAGAACATTGCTTCGTTTTTAAGTTGAGTATTTAAATTTTTTAATTAAATATATTAATATATAAAATTTATTTAATAAAATATATATTTTTATAATCATTAATAATAATTTCATGAATCATCCTAATTGGCATATTGGATAATAAAAAAAACTGATATGATACCATGCAACGCTTAAATGATAACAGTGAAGGATAAAAAATGAGGATGGAAAAAGTATTCATGTGGACTTTAGAAATAGAAGGTTGAAAGTAAAAAAATATTTTTTTTTATTTTCACATCCTTCATTAGTTTTTGTCGGGACCTCTTCCCGACACATGCCAACTTATAGAAATTTGGCTAGAGTTCTACTAGTCTTATGGTATGGACCATAAAGCATAAGTGAACCCTATCAAATTCCCATAAGTTACATGCTTAACATACATAATCCTGTCAATAACATTTAACCTGCTCAGTTTAATCACATATGTCATCAAACCACAACAGCTAATTTATTTGATCCTGCTCAGTTTAAAAACATCTTATACATACACATCACTATTCATCTCCAGGCCAAATCTGATATTTGCATCATATAATTACAACTTCACAGATATAAATATACATATATCATCATCTCAATCATCACTCTTAACATACGAAAGTACCTTACAATCCCCTTTACATCCATCAACTCCTTCTTCAAACACTAATAACATATACAAAAAAATTTCGGTACTGAAACTAGGATGTTAAGCCTACCTGCTTAGTTTTTGAATATTTTAAACTCGAAATTTCACTTCCGAAGAATTTCTAACACTGATCTGAAATAAAAATGTGAACACAAGAGGGGTGAGACCTAAGTCCCAGTGACTGGATAACCATCTAACTATGAAAAGAAGTTGAGAACCACGTTATAAGCTCATAAGTATATCAGCACAACATATCGCAATCGATACATAAATTTTTATAAATGAGATAAGTTAACTTATAAGTTAGCTTATGCTTCCAATAATATAATTTAAATAAAGAATTACCACATTTATAAAATTCCATGATGATGGGCTGGGTGTGCTACCACTAAGGTACATCCCTACAGTCGTCCTCCTGCAGGTGTACTCTCAGTGGGTGAGTGTACTGAGCGCCGAGGATCCCCGCACCACATGGCACCCCTCACATGTGCGGTTCACCCCAGGTGTGAACTTGCCCCTTTTTTCCTGGCCTCCTGATTGCCCCTCCCTTGGGCTAATATCTCTGAGCCACCTTGGCTCGTATAGTATCTTAGCTCTTTACTGAGCTGTGATTTTTTGCCCCATTGGGCTGCTTGCAATCTGCCCCATTGGGCTGATCTAGCTTGTACTCCTCCCTGGCCTAGGGATCATAGTACGATCGAGTCGCAAGGAGGTGCCGGCTATAATAGTGTGTGCAATGCTCATGCTATGGCACAGTCTACAGGGTGATCAGCCCCATAGATGCCCCAATGCTATTTATGTTGTATGCTGTAAAAATACTCAAGTATAAGTTTATAATCCAATATACAATCAGCTATATTTTCTTGAAACATTTCTATTCATGCATGCACATGCATTACTTTGAAATATAACTCTGAAGGATAATTTCCATGCTTTATTGAAACATATGTTTTATCTAAGAAATGCTTTTTCATGAAACTCTATACTTTGCTAAAACTCATGCTTTGTCTGAAACTCATGTCTTGCTTTAAAACATGCTGTAAATCCATATTTATTCTTTAAACTCATGCCTTGCTTTTAAACATGTTTTACAAATATAATAACATTATAACCGGTTTCTTATTTCCCATATTTGATTTCTGAAGATACTATACTTTGTATAATACACTCATTTTGTAGCAAAATATCACTATACTATTATAAAACATTTCACAAAATAGATGAGAAACCCACTCACCTGCTATTTCTTCTTTTCCACAGTTGCTACCCCTCTTGAAAAGGCTCCTTTACTTGATTTCCTTGACCTATATTACCACATATGAATTTATTTAGGCAACAGACACCTAGGTTTTTCCATGAAACATGCATGCATGCCCCTTAAATGCATACCAAAATTCTCTACCTTTTCCTCTTATCATTCGGTTTCATAACTACATGGATTCATCACCCTTACATGGTATCATGCTATCTCTTAAGCTGGATATGAAAATGATATAAGAAAAAGGTTTCATTCTACACATCACATACTAGGTTTTTCATCTTTTCCTCCATCAAACATAAATCCTCATCATTTTCATAACATGAAATTCTCTTTTATTTCTTTTCCTTTTCTCTCTAACACATGATTTTATCATTTATCTAAAACCTTAGAAGATTTAGGGTTTACCTTAAAGATGACAAGAAGAGAAGACACCAAGCTTTCTCCCTTTCTCTTCCTCCTTTTTTCTTCTTCTTCTTCCTTTCTTTTTCTTTTTCTTCTTTCTTTCTTCTTCTTCTTCCCTACGGCTGAAATTTTCTCTCCTCTTCCACCGCCCTCTTCTCCCTCTCTCTTGATTTTTCTTACGATGGAGGAAGGAGAGGATTAAGGGGTTTTTTTTTTTTTATGCCTTGGCAAATCCCCAATTTGCCCTCAAATAAATCCCCAAAATGCCCTTTTAAAGTCCACATGGCATGCCTCTTCACCATGCATTTTTACCCTTCTCCACTCATGAAAAACCCTTGACAAATTTTCTCTTTACCCTTGGAGAAATTTGCGAATGACGGTGGGATCCTTTTTTCACTTTACCCTTAATCAAATTTTCAAATGACTTTGGTATCTTTTCCCTTTATACCCCTCACCAATTGTTCAAATGATATTGATAAAATTTCAAAAGTGCCCTTTCATTCATGAAATTTTATGCTTCAAGATTAGGATACTGCTTTGAGATTCGGGATGTTACAACCCTTCCCCCCTAAAAGAAATTTCGTCCCCGAAATTTAGCTATCTTCAAATTAGAATAAATGAGGGTACTTTAATCTCATCTCATCCTCTCTCTCCCATGTAGCTTCCTCCTTCTGGTGATTCTGCCACTGCACTTTAACTAGAGGAATTTTCTTACTACGGAGCTGCTTAACCTCATGGCTCAAGATTTGCACTGGCTCTACTACATAAGATAGATCTTTTTGCAACTCTACTAGCTCTGATTGAATTACATGGAAAGAATCTGATACATACTTCCGACACATTGAAACATGGAACACATTATGTATCTGAGAGAGTTCTGGTGGCAAGGCTAATATGTAAGCAAGCGTTCCAACCTTCTCAATGATCTCATAGGGTCCAATGTATCTGGGACTCAACTTTTCCTTCTTTCCAAACCTCATTATTCCCTTCCAAGGGGATACCTTCAAAAATACTCTATCTCCTACTTCAAATTTAACTTCTCTATGCTTCTTATCTGCATAGCTTTTCTGTCTATCCTGAGCTACCTTTAACTTTGCTCTAATAATCTTAACTTGGTCTGTTGTGAGCTGCACTAACTCTGGGCCTAACAGCCTTCTCTCACCTTCCTCATCCCAACACATTGGGGTTCTACATTTTCTTTCATACAAAGCTTCATAAGGTGCCATATCAATGCTAGAATGATAACTATTATTATATGCAAACTCAATCAATGGTAAGTGTTCATCCCAGCTTCCTGTAAACTCAATGACACATGCTCTCAGCATATCCTCCAGTGTCTGGATGGTCCTCTCTGACCGCCCATCAGTTTAGGGGTGAAAATTTGTACTAAATCTCAACTTAGTGCCTAAAGCTTTCTGCAGCTCTACCCAAAAATAAGAGGTAAACCTTGGATCTCTATCTGATACAATAGATACTGGTACCCCATATCTACTTACAATTTCATTTACATATAGTTTTGCTAATCTATCCAAGGTAAATGAAATCTGGATAGGCAAAAAGTGAGCAGACTTAGTTAGCCTATCTACTATCACCCAAATAGAATCATTGCCTCTCCTTGTCTTTGGGAGACCTACAACAAAGTCCATAGTAATGTGCACCCACTTCCATTCTGGCACAAATAATGGTTGCATTTTGCCAGTTGGGCTCTGATGTTCTGCTTTAATTTGTTGGCACACTAAATATTTAGAAACGAACCCAGCTATCTCCTTTTTCATCCCATTCCACCAATAACTTTGCTTAATAGTCCTATACATCTTAGTACTTCCTATGTGCATTGCATAGGCTGAACTATGGGCTTCCTCCAAAATTTGCTCTCTTAGGGATTCTGCTGCTGGCACACATATTCGGCCCTTGAATAATATCATACCATCATCCCTGATTGAAAATTCTGATTGGAATCCATTCTGTACTAGTTCCTTAGCTTTCTGTAACTGCGGATCCTTCACCTGAGCTTCCCTTATTTCTTTAAGCATCCTTGGTCTAACTCTGAAATTTGCTAATAAAGCCCCTGAACTATCTGTTGACAGCTCTGCATCTAACTCTCTCAATTCTATCATCAAAGGTAGCTGCACTGCTCTAATGGAAGCTAGAGTTGCTGTGGACTTCCTACTCAAAACATCAGCCACTACATTGGCCTTCCCTGGGTGATACTCTATAGTGCAGTCATAATCCTTTATCAATTCAATCCATCTCCTTTGCCTAAGATTCAGTTCTTTCTGGGTTAGGATATATTTAAGGCTTTTGTGATCAGTAAATATCTGGCATCTCCTCCCATAAAGATAGTGTCTCCATACCTTTAAGGTAAACACTACTGCTGCTAATTCTAGATCATGAGTGGGATAATTCTCTTCATGGGATCTTAGCTGTCTAGAAATATAGGCAATCACTTTTCTATTCTGCATCAACACACATCCCAACCCTTTAAGAGATGCATCACTATATATCACATAATCACTGCTACTGTCTTGGAGTGTAAGTACTGGAGCTGATGTCAACTCCCCTTTCAATTCATTCATACTGTCCTGACACTCATTAGACCATTCAAATTTGGTATTCTTTCTTAGCAGTTTAGTCATGGGTGAAGCTATGATAGAGAAATTTTCTATAAATCTTCTATAATATCCTGCTAAGCCCAAGAAACTCCTCACTTCTATTTGATTAGTAGGTGCTTCCCAATTCATTATGGCCTCCACTTTTTGGGGATCTACCATAATACCTTGAACTGAAATTACATGCCCCAAAAAGTTCACTTTATTTAGCCAGAATTCACTCTTACTCAACTTAGCATACAATTGCTTCTCTTTTAAAATCTGTAACACTGTCCTCAGATGCTGTACATGCTCTTCTTTATTTCTAGAATAAATTAGGATATCATCAATGAACACTATCACAAATTTATCTAAAAATTTCTGAAACACCTGATTCATCAAACCCATAAAAGCAGCTGGGGCATTAGTCAAACCAAAAGGCATCACTAAAAATTCATAATGACCATATCTGGTTCTAAAAGCAGTCTTTGGCACATCTTCCTTCTTTATTTTCAACTGATGATACCCAGATCTGAGGTCAATCTTTGAAAACACTGCTGCCCCCGAAGGCTGATCAAATAGATCATCTATCCTTGGCAATGGATAATTATTTCTAATGGTTACCTTGTTAAGTACATCTATAATCTATACACAATCTCAAGGTACCATCCTTCTTCTTTACAAACAACAACGGTGCACCCCAAGGAGAAACACCGGGTCTAATAAACCCCTTAGTAAGCAATTCTGAAAATTTGGACTTTTAATTCTTTTAACTCTGCTGGAGACATTCTATAAGGTGCCCTGGCTATAGGTCTGGTATCTGAGATTAGATCTATACTGAACTCCATCTCTCTATCTGGTGGTACCCCAGGTAATTCCTCAGAAAATACATATGAAAATTCACATGCTACTGGGATATTCACCAATTCTGGGCCATTACCCTCTACATTCACCACACATGCTAGAAAAGCCTCATACCCCTTTCTCAGCATTCTACCAGCTGTCAAAGCTGAAATCATACATGAGGATAACACTCTTCTCTCACCTATAAAACAGGCCTTCTTACCATCTAAGGCATGAAACACTACCTCCTTCTTTGAACAATCTACCTTGGCCCCATGCACGGATAGCCAATCCATCCCCAGAATAGCATCAAACTCTTTTAACTCTAATGGGATCAAATCTACTGCCAGGTCTTGACCCTCTACTGAAATAGCACAGTTTCTATACACTTGGTCTACAATGAAGGGTTTCCCTACTGGCATAGATACTACTAGCTGACTATCCAACTTTTTCACTTCTTTATCTAGATACTTAGTGAAATCTACTGATATGAATGAGTGTGTGGATTCAGAGTCAATTAAAACATAAACATTACGATCACAGATGGATAGCATACCTGTCACCACATCTGGGATGACCTGAGCTTCCTGTCTGGTCATCGCAAAGACTCTAGCTTCAGCCCTTGGAGCGCTAGGGATTGATCCCTGTCGACTGGCACTGGATCCCAACTGACTGGCTGGAGCTAGTACATTACTATCTCCTCTTCTGACCGACTGAGACTGCCCCCTAAGTGCAACTGATCCCTGAGGGTAGTCACTGCTCTGTACTCTCCTAGGGCAATCCCTCTTCATGTGATCCATCTGGCCACAGATATAACATCCCCTGAGGCCCTTTCTACACTCCCCAGAATGCATCTTCCCACAGATACTACACTGAGGAACAGTTCTCCCGCTTCCAAAAGAGCGGCTCTGGTCCACTCTCTCCCCTGCTATTCTGCTACCCCCAGCCTGAGACACTCCTTCCTGAATTGGTTTCCTCTGGACTGGGCTGGACACTGGTATAGATACTGATCCCCTCCCAACTTCTACAGGAGCTCTATAGTTGGAACTAAATTGTCCTACCCTTTGGGGTTTCTTAAACTGCTGAGTTCCTCCTGCACCTGAAGGAAAATTGGGTGCACTCCTTTTTGACATCTCTAGTCTTTTACTGAGGAACTCTTTCTCTATCTCTTCTGCCTTAAGTGCCCCTTGTACCAGCTTTGAATAATTACCATAACAATGCATACTGGTCTTAGCCTTTATCTAGAGATTCAGCCCATTTTGAAATAATCTGCTCTTTTCCCTTTCATCCACTACTAGGACTTCAGTAAAATGGGATAATTCAATAAAAGTAGCTTCATACTCAGCTACTGACATCTTCCCCTGGGTCAGGTTTAGGAATTCCCTCCTCTTCTGATCCCTATACACCTCTGAATAGTATTGCTGATAAAATTTCTTTTTAAAGTCCTCCCAGGTTATTTCTACCCCTTGTGGTTGCCTATTGCTGATAGACTTCCACTAGTTCTGAGCCCTGCCCTCTAACAGAAAGGTTGCAATGCTCAACCTTTGCTCCTCAGAGCATTTCATCACCTCAAAGACCCTCTCTGTTTTTTGAAGCCATGCATCAGCCTGAATGGGGTCAGTAGTAGCCTGAAACTCTAGAGCCCCCAACTTCCTAGCTCTCTCTACATTTCTTTCTGCCTCAAGATTTTTAGATTTGTAAACTAGAACTAGAGGCCACCGCCGCCATGATGTTGCACGAGGTAATCATCCCCATTAAGTCTGGCACACTCTACCCTAGGGTCTGTGCCGAAGATGGTCCCACTGGCACTGGAGTAGTGGACAGTGAAGGAGACTCATGCAGATGCTCTGGAGGTATACCCACCCCTGCATCATCAGATGGTAGATCACTAGAAGATACTCTACTGGGCTGAACTCCCCTACTCACCCATCTGGGTCTACCCCTACCTCTACCTCTCCCTAAGGACTGCTCTCCTTCTTTACTTGTCCTTGTATTAACCATCCTACAAAACACAATTCATTTGATCAGATTCATCATTCAGACTACACTCAACTATGCTAGACTCATACTTATGCCCTTAAGACCTAATGACTGCTCTGATACCAAAAACCTTTGTCGGGACCTCTCCCCGATACATGCCAACTTAGAGAAATTTGGCTAGAGTTCTACTAGTCTTATGGTATGGACCATAAGGCACAAGTGAACCCTATCAAATTCCCATAAGTTACATGCTTAACATACATAATCCTGTCAATAACATTTAACCTGCTCAGTTTAATCACATATGTCATCAAACCACAACAGCTAATTTATTTGATCCTGCTCAGTTTAAAAACATCTTATACATATACATCACTATTCATCTCCAGGACAAGTCTGATATTTACATCATATAATTACAACTTCACAGATATAAATATACATATATCATCATCTCAATCACCACTCTTAACATACAAAAGTACCTTACAATCCCCTTTACATCCACCAACTCTTTCTTCAAACACTAATAACACATACAAAAAAATTTCGGTACTGAAACTAGGATGCTAAGCCTACCTGCTTAGTCTTTGAATATTTTAAACTCAGTTGCTAGCCCCGAAGAATTTCTAACACTGATCTGAAATAAAAATGTGAACACAAGAGGGGTGAGACCTAAGTCCCGGCGACTGGATAACCATCTAACTATGAAAAGAAGTTGAGAACCACGTTATAAGCTCATAAGTATATCAGCGCAACATATCGCAATCGATACATAAATTTTTATAAATGAGATAAGTTAACTTATAAGTTAGCTTATGCTTCCAATAATATAATTTAAATAAAGAATTACCACATTTATAAAATTCCATGATGATGGGCTGGGTGTGCTACCACTAAGGTACATCCCTACAGTCGTCCTCCTGCAGGTGTACTCTCAGTGGGTGAGTGTACTGAGCGCCGAGGATCCTCGCACCACATGGCACCCCTCACATGTGCGGTTCACCCCAGGTGTGAACTTGCCCCTTTTTTCCTGGCCTCCTGGTTGCCCCTCCCTTGGGCTAATATCTCTGAGCCACCTTGGCTCGTATAGTATCTTAGCTCTTTACTGAGCTGTGATTCTTTACCCCACTGGGCTGCTTGCAATCTGCCCCACTGGGCTGATCTAGCTTGTACTCCTCCCTGACCTAGGGATCATAGTACGATCGAGTCGCAAGGAGGTGTCGAGTATAATAGTGTGTGCAATGCTCATGCTATAGCACAGTCTACAGGGTGATCAGCCCCATAGATGCCCCAATGCTATTTATGCTGTATGCTGTAAAAATACTCAAGTATAATTTATAATCCAATATACAATCAGCTATATTTTCTTGAAACATTTCTATTCATATATGCCCATGCATTACTTTGAAATATAACTCTGAAGGATAATTTCCATACTTTACTGAAACATATGTTTTATCCAAGAAATGCTTTTTCATGAAACTCTATACTTTGCTGAAACTCATGCTTTGTCTGAAACTCATATCTTACTTTAAAATATGATGTAAATCCATACTTATTCTTTAAACTCATGCCTTGCTTTTAAACATGCTTTACAAATATAATAACATTATAACTGGTTTCTCATTTTCCATATTTGATTTCTGAAGATACTATACTTTGTATAATACATTCATTTTGTAGCAAAATATCACTATACTATTATGAAACATTTCACAAGATAGATGAGAAACCTACTCACCTGCTATTTCTTCTTTTCTATAGTTGCTACCCCTCTTGAAAAGGCTTATTTACTTGATTTTCTTGACCTATATTACCACATATGAATTTATTTAGGCAACAGACACCTAGGTTTTTCCATGAAACATGCATGCATGCCCCTTAAATGCATACCAAAATTCTCTACCTTTTCCTCTTATCATTCGGTTTCATAACTACATGAATTCATCACCCTTACATGGTATATGCTATCTCTTAAGCTGGATAAGAAAATGATATAAGAAAAAGGTTTCATTCTACACATCACATACTAGGTTTTCCACCTTTTCCTTCATCAAACATAAATCCTCATCATTTTCATAACATGAAATCTTCTCTTATTTCTTTTCCTTTTCTCTCTAACACATGATTTTATTATTTATCTAAAACCTTAGAAGGTTTAGGGTTTACCTTAAGGATGATAAGAAGAGAAGATACCAAGCTTTCTCCCTTTCTCTTCCTCCTTTCTTCTTCTTCTTCTTCCTTTCTTTTTCTTTTTCTTCTTTCTTTCTTCTTCTTCTTCTTCCCTACGGCTGAAATTTTCTCTCCTCTTCCACCGCCCTCTTCTTCCTCTCTCTTGATTTTTCTTACGATGGAGGAAGGAGAGGATTAAGGGGTTTTTTTTTTTTATGCCTTGGCAAATCCTCAATTTGCCCTCAAATAAATCTCCAAAATGCCCTTTTAAAGTCCACATGGCATGCCTCTTCACCATGAATTTTTACCCTTCTCCATTCATGAAAAAGTCCTTGACAAATTTCCTCTTTACCCTTAGAGAAATTTGCGAATGACGATAGGATCCTTTTTTCCACTTTACCCTTAATCAAATTTTTAAATGACTTTGGTATCCTTTCCCTTTATACCCCTCACCAATTGTTCAAATGACATTGATAAAATTTCAAAAGTGCCCTTTCATTCATGATAAACTTTATGCTTCAAGATTAGAATACTGCTTTGAGATTCGGGATGTTACAGTTTTAATGCCATGCAATCTCAATATTTTTTCATATTTATCTAAAGGGCTGAAATTCTCTACAGTACACCATAGGATACGATGTATATTCTAGCTACACATCTGTCTATCAGCAGCTACTTTTGATGAATCCCATCATCTAATCAAACAAAAATTTACGGCCACCTATGGATAGATATAGGGCTGAGATATGCACCACACCCTATGATGCTTTGCAGAGAATCTGACTCCATCTATGCATATCTTTACTTTTATAATAATTTTTTTTAATTTTTTTCTTGATTGTGTTTTTTTAAAAAAAAATAAAGAGGGCAAACGGAGTTCAACATGCATATGCTAAAGGCATCCAAAGATAATAAAATATCATATATTGTACCTAAAAAAGATAAATACTGTCTACCTTTTGATCATGTCTGGTAAATGGTGCACATTAGGACTTCCTTTCCTCAAAGCTTCTCCGTTGTGTGCTCCTCAAATGCCAAATACGTACTAACGTAGAAAATACTAAGAATGGAACTCTGGGGCTTATTTCTTCAGTTTTCACTGCATTGACCGTGGAATTGTATCCAGAGCATTTTTCTCTGGTCTTGCTTAGCCTGGATTCGATTGCGTGGCATTCAAACCCTGTCAAACTGTGCCAAAATACACGCTTCATTACTTTTTAAGTCATATATTACACCGGCATGAACTGACCAAACACGCTAGCTTCCTGATTTTTTATGGGACTTCTTGGCAGCTGGAAGTTTGGCATGGAATTTATTCCCCTTGACTCGCGTGGGGTCTCATGGGGCGGGTCGAAGCTTTGGAAGACAAGATTGACTCGGACGAACTGGCCGATTTGAGCAGCTGAGGAATATCCTTGACGTGCTTCGTGTGGATCTCTCGTCAGTGCCGCGTTCTTTATAACATGCATGGCTTGCTGAATAATTGCTATCGATCTTTGGCGAGCTGTTTTTATAATTAGAGTAAAAAATTTTTTTTTTAACAAATTCAGGGTGGGAACGAAACTATTTGCAGGAATAGTGTTAAAGTGAAAAACGTCATTTGAAATGGCGTTTTTTCGAAAAAAAAATACCCCGTCAGCGCCAGCGTGGATGGGCTGGTGGCGTTTTTAAAAACGCCACTCAGAGTGGCGTTTTCTCCTAATCCCCTCCCCCAGTGCACCCACTCCCTCTTCCCTCCCGTGCCTCACGCCCTTCCCTCACGAGCCCCCCCCTCCCCCCGCTTCCCGAGCCCCCACTTCGTCTTTCTTCCCTCCCGTGCAACCCCCCCTCACGGCCTTCCCGAGCCCCCACTCCCTCGTTTTTCCCTCCACGAGCGCCCCTCCCCCCCCCCTTCTCTCACGGCCCCCGGTCCCTCTTTCTTCCCTCCCGTGCACATCCCCCTCCCCCCCCTTCTCTCCGGCCCCCCGGTCCCCCCGCCCTCCCGATCTCCTCCCCCGTCCCCTCCCGGCGTGACCCACCCCCGCCGGCCCCCGGCTCCCTCTCTCTCTCGCGCTCGGGGGGAGGGGTGCGGACCGGGGGCGGGGGCGCTCGAGCCGGACCGGGGGCGGGGGGCCGGGCGGGAGGGGGGGGGGCACTCGGGGGCCGGGGGGGCTCGGGCCTCGGGCGCGGACCGGGGGCGGGGGGCGCTTGGGGGGCCGGGGGGCTCGGGGCCTCGGGTGCGGACCGGGGCGGGGGGGGGGGCCTCGGGGCTCGGGCGCTCGGGGGGCGGGGGCGGGGGGCGGGGGCTCGGGTGCGGACCGGGTCGAGCCTGTAGGGTCTCGGGAGGGGAGGAGGGAGGAGAAGGAGCCGAGCTGCTTGTGGGGTCTCGGGAGGGGAGGAGGAGGAGGAGGGGGAGGGGGAGGAGGAGGAGGAGGAGGGGGAGGGCGAAGCCGCCGAGGTGGAGGGTATTTTTGAGAAAAATGCCCGCGAGAGTGGCGTTTTTCAAACGCCCGCGAGTGGCGTTTTCAAACGCCAGCGAGTGGCGTTTTCAAGACGCCACTGCGAGTGGCATCTTAAAAAATGCCACTCAGAGTGGCGTTTTGAAACGCCACTCAGAGTGGCATTTTTTAGTTGCCACCGTGCCAGCCCCGCTGACACTGACGGGACATTTTTTTGACCGAAAAAATGCCATTTGAAATGACGTTTTTAACTTTAATCCCTTTCTTGCAAATAATTTCGTTCCCACCCTGAATTTGTTAAAAAAAAAAAAATTTCATCCTATTTATAAAAAAGCCTCGATCTTTGGCACTCATCTCAGGGGCACAAGCTTAGAATCGGATCAGTCGGATCCTTTACATTATAAACTTTGTACGGTAAAACATCATATATGTTTGGATGGCTATTAAGCATTCATATCGGAAATAAAATATATGCATTGCATTTTATGATGCAAAACTTGTACTGCAGGAGATTCACGTCCTTTTAAATTAACTG
Organism: Metroxylon sagu; assembly: GCA_017589505.3. Lineage (NCBI taxonomy): Eukaryota > Viridiplantae > Streptophyta > Magnoliopsida > Arecales > Arecaceae > Metroxylon > Metroxylon sagu. The sequence goes on along the minus strand of JACVBY030000665.1, from coordinate 2,825,621 downwards.
CAAATCCTACATTAAGTTTTTATAAAATCCTGCACTAATTTTATAAAATCTCTACATTGCTAGATCCTCGTCTGCTATTTATTATTGTAACTTGCTGACTCTTAATTCCAAGGAAACATTCTCACCAACCAAATGGGACCTTGTAACTTTTCTCTTGACCATCTTTGATTTCTCAGGTGCGTGAGTTTAAGAATGTTGAAGTGGGAGAGGATGCGGAATGAGACTACATGATGCTACGAAGGATGGCTAGATGTATCTCTGCTCTATCTAGTATTGAATATCGATGCCGAAAACATATGTTATTTTATCTTGGTGATCTACAATCATTAGCTCATTTGGTACAGTGGCACAGGTGAAAATCCAATTCAATCCCATATTTGAAAAAGTAAGAATCGGATTCACATAGCTTGGACCTCACAATTTCACTAACATCTCAAAACTAAAAATGTAGGATTAACAAAACAACCTCACATCCTATATTTTTTAATCCTATGAGATTGGATTAGTAATTCCATACCACTTCAATCTCATATGGTGAATCAAATATACGGACACATTTGGTTCACTAATGAAATTAGATTGGGTTGGATTTCCAATCTAATCATACCTTTGGAAGAATAAATACTGAATTAACAAACCATCATTTAACCATGAGCCCTATCATTTCACAATTTTTTCAGACAAAAAACATGAAATTGCCAATTTCATCCCAACCTTTGTGTTTCCAAATCTAATAGGATTGGATGGGTTAAATTTCTAATCCAATCCTATGTTTGGAAGAATAAAGATTGAATTAGTAAACCATTATTTAACTGTGGGCCTCATCATTTTATCAGTATCCCAAGCTAGAAAATATAAGATTGCCAATTCCATCCCACTACTTGTGTTTTCAAATCCAATGGGATAGAACAACCCAATCCCAATCCCATTGATGGTCCAAATGCACTTGGTTCACTAATGGGATTGGATTGAGAATCCAACCCAATCTAATCCCATGTTTGGAAAAGTAAAGGCTGGATTAGCAAACCATCATTTAACTATAAGCCCCATCATTTCAATAGTACCCTAGGCCAGAAAACATAGGATTGTCAATCCCATCCCACCTCCAATATTTTCAAATCCAATAGGATATGATTAAATCCAATGGGATGAGATTGGCAATCTTATCTCACTCCAATCCCATCCATAATCCAAATGTGATGCATTTAATATGGTGGCATGGATAGAAACACAATCCAATCCCATATTTAGAAAAGTAAGGATTGGATTTAGACAGCATGGGGCTCATAATTTCACCAGTATCCTAAAGCTTAAAACACATAATTGGCAAACTGACCTCTCCTCCTATGTTTTCCAATCTTGTGAGATCGGATTGGCAATCCCATACCGCTCCAATTCCATGTGGTGAACCAAACATATGGGCAGGTTTAGTTCATCGATGGGATTGGATTGAGTTGGATTCCCAATCCAATTGCACTTTTGGAAGAGTAAAAATCAAATTGGCAAACCATCATTTAACTATGGGCCTCATCATTTAACTAGTATCCTAAGTTAGAAAACATGAAATTACCAATCCCATCTTACCCCTTATGTTTCAGAATTCAATGGGATGGGATTGACAATCCTGTCCTACCCAAATCCCATCGGTGCTCCAAATATGCCCTAATATTTGGATTGCCAATGGGATTAGGGGAGGATGGGATTGCTTATCCCATCTCATTGAATTCAAAAACACGAGGTGGGGTAGGATGGGATTAGCAAACCAGTACTTTTTATCTTCGAATACTATTGGAATGGTGGGGCAAATGGTTAAGTAATGATTTAAGATTGAAAAATACAGGGAATAAGTCAATTTGCCAATCCCACATTTTTAGGCTTATGATACAAATGAAATAGTAAGGCTCATGCTATTTGAATCTAATCCTTACTTTTTTAAACATAAGAATGGATTGAGTTTTTATTCATGCCATCATACCATGCGTGTTTGGTTTAACAGCGGGATTGGAACGGCATGAGATTGCCAATCCAATCCCAGGGATTGAAAAACATAGAAAAAGTGACCGATTTGCCCATCCCATGTCTTTAGCTTTGGAGTACCGGTGAAACAGTGGGACCCAAGTTATTTGAATCGAATCCTTACTTTTTCAAATATTAGATTGGATTGGAAATCCAGCCCATCCAATATCCAATCCCATCGGCAATTTAAATTAATACAATTGGTATGATGACATGAACGAAAATCCAATACAATCTTATGTGCTCCTTCCCTATATTTTTCAATCCAGTGGGATGAGATTGGTAATTCCATGTGATGAACCAAACATACCCAATAGGCATCAAGCAACCGTCATCACCCCTCGGCATTCCCTCATCTTCTATCAATGGCTCCTCGTTTCCTTGTTGCTTCCCTCCTACTTGTGTCTGCGTTTGACCTCGTGGAGCCTCGTCCAGCGTCTGAATCTGAAACGGGATTAATATTCGTTGCAGAAACTCTTCTCGGCCCTCTTCCTTTTTATCATTGTTCATTGTTTTTATTATTGTTTATTTTAGTTTTGTTGCCGGTTTCTGACGAAAGTTATTACTTGCAGTCGGCGAGTGAGGAAGGGTCGGGAGGGTCTCCTCTCGCTGACAGTGCCGTAGGTAACACCCTCATATACCTTTTTTTTCTAGTTACGTGTATGGAGTTTAATTACAATACCATAGGGCCTGTGGGACTTGCTGCGCGAGGTGCAACTGCGTTCCTCCTGGCACCAGGGGCAACTATGACAAGTGCCCTTGTTATAATTCCCAGACCACCCATGGAGGCGTGCACAAATGCCCTTGAGATGTTGGTTTGGAGGAAAAAGAATTCTTGATCTTTTTACTGATTGTCTTTTTTTTTTGTTAAATAAAAAATAAAAAAGGCATACGCAGTTCAACTTGCATATGCTAAATGCATCGAAAGATAATAAAATATCATATATTGTACCTAAAAAGATAAAGACTGTCTATCTTTCGAGCATGTCCTGTAAATGGTGCAAATCAGGACTACCTTACCTTAATGCTTTCTCCTCAAATGCCAAATACGTACGAACGAAGAAGATAAGAAGAATGGAACACTGAGGGTTCTTTCTTCATTTTTCACTGCATTGACCGTGGAATTGTATCCAGAGCATCTTTCTCTGGTCTTACTTAGCCTAGATTCGATTGCGTGGCATTCAATCCCTGTCAGACTCTGCCAAAACACACGCTTCATTACTTTAAATCATATATTACACCAGCATGAACTGACCAAACACGCTAGCTTCCTGATTTTTTATGGGACTTCTTGGCAGCTGGAAGTTTGGCATGGAAGTTCTTCCCCTCGACTCACCGTGGGGTCTCATGGGCCGGGTCGAAGCTTTGGGAGAGAAGGTTGACTCGGACTGACTGGCCGATTTGAGAAGCTGAGGAATATCCTGGACGTGCTTCGTGTGGTTCTCTCGTCAGTGCCGCATTCTTTATAACATGCATGGCTTGCTGAGTAATTGCTATCGATCTTTGGCACTCATCTCAGGGGCACAAGCTTAGAATCGTATCAGTCGGATCCTTCACATTATAAACTTAGTATGGTACAACATCATATATGTTTGGATGGCTATTAAGCATCCATATCTCAAACAGAACATATGCATAGCTCTCTATGATATGCAGAGAATCCAAACCCTCTTAAATTATCCGCAAATCCTACATTAAGTTTTATAAAATCCTACACTAAGTTGAACCATTCTCACCAACCAAATGGAACCTTGTAACTTTTCTCTTGACCATCTTTGATGTTCTCGAGTGCGTGAGTTTAAGAATGTTGAAGTGTGAGAGGATGCGAAATGAGACTAGATGAGGGAGGCCAGATGTACCTCTGCTCTATCTAGTATTGAATATCGATGCTAAATCCATGTGTTATTTCATCTTAATGACCTATAGTCATTAGCACATTTGGTATGGTGGCATAGATGGGAACCAATCCAATTCCATATTTAAAAAAAGTAAGAATCGGATTCATATAGCATAGACCTCACAATTTCATCAGTATCTCAAAACTAAAAACGTAGGATTAATAAAACAACTTCACCTCATATATTTTTTAATCATGTGAAATTGAATTGGCAATTCCATGCTGCTTCAATCTCACGAGGTGAACCAAATATACAAGCACATTTGGTTCATTGATAGAATTAGATTAGGTATGATTTCCAATCCAATCCTACATTTGCAAGAATAAATGCTGAATTGATAAACCATCATATAACCGTGGACCCCATCATTTCATCAGTTTTTTCGGACAGAAAACATGGAATTGCCAATCCCATCCCACCCCTTATGTTTTCAAATCCAATAGGATGGGATTAGCAATCCCATCCTATCCCAATCCCATTGATGATCCAAAACGTCCCTTATGATGCATCGATGAGATTGGATTGGATTCCTAATCCAATCCCATATCTGGAAGAATAAAGAGAGTATTAGCAAACCATTATTTAATTGTGGGCCTCATTATTTTATCAATATCTCAAGCTAGAAAATATGAAATTGTCAATCCCATCTCACCCCTTATGTTTTCGAATCTAATGGGATGGGATTGCCAATCCCATCCCATCCCAATCCCATTGATGGTCCAAACTCACCTGGTTCACCAATGGGATTAGATTGGGAATTCAACCCAACCAATCACATGTTTGAAAGAGTAAAGGCTAGATTGGCAAACCATCATTTAACCGTAAGCCCCACCATTTCACTAGCACCCCAAGCTAGAACACATGGGATTGTCATTCCCATCCCACCTCCAATATTTTCGAATCCAATAGGATAGGATTAAATCCAATTGGATGAGATTGACAATCTCATCTCACTCCAATCCCATCGATAATCCAAATGCGGTGCATTTAGTATAGTGGCATGGATAGAAACCCAATCCAATCCCATATTTGGAAAAGTAAAGATTGGATTTAGATAGCATGGGGCCCATAATTTCATCGGTATCCCAAAGCTTAAAACACAGAATTAGCAAACTGTCCTCTGCTCCTATGTTTTCTAATCTTGTGAGATCAGATTGGCAATTCATCTACCTGTCTCAGGTTAGCCACCCACATAGCTGTCGAGTTTTGACAACGTTTCAAATACGGTCAACTATAGAAACAACATCCACTAAATCTGCTTCTTTCATCCATTAGTTCTCGAATCTAAAAATCTTAATGGCCCAAAACTTTAAATTGCATTCTGAACCAATTAGGTAACGGTCCGAATAGAGTCTATCAAAGCTTTTTGAATATAAGCTGGAAAGATGTCATCCTATTATGCAAATATCAAGAACCTATCTAAACGAGCAAGGGAGGCCTTTTCTCTCTGATTACTCCAAGTAAAATTCCTTCCTTTTAATTCTAGATCCATCATATTAAGATTAGATATGAAATCTTGAAAGACTAAAGAATTAGAGACAAATTGAGGGTTACCTCTTTGATCACTTAGAGCTTTAGTAATGTCGAAGTCATCTCCTATCAACCAAGGGCCAAGGAATGAAGCTCTTACATCCTTTATCTCGTGAAAGAAGAGGGGATGATGGTTTCTATCATTTAGGCCATAAACAAAAGATATGATAATAACATAATTGATTTCTTTATGCAAATTCTCCATAGTCAATGAGTATGCTTTACAGCAAGATCGCTTTACAGCAAACACCATAGGGTTCCAACCAATTAATATACATCTTGATAATCCTGTAGCATCCATGGAGGCCCAATTAGATATTTTGCTTCCGCCCATAGATCTAAAGAAGGGAGCAAAAGGAGAAGAGGTTTTAGTTTCTTGAAGAAGAATCAGATCACATTTTGAAGATAGAACAAGATCCTTGATGGCTCTTCTTTTGGCCGATGCACCATACCTCTCATATTCCAAGATACAACTAACATGACAATACTATTTCAGAACACAATGGAATAACAAAAACAAGGAGGCTTGAGACATGGAACCTTCTTAGGAGGCTTGAGCAACCTTCTCCTCTTGACTCTAAGATTAGTTTAGCCATCTCTGATGCTGCATTCTCTGGAAATTCAAATCCACATGATTTTTCACAGAGTATTAGACGTTCCACAGGGATGTCATGAAATGGAAAATATAGATTAAACCTTTTATTAGCTGAGGATTTCTTATTCCTTTTGTTTGAGATAAGTTTTATAT